>OZ020520.1:6158764-6331016 GCA_963971425.1 Bryoerythrophyllum caledonicum
CAAATTTTTTGAAAAAATAAAATAAAATAAATTCGAGAGGAATGCAATGGGACAGTACCTCATTGCAGCCCAACTCTAGGGAATGACCCTCTCGGAACGAGAGGGTGACATCCCTGAAGTTAGGCCGCAATGGGGCCCAATTCATAGTGACCTTCTCGTTTCCAAGACGTGCACAATGGGGTGGGGCCCCATTGCGGCCCAACTTCACAGAAATAACCCTCTCGTTCCGAGAGGGATATTCCCAAAAGTTGGGCCGCAATGCAACCCAATTCTATGGTGACTTCTTGTACCCGAGGACGGCACCGTGGGGTGGGGCCCCATTGCAGCCTAACTTCAAAGATGTCACCCTCTCGTTCCGAGAGGGTGACATCCCCAGAGTTGGCCCGCAATGAGGTACTATCCCATAGCGTTCCTCTCGGATTTTTTTATTTTTATTTTTTCAAAAATTTTGGCATCACATATCAAAACCAACTAATTAGGCACTTCTGAATCCAAATCTATCCTTGGATTTGGAATCGGAGTTGTATTTTGGAAGTTAGAGGCAATGGGATTTTTAGAGAGAATTCAAAAAAATTGTTTGGATTTGTCTTCCAAGTATTTTTGGATGTGTACGTCTTGTTTCCGAGAGGGTCATTTGTGGAGCTTCGGCCGACTTTTGTTTTTTTGTTTTTTCAAAAAATTTGGCATCACACATCAAAACCAACTAATTAGGCACTTCTGAATCCAAATCTATCCTTGGATTTGGAATCGGAGTTGTATTTTAGAAGTAAGAGGCAATGGGATTTTTGGTGAGAATTCATAAAATTGTTTGTATTTGTTTTCAAAGTATTTTTGGATGTGTACGTCTCGTTTCCGAGAAGGTCTTTTGTGGAGCTTCGGCCGATTTTTTTATTTTTTTCAAATTTCTTGGCATCACATATCAAAACCAACTAATCAAGCATATTTGAAGTCAAATATTTCCGTAGTTTTTGATGTGGATTTATAGGTCGGAAGTCTTAGGCAATTTTGTTTTGGATGGCAATTTGGATTATGTTTGTTTTTGTCTCTCAATAGTTGGAGCTAAGAGTATCGTTGTATGGGTCTTACAACAAGTGAGCATGTTGAAAGGCCCATATTCTTAAGTTTTTTTGCATATGTAGTTTTTAGTTGCTTTCCTTTTTACTCCTAAAAAATACATGGAGTACAACTAGTTTTATATGTTCCAAGTCAAAATCTTTTGAAAGTTGTTTTTTTGGAGTTTTACCTTGGCTTGAACCCTTATGGAAGGATTTTCGTTAACTTTCAAAGCCCATACCCCCTCACAAACCTTCTCAATACCAATCAAATATCGAAAGAATTACAAAGGGATTGGAATAAGTCTACATATTATCCACTGTAAATACGAAGACGTAGTGACAATAAATCAAAATCTTGGACTTTGACAAATTTTGGTTACAAAAAAGGTGAGTATATTTCAAATCTCTAAACAAAGATCCATTGGAGAAGAACTTTGTTTCTAGTGGTTGCACTTAATTAATTTCAATTTTAATAGCATACATATAAGTTTTTGCAGGTAGAAAGCTTGTGTTCACTTAGCTCATGTAGTTAGAGAGGCAAAGGATAATCCGCCACTCGTTGAGAGGACGGGGTTATTGTGTATAAGAGGGCATATATGCTCAATCGGCATCATTATTCATTTATTTCTTTCTCAATTTTTGACTCACTAAAACTAGATAGGACATTGGAGAAATCAAAGTGTGGTATGGAGATGAATGAGGTCATCTCAAAGTTCATTAGTTTGGTGATTGCAAGTAATTTTGAGGTAGAGCCAAAATGCATTTCAAGAGCTCAAGGTTGGTTTGCATACCAATGTCACTTACAATGCAAATAAGGATTTGTTCCAGGCTCTCAAATCATTGTTGATAGGCATCTCACACGTCTTTGAGAGGATAGGGAGTTAGATCCATATGTTTGGGTGACTAATTGTTTTCTGATGTCCGACTTCAAATGATATTGCTTTCAATCACACCTTCTTCAATAAATTAGTTGAAAACTAAAGTATGTTTTGTTACAATTTGATTCATAATCTTCCCATGTCTTTTTGATATGGCTATCACATGTAAACACAATATTATAATTAACTAGTGGATCCCCATTGTCTCCAACAGTACTAGGGTATTATCCATTGATTTAAACATATTAGTTGAACTAAAGTTATTATGTACTAAACAAAAATAACTTAACTTAATCTAAAATTGCAATTTAGGTGAAACTAAAACTGTAACTCAACTTACATTTAAAGAAGGGAGAAACACTCCGTCATCGTTGGATTCCCTCATCGGATATATTCCGTAATATGATTTATTAAATTGATTATAAAAAACAGAGGTATGTATCAATGATGACGTCACTCTTTATTAAATCGTAGATGATGACGTCAACCCTAATTTCTATAAATATATTAAAAATATGATTGAGTTAAAAAAGTCTAATTTTCTAAAAATAAACCACGGTAATAGGGGCCTCTTAGTTCATTAAGTCCCCAAAAAACCCTTAAAAGTCTGCTATCTTTTTCTGTTCACGGCTCTCCGCTCTCTGCTCACCGCTCACATACGAGCTTTTCCCACCTCTAGACAAATACAAACTACAATAGCGGCACTAGAAGACGCCCGATTCACAAATCAAGATATATATGATTTATATGTTGACTTCAAAAATGCCTTTGGTTCTATAGACCACGCCCGACTATTAGCAATAATGATTGATATTGGGGACCCAAAAGATGCAACTACAGTCTACCCTCTTTAAATGATACCTCGATAAGTGTTATTCCTCGATAAATGTTATGAAAAATCTCGCTCCCGAAAAATTAACACTGCTAAGTGTTATGTGTTAAGTGTTAACACATTCTCCGCTCCCTCCTTTGTTAATTTCACCTCGATAAGTGTTATTTTTGAGGAAAACGACATTATACATCTAATACATCGAGGCCATATTTATTTACACACTTTTATCTATAATCCCATAACTTTTGTACTTAACTTGTTGCATTTTCTATTGAAAAATGAAGTGAATACAGTGTTTAGGGTCTCTTTGATTGAATGTCATTGAATGTTTGAGCATTGGAGGGGGTTTGAGAGAGAGTTTAGAGGTTTTTGGGAGAATTTGGAGTTGTAGTGGGAAGTCAGAATTGGGGAGTTGGGATTGGAGTCAGGATAGGGAGTTAGGAGTCAGGGAGTCGGGGTCCAGGGAGTCGGGGTCGGTTTAGGGTGTCGTGGAAGGGAGTCGGGAGAGTCTGTTTTTTTTTGTTTTTTTGTTTTTTTGTGGGCACAAAAGCATACCCAATTTTGAATTGCGAGTCGGGAGAGTTTGGGAGGGGAGTCGGGAGAGGGATACTGTAGGGAGGGAGTCGGTTTAGGATTTAGGGTGGGGAGTCGGGAGAGGGAGAGGGAGAGGGGGGGTTCGGAAGAAGGAGTGGAGGGGGTTCGGGATAGGGAGTGGGGGGGCTCAATCAAAGATGAGATTACTGATGTCTAGCATTGGGCGTCCGCCAAGAGTTGCCACGGGCAAGGGCCATGAATTTACATTACATGAGCAAGAGGAGATCATTTCTTATCGTGAGGACATATTGGCTTCGGGTCACAAAATTACCAACAAAGCATTATGTGAGTGGGCGAATATCAAGTTCAACAATATTGCTTCTCAAGTCACGATTGGTAGATTGTTGAAATAGAAGACATCAGTGACTTCTATTGGTATGGGTGATATGGGTACTTCCAAGCGTATGAGGAAGGCACAATGTCCGGAAGTAGAGACGGTGACTTTCAATTGGTTTGTGAGAATGCAAGAGAATGGTGTTGCATTATTGGATGATCTTGTGATAGCTTCGGCAAAGAGATTCTATGCATTATTACCGAGAGATGAAAGTGAGAAAGAACTTCAATTTTCGAATGGGTGGATAGAGAAATTCAAGAGGAGATTTCAAATCAAAGGTTATGTTTGTCATGGAGAAGATGCTTCAGCGGATACTTCGCCAGCGGTTTTGCAGCAGATGTAGCATATCAAAGCTATAGTATCTACATACGACATTAAAGATGTTTTTAATATGGATGAGACTAGTCTTTTTTACAGATTAGAGCCTAATCGAACTCTAGCTACAAAACGAGTGTCCGGGAAGAAGAAACTAAAAGAGCGCATTATGGTGGCTTTGACTGCAAATGGGGATGAAAGCATTTGTCTTCTTCCATTAGTTATAAATCAGTATTTGAAACCACGAGCATTTACTTCAAGGCATATTTTAAATCCATAAATCTTGGGCATTACGTGGTTCGCGAATAAGAAGGCATGGATGACAACAACAATCTTTGAACAACTTATTATGGATTTTGAAAGGAAGATGGTTTTGGCAAGAAGACAGAAGGTAATTCTCCTTGTTGATAATTTCTCTGGTCATCAATTGCCAACTGTAGCTTCACGGTTGAGGGTGACAAAACTTTTATTTTTGCCTCCAAATACAAGTCGTTTCCAACCTATGGGTGCAGGAATTATAGCCTCTTTTAAGGCTCATTACAAGAAATCAGTGATAGAGCATCAATTAGAATGTGTTATGGTAGAAAAAGAATTCAAAATTGATGTGTATCAAGCGGTGATTATGGTTGAAAGAGCATGGCGTTTTGGGGTTACAGCTCAAACAATTAAGAATTGTTGGAGCCATACGGGTATTTTTTCCAATGTTGTAGTGAATCAGGGAGAAGAAGTTAGCCGTCTAACGGAGGTTGTTGAAGTGGCGGCCTTGCTTGAGCGATTAACATTGTTATCATCTGAAACTGAAGAAGATGATACTATGGAAGCTCAGGAGTTTATCAATTTTGAGCTCGAATTTGATTTGAATAATCCTTATCAACCAATTGATGAGGATATTTTAGACTATCTACCCTCTAAAGATCAAGATTGTGATTTAGATGAGGATACAATAGATGTTGAAGATGTGATAGGGTTTAATGATGCAGAGCGTTGCCTTGAGACTTTGAAGAATTTCTTGCAACAACGATCGGAGAATGTTCATTCGGATGTGAAGAATTTACAAGATCTACAGAAGAAAATTTGCAATTGGCGCATGAAAGAATCTCGGGAAACCACTATAGATTCTTATTTTAAATTAACGTAGTTGATTTATTATTCATATTTTTTGAACTTTTGTTATTTAGTTTTATAAAAGTTTTGAATCTATGTTTGACGTCTTACAAATTGAATCTTTGATATTTATATGCAATTATTTTCTAAGTATTATAAAACATTTTAAATCCATATTTGAAGTCTTAGAAATGTGTTTTTTCATATGTATTGTTCATTCATTTTTTAAGTATTATAAGTTTGATACCTCGATAAATGTTATAAATTTATTTCTCATGGCTTATAAGTGTTATTCTCGATATGTGTTATAAATTTTTTTTCCAAATTTGATAAGTGTTATTTTCAATATGTGTTATACCTCGATAAGTGTTATGCTTTTGACCGCTCCCGAGGAGTAACATTTAAAGAGGGTAGACTGTACACTAGTTGGAAATATCTACTCCCAATCATCCACTTACTACACCGGTGAGCACTTTGGAAAGACTAAGCCTATCCCCATTCATAGAGGAACTATACAAGGAGACACCCTTAGTCCATACCTATTCATTATATTTTTAGAACCACTACTTAGATGGCTAGAGTGAGGCAATAATGGATACACTTTTGGTACATCACAAATCACCATAAACTCCGCCGCCTACGCCAATGAGCTTGCTACTATAACTAACAAAATAAAATCATTACAAACACAAATTGATAAATTGATAGATATTGTAAATGGACTCGTATGGACGTAGGCGTCCTGAAATGCGCTTCTACTGGATGTCCAAATAAATCCAAAATGAATCCAACTACATTTAAAGCCCTAATGCAAGCTTCTAACATCAACTACCGTGGTCAACCAATCCCCATACTACACCAAAACGAATCAAATGTATACCTAGGCACAAATCTTGTTCCCTCTCTAAAATGGAAAATCCAAATTTACACTACGACCACAAAATTCATTAAACAATGAAAAGAACTAACAACATGTCCGGCCACTATGAAACAAAAAATTAAAATGGTTGACACCGTAATATGCCGAGGTGTAGCATACAGCTTCTACAATGTACGCTCTATGCCAGCCATTAAAAAACTTGACCAAAAGATTACAGCCATACAAAAAACCATTTGTGGTATGCCAAAATGCATGTCAAACGCAATAACCCAACTCCCACATAACCTATTTGAACTTGAAGCTTTCTCCCTCAAAAATGCCTACCTACGATGTATAGAGGAACAATTACAAAATGCCCTAAATGAGGAAGGTAGGCTATGAAAAATATATTGGACTAACTCATTATATTCTTGCTCAATATGGTGGTGCCAAAAATATACCTAGAATTAAAAAAACGGATTGTAGAAGATCACCAATAACTCGTACATTCTTCTTATTAAAACACATAGCTAAAATTCACCTTAAGAGTACACTTCCAAATTTCCTCTTTGATCAAACATCATTAGAAGTAGTATGGCGTCAAGAAACACGAAACCATAACACACTCAACGCCCAACTCTCCCAAAAACTTTTACAAAAACTCCTCTCAAAAAATATCTTTGAACTAAAACAAATCACTTTACCAAACGGCACACACATCATGAATAATGAGGACTTCAAAACCTTCCACTTCACCCCATCCAAACTAGTCAAGAGTGCCCTAAATGTTGCCAAACAACTTTTTTGCCATCCAACATGCCCAACTACATGTGATACCACTTGCAACATACACCCATACACCTACATACTCCAAGACACATTCATCACCATCAACAACATCCTCCCAAGAACTATCCTACCACCAATCCACCCTCCCGACCCCTTATACCCATACCACCCCCGCCCCCCAACATACATCACCAAAAATCCCACCACATACCCTATTAATAACATCATACGCCATGAACATATACAACATCTAGATACCAACAGAATACAAAATAGCTATACAAAATATTTATGCCAATGGGAACACAACAACAATACATTCAATAAATGGCTTCTTTAAAGAAACCTTTTTCCACGACACGATTGTAATACCTCCACATATAACACCAAAAAAACAAAACAATACTATCAAAAAATTAAAAATAAATTCTACTTGGAAATCATTCAAGGCCATCACCCCCAAGAACAATTACAAGACTCAAGATCCGTAACTCCACCCATAATCATCCCACTTCTAAACATCTATACAATGGAATGTAACCCCAAATACGGTATTATCACAATCTCGAACACAATTAAAATAAAGAACAATCAAGTCCATCTATATGAAGCAGATGGCCAACATTTACACACTATTTCCACTACTAGACTCCAATGGCTATGGAATCAATACAACACGAAACTACAAAATCCTACAAACATTGAACCAACAACCCAATCATTTGAAACCGAACTAATTTGGCTATACCAAAGATATAAATACCGCATTCCAAAAAATGACCCCCTCAAAAGTATACAATACACATTACCCACATCTATTCTAGACTCATTAATCTCATCCTTTAACATCGAACAATCATACTTCTCTTCCCCCGATACATGCTCCACCAAATTAAAAAAATTCTACTCACCCTTTGAAAGAGATAAAATATTTGGCTCCTTAGGAAAGGCCTTCGATTATAAATGGGCCGGTAATGGCATAGCTCACCTCCATAATGAGGAGGAAGCTCTTCAAGCACTACACTGGGCCCGTCTTGCTGCTAAAAATGACCCACACCACATATCTACACTCATTATCACACCAGAAAAAAATTGGTACCAAAACTTTAATCCACAGTCAAGTCCATTTGCAAACTCCCATATCATTGCAATATTTGAAACAAACTCAATTCCATACGAAGAACCTACTATCCCACCTGAACTAAAAAAGCCCAGAATTGAGCCATCTACATTATGAATAATATGTGTCCACCACCAAAACCAAACCCTTGGCACCCTAGAACAGCTTGCCGAACTCTCCTCCATAGCAAAACTCTTAACATAAACCAGCTATACACAAAGATGGCTCCACCAACAGCTATACAAACACCAGTCAACAAAAACAAAAAATGGTCAAAAATAAATCGCAAAAACAATATAGTAGATTACACTTTATCACCCCCACCCTCCCGGACTACCAAACTACCACCTCACCAAAATTTGACCCCACATGTAGCTACTATACCAATGGCTCTTTCAAACCGCCAGAACAGATTCGTCCCGGTAATTGGCGCAGAGAAAAAGCCGGTTGTGGAATATACAATCCTACAAAAGAAATCAAATTAGCCAAAAGACAGTATGGACTACAAAATATCCTCAGAGCAGAACTCATGGCCATCCACAAAACATTGGAAATTGTCACAACAAAATACAACAATGAACCATCACACATATTCACAGACTGCATCAATGCATTATACTTATTAAACACCCAAATAACACATCCTACCCTCCACAATAGCCACCCCGACCAAACCATACTAAAATCTATGGTCCATATGATACTAAAACAAAGACAACTCACAACCATCCACAAAGTTTGAGCCCATGCCAATATTGATGGTAACGAACAAGCGAATAAACTAGCAAAAGAGGGCCGAGAAAAATCACACAAAAATGCCAAAGATCCACACAAACATGCCCACGCCACTCCATACTACTTCCAAAAAGAAGACTGGCCCTCCAAAGAAGACACCCCCAATAAAGGCCCGGTTAGATTCTTGAAGAAATACCTCAAAAAACAAGACCTATATAACAACCTTGACACAATCTCAGATAACTTCCCTAACATAAAAAAGTGGACTAGCAACACCAACATAGACAATGAACTCTCTACAAATTTCTGGAAAAATCCCAGCATCACCGACTCACAAATAACATACCTTATCAAATTCCGTACCGGACAATACATGGGAAACGCCTGAAAACAACTCTTCTTTGGGATAGAAAGATTCCCATCCATAACATGCCCAATATGCACGTCCACGGACCCTGACACATGGCTACATGTTTTACTTAAATGTCATAACCACCACGTACACTCCCTAATTGTCAAAAGACATAACAAAGCCGTATGGGAAATCCGTAAATTAATCACCTCCGATAACAAATCGAGATGTTTTATCCTCATGAATGCCGGCACCTTTAATAACAACCCACAAGAAAATACGGTCCCACCATGGCTACTCCCATGTATATGTGAAACCCAACGATGTCACTGCAATGCTCAACTCAAACCGGACATACTCTGCATTAAAGGCCTACCATACAATGACCCCCCACCCAACCACATAAACCAAAACTACACCATTCAATTCATCGATTTTATATATTGCAATGAAAGATTCTCACCAAAAACAATCAAAAATAAAATAAATAAATACCAACCCCTCATAGATAACATCACTGCCCTTGGATGGAAAGTGGACCCCATTATGGTAATCACAGCCGGCGCTCGCGCCACCACCTTTATCCCATCTATAAAAATCCTAGAAGATACCTTCAAAATTCCTATTAATACAATTACAAACACTTTCAAAAATATTAATGTCATTGCCATGCAACACGCTATGTCCATCCTTCTACATAAACGCAAAATTGAAAACAACCAAGCCCTTCCCGTTACACAGGACCCCATAAAAGTGCCTCTTTACTTTATTTTTAATCCCTGACATTGCAAAAACATAGCCTCCTCTCCATCTTTCCCCCCTCTCCATCTTTTCTCTCTTATCTCCCTCCCCTCCCCCTTGCATCCTTCGTTATTAGTCTTGAGGTAGATGGGCTCGGTGGTTTTTCGCTACTTGTTACATAGTGTCTATCCTCAAAAGGGGGAAGTAGTTCCAGCTTACTAATTCCCTGTCTGGTGGGCATGGTCTTAGTAATGGAACGAACAGACACTTTATTCACGTCGGCCTCCTGCGGAGACCGACGTTCTTCTTCTTCTTCTTCTTCTTCTTCTAATAAAGGCACCACATTGTCTTATACTACTTACACTTGTTGATTCTTCTTTTGTGGAGTGCGAGACGCTTGACTACTCTAGTGATTTACTAACTATTCACTCTTGTGGATGTACTACGTATACTTGTTTTAGTGTATGTTTTTCGTTTATTTGATGTTGGTTACAACTCTCGATCTATCGTGGTTATTGATTTTTCTTTACACGACAGCTTGGTTATTGAAAGCACTAAACTTCCCTTTCGAATATGCCACAAACAATTTCCATCCTGCGACACGTTTGCTATGGCTATTAACATGCCACAAAGACAAATACTTTTCAAAGTTGTTATTCAAGTGACTAGTGACATTTTCTTGCATGCAAAACTTCATACTTAATTTTTTATCAAGCAGTACATATAATACATATTATTATAATTTGAGATGAATATATTTTCATGAACATATCCTCATTTATCAATTCAAAAGTTTCAATGAATATTCAATAGTTACCATTTATGGATAAATCATATATATATATATATATAAATCATATTCAAATTAAAAATTCAAGGAATTTCTAAAAAAATCACATGATGTAGGTGTTTGGAACATAACCTCTAGAACCTTCTAGCAAGTTTATAAGAACCTTCTAGAAGTTTTGATTGGAAGATTCTCTGGAAGTTTCTGTTAGCAACTTTTGGAAGCTTCTTTGGAAGTTTCCATTAGAAACTTCTATTGAAGTTTTTTATGGCAACCGCCAGAAGCTTCTGTTGTAGTTTATGTTCGTAGAAATTCTAGGAGTATATATAGAAGTCGAGGCTGGATAGTTTTTCAATCTAGACAATGCACTTCTTGGAGTTCTAACTGACCTTTCTTGGTGTTGTTTGTGTACTCGTCTTGTTAATCCAAGTTCTTGTTAGTTCTTGTCTTGAACTCTCTTCTAGCCTCGGATCACTTGCTGGCTATTTTCGTGTCCGTGACAGTTTGTCGAGACTAAACTTATAATCTCAAATATCAAAGCTAGTTCCTCCTTGTTTGAGTGTGAATTATTCATCTTCTTGAAGGTATCCTAGCAATTATGAGGTTGCGGATTATCCTCCTTTAAATTAATATTTCTTCTATTACAATGTTGGAGACTTATTCTTCTTGGAGAGAGTGGATTGCCCCTGTGCTTGAGGTTTTTAGGTGTCTTCGAGGATGCGGAGTACCCTAATCTAAACCAATATTGCCTTCTTGTAGAGTTACTTCGTTCTTTCTCTTAAAATGGTCGAAGGTCAAGACATTACTGTGACTGAAAGTTTGGAGTCCAAGTTGGACGCCATTATGAATGCTCTTGCTACGATATCACAAAGAATTGCAGAGATGGAAGGAGTCATTGTAAGACTTTACAACAAAAGAGCATTTGGAATAGCACAATCTAGGATTCACTAGACCCAAGCTTCTGCACTAGAAGAAGCAACGTTATCTTTGATTTGATAGAAACCACTGATTTAACCACAAAAGAAACCTTGGGTTAGCCTTCTAGACAAGTTCGATGGTACGCCCTCTAAATTTTGAGGTTTCCTCAATCAAATCCGGTT
This sequence comes from Bryoerythrophyllum caledonicum, assembly GCA_963971425.1. Taxonomy (NCBI): domain Eukaryota; kingdom Viridiplantae; phylum Streptophyta; class Bryopsida; order Pottiales; family Pottiaceae; genus Bryoerythrophyllum; species Bryoerythrophyllum caledonicum. The sequence continues at coordinate 6,170,360 of OZ020520.1, forward strand.
GATAACAACTTCACAGCCTAAACGCTACCTGACAGAGACTCACATGTTGCAGTGATTGAAACTTTGCTTACAGGATAAGCTCTATCATGGTTTGCTCCTTTGTTCGAGAAAAGATTGTCAATTGTGAACAACTTCGAAACTTTTTTGGAGGCGTTTGTGGAAGCGTTTGGCAAATATGACAACGATCAATGGGCTACTCCTAAGATTGGGTCGCTACAACAAGGAGCACGCTATGCATCAGTCTATGCATCAGATTTCAGGCAATTAGCATGTGACATCAACTAGGACGAAGAAGCATAGATGATTTAAATTTTATTGGGGTTTAAGTGACGACCTGAAGGATTTAGTATTGTCTCTTTTTGATTCGAGATTGCTCAACAAAGCCATTAGCCAAGCTATAAAGTGCGATAACCGCATGTTTCAATGTTGCTAAGATCAACGCTCAAGACAATATACAACTCGCACAATCCAACTTTGTTGGCAAGCAGCCTAGGTTCACATTTGGAGACGGATGACATGCAAATTGATGGGGTACGAGTGAAATTCTGTACTCGAAAAGAAAGGAAGCGATGTATGGAAGAAAGACTATGTTTGTATTGTGGTGAAGGAGGCCACAGAGTTGGAAACTGTCTGAAGAAACAATATCAACGCGCTATTAAGACTATAGGCACGATAAGCCAGGAAAACCAAGATACCCAACGACAATAGGGATTGTGTGGCTGGACAGTTCAATATCGCAACAACAACCACGTTCCTCTTTTTCCGCTCTGCCTATCAGTTGCTTTACCATTCCTTTATCTTTTTGCCCTAAATAAATTAAAAAACCTTACTATTTTTAGATTTATGAGAATCTTCTTGTTTCTTAGATGAAGATTTTGCTAAACGTTACAAGATTCCTTTGGTACGGAAATTTGAATCCGTTCACGTAGAAGTAATAATCAGACAACCTTTATTGTCCAGTAGTGTCACCTACATTAGAACCTATAGAGGTTCCGTTTAAGGACCATAAAAGTTTTATTATTTACAATATTTTTAGAACCTCGTCAAACCCTATCATTCTTGGTCTTTCTTGGTTAGAAACGCATAACCCATTCATAGATTGGAGGTTGCGAAGGATGACATTTTCCACAGGAAATTCTAAAAACAAACTTGTTAGAAGATCCCAAATCATGAAACCCTTATTTATTGGATCAAGAGCGTTTGTAAGATTGTCCAAAGAAGGCACACCATTCGTCATTTACGCAACTCCAACTAGTAGAGAGAAGACTTCGACAACCAATATTCTGCAACAATACAAGGATTTTTAAGACGTATTTGAAAAGAAGAATGCCGACATGCTATCAGAGCATCAACCATACGATTGTGCCATACACTTACAACAAGAAGCACAACTGTCTTTTGGCCCAATCTACAATCTGTCGCAAACAGAGTTGACGGAATTGCGAAAGTACATTGACGAGAATCTGGCCAAGAATTTTATTTGTCGCTCGAAGTTGCCAGGTGGAGCACCAATCTTATTTGTAAAAAATGATGGCTTGCTCCGAATGTACTTAGACTATCAAGGTCTCAACAAAGTGACAAAGAAGAATCTTTATCCATTACCCTTGATATCTGGTCTTCTAGAACAACTTGGACATGCAAGGATCTTTACAAAGATTGATCTAAGGGGAGCTTACAACCTCGTACAAATCAAGGTGGAAGGAGATCTTTTATACTTGAGGAGCAATTGTATATTCCAAGAAGACCAGCACAACTTCAAGTTCTACAATCATGTCACAACTTCCTAGCTGCGGGACATTTTGAGTTCAATAAGAACTTGAAACTTATTTTTTGAGATTTTTGGTGGCCCCAAATGTGGAAGGATGTGAAAGAGTTCGTCCTCTCTTGTGACATTTGTTCAAGATCCAAGAACCTTTGGCATCGCCCCTATGGGCTTCTATAGCCACTACCTATTTTTCGCCGACCATGGTCCTCCGTTTCCATGGACTTCATCACGGACCTGCCGCGATTCGATTCATTTCACACCATATTTGTTGTAGTAGATTGGCTTGTAAAGATGGCACATTTTGTCCCTTGCAAGAAGACATTGTCCAACAAAGATACAACAATGCTCTTTCTTGATAATGTGTATCGATATCATGGTCTACCAAATGATATTGTGTCGGATCAAGGAATCTAATTCGTATCAAAGTCTGGAGATCTCTTTTTGAGATATTAAAGATGGATATCAAGCTTTCTTTGGCTTTTCATCCTTAAACTGACCGTCAAACAAAATGGGTTAATCAAGTTTTAGAGCAGTATTTACAATGCAGCATCAACTACTAGCAAAATAATTCGAGTATATATCAACCGCTAATCAACTTTGCATATAACAACACCTTTCATGCATCGACTCAAAAAACACCATTCTTCTCTAACTATAGATACCATCCAAAGCTCGATTTATTGAGTCCGTTATTAAATAACAACGCCGGAGCTAAAGTTTTTTATTAAGCAATTATTGGAGCTTCAAACTATGTTGAAGCTTCAACTTTAAACTACCCAAGAGGCTTACAAGGCGTTTGCAGATAAGTTTTAAAATCAAACAATTAATTTCAAAGTTGGAGATAAAGTATGGTTGCTTCGACGAAATATCAAGACAAAGCGGCCATGTGATAAATTGGACTACCGGAGATTGGGACCATTTGTCATCCAAAAGCAAATCAATCCAGTGGACATTTGACATCAATGAACGAACGTGGAAACTAGCACAAAATCTAACTAGTGCGCCACAAAAGGTACATGAGTTTCGTTGCCATAATCCTTAGAAACCTAAGCTTTTTTAATAATAGCCTCTCAATATGGTTTCTTTTCTTTGAAGCCTCTTAATCCTTAGTCTGATGAAGAAGGGGACGAAAGCTCTCTGAAGAAGTGGTAAGCGAGTATAAATCCGTAGCTTAAGCTCATTCTTGTATGTCTATAGCTTGCACTCTTTCAGTTTCCACATTATGGACAACTAGGAGAGAGATACCATACTAGTCATGTCATCTCAACCTAGTAATTCATGAAGACGGTCCCGAGACAAAGACCGCTTGTACCTCAAAGACAACCGAGAATACCAAGTAATTGTTGGCTAGTGATTGTGTTTGAGGTAGAACCCGTCTATGATGGCCTTTCTGAAGGAGTGTTTGTAGGAAACTTTCACGATGAAGAGGGTCTTGGTCGACTAAGTTAGTATGAAAAACCTATCACAAAGGGTGTAGGGGCAAGTCACGAGCCTTTGTTTGCTACCTAATGCCAATGTAGGTTTGATTTTGGAATTCTCCTAATGGAATGGAATTGCTTACTTCAATAGCAATATGAGAATCCAAAAAAAAAGAAATTATGGCTCATGGTTTGGCAAGTAGAAGTACATCTTTCATTACTACATACCTGTCACATGTATCTCAAATTAGACAAATATGTATTTTTTGAGAGTTTGAGGAGGCAAAATACTTCAAATTTTTTTAGAAGACATTCATACCATAATGTGCTCCTACATTATAATTGAAAATTCTAGATCCAAAACTTAATTTGACTTTTATTGGTAAAAAATAAGTTATTTTTCAAGAAGCCGAAATAAGATATTAATGTTGATTTTTGCTTAAAATTTTTATCCAACCTTCTTGAGTATACAAAAATCTATCTTGGTACATGAAGTGTTTCAAAAAAAACTTGTTTTCCATTATTTTCTTCAAAACCTAGTTTTTGGTGCCTTGATTCAACATATATACTGCGTAGTATATTTGGTATATTTTTAGTCTCTATAGTATGTAATATACTCATCTCGGGAAAGGGTTGGGCCACATTTAAAACGACATGTGATATAACAACACAAAGTCCAAAAAATCAGCACCTTCTTCAAGATATTTTCTGTTCACCTAAAATTTTATTGGCCATGATTTCTTCACACCTAATCAATAGTCGGTTGACATTCAACAACAATTTAACAAAGGGCTCCAAAACAAATATACTATTGAGTATATGTTTTTTGCCCAAAAGTGAGTAACCTTTAGTAGACTTCTACCCAAGACACCAAGGTTCATGCGTGGTCGGAAGTCGAGGGCGTAAGACACTACCAATGGCTACAAGGGCCAATGAATCACTTGCCTCGTGAACAACAATTGGAGTATATTGCCAACATTATGCGACATATTTTCAGCTTCTTGCATTGGTATTGATTTGCAACAACAATGCTTTTTGGAGACCTCAAAGCTAGAAGGGGGATTAATGTTAGGGTCATAGCCTCTACAACCTTCTAGCAAGTTTATCAGAACCTTCTAGAAGTTTCCATTGGAAGCTTCTCTGGAAGTTTCCGTCAGCAATCCTTTAGAAGCTTCTTTTGAAGTTTCCATTAGCAACCGCCAAAAGCTTCTGTGGAAGTTTTGAATTGGTAGTAATTCTAGGAGTATGTAGGAGTCAAGGTTGAAAAGTTCTTCAGACTCAACAACCCACTTCTTGGAGTTCTAGCTCACCTTTCTTGGTCTTGTTTGTGTACTCATCCTGTTAATCTAAGTTCTTGTTAGTTCTTGTCTTGAACTCTCTTCTAGCCTCAGATCACTTGTTGGCTATTTCTGTGTCCTTGACAATAGAAGAAAATAATACATAACGTTATCCAACTCTGTTAAGTTTGTAATTATTTTCCAAAATAAAATCACTGTATCATTATAGTCATATCATAATAATTTGACGTGAATCTTCCAAATGTAAAGATAAAAATTCCTTTTGAAGTGCTTGAATGTCTTTGATGTGGGATAAAAAATCATTTGGTCTTTTCTCCAAGGACTTCTTCAAAGTCTTAAGTGCAGTTTCAACAATTCCAAATCCCACAACCTCTTCTACCATATCAACCAAAACCTCATCTGCATCAATTTCTTGATATTAAGAGCGAAGCATGTCAGAAATCTCGTGCCAAAATTACTTGAAGTGTCTGGTGCATAAAGAACCATGAATTGTTGGTGCCATGGTGGTGTTTGGTGTTTGGTGTTTAGTGTTGTGAAGTAAAACCGTGACCTACAGCCATGGACTACAATCGTGGACTCCCTACTGAATATCCACAATCCAAATTGATGTCTTGCTCGAGCTAGACTCTTTACGAAAAACCCAAAACCCAAATTGGGTGCCCGATGCCCAATCTTTCTCTGCCTGATCCCGAATCCCGATGCCTGACCCCAAACAATGCAGTTGTAAATCCCTCCTCCGTGCATGTCCCCTCAAACTGCATCCCATTCCGCCCATACACTCCTCCATTCCGAATCTCTTTAGCCGCCTCCCATTCTGGTTAGACCCCTCGCCTTTAAACTCTCTTGCCCACTATCCTAAAGTGCACAGACCCCTTGCCTCACAGTGCAGAGTCAGAAGATTATGTTTGTTAGGAAGAATCTGTGAATTATGCCCAAACGATATGGTTTAATACATGAAGAAGTATGAAATATTATGGCTCTCATATACTATTATGTTTCTTTTCCCAACTTTAACACTTACAGAAGTGAAACTAACAAAGGAGGGAGCAAAACATGTTATAACATATAACATATAACACTTATTAGTGTTAATTTGATCAGGAGCAAAATTTTCATAACGTATATTAGATAATAACACTTATAGAGGTAACATATATAGATTTTTGATTGTATTTCCTATAATTAAAAAAACCATAAAGTGTAATTTTAGGAATTTTTCTTTTTCATTCCCAAAATCAAGCCAAGAGCTTAAAACTCTAATACTTTTAATCCTTTAGCGCCTACGTGGACCACGAGAGTCAGAAACAATCTACAAAAGTAGATAATTAGGCCAAACATCACTTACACGGTGGGTACATCTCAGCACAAAAATCTATGACTCCACTTCATGAAAACCACTGTAGTGTGTTGATGCATGCATGGATTAGAGATTGGAAGATTAGTTGGAAAGTTAATGAGGAGCTCGAAATATGTTCAGAGTGCGTGAGAGACAATAGACAATTGTAGAAACAGTAATAAGAGAAAAAGCACCAAAAACGACCTCTTAGGCGCTAAAGGGTTAAAGTGGGCTTAACCACAAAAACCAATTTGGGACTCCTGCTCATCCACAGAGTTCATCCATCCATCACAAATGTTTCATTTATGCACACGCTAATTTCATCCACTCAGCCGGCTTAAACCCCTGAACAGATTAGGGTTCAGGGTTTAACGAGCTTCACCCAAAAACCTCGTCATCGAGCGAAGAAGGCGTCGTTGCGTAGACACAGAACGCTATCGCCGCTTCAATCAGATGAGGCCGGCGCATCCCACCATGTATGGCCAGCCCTCAGCGTACGTGCTGCCGCAGAATCCCGTGCAATACTACGCCGCACCTGGAGCCGCCCCTCCGCAGCCACAATATGGGCGCATCCCGCAGCAGGAGATGGCGCAGCCTGGGATGGGGATGGTGCCGCAGCAGCCGGTGTATATGGTGCAGCAGCAGCAGCTGCCGCCGCAGCCGCAGCTGCCGCCGCAGCCGCAGCCCGTGATGCACCCCTACCAGTCCGTGGTGGGAGTGCCCGTCCAGGGCGTGCCGGCCTACGGCGCAGCGCAGGCGTGGGCGTACCGGCCGGCGATGGTGGAGAGCGCACCCGTGTGGGGCTACGGCACCGATCGCCCGCTCCAGGAGCAGCCGCAGCAGCTTGCCTCCAATTGGCAGCGCGCACCTCAGGGAGCGTATGCAGGGTTCCAGGGACGAGCAGAATCGCATGGGAATGGGGCTCTAGGGTTTCAGGGACGTGGAGAATCTCTTGGGAATGGTTTTCAGGGCCGAGGAGAGGCTCATGGGAATGGTTTCCAGGCCCGAGGAGAGGCTCATGGCAGTAGTTCTCATGGGAGAGGTGATGCAGCGAAGGCAGGTGGTGATGGGAGGAGGTTTGAGAGTGGGAGTGGGAGCCGGCATTACCCTTCGGGTGCGCCTGGACGGCAGCATGGGAATCGTCAGGGAGCTCCTCCGCAATCTCCTTTTCCGTAAGTGTCCAAGATTGTTGGTCGGGATCTTTTAGGTTTGTGAGATTCACGGCTAATTCTCCTTCGGTTTTGGTGTATGGAGTTCGATACGGCTCTTGCCCCTGGTTCGGCGTTGATATCTGGTTCTTCCATTTTGATCTTGCAGCTCTCAGGGGAAGCAGCTGAGCTGTGAGGCGTGTGAGAAGAATTTTGCGATTCCTTCGCAGTACACGGCACACATGAACACGCATGTACAATGTGACGAGATCGGGTGTTCGTTTTCAGCTTCCGGTGAGTTTCTGAGAGGGCGTATGTGGTTTTTCTGCCTCTTCTTTTCGTCGTTGTTGGGATTTTAGCCAGATGATTGACAGCCATATCAACTCCTCGCTTTCTGCAGAATGCGAGTTTCTTTGGTCGGTACTGAATGACCAAAGCGTCAATGGTTGCTGGAGCTGTGCAGGAAAGGTTGTGAAAGAGCACAAGCTAACATCCCACAGCAAGTCCAGCAATCTAAACCCCATGTCCGCTTTGAAGTGAGTGATCGTATCATTTTGGCCTGTTCATGATATTATCCGGACTTGGTTTACTTCTGTGAATTCGATCTTTTCCGGTGTGGATAACCTGGTTGCTTTTGTGCAGGGCTGCTAGCAAAATGTCAGAAGAGAACAGCGATGAAATTAGAGCTTGGCGTGATGAGAGAAAGCGGAACTACCCTACTCGGCTAAACATTCAACGCAAGGTAATAAATATTCGCTAAGTAAGCATATATTTTGAAGGAGATATTCTTATAGGACTGTAGAGAAGCGATTTTTGACGTGCTCTCACAGGGCTTTTCGTTTGTAGTTTTAGAATGTTTTCCTATTTATACCCCAGAGATTCGGGGATTCGGAAGCTAGTTTTTAATTATGTGCACAGGAGGTTGATTGTGGATGTATAATCCTATCTTAATTACGAGTTGTTGTTCTGAACACAACAGAAAGAAGTCCGCGAAGGAAAGGTGGCGAGGGGAGAGCTCATAGACGAGGATGCAAGGAAACGACGGCAGGTAATTTTTTCGTAAAGAAAGCACCAGTTTATCTAGCACTGTATCTAGAACGACCTCTGATGCTGTCACTTTCGAAACACGAAACTATTGTGATAGAATGCTGTTCCCATGCTCTTTCTGGAATTTCACTGCGCAGAGAATGAAGGAGATTCTAGCAAAACAGGCCGAGTTGGGGGTCCCAGTGGCGGAAGTTCCATCATACTACTTATCCCAACCTCACAGAGACGACAGAGCAAGAGGGCGCACCGGGAAGCAGACTGACGGCTCCTCCGGTTCAACGAAACGAAAACTTGAAGAGGATGCCGATCTCACAGAAGACCAGCCTTCAAAATCCGCTCGCCTAGACGCCGAATTGCCACCAAAGCCCGAGGACAGAGACGAGGCAGGGACAAGCCAACCAGCAGAAAAACCTGCCAGAACGCAGTGCTACTTCTTCCAGCGAGGCCGGTGCAGAAAGGGCCCCAAGTGCCACTTTGCGCACACTCGTGGGAAGAAAGGCGCAGAAGGTGAAGGCGCCCGAAAGGCCCCTGCTGCTCCTCTGGATAAGAAGCGCCCTCCCACCTTGCTGTCGAAGCTCCTGCAAGCCGACATAACCCGGGACAAGAGCCACATCTTGCAGTGTCTCAGGTTCTTCGTGAACAACAACTTTTTACTGGACGGGATTGTGGATACTCAACTGACCTTGGAGTCCGATGCGGCGGAGGATAGCTCAGATTACTCTGAGGGGGAAGTTGTGGAAGCGCCGGATGTGTTGTTGGCGGACACTGCCATCATCAACACGCTCCTCTCGGAACGACCCGAGGTTCTTGCCAAGGTCATGGAGATGGAAACCCGTGCTTAGTTGTCTATGTTGCGGCGTTAGTTATTAGAGATCGGAGGTCGAGAAGAGTGCCACTTTTTTTCCACGTTGCTCACATTGGGTTCCGTCTATGTATTATCTCCCACTTCTGTACTTGTGCAAATATATCCCGCTTTCCTAATTTGTATCTGGTAGAGCCGAAGACCAAGTTTTAAGCGCCGGTGCTGCGTCTGTGCATTCGCTATCCTGCGCTACTTGAATGTTTTGCTAAACTTTCTGCAAGTCTCAGCCTCGGTATTATTTGCCTAATCTCAGAAAGATGTGATGGTTTTACGTTCAATGTCTAGGCAGCACTAAGCCTACCACGACCCATCGAAATTTACTCAAAGAATTTCCTATGATGCGCGCCAATTACGCATTGCTCATCAATTCCTACTACTGTACGTGTGCTCAATTCGAGCCTCTGCATTCAATAGCAACCAACTTTACTCACAACACCTCCGACCGTTCTCAGTCCCGATCATTTCCGCCTTCTCCACCCATCAGGGATTCGGAGCCTCTTTGACCGATGAATCGCAAGCTTCAGCGCCGGCACCTTCCGTTGCACCTGCTTAAAGATCATGTTCACCGCATCGTCCTTCTTCGCCGGGTGCTGGTACTCGAAGTGATGCGAGATCGCCTTCAGCCTCTTCCACATCTTCAGCCATCTCGCTCTCTGCATCCCTCTCAACGTCTTCAGCAAGTGGCCTGGCTTGATGGCTTCCTCCGACGAGAAGAACAGGGAGAATTCGTTGTAGTCCAGGTCGTCCTCGAATGGCAGCTCGATCTTGTCACTGATGATGACAGGCACGCAGTGGTTGACGATGGCGTCAAACAGGCGGCAGCTTGAGGGAGTGTCTCCAGCGGGATGAAGGCAGAAGCGTGAAGTTCGCATACCTTCCGTTGACTGCAATGAAAGTTCATCAACAAACAAGAGATCAAATCGTAATGTGGTGCAATAGCTTCCCTTTTATTCGAGGAGTGTGCTTTCTTGTTTCGAGGGTTAACAGTAAAAAAATCGGTACCGTTGGGAATCCAAATGGAGAGACCAAGCTATTCGTATACCCAACATCGGTTTCGTTCATCAGCAACTCCCCCAGCTTAGCCCTAAGTCTCCCATCCTGAAATGGGAAGCACACAAGCTCTTACAATCAACAGCTAGCAGAGTTCTGCATAGACAAAGGATACAGTACATATTTTACATCCATCAACATATTATAATTCTCTGGAATACCTTTGCACTCACTTCCGCAATGTGAAAATTGATACCTACTGAATTGTGCAGATGGAACGATTAGCGAATAAACTTGTTGTAGTCTCTGTGCAAGGAAAGTACAGCCTGTGATTCAACTTACAGCTTTTCGGTGTGTTCTTCCTCGAAAAAATAGCAGGGTCTTGCGCGTTGAAAATGGATCAACATCTTCGTCTTCATCGTAGGATGGCAAAATCTGTACATAAGGGGCTACAACATCTTTGTCCAATCGGGCAACTGTGTTGTCATATCTGCCGAAATCAGCAACTATGTAGATTGACTGATTCAGCAGTGTTCGGGAGTGCCTACAAAAGAAGACGAAAAGGGTCTTCAAAACTCTCCGCCGAGTAAGTTAATACACAAGGAACACTTCTGGAAGATGGCATGGAGGGGAATGCATCCACGAATTAATGACTCAGTTGTAAATCAAAATACAGTACGATGGAAATGAACCAGATAACGCTGAATATTATAGACCGGAAGGAAAGTACCATAAAGCGTTGGGATGATGGGCAACAATGACGTGATCACGACCTTGTGATGCTCGCCACCATTTGGATTTGTGCAATGTATCCACTATACCTGCCTGCACAACAGACGGCCCAAGATATCAGCAACGCAGTGGAATGGATCCATAAGAAACGGAGCTCTCCAAGTAATAATCTCATAAAGACAAGCTCAGGTCATTGAGCAAACAAAAAGACACTAAGATAAATGTCTGCTTAGAAAGCTGTGAGGTCATACTTGAAGCGTTTTCGCCACCACCGCGTCTGGTCCAAGCATTTTATGGTCATAGTTCTTGAGGGCTGAGAAAAAGGGCACAAAGAACACGTCTGCTTGGTTTGGATCGTTCACTCGAACAGCAGCTGTCTGTCCGTCCTCGGAATTTTCAGCATTCAACAAGTAAGCCATCAACCAGTATTCGACACTATGTTGTCTGTTCACCCCGTTGTCTAAACTCCATGGAGGTACATCAGGGTTTGTCCAGGGAATCTCTTGATCCGGATCATCCTTCTTCAGTAACCCCATGTTGTACTTACGAGGAATGTCATACATGTACACTTTGAGAGGTAAAGAGCACTCCATTTTCGAATCAACAATCTTCATATATTCGGGTGAGATAATTATCTCTTCAGTGAGATGATATTGAGCGAGAGTGGTTAATATGGCGACTGAGATCAATATAACCAGGAAGGTCTTCAGACTGCAATAGTTCGCACATGTCATCGCCATCGAATTCTGCGGCAGAAAAATTCATTCAGCAGAAGGCAGATTCTGAGCGAGAATAATTCATCAAGAATGCACAAGTCGGAGAATAGCCTCGAAACAGGTCTCGGCTATATCGTCGCCATACTTACACCGAGCTCCTTAAGAGTCATCGGCATCGAATCCTGCAGCAGAAAAATTCGTTCAGCAGAAGGTAGATTCTAAGCGAGAATAATTCATCACAAATGCACAAGTCGGAGAATAGTCGAGCAAGTGCATCACATTTAGCCGAGCAAGTTCAACACGACTTTTCTAGAACATCACGGTCCACAGTGCAAGCAAGTATTATGTCTTCTAATTATAGTATTCTAAATTGAACACTGCGTTTTAAACGTTATCCATACTTAAATATAATCTAGAACTTTCATCTACAAAAATCTCTCAGATTCTCGAGCACGAGAACATCATCTAAATCAGATGTGAAAAATGCAGTTGAATCTCGTTTTAAATGTGTACTTCTATATCCCCTTCCCATTAACAACCTATTGCTTATGAGAACAAACCAGAACGGTCTAGTGAACTGAAAATAAATACCAGTACGCGTCACATAGTTTCATGTCGTTACCGGTATTAATAATGATGCAACGAAATTCTCAAACTAAAACCTCAACTCCGCCTCAATGATGCAACACCATGCTCCTGCCTCCCGCTAAACTCGACATTTTCAAACGCTCTCTGAACATAATTCTTAGTAACGGAAATATCAAGAAGGCAGGCAAAATTCTAGAATCGAAGGACTTACATATCTGCCAGAGTGCCTGAGCAACGCCACTCGGCGCCTCGCGGCTGATCCTCTAACCCGCACGTGCATCGAAAAATCAAGAATCCGATCGGAAGCTACTCGCACGGAAACATTAACTAACGTCAAAACCCCCGTAAATTTCTTGAAAGCATACAATCCTCCAAAAAATCGCTGACACAGCACACACCTCACGGTTTCTCCTAGCAAACTGAAAATCCAACCTCCTCCGCTGTCACGTCGTCCGACACCTCACGTCGCCATCCACTGGCCGCTACTCAATCCGCTCCTTATCGCCACATCCAGAAACATCGCCTGCGATCCGCACAGAAGAATCAATAATCCAGCATTCCGAGAGGGATCAACACGGACGGAAGTCAACATAAACATGGACGTACTTCTTAAACTCTCCAATTCTCATAAAAGCATGCAATCCTTCAAAAAAATCGCTGCGAGAGCACGCACCTCACGCTGCTCCTCGCAAACTAAAACTCTCCACCTCCACTGTTACGTCTCCCGGCTCCGCACGACTTAACCTCCAAGCTCCTCCGCTCCTCACGTCACGATCTTCTTGCCGCTACTCAATCCGCTCCTCTTCGCCAAATCCAGAAGACCTCTCGGTCCCTAACCTCTCTCCTCCCCCCGGCGGACCTCTCAATCGCTTCCTCTCCTCAAATTCTCAAGAAACCACGGCAACTCAACGTCAGCGCAACTCGTCGTCAAACGCCTCGATGCAACAGTGCAACGCAGAGATTCCATGTCGCCTTCTCCCCGCTCCTTCAGTGCGCGAGCCGAACAGAAAACAAATGCCCGTCCTCGAGAAGCTGCATACAATTTATAAGCAAATAATCTGTCGGTGCAGGAGTGTTTCCAAGTTGCCTTGTTTTCCCTCGCATATTCTTAGCTTTCGAAGCACATATGATGTTACACTTATCTTCACTTTAAAGTTGGCGTCACTCGTGCTTCACTTTGACGTCACTTTTGTCGTCAATTTGTCTCATTTCAAGTGCACATCATTGAGAGCGCATATTCCTTTTCTGTTTAACAGGCAGGAGGTCAACTGTTTTACCGGCAGCTCCTTTCACTAGAGCATTGATTTCTCAAGCTGTTTCATTCTTTAAGGGTCAGCTTGGGTTGTTGTAGAGGGAACTGACTATTACAATGTACATAGACATGGGTGTTTTAACCCTTTACCGCCCGGGAAGCCTGAAATGGGACTCCGGAGGTGCTAAACTCAGTTTGCATGAAATCCATGAGGAATTAGGCTTCAGGTTCAAATTTGCGCACTCATTACATGAACACCCTCCAACAATCAGACCATGATTTGGATTTACAGAACTCTTGGAAAAGCTAGGAATACAACACACAATACATCAAATACACTAAATTACAATGAATACCATGCCACATACTCTGTTGTATTTCACACACATGCACATTGATTTTGGTCTTAATATTTTATTGAACTTTGTCTATAGGACATTCTTCATTGTTTTGTGATTGTTGATCTCTCTCCTCACATACGAAATTTCCGTTTGGATTTGTGTAAGGTTGGATCATTTTTGTATAAAATCAAGTAGAAAAAAGCAAAAAAATCACCAATAATTGTGTATAAATACTTTCTTCACATATGATATGTCAATGCAAAGCTATCAACCTAGTGCACATGTGAACCACTCTAATTCAAAGTAAAAAAATTCTTGCAAGAATCTGTTGATGGTTACAGTAGTACACCCTCCAAAATCCACAGTTTTCACTACCAATATACAGTAAATGTAAACACTATAAATCTATTCCATCAACCGTTGGATGTTGTGCAAAATTTCTCCAAAGTTGAGGGCATGGGTTAAGTTCAATTTTGTAAGGTAAGATATTAATATTAGGCATTTTATTTCCATCAAATCCGGTTCAAAGAAAAAAATCGGCAGAAATCTTGGTTTTTCCATAAACATACCTGGGTGGTAAAGGGTTAAGGGAGCTTATTGATATAACAAATATGGTTGTTGTAGAGGAAGCTAACTATATTAGTGTTTTGTGAAAGTAGGTTACCTTGCATGTCAAGCCCTACTACATGGTCTTATATTAGTAATTGGGACCACATGGACAATGTTACTTGGCTTGGAAACAGTGTGGGGAACTATCAATCAACTATTTGAGAGTTTAGGGTACTATGGGGGAGCTTTAGCTTGCATTGGATAGGGCCCAAGAGTTTGATTGCCATGGTGCTAAAAAATGGAGCACAAAACTCCTCCTACTCTCTTTCTTCCCCTATTTAAATGTCACGATGCCATTATTATTTCTTTCCTTTTCAAGAAGGGCTTTCAAGAAAACTCCATTAAGTGATTACAATCCATTAACCATCTTTTGTAACAAAATTTTGACCACCTTCTTCAACAAAATTTTGCACTACAGACCATGATTTTATGATAACTAAACTAAGGACATGTTAATAAGCACATGTACAGTACATCAGATTTTAGAAGTAGAAGAGGGTTGGAAGATGTCCGTAGAAATCTTGCAATATAAGTATGTATAGGGAATTAACAAAACACTAGCAAGTTTTGCATATCACATATCATTCTCATATTGTTGAAACTTAAAATCCGTACGGTAAATGCAAAGATTCCATTTCCTTTCTTTCCTAGAGGATTTCTTTTTTCTAAACAATTAGGCTAAATTCTCTATTTTCTATTGGATTTAGATTTAATCAAAGTTGTGCTACACTATTTCTGTCATATGTCATTGAAAATTGCTCCACTGTATCAAATGGCACTCAAAATTGTTTGTGATATATGAACCGTACCGTCGGACTTCTACAAAAATTACGTCAACGGAAAGCTCATAAAAAGTTGCCATTTAACAAAAGAAAATATTGAAAAAACATGCCAGAATTTGAGATCGTAGGACTCTATCTAAAAAGCAAAAAAAGCCTGTGAATACATTATCAGGTAAAGTTGAATGAAAAGAATGTACTCTTGCAAGTTCAGTTCGGTGGGTTTCAGATATTTGAACCGTCGGCCAATTAGCCAGTTCCGTGATGGTTTCGTGCTCAAGGCCCAAAGCCTGGTAATATCGCTACTTGTGGTCGCGGAAAGAATCACCTCTGCAAGCGCGCCAATTGCGCATTGCTCATCAATCTCTACTATGTACAGCCTAATTGCATGCTCAATATGAGCCTCATCACCACTCACCTCCGCCTTCTCAACCAATCAGCGATTTGGAGCCTCTTTGACCGATGAATCGCAAGCTTCAGCGCCGGCACCTTCCGTTGCACCTGCTTAAAGATCATGTTCACCGCATCGTCCTTCTTTGCCGGGTGCTGGTACTCGAAGTGATGCGAGATCGCCTTCAGCCTCTTCCACATCTTCAGCCATCTCGCTCTCTGCATCCCTCTCAACGTCTTCAGCAAGTGGCCTGGCTTGATGGCTTCCTCCGACGAGAAGAACAGGGAGAATTCGTTGTAGTCCAGGTCGTCCTCGAATGGCAGCTCGATCTTGTCACTGATGATGACAGGCACGCAGTGGTTGACGATGGCGTCAAACAGGCGGCAGCTTGAGGGAGTGTCTCCAGCGGGGTGAAGGCAGAAGCGTGAAGTTCGCATGCCTTCCGTCGCCTGTAAGGAAGAGAGTCGGAGCGATTAGCCAGAGAATTCACTCGAGAAGTGAACGAATAGTGACTCAGAAGAGAACATTGTACTCCCAGAGTGGACGAATAGTGCAGGAGGCATGCATTTAGTAAAGAAATGCTTGGATAATACAGATAAAAACTGAAGAAAAGGACTTCTCAAGAGGAAAGCATATAATTATGACGATTATTAAGGAAAGAAAAAATGAGTACCGTTAAAACATTTTCAGGAGAGGCGGCCAAACTGTCTGTATACTTAACGTCGGTTTCGTTCGCCAGCAACTCCCCCAGCTTAGCTCTAACCCAACCATCCTGTACAAGGAACCACGATAACTCGTACTTACAAAGTAGAAACGTGCATAAGTAGTAAAGAGGACATGTCATCATATCAGTTAATATAGCGATCATCGATTCTTACGGCCTAGTGCTGAAGCAATTGATGCTCACCTCCTCACTAAGAAGAACTACATACACCGCCTACTACCTCGGATGTCATCTGATCCTGCTACGCGAAACCGATCAACTACGAAGTCGTTTAGTTAAGAAGAGTTGAAAACAAAATCACTTAAGTTTGAAGGAGATAAGAATCAAAGCACCCAATAAAAGGACTTACAGATTTGCGGCGAGTTCTTCCTTGGAAAAATAGCAGAGTCTTGCGCGCTGAAAATGGATCACTGGAATTGTCTTGATCGTACGATGGCAAAACATGTACATAAGGGGCTACAACATCTTTGCTCAATCGGGCCACCTTTTTGTCATACCTGCCGAAATCGGCAACTATGAACATTGATTGATTCAGCATGTCTCGGTAATGCCTACACAAGATCAGCAGAACAAATGAACTCAAATCCATTAGTACGTCCAAATTTACCAATAAAAAGGAAAATCGACCTGCTATTCCAGTCACAACAATAGGGACCGACGTCCAAGACTTGAAAGTTCGAACTATAAGTCAAAATGAACCAGAAAATATCAAATGGAGTTGAAAAATACAGACCAAAACAGATCCATACATTACCTGAAAGCGTTGGGATGATGGGCAACGACAACATGATTACGGCCTTGAGATTTCTGCCACCATTTAGATTTGTGCAATATGTCCACTACTTCTTCCTGCACCAGATAGCTAAGAATATCAATACAACTATTGAGCTGCTTGCAGCAATAATGTCAGGCAGACGAAGCAACACCAGGATAACCGACTAAAAAGCTGGATGACCTTACTTGGAGCTTTTGGTCAATTTTTGCATCTGGCGCAGTCATGTGAATACCATAGTGATTAAAGGACCAGGCTGAGAAAAAAGGCACAAAGAACACGTCTGCTTGGCTTGGATCGTTCACTCGAACAGCAGCCATCTGTTCGTCCTTATGGTTCCGGGCATTCAGTAAGTAAACCATCAACCAGTATTCAACACTGTGTTGTTTGTTGACCTCGTAATCATTAGTCCATGGGGGTGCAACCAAGTCGGTCCAGGGAAGCTCCTGATCCGGGTCTCCACTGTTCAATAACCCCATGTTGAACTTACGAGGAAGATCGTACATGTATACTTTCAAAACGCAATGCATCTTCGAATCATTCATTGTATTGTTATCATACGAAAGTTGCAACCAGCTGGATGCCTTGTCATTGGAATCCCCATTTTCACTGAGCTGCTTGAAGTAGTACTCCACAGAGTCGCCAGAGAAGAGCCCTGGAAGAGCAAGGATAGACGCCAAAAAGACGGCGAGGAGCACCCCAAAAACGGGCTTCCTACTACATTTCCACATCATGATCCCCGCCCGCCAGGGCCCTTCGATTTCCTCCTGTCGGTAGATATTTTGCCCTGAAACCTTACCGTATTTGCACCTACCACGGGAATCAATTGACCGTTGCCTTCTAGCAGACACGATTCTAAAGCTAGGCTCCGAGACCGGCAGTAATTTAGCTAACAGTAAAAAAACTTCTGGAATGTTCTCTGCACATGGACCTGCAAAATTTCACAGCATATCTGCACATTATAATTTCTGAATCACTATGCCCCGCTCTCCATCCTCGTGTTTTTTTGTCGACTGATTCGTTCCAAAATAAAGTGCAAGTGAAGGGGTACACACAGACATGACGGACGTTTAGATGACTGTAATACTGTCAGATCATCTGGAAACTTAAGGCAGAATCCCGTCGATAGTAACATTTTCACGAATACCTTCTCCACTATTCACAATTCTTTCAGCGAATCCGGCTACCACTGTTAACTCCTAAAAAACAATGTCTACTGTCTCTTGCCAGTTGTGCACTGCGTATAAATCATGGCATTCTGCAATTAATTTGAGGGCCACTGTGAGCAAGCACCATGACCAGTGTACTATGCCAACCAGTGCAGGCAGGCAAGAGTAATGTCACTATCTTACTGTCAAATCAAATCGCCGTGACCAGCAGATGAAATTGGTGGTATACGTGTCTATACCAGAAACCTTAGTCCCGAGGTCACTCAAAGAAATCTAGATTGCGCTTCAACCTTGTCTCTTCGCAATAACGATTTGCTGCATACAGTATTCCTTTCGCAATAATGAAATAGTCCTTGCAGGAGCAGATCTACGTACGAGTACCCGTAACTCCTCGCGTTTCTATTCTAACCATTTTAAACTCTTAAGTATCTGGAAAATTGAACTTAGAATCCTCCGAAAAATCCTTGGAACTCGTCAACCCTAGCCACTAGAAATCACTATGGACAATCTGATAAGGTCTCTTCTAATAAATCCAATGCAAACGAAGATCCTCCCTCCCTATCTCCCCCTCCGTCCTACACTCGAAGTCGCCATTTACGCAAACCCTCGGAGATCCTAGTATCACGATCCAAAGCCAAAAATGAACAAGACAAGGTCCTCTAAGCGCCTAGTCTACCAATCCAACACGCGAACACAACAGTAGCAAAGAGAATCCCTCTCCAAACGTCGCGTCCTGAAGTTACTTCTCAAATCCCTCTCCACATCTCGCACAAAACCGAACGCACCTCAAACAATTGACACGGAATTCGAAACTCTGAGCTCCCCGCTCCTAGTAATCCTTCACGTCGCCACTCCACTCGCTCCAACCAAACTTCTCCTCCGAAACTAAGCTGTTCTCTAGATCCGCATCACCTCCACCGCAAAAAAATCAACCCCAAGCTGGAATCTATCTCGCCTCACAAACCCTGAACACTAGAAACAAGCTCAAATCACAATAATTGCGACAACTGCTTCGTCTCTGATGCATAGCTTCTCAAAGTGCACAATCCACGACGACCTAAAGCCGCTACTGCACTCCGTGGCTGCCTCTATCTTCCTATGTGGTACATTCACATTCCTAGATCTAGGGCTCTGCCATAAGGTGACGCATCTTGGGAGTGTCGGGTTTAGATTGAAAAGCTTCGCATCTTGGGAGTGTCGTATCGAGAGTTGGGCCGCTAAATATAGAGGCGGGGACTAAACTTAGCGAGGTCGTTTGGCGGAGCAGCAAGGGGCTGTAGCCAATCGCTAATCGTGGAGGCGAGGTGTTCTGCAGCGGAAGATACTAACGATTTTGAATAAGAAACACTGACCACCGACGTTGAATGCAACTGATCATTCAGCGTTAACCCTTAAACGACAAATCTGTCTTTAGAAATTTTACAGAATCTTTGAATTTTAACACCCATATTTAGCTACCATTTACATTCTAATTATATCACATGATTATTATTATACATTCAAAGAATTTTGAAAAAGAAAAATCATAAAAATGAATATCCATCATTAGAAAATCATGGTCAAAGTGAGTTGAAAAATGAAAAAACCAAGCCCCTCGGGCTGGCTCTGACATTTAAGGGTTAATGAGCTTCAAAGGGCTTTGGAGAATCCACGAGTGTAATAGATCATGCCCTATATTGCATCTACACATACAGTACATTTCACTGTTGATCCCACTTCATTGAAAACATTGTAGCTTGCCAATGCTTGCACCAATGTATCCAGGAATTGTTCCATTTGAAGCGTGTGAATTAGTGCGAGATACGTTGTGGCCAAAATAAGTGCATCTAACTTACACTCAAGGATTTATAATATTAAGAAAACTAAAATACGATCCAAATACGACCAGCTAGTTACTGAAGGATTAAGATGGCGAAGGTATTGGATCCAAGTCTTCCAGTCGTGTAAACCATAGATTCTAAAGGCAAAATGTAATTTAGATTTTGTAATTTGGGGGCGTATTGACAGTTTTGGATGTACGAGGTTATGGCGTGGTTGTGAAATATCTACGCCTGTTGTAGAGTCGAGTTTCTGTACCGTTCGATTATGCCAATTTTGAGGCATGATGTGAGGGTGTTGAGTCTATATCACTTTATGATTGTTTTTTTTGGGGGTTTTGTAACATTACTTTCCATTTTTTCTCTTTAAGAACACTTGAACCGCTAGGCCTCGTGGAAAATGCGGCGCCATGGCGGATGCGGAGTTTAGACAAGCTATTGTGGCCCACATCTTTACCGTATTGCTAGTGGGATATTCCGCCAATAATTAATTCCGCCCTGTATTGCCCTAGCATGAGCTCTAATCCCCGCCTTGTGTTGCATATCCTATTAGATCCACTCACCGCTTATTGATGTGCTTGCAAGGTCCGTTGGAGGTTGGCGTGGAATTGCCTTCAATTGCCGTCCCAGCATCCTTTAGCATGGAAAAAACATCTTTGGCAAGGAGGTTCATATGTAAAATCATTGTCACGGGATGTGGCGTCAACGACCGCACCACATCGGGTAGTGTTAGCGTAGATTAGCTAGTTCTAATCTACGTTTATTAGTGATGTACGTCCGTCCAACGGATGTATTTCATCCAGTTGGGTTTTGCATATATGTATAGAAGCGTGTACGGGCTTGACTTGACGTCTTTGTCAAGTCAAGCTTTGTGAGAGTGTTGAGAGAGTGTTTAGTGAGTTTCGTTTGCTTGTAAATGATGGGTTATCATTCATAAAGGCTCCGCATTCCCTAGCTCCGCTCGCATGCGTTGATTCTTTCCTTGTGGAGTGTGAGACACTTGACTAATTTTGAGATTCACAACATCTTCAATTGCAATAAACATTTTATTTATGGAACATAATGATGTAAGTTTAACTATATTTCAAATTTGTTAATATAGATCATATGCCATTATTTTTAAACCAAATTTTTAAAAAATTGTCAATCGAATCTATCCTATGTGGTAGTCGGGTTTGTACAGAATTAATTCAAAATGGAGGGTGTCTAAATTTTTTGGAAAATATAAAATAGTTGTCCAAGGTGATAGCTCTGTAATGCCAAGGTCATACCCTTATAATATATATTTGAAATACTTATGTTATACCTAGGTAATATCCATTGTGTCCAAACGACTATGTTAAAAAAAAATGGTTTGTACTCGAGGTGTCCAAATCATACCAATGCGTACTGTATATTGCCAATCTATGAACATAATTTTCAAATAGTATACGTAAATCAATAATAATTTTCATAAGAATTGTTACTATTATTGTTTATTAGTTTTTTAAAAATGCATAAAATAAAAATAAAATAAAATTGAAAATATTTAGCTTTAGATAAACTTACAATCATTTAAATAATTTAAAAAACAGACAAATTTGGCTAATCTTTCAAAAACACATATTTTGAATTTGTAGACCATATCTCTATTCTTTTATACGTCTTTAAAGAAGAAGATGTCACTGAAAAAAATTCATTCAAATGGAGGCTTCGCTTAGTTGGATGATTATCTTGCTCAAGTGTGTATTACGCCCAGGTGTGGCATATAGCTTCTACGGTGTACCATACTCTATGCCAGCTATCAAAAAACTTGATAAAAAAATAATAGCCATACAAAAAACCATATGTGGATTACCAAAATGTATGTCAAATGCAATAACCCAACTCCCACATAACCTATTTGGACTTGAAGCTTTCTCCCTCAAAAACGCATATCTCTGATGTATAAGCGAACAACTACAAAATGCTTTAAACGATAAAGGTAGACTTGGAAAAATATATAATGGATTAACTCAATACGTCCTTGCCCAATATGGTGGTGCCGAAAACATACCCAGAATCAAAAAAAGTAACTGTATAAGATCACCAATAACACGAACATTCTTCTTATTAAAACATATAGCTAAAGTCCATCTTAAAAGTACGCTCCCAAAATTTCTCACTAACCCTACATCACTAGAAATACTATGGCGCCAAGAAACACTAAACCACAACACACTTAATGCCCAACTCTCCCAAAAGCTTCTACAAAAACTCCTCTCAAAAAATATTTTTGAAATAACCCAAATTACTTTACCTAACGGCACACACATCATGAACAATGAGGACTTCAAAACCTACCACTTCACCCCATTCAAACTATTAAAAAGTGCTCTAAATGTTGCTAAACAATTATTTTGTCATCCAACATGCCCCACTACATGTCATACTCCTTGTAACATACACTCATACTCTTATATACTTAAAGATACATTCATCACCCTCAACAATAGCATCATCCCAAGAAATATCCCACCACTAAACAACCCCCCTAACCACCCACATACATACCACTCCCATCCCCCAACATACGTCCCCAAAAACCCCAACAAATATCCCTTTAATAACCTCATACACCATAAAACTATCCAACACACAGACATAAATAACATACAAAATACCTACACAAAATATTTATGCCAATGGCAACAAAATGATAACACATACAATAAATGGCTTCCCCAAAGAGACCTTTTCCCAAGACACGACACTAATACCTCTACACACAACACCGAAAAATTAAAACAATACTACCAAAAAACTCAAAACAAAATTTACTCGGATATCATCCTAGCCCACCACCCCCAAGAACAAGTCTCAGACTCAAGATCCGTAACACCACCCATAATTATCCCACTCTTAAACATCTATACAACGGAATGCAACCCCAAAAAGGATATTCTTACATCCTCAAACACAATTCAAATAGATAACAATCAAGCACACCTATACAAAGAAAATGGCCGACATTTACACACTATTCCCGTTACTCGACTCCAATGGCTATGGAATCAATATAATACAAAATCACAAACACCTACAAACGTTGAACCAACGACCCAACCCTTCGAAACCGAACTAATCTGGCTATATCAAACGTATAGATACCGAATACCAAAAACTGATCCTCTAAAAAATGCACAATATACAATACCCACTCCCATCTTAGACTCATTAATCTCATCCTTCAACATTGAACAATCATACTTCTCTTCCCCGGTCACATGCTCTACCAAACTAAAAAAATTCTACTCCCCTTATGAAAGAGACAAAATATTCGGATCACTAGGAAAGGCCTTTGACTACAAATAGACCGGTAATGGTATAGCTCACCCCCACAACGAGAAAGAAACGGAACAAACAATACATTGGGCTCGACTTGCTGCCAAACATGATCCAAATAACACAATTACAATCATCATCACACCAAACAACAATTGGTACCAAAACAACAACCAAAACTCAAACTCATTCCCAGATTCCTATATCATTGCAATATTTGAGGTAGACTCAATACCATACGAAGAACCTACTATTCCACCCGAGCTAAAAAAACCCCGAATAGAGCCATCTACATTACAAATACTATGCGTCCATCATCAAAATCAAACCCTTGACACCCTAGAACAACTCACTGAACTTACCTCCATAACAAACAATTTAAACATACACCGATTACACACAAAATTAGACCCACCAACGCCTATACAAACCCCCGTAAATCGAAGCAAAAATTGGTCAAAATTAAACTATGTCAACAATACATTAAACTACTTTGTCACACCGCCCCCTCTTCCAAATTATCCAACTCATGCCACACCAAAATTTAACCCCGCACATAGTTATTACACCAATGAATCCTTTAAACCACCAGAACAAATTAGCCCAAGAACTTGGCGCAGAGAAAAAGCTGGCTATGGCATATATAACTCTACCAAGGAAATTAAACTAGCCAAAAGACTTCATGGACTACAGAATATCCTTAGGGCAGAACTCATGGCCATCCACAAAACACTGTAAATCATCACAACTAACTACAATAATGAACCTGCACATATATTCACCGACCGTATAAATGCACTCTACCTACTAAACACTCAAATAACACACCCCACTCTTCACAATAGTCACCCCGACCAAACCATATCAATGTCAATGGTCCAAATGTTACAAAACCAAACACAAATGACAACCCTACACAAAGTGAGAGCCCATGCCAATATTGATGGTAACGAACAAGCAGATAAACTATCAAAAGAAGGCCGAGAAAAAACACACAAAAACGCCAAAGATCCACACGAACATGCCCATGCCACCCCATACTACTTTCAAAAAGAAGATTGGCCTTCCAAAGAAGATACCCCCGACAAAGGCCCGATGAGATTTTTGGGCAAATATCTCAAAAAGCAAGACCTCTACAACAACCTTAACACAATATCGGAAAATATTCCTAACATAGAAAAATGGACTAACAATAATAACATAGACAATGAACTCTCTACAAATTTTTGGAAAAACCCCATCATTTCCGACTCACAAATAACATGCCTCATCAAATTCCGTACTGGCCAATATATGGGAAATGCTCGCAAACAACTCTTCTTTGGAATAGAAAGATTCCCATCCATAACATGTCCAATATGCCCCTCGACGGACCCCGACACACGGCTTCATGTTCTACTCAAATGCCAAAACCACCACATACATTCCCTAATCGTTAAAAGACATAACAAAGCGGTATGGGAAATCCAAAAACTAATCACCTCCCACAACAAATCGAGGTGTTTCATACTAATGAACGCTCGCACTTTTAATAACAATCCACAAGAAAATACGGTCCCTCCTTGGCTACTCCCATGTTCATGTGAGACTCAAAGGTGTCACTGCAATGCTAGGTTCAAACCGGATATGCTTTGTGTTAGAGGTTTACCATATAATGATCCACCACCCAACCACATAAACCAAGACCTCACCATTCAATTCATTGAATTCACATACTGCAACGATAGATTTTCCCCGGAAACAATTCAAAACAAAATAGACAAATACCAACCCCTCATTGACGACATCATAACCCTTGGATGGAATGTGGACCCTCTCATTGTAATCACATCTGGCGCCCGTGCCACCATCTTTATTCCCTCCATGAAAACTGTAGAAGATACCTTCAAAATACCCACCGATACAATTAAAACCACCTTTAAAAACATAAATGCCATCGCTATTCAATATGCCATGTCCATCTTGCTACATGAACGCAAAATTGAAAACAATCAACCTCTCCCCAACACACACGACCCTCCATAGAACTTCCCATTCACAATTCCAAAACACTGAAACCCCCTCTCTCCTTTCCTGACCACTATTTTAACCTCCAATTAGTTACTTTTGTGTTTTTGTTACTTGTTTCATAGTGTGTACCCCCGAAAGGGAGAAGTAGTTCCATGTTACTAATTCCTTGCCCGGTGGGCATGGTCTTAGTGGTGGAACGAACAGACACTTATTCACGCCGGCTCCTTCGGAGACTGGCGTTCTTATTCTTCTTGCTCAAGTGTTTGTTAAGTAATTTGGACAACTACAAGAGGTCATCCTGGAGGTCATGAGAAGAAGAACTCCGGTCCCCGCGAGGTGGCCGGAGTGAATAAAGTGTATGTTTGTTCTACCACTAATGTCCACCAAATATAGGTTTAGTAGTATGGAACTACTTCCCCCTCTCGAGAGTAGGCACTATGTAACCTATAACCAAAAACTAGTAACTAGTAACCTAGGACCAAGGACCAATTAGATCCACAAGGCTCAATTTAAAGATATGATATGTGGAGGTTAATTATATGCTTTTGAGAGGTCTTAGGGGGTATCATTTAATTTGGGGAGATGTTGGTTATTTTCAAGTTTTTGTTTATGTAGGAGAATGGACATCGCATGTTGGATAGCAATGGTGTTAATTTTTGTGAATGCTTTTTTAATAGGATTCATGGGGATAATGAATGTTTTTTTAGACATTTCATAG
Source organism: Bryoerythrophyllum caledonicum (assembly GCA_963971425.1). Lineage (NCBI taxonomy): Eukaryota > Viridiplantae > Streptophyta > Bryopsida > Pottiales > Pottiaceae > Bryoerythrophyllum > Bryoerythrophyllum caledonicum. The sequence continues at coordinate 6,196,145 of OZ020520.1, forward strand.
AGGGAATAAAGGTAGTAGCTCTAGTTCCAATGGCGATGACATTGAGGGGGTCAACTTTCCATCCCTCATCTGCAATGTCAATAAGTAGTTGGTATTTATTAATTTTGTTTTCAATTGCTTTTGGGGAAAATCTATCATTGCACTATTTGAATTCGATAAACAGTCTGGATAGTAAAGTTTGTGTTAATGTGGTCTAGTGGAAGGTCTTTATATGGAAATCCTTTGATGCATAGTATGTTTGGTTTAAACCTTGCATTGCAATGACATCTTTGGGTTCCACATGTGCATGGAAGTAGCTATGGAGGGACTGTGTTTTCTTGTGTATTATTATTGAAGGCTCCAAGATTCATAAGTATAAAGCATTGGGATTTCTTTGAAGATACAATAAGTTTCCGGATTTCCCATACCACTTTGTTGTGTCTTTTGATGATTAGGGAATGTATGTGGTGGTTTTGGCATTTAAAGAGTATGTGTAGCCATGTGTCCAGGTCTGTAGAGGTGAATATTGGGCATGTAATGTATGGAAATCATTATGTTCCAAAGAAAAGTTGTTTGCAAGCATTTTCCATGTATTGTCTACTACAAGATTTCATAAGGCATGTTTATTGTGAGTCTGTAATGTGGGATTTTTCAAAAAGATTGTAGAGAGTTCATTACCAATGTTATCGTTACCAATCCAAATTTTGTCTATGTTAGGGAGACTTTCTAAGATTAAGTCAAGGATGTTAGTTAGATCTTGCTTTTTGAAGTATTTGTCTAAAAATCTAACAGGGCCTTTGTCTGGGGTGCCTTTCATAGAGGACCAATCATCTCTTTGGAAGTAGTATGGGGTAGTGTGGGCATGTTCATATCAGTGTTTCACATTTCTATGGATATTATCTAGTCTTTTTTTAGCTAATTTATCTGCTTGTTTGTTTCCCTCTCTATTGACATGTGCTCTAATTTTGTAGAGGGTTGTAACTTGTGTGTGGTATTGAAGCATTTGAACCATAGATGTTAGCATGACTTGGTCGGGGTGGCTATTGTAGAGGATAGGGTGTCTAATTTGTGTGTTCAATAAATACAAGACGTTTATACAATCTGTAAAGATGTGTGCAGGTTCATTTTCGTATTGTGTAGTGATAATTTGGAGGGTTTTACGTAGGGCCTAATGGTCATGAGACATTAACTAGTCGCCTTCCAATATTTTGTCATCCGTCTTAAAGGATCAACCACATATTGATGCTGCATCACGTATGAAAAGTAGTTTACAATAGCCAATCAATATTCAGTGTAAAGATGTCATAGCCACATATTACTGATGTTAAAAGAAATAGAGAGATGGTTGCACAAGCAAATAAAAGATACATAAGGTAGTACAAACTATGCTTGGAGTGAGATGTTGTCTTCTTTCAAAGGCCTTTACTTATACTACCACTAAGTGGCGTCTCATGCATCATACAAGTGCCTTCTAAAGTATCTTGCAAGTGGCTTCTCAAGCAACTTGCAAGTACCTCTATGCCAACTCATGGCCACCTACTTGCCCTTGCTTATTTCCATACAAGACATGAGGGTTGCTCCTACCTCTTTGACCTTGCGCCATATATATACATCTTAAATTTCTTTCATCTCTCCTCAATTTCTCCCCATTTTCTTTTCCCTTTAAAACTACGGCAATAACAGCTTACAATGCCGACATATCTACAAGCAACTCTTAACTCCGATACTTCCACTTTGCGAGTGGTTACCCTCTCACAATCCCATCGCCTGTGCTAACCTTTGATGCCGCTCTTTTGCAAGTGCTTTCGTCAACACAACCGCCACCGTGTCTTTTGTTGGACAATACTTCAAGCTTATCTCGCCACTCTCCAACTTCTTGCAAATGAAGTGATGTTACACATCAATGAGCTTTGTGCAAGAGTGGTGTATAAGGTTCTTTGCAAGAACTATACACCCCTGGTTGTTACACATGATGGTCGTTGTTCCTTCTTGAATAAACCCCACATTTGCCAAGAGCTTCCGAGGCTAAATGACCTCCTTCAAACTTTAGCTAGTTGCCATGTACTCTACTCCGTCGTAGACAAGGCAATGGTGGGTTGCCTCTTGCAATTCAAGAGATGGCACCATCTTCAACAAATAATACATACCCCGTTCTTGAACCACACTCGTTTGCATCTTCGGCCCAATCTGCATCACAATAGCCCTTCAAAGAAATGTCCTTACTGCCAAACCACAATTTTGTGTCCTTAATACATTGCAAGTATCGCTTGATGCGCTTCACGACACTTCAATGTGTCAGACCAGCCTTAGACATGAGTTGGCTCACCATGCTCACCCCAAAAGCAAGGTCAGCCCGTGTAGCCACCATTGCATACATCAATGACCCAACTCCACTCTTGTTTGGCACGCCTTCCATCTCACCTTGAATGGCTTGAAACTCTTCTTCTGAGATCTTCAATAACTTGATATTTGTATCAAGTGGTGTACCGATGAGCTTGCACTCCTCCATGTTGAAGCGCTTGAACACCTCCTCAACATACTACTTTTGGCTCATGGTGATGGTGCGTCCCTTGCGGTCTCTCACAAATTCCACACCAAGATAATACTTTAACTCACCAAGATCGCTCATCTCAAACTGCGTGTTGAGCTTACTTTTCAGTCACGCCACTAGGCCAAAGGGCTACCAAGATGATCAAGTCATTTATATAGATGAGGAATATCAATAAGTATTCACTCGTTTGCTTAATGTACAATGAGTGATCTGCTTCACTTCTTGTAAAACCTTCTTTGATGAAAAATGTATTGATCCGTTGATATCCAGCACTTAGAGATTGCTTGAGTCCGTACAACAACTTTTTAAGCTTGCACACAAGATGCTCAAAGTGCCTCTGTTCAAAACCTTATGGTTCGCTTATGTACATGTCCTCTTTCAAATCGCCATTCATAAATGCGGTCTTCACATCCATTTTATGGATCTTCAAATCCAAGCGCAAGGATGCATTGAATGGTGTTGAACTTTGCAACATGAGCAAAGATCTCAAAAAAGTCCACTCCAATAACTTGAGAGTATCCCTTTGCCACCAACTTCGCCTTTTGGCGCACAACTTGATCCAAGCATCTTTCTTCGTGCGAAACATCCACTTGCATCCGACGCTCTTACAATCCTTTAGAAGGGGAGCCAACTCCCAAGTTTCATTTGCCATCAGGGAGTCATACTCCTCTTGCATGGCCGCCTCTCACTTGCTCGCATGCTCGAATCGCATGGCTTTACGCATGTTCAATGGATCCTCGAGAGTGGCAACATTGGCCCGCTCTACTTCTTGTCGCACCAAGATGTGCTTTATCCACTACTCTCCAGGCGGCCACTGCTCCCTTCTTGGATATTGTGGCTCTTGAGTGCTCCCACTATCCTCATCACCACTTGGTATTGATGTAGGTGTTGTTTAAGGCCCCATGGTTGCACATTTTTCTTCACCATCCACCGTCTTCTCCTTCTTGGGATCACTATCACCTGTCGTACTTGGTTTGGAAGATTCGTCCACCAAAACCAACAAAGGTATTTCACTACTTCTACTTGGACTCATCACCAAACCATGACCAACACTTGAGCTATCTTCAACAAACACCACATGACAACTCCGAATAATTTTTTTCGTCTCAATATACATGAAGCGATATGCTATGGTGCCCTCGCAATAGCCAAGAAACAAACACTTTGTGCCTTTTGCATCGAGTTTACTCCTCTTTGCATCCAGCACCATCACGTATACAATGCATCCAAACACACGCATGTGTGCAATGCGGCTGCTCCAAGCTTCTTGTAGTGTAATGGTGACAAACGCCCTTGTTGGGCAGCGATTGTAGATGTACATCAAATTAGTCACCCCTTTCGCCCAAAAAACAAGCTTGAGCCGTTGAGCATTGATCATACTCCTCATCATTTCCAAAATGGTGCGGTTAGTTTGCTCGGCCACTCCGTTTTGCTCGGGCGTGTACGGTGTTGATGGTTGCCTATTGATATCATGATGCTTCAAATAGCCTTGAAATGCCTTGGAGATGAACTCTACACCATTGTCGGACCAAAACACCTTGATCTTGTGCTCCAATTGCTTCTACGCAAGCGCCTTGAATTCCTTAAGCTTCTGAAGACACTTCCCATTCGTCTTTAATGTATACAACCACCCCTTCCTTGAAAAGTCATCAAGGAAGGTCACAAAGTACTTTGCATTGCCAATGGATGTGATCCTCATCGGGTTGCACACATCCGAATGTACAATCTCCAAAGGCTTTGTGGCACGAGTCCTTCCATCCTTTGGAAATGGTGCCCTATGTTGCTTGCCTTGCATACACCCTTCACAAAATAGCATAGATGACTTATCTTTGCCACTTCCACGCTTTGAAGATCGTAAAGACTCGGTCATGCCACTTCCACGCTTTGAAGATCGTAAAGACTCGGTCATGCCACTTCCACGCTTTGAAGAAAATGCACACTTCTCAAGTTCAAATGACCGAGTCAACGATGCCAAAATTCCATGGCGCCATTCTGGCTTGATGATTGTGCCAAATTGGCCACATCGGCCTCATATACCTTGGTGAAGGCCGTTTGGTACAAGTTGTCTTTACGAGGTGCTACCACAAATACATCCCCATTTAGTGCTTTCATTGAGCACCTGTCCGCATTGAATTGCACCTTCATACCGCTTGGCACAAGTTTGCTCACCGAGAGCAAGTTTGCTTGTAACTTGGGGACACGGATGACGTCCTTCATTGTCATCCTCTTTGAACGCCCCCTCACGAGCACTTCAATAATAATGGCACTGACTCCAATGGCATCCACAACACTCTTATCATCCAAATGCACGTTGCGTGATGGAATTACCTCATACGTATGAAATGCCGCCTGATGTGGTGTCATGTGTTTTGTGACGCCCAAATCCAAAATCCACTTACAAATGGACTTAGAATGACGTCTATCTTGAGTTACAAATGCGTAGTCATCGTCCTCCTTGGCATGGTTGGCATTCTCCTTCTCTTTTGCTTGATTTGCGTTGACTCGCTCCCCTTCCTTTGGCTTGAAACAATTTCGTGAAAAATGGCCCGGTTGACAACAATTGTAACATACCTTGGGCTCCTTACATGAAGATGAGCTACCTTCCTTGCTTTGCCTTGATACCAAGGCCACATCATTGCCATGCGCCTCCTTCTTCTTGCGCTTAGACACTTTGAGCATCATCCATGCAACCACAAACTCCATGGTGAGGTCCTTCATTCGCAACGTCTCTAAGGAAGTGATGAAGAATTTAAATGAGGGCGGCAAGCTCTCAAGCAATGTCATCACCACATCTTCATCTTTGACGGGTATCTCCAAGCAATTGAGTTGATCCGCAAGTGCTGTCACTTCAATGATGTGGGTCACAAGTCATCACCTTCTTGTATCTTAATTGTGAAGAACTTGCGACGAATGAAGAGGATGTGGGAGAAGCTTTTTGTTTCGTGGATGTTGCACAAAGTCTTCCATGTTTCCGCCCGTCCTTTGCAACTCTTGATGTGGGAAAGTTGGTTGTCCACCAAATTGAGCCCAATGACGGACATGGCCTTCTTCACTCGCCGATTGTACTTCTTTTTCACCTTTAGATCATCGTTAAAAGATGGAGGTTCCTCGGAGTCCTCAACAATCTCTCAAAGGTCTATGGATTCCAACACCATCTCCATATTGAACTTCCAAAGGTTGAAGTTGTCTCCCTTGAACTTGGCAATGATCCTAGCACTCTCATTGTCAAAAGTGGCCTTGAAGACACTCAAATGGCCAAGATTGACCCTTCTAAGCTTCTAAAGTGCACTAACGCACGTCAATCACTTATTTGAGTTTTGTTTATGCTCTCAAATGAACAACTAAGCAACCTTGCACACTCAAATCAGTCCCTTAAAAGCTCTAATGTGCAAAAACAATCAAATGAGTTATTTCTAAGCTCAAATGTGCAAAGGTACTACTCAAACGCTCAAGTCCTCTTCTTGTAGACTCAAATGTACACCTTTGCACCTCATTCAAACAAATTAGCCCCTTTTTTGCTCATACACGCAAATATGGACTTCAATGACCTCAATGAGCTTCATGTAGACTCTAATATGCAATTAAGCACCTCAATCACTAAAATATCACCTTTAGAGAGCAAACAAGCACATTCACTACAAATGAACACTATAAGGTTTAAAAGCTTGAATGTGCAAAACCGCGGCTCTTTGCAATTCCTTGTGCCTACCGAAATCGCATCCGATGCTTCAAATGAGCCCTTTTGCACCTTCTAAGCTTCAAATGAGCTTTTATGTACCACCAAAGCTTCAAAGCCTTCCTTTTAGAATACCGAAGCTCCAAAGCCTTTCTTGTGTACCACCAGAGCTGAAAATCAGCCCTTGTGCACTAAAACACTCAAATTCACTTAAAACCTCCTTCAAACAACTTAGCAACAAAATTGTACACTTGCAACTCACATACGGGGGTCCATAACCTATTGATGTTAAAAGAAGTAGAGAAATGGTTGCACAAACAAATAAAAAAGACACAAGGTAGTACAAAAAATGCTTGGAGTAAGATATTGCCTTCTTTCAAAGGCCTTTACTTATACTACTACTTAGTGGTGTCCAAAGTATCTTGTAAGTGGTTTTTCAAGCAACTTGCAAGACCCTCTATGCCAATTCATGGCAACCCACTTATCCTTTTTAATCCCATGCAAGACATGGAGGTTGGTCCTACCTCTTTGACCTTGCACCATACATGTACCTCTGAAGTTTCTTTCACCTCTCATCTTTTCTCCCCATTTACTTTACCCTCTTAATCTACTTCAATAACAACTTACAATGTCGTAATATCTACGAGCAATTTTTGACTCCAACAACACGTCGAGCAAAATAGAGGCGCGGAGTGTGCCAATTGTACCATAGTGAAAATGGTGAGGAGCATGATCCATGCGCAATGCCTGAAGCTTGAATTTTGGACGGAAGCGCTGGCCAATGCGGTCTACGTCCGCAATTGATGGCTAACGAGGGTTGTGGTCACAATCACACCCCGCGAAACTTGGAGTCGCAGCAAGCCACGCATTGTACATATGTGTGTGTTTAGATGCATTGCATATGCGATGGTGCCGGATACAAAGAGGGGTAAGCTTGATGCAAAAGGTGTAAAGTGTTTGTTTCTTGGCTTTTGTGAGGGCACTAAGGCATATTGTCTCATGTGCATTGAGACGAAGAAGATCATTAAGAATTGTGATGTAGTATTTGTTGAAGATACTACTATTATTGGTGATGTTTTGGAAATGAGTCCAAGATGGAGAAGCAAGACCCCTACCTTGGTCGACGAATCTTCCAAACTACTACCCCTTGAAGGATTGCAATGGCAATACCAAGAAAGAAGAGAGATTGGATGCCAAAGAAGGAGGTATAGCATCTTCATCAACACCTTCACCAAGCGATGAAGACTTGGGGAACTTACAAGAGCCGCGATATCTAAGAAGAGAGAGTTGCATGCCCAGTGAATGGTGGAAGAGCCACATTTTGCCTCAACATGAAATAGAGTGTGCCAATGTGGCGTCATTGGAGGATCCTTCAAACATGTATGAAGCTATGCAATTGGAGGATGCCAACAAGTGGTTGTCGGCCATGCACGAGGAATACGACTTGCTCATGGCAAATGGCACGTGGCAGTTGGCTCCTCTTCCACAGGATCGCAAGAGCGTTTGGATACAAGTGGGTGTTTTGTATGTAGAAGGATGTTTCAGGTCAAGTGGTGCGCCACAAGGCAAGATTAGTTGCCAAGGCGAACTCCCAAGTTGCGGGAGTGGACTTTCTTGAGACGTTTGCTCCTGTTGCCAAGTTCACCACCAATCGGTGCATTCTTGCACTTGGGGCCGCCTTGAGTTGGAGATCTATCTAATGGATGTGAAGATCGCATTCTTGAATGAACGGATATTTTACAAAATATGGACGAATGAAAGTCCAGAAATAGTGGTCGGCCGCCAGCCGAGAGTTGCCAAAGCGTCTTATCAATAATCTTCTAAAGTGCCTAACTCACTCATTTTCTATCCAAATGGAGCATATGAGATGTGTTTTGGCATCTACAAAAAATGTAGATGTCAAAACACACCTCATAAGCTTGATTTGGACAAATTTTGGGTAAGTTATGACCATTTGAAATTTTCTCACAAAGAGAAGCATCGGCTGGCAACCGATAAGAAATCAGAGTCTAATCGGTGCACAAATGGTGATTTTGTCCAGATTTTGTTTAATATCCGTTAATGATGAGTTGGAGGAGGACATTTACATGGATCAATTGCAAGCTTATGAACAAGACTTTCATCATTATTGTACAAGCTTGAAAAACCATTGTATAGACTTAAGCAATTACCAAGAGCATGGTACCAACGCATTGATGCTTTCTCCACCAAGGAAGGTTTTACAAGAAGTGAAGCAGATCACTCATTGTACATTAAGCAAACGAGTGAATACTTATTGATATTCCTCATCTATATAAATGACTTGATCATCTTGGTAGCCCTTTGGCCTAGTGGCGTGACTGAAAAGTAAGCTCAACACGCAGTTTGAGATGAGCGATCTTGGTGAGTTAAAGTATTATCTTGGTGTGGAATTTGTGAGAGACCGCAAGGGACGCACCATCACCATGAGCCAAAAGTAGTATGTTGAGGAGGTGTTCAAGCGCTTCAACATGGAGGAGTGCAAGCTCATCGGTACACCACTTGATACAAATATCAAGTTATTGAAGATCTCAGAAGAAGAGTTTCAAGCCATTCAAGGTGAGATGGAAGGCGTGCCAAACAAGAGTGGAGTTGGGTCATTGATGTATGCAATGGTGGCTACACGGGCTGACCTTGCTTTTGGGGTGAGCATGGTGAGCCAACTCATGTCTAAGGCTGGTCTGACACATTGAAGTGTCGTGAAGCGCATCAAGCGATACTTGCAATGTATTAAGGACACAAAATTGTGGTTTGGCAGTAAGGACATTTCTTTGAAGGGCTATTGTGATGCAGATTGGGCCGAAGATGCAAACGAGTGTGGTTCAAGAACGGGGTATGTATTATTTGTTGAAGATGGTGCCATCTCTTGAATTGCAAGAGGCAACCCACCATTGCCTTGTCTACGACGGAGTAGAGTACATGGCAACTAGCTAAAGTTTGAAGGAGGTCATTTAGCCTCGGAAGCTCTTGGCAAATGTGGGGTTTATTCAAGAAGGAACAACGACCATCATGTGTAACAACCAGGGGTGTATAGTTCTTGCAAAGAACCTTATACACCACTCTTGCACAAAGCTCATTGATGTGTAACACCACTTCATTTGCAAGAAGTTGGAGAGTGGCGAGATAAGCTTGAAGTATTGTCCAACAAAAGACACGGTGGCGGTTGTGATGACGAAAGCACTTGCAAAAGAGCGGCATCAAATGTTAGCAAATGCGATGAGATTGCGAGAAGGTAATTACTCGCAAAGTGGGAATGTTAGATATTAGAGTTGCTCGGTTCTATTACGATATTGTAAACAGCTGAGGTAGATTTAGAAAGAAAGATAAATGGGAGAAAATGAAGAGAGGTAAAACAAACTTAAAGTAGTCCCATATGTATTGGCAATGATTGTTACCAATTGGTACCATAAGTGAAGGCCTTTGAAAGAAGGCTATATCTTACTCCAAGCATAGTTTGTAATACCTTGTGTGTTTCATTTGCTTGTGCAATCATTTCTCTACTTCTTTTGAACCTCAGTATTAACAACACTTCTTTGGCATAGAATGATTCCCATCCGTGACATGCTCCATATGCACCATCATAGACCTAGATGCATGGTTCTACGTACTACCCAAATGCCACTTAGGAATGCGGTAATTAAAGATGTCACTGTAATACACAATTCAAACTCGACATAGTATGCGTCCGAGGCCTACCATGTATAGATCGCCTACTAGACCACATAGCTCCAAATCTCACCATCAAATTCATTGAAATCATATACTACAATGATAGATTCTCAACAGAGACCATTACAAACAGAATAAATAAATATCAATCGCTACTCCATTACATCACTGCACTTTCTTGGAAGGTTGACCCCCTCATTGTCATCACAGTTGGCGCTTACGCCACTACCTTTATCTCGTCAATGAAAACTTTGAAAAAACATTTGAATTCTCCATTATTTCAATTTCAACTACCTTTAAAACCATAAACACCATAGCAATCCAATATGCCATCGTAGGTGAACCTCTAGTTTGGCATTTATTAATTAGAAAAATGCTTGCCGAATTAAGTGAGAAAATATTTAATGAAATTGCCGAAACTGGAGAAACTCTATATTTACAGATTTTGTCACGTTGGAAAACATCAAAGGGGAGTGGGGCTTGGAAAATCCCCCCTCAAGGTTGTGCATGCATGGAGGCTTTGATTTAGAACCCCAAGGTCTTTGGTGCAAGCCCCACGGTCGTCAAATGTGCTAAATACAATAATATGTGATATCTTGCCAAAAATTAATTAATTAATATTTTGGATGCCGAATGGCCTTTTCTCACTTTTCTCACTTTTCTCTCTTCAATTAATTATTCGGCATGGAGGTGCCAAACTAGAGGTTCATCTACGATATGTCTACTTCTACAGAAGAAAAATATTGAAAACAACCAACCCTTCTCCAATTTTACAAAATAACTCATAACACCTACTTATACCACAAACCTTTTTTTAGGGCGGATAATCTTGGGTTCGCAGTTTCTTGTGTATTTGGTTTCTTCTTACATACTATCTACTCTAGAAAGGTGGAAGTAGTTCCATACTACTAACCTGTGTGCTGTAAACATTGACTTTGTGGTGGAACAAAAATATGCTTTATTCAGGTTGTTCCCCTTCAAGGACCAAAATTCTTCTTCTTTTATTCAAAAAGAAATGGTGCAAGTATAATTACATTAAGCACTATGAAGTGAATGCCACCATGGCAGTGTAGCTGCACGCCTAGATGTCATCATATTTATTTAGCGTAGTGTTGTATATTGTTTTAAAGGTTGCCTGTGCACGATATAGAATATCACATAAGAAACATTTCTTATTTTTGATGGACACAATAGTCATTGCATCCTAAGTATGGTGCAAGGGGCAAGATAAGCTGTATTTGATAATTTTATATCGTTGTAGCACACCGTCAACGTTCACCAATCCCTTGATATTGGGTTTTCAAATCTTTAAAAGTTTTTTCTTCTTAAAGTCTTCATTTGATAAGGAAGCCAACCAAATTCAAACAAAAATAGCAGATGCAACGTCATTTCTAGACCTTGTATTATTTTCTAACTAAAAGGTAGTATAAGATTTTAAAATGGAATTAGATTTTGTAAGTTGAAAAATGAGATCCAACATATTTTGTGGGCCACAAGGTGCTTGAGGAACAATTTGCAGACTTGATGCTATTTGTGAAATATTTTTAAGGTGGAACAATGTGCATGAATGTTGTTTGTAAAATATTGTCAAAGTGGCAAAAAGGTTCTATATAGTCTCAATCCCCAAATTTCCTCTGTCATTAGTGCCCCCTTAAATCAAATTGGACATCAACTTGTTGCCTTGGCCTTTTCCTTCACAAATTAATTCATTTGAACTAATCAATTTCACAATTCAGGATCACGTATGGGGTCTCCATCTTGTATACTTTCAGGAAAGTTATAAAGGTTTAGAAGATACAACAATTCTTAGAACACTAACATTTAAATTGACCATTGCCTAAAAGATGTTTTAGACCTCTTGATCATCTCATTGGCTCTAAACAAAGCTTTATCTACAAGTAATACAAGAGCCAACCCAATCCAATTGGATTATATTCCTTCAATTCTATCACAATTCAAGTCCAAATTAGATCAACAACAATACAAAAGATAAGGAGATGGACATGCACTTCGACGAAGATGCTCCAAGTGGATGGAACATGTCTCTAACGTTGTCTTGCCTTCTATACTACAGTTACTGCTACATCTTCTTTCATTCTACAACCCTCACTTATCATATTAGGTCAATATTTTTAACCCACTTGTCCCTATGCATGCAATTCCTTAGTCCCTCAACGACCACGGCCAATTTTGCTCAAAAACTAGTCTAAATTGCCATTGTCAAAAAAAGGCATGAAAATCACATTTTCAAGTGAAATTTTGGACTTTCAACCGTAATATTTCAAAACAGACTTCTATATGAACATGTCATGTTGTTGTGGTTGCAATCCACCACACGGATATGAAGATCATAGCGTTTGAAATGAAAAAATAAGTTTTTCTTCCCCCTTGCCCGACAATGTGTCAAAATATTTGACTTGAGTTAAAGTGCTTTTTACACTAAAGACAAGAATGTTTTTAAACATTTTCAAAGAAGGTAATATTCTTTATATATATGAAAAATCTCAATATCAATGACCGTTCTACCAAAATTTTGGAGCTGCCCGGAGTCCTTAGTTTTTCACTTAGAATAGCATGACTTTCTTTTTAAAGGTCCGATGTGAAAAAAATTACATTTACTCACAGCTACATCTTCATAATTTGTTAAGAAATTCTTGATAAAAATTGAGACCATAGGAACCTGTCGAAAATGGAAAACGTCTCTCCAAGGGAAAATGGTCCTCTAGGGGTTAAGAAATGTTGTAACCCAAATAGTACTTCACAAAATCTTTGGTTTAGGAAATTTGATTACCGTACCTAGTGGTTGCTTTCAACACCTTTGTGTCGAAAGAAATATATTTTTTTGACATAGTGATTCGGACACAATGGGTACCACCTAAGTATTACATGGATATCACCTATGCATTCTAGCAATAGCACCTTGACATTATATGGGTAATCACTTGGACCAAAACTTTATATGTACGAAAGCCACTACGGCATAGGGTAGATATGTTCCATTTTGCCGCATGTTGTAACAACCTTCTTTACATCGAAAACAAAACTGACCGTTCCAATTTGAACACGACTACGTGCAGTTAGATGATAGCAAAACCCAAACGGCGCAGTCCCAAAGCCGTCACAAAACGACATGTCGGTAGAGATGAAAAGCCAATTCTCCCACTCATCCGCAAATAGAGATGAAGCACCCTCCAATTCACCCACTCACCTGTCCATCTATTGTTCCCCACCGTCCAGCCACATCCACACAAACCCAACAATCAACAACAATCACATTCGTCTCAACGACGACGACAAATGCTGAATGCACTAAAAATCTCATTTAGTGTATCCACACTACTTGGTTTACAAATGCTATAAGTTTTTACTCTTGATTAATATCTTTACCAACTATGTCTAGAATGATTTGCCACTCTAATTAGCATAAATTAATGTCCTCTAGGTAAAAAAATTCATCAGAAGTAAAAAATTATAGCACTTCCAAATCATATAGGAGTAGTTTGGATACACTAAAAGAGATTGTTTTTTTTTTAGTGTAGTCAGTGCGAGGGAGCACCGACGACGACGACAGCGACAACAACGGTCCCTTGTCCTTTGGCTACGAGAATATCACACGACGATCGTCCGGAGCTCGTGGTGTAGAAGGCACCGGAGGACGACGACGACGGAAGTCGTCTCCCACGGTGACGAGGGGCGTCGTCTCTCACGTTCTGGGGAAGAGTGTGGCCCAGTCGCAGGGGAAGGGGTTGGAGGGGAAGAGAAGGAGAATGAGAGTGAGGATGTCGCAGTGAAGGTGTGGAGTGGAGTGGAGTGCTGCCGCTGCTCGCCATCTCCCCCGCCGCGCCGCCGCCGCCTCCGGTTCTCGCTCTGAGGGGAGCCTCTCTGCTTGAGCTCGCAGCTGCGGAGTCGCGGCGATCTTCATCTCCAGGTGAGCAGTGCGTTAGGGTTTGGGTTTTCGTGGCCGCTGTCGTTCTCTCTCTGGTTGCGGCGTTTTTGCTGGTGTTTGGGGGTTTTTATTTTTCGAATTTTCGGCATTTTTGTGGGTGGTGTTTTTGGGTTGGGTTTGGGGTCAATGTGGTGAGGGTGGTGGTCGGTGGCGGGGGTGGGGTGCGGGGGAGGGTTAGGGTTTAGGGAGGGAGAGAATTGCGAGGTTCGGAGTGCGTATGGTTGTGGATTTCGATGTGGGATTGGGAATGGAGTTGTGCATGGTGGAGGTTTGGGAGTTCTACTGTTAGAATGGGAGATCATGGAATTTGCGAGTGCGGGAGTGAGTAGAGTTTCTTTCTTCTTCTTGTTGTTGTCGTTATCGTGTGGACGGGCTTTTGAAAGTCTTCTGGAATTCGTGCGCAGATGAGTGTTTGTGGCATTGACCGGTAGGCGGCAGTGGTGACTTCATGGCAAGGATCCGCCGCACCTGTGAAGAGAAGCGAGCGGGCGGAGGCGTAATTGTGGGTTAGACATGTGTGTGGCCGCCAGAGGTGCAGCAGCTGTCCTCGGGGAGGTTTAAGGGACGACGCATTTACGTAGGGCGGGCCGAGAAGATGTTCAAGGAAAGGAGTTCGGCTCTGGCAGCGGAGGAACGGGGACATGCGAGGGGCGAGGGGTCGCTGTACCGGGACACTGCGGGGGGCATCAAGAAGCGTCTAGAGGACGGGATCGAGAAGCCGTCGCCGTCCACTTCGAGGGGAGGGATTGGGAAGGACAAGGACCGACTAGCTCCTGCTGCTGCCGCTGCTGCGGCCACCCAGCCCCGCCGCTACTCGGGGCAGGAGGCCAGGCCCGCGCCGGAGAAGGCCAAGTATCCTGACGATGGTGAGCTCCCTGACTCGAGGGAAAGTTAGGGACACCGTCCAGTTTTCTCGAGGCCATACATGACGATCTGCTACAGCTTGAATTGCTGGTAGTGATGTATGCTCGCCCTAGGAATCTGCCTTCCTCCAGTAAAAATAGCAAGAGTAATGATCTTTCAAATAGGGCTTTGCTCTGGTGTGGACAATTCGGGGTGGGGTTTCTCTCTTAGCACTTGTTCGCCCTGGGGTCACGTTCCATCGCAGTACTCTACATTTGTCCTCTATGCTGCAAGGTCAGTTTCGACTTGCCTGCAGGTTTGTGCAGGTTGAGAGGCTGCATTTGGTTGTGTATGTCACTGGCGACTGCTGTGTATATGCACTCGTACATTGGTTACAAGTAGGACTCACCCGATCGTGTTGTAGAGTTTCGTCTGTGGAGGGTCTTTGGAAATGCAACCGTGTTGGCGTCTTCTCAGACGAATGGTGAAATGCAGTGGTCGCTGAGGACTCGGAGTCGGACAGCGAGGATTCAGATGTGAGTGGATCCGATGGGGAGGACACCTCTTGGATCTCCTGGTTCTGCGGCTTGAGAGGGAACGAGTTTTTCTGCGAGGTGGACGACGAGTATATACAAGACGATTTCAATCTCAGTGGCCTAAGCAGCCAGGTTCCTTACTACGACTACGCGCTCGATCTCATCCTGGATGTGGAATCGCCTAGCGGTAAGTTGAACACTGTGGTGCTGACATACATGGTTTGAGCGTACTTTGGGGGTGGGTTCGTTCATGATGTCCTTGGCCTGCATTTGGGTTGAATATGCTACTCAGCTGGTAGGTGGATGATGCAAATCTCTGGGTATGTGATTTTGGTGCAGAACTCTCTGGGGATGTTATGGTTATGTTCCGTTTCGGAGTTTCAGTCTGTGAACATGTTTGTTCTGTACCGAGTGTATGGTGGCTACTTGAGTTTTATAAATGCCAGCAGCTGTTGTACTCGCGGTTTTGAAGATGGGCGTTCATTCTTGTTGTGGTCTGCCTAGAACAGCTTGCTTGTATCTGTGACGTAGGTCGAGATGAGTAGTGAAGTTTGTTTGTGTGCAAATGCAGATGATATGCTGACGGAGGAGCAGAATGAGCTTGTGGAGTCTGCTGCCGAGATGCTGTATGGGTTGATCCATGTTCGTTACATTCTAACCAGCAAAGGGATGACTGCAATGGTACGTGGGGTTTAAAGGACCAGCTTCCTGCACATGGGTCTTTTTCTGGTCAACATCTTCTATGAATTGTTTCCACTTACGTTGTGAAAACCTGAAACAGCTCGAGAAATGTAAGAATGTGGACTTCGGTCGATGTCCTCGCGTGTGCTGCTCTGGACAGCCATGCTTGCCGATGGGCCAGTCGGACGTTCCCCGAACCAGCACGGTGAAGATCTACTGTCCGAAGTGCGAAGATATATATTACCCTCGATCAAAATATCAAGGCAGTATCCTCATTAGCGTTCGAGACGGTTTCCTGTTGTTTTGTGCGTATCATGGTCAGTATTTGGTAGAGGTCGGAGTCTTTGGTGAAGTCGTGGTTTGAATGGAGTGTATGGTCGTCGTTGATGTTTTGTAAGCTGCAATGCGGGGTGGTGATTGCCTTGACCTTGTGCACAGACATCGACGGTGCTTATTTTGGCACAACGTTTCCTCATCTCTTCCTGATGACATACCCGTACATCAAGCCATCAAAGCCGACGCAGAGCTACATACCGAGGATATTTGGTTTCAAACTTCACAAGAGTGCGAGGTAGGCAGCTACATTTTGTTATTGCAACGTTGGCCTATACACCTCGTTGCATCCTTGGTGAAGGATTGGGTTGTTAACACTTTGTATGTGACTTTTCGAGAAATTTGGAGATTGTGAAATTTTCGTTCCGATACATCAGGTTTTGGTTCATATGCGTCATTTGGGCTTGATGGAGTTGGAATAGGGTTTCGTGTGTATATTGAGTTATTTATACCAGAACTGGCTTTCAAGATAACTTTTCTTGGCTCTCTGAGAAACACAACTTGCAAATTCTTTCTGTTCTCTTTGGATCGTGCCGCACGTCCTGTTGCCTAAAACTCTCATCTCTTCAATGTCACCTTCTCCATTATCACGAAACCCTAGATCTCTAGTATTATCCCTTGACTATGTCGCATCAAAACACTCCAAGACCGGCTATTCTGTTGGATAGAAATGTGAAAACACAAGTTATATATCAGTTCCTATCCATAAGATCTTGACCTGAGCTAATAAATGAAGTTGCTTCCAAATTTATGACTTTGACTACGTGGATTGGAAGATAGTAATCTTTGAAGTGATGAAAGTTCCTTATCAGCGAATAAAGAGACTTTGACTTCACGTTGTGTCAAAAATTGTGTGTCACACAGCCATTTTTGATAGCATCATGTTTTAAATGATGTGAGTTTTTTGAACACAAATTTTTTAAGGTAGATGAGGTGTAGCATGTTCATAACAAGTTTGCAAGGAGCAGTGGTTCAGATTGTCAGTACCAATGTGGTTTTAAAAATGTGAGTTTACAAATCATGTTATTTTTTTTTTTTGGAGTTTATTTTGTTAAAGAATGAAAGTCCAAATTGTTAAAATACATGACACATTTTCCAGCAGTATAAAACTAAACTAAAAAATATCAAATTGTCCAAATGCTCTGTTAAAGAGAATTTGTTTTAGTATTTTTCCCGACAATGAATGAAAAATGTTAAAATGTTGTCTTTGTATTGGATATAAGGTTGTGGTCAACTGTCTCAAACCAGTTGACGTTATGAATATGTAAAAACTCTGTATGTAAGGAGGGTTTCAAATGACATTCTGGCCTTATCTTGGAGAAAAGGCCGACAAGTAGCTATTTAAATAACAT
The DNA here is from genome assembly GCA_963971425.1 of Bryoerythrophyllum caledonicum. Classification (NCBI taxonomy): domain Eukaryota; kingdom Viridiplantae; phylum Streptophyta; class Bryopsida; order Pottiales; family Pottiaceae; genus Bryoerythrophyllum; species Bryoerythrophyllum caledonicum. The sequence goes on from OZ020520.1 coordinate 6,213,729, forward strand.
ATATATTAATTCAAAAGCTTAATGTGAAAACCAATTATATTTCCATGCAGGGAATAGTATGGCACATCTTTAATGAAAATCAAGTGTTTATGATCCAAATTTGACAACAAAGGCATCTGCCAAATTGGGAATTGTCCTCAGGGGTTTGCTGTAGGGTAAGTCGAATTTATGGACAAAAACTGCAGACAGAGTTTTTTCATTTTGGGTTAAAAAATAGGGGAATTGTCCATGAACTCTCCGACATAATTTGATTATTATTTCATATTGAACATTTTATGAGACACCTAGAAATTAGCGTGTAAATGTCTTCGCATGGCTTCATAAGCGGTACCAGTGAGCTTGTGGTGACTAAGCTGCGCAGTATATCGTCGGCATGACACTGCGACCTGGATTGGCCAGCTAAGTCTCTGCCGTATTCAAGGTGAAAACACCAATTGACGACGTTGTTTTATGATGCAGACGCACCAACGACCTGGTGATGATCGCCCTTGATCCTTGACGGAAGTGACCGAACAGCGCTCTTGGTCACCTCAACTCGTTTACAATTGTCTCACGATAGACTTATCTCGTCAACCCAGCTGCATCCCTGTATTGCTTTCGCATTACCTTCTTAAACTCTGCAACCAAGAATACAAACTAAACTTCAGAAAACCTGCAGCGTTGACGCAGTTATTGAGACAGGAACTTTAGTTTTCACAGTTGCTTTGAAAGAACGATGATCGAGAACTACATGTACGTACCTTCTTGGTCAGCCCAAAGCGCTGCAGCGTAGCTGTTTAGCGGGCTGTCATTGTTCGGCTCTGCAATCAGAAACAATATCACGAATCAATGTCCTGTTCGTCAATCACCATCTTAACTCAAAGTATTTGAGGCAATCCTTACCACCAAGGAGACTCTGAATTGACAGGAGAATGGTGCGCACGTCGTACGCAGATGACCACTTGTCCTGGAAAACAAGTCAATCTAATCAGAGGCGAGGGCAAGGAGCTGAGAACTGTCCTATTTAGTGTCAGCCATCAGAAACCAGTTCGCATTGGAAGCAGAACATACCTGTAAAATGTCGAGGCAAATATTCCCGAATTGGTCTACATTCGGATGAAAGCAGAGTGTGTCGAATTTGACCACTGGTGGCTTGAATGGGTAGTCAGTTGGAAATTTGAGCGTTAGCTTGTATGATAAACCTTCGTAGACAGTGGCATTGCTCCCCTTGATGGTGCCTATCCATGAGAAAATATTATCACCCTCCGGAAATGCTGAGATGCCAGGATCTCCGCAGGTCTGTAATATCAAAACCCGTATCATTGAGTCCGAAAACCCTAAGCCGTATAGGGACGTAATCACCGCAGCTATGTGAATTAAGCCAACATCAACCCAGAGGCAGGATAAGCACAGTCCTGACAACCCCATCCCTACTCAACAGTTCAATCTTATCAGGAAAAAGGATCCAGAATGAAATAAATCCAGGAGACTGCTTACCATAAGAGACATCAATTCAGATTGCAATCTGCACAATGCCGCAAAGTCCCCAAACTGAATCAGAATCCTTCTCGATCAGCATTCAGAGAACAGCCAACCTGCATTCTAGTAAGAGTGCCCAAACACTAATCCACACTCGATGGATCTTCATCCAACACATCCACGAATGCTGAGTGTCCAGAACGCGCTTTACTCTAAAATTAGCTAGTCTTACTCCGGAGAAGTATAGCACCTGTACTACGTCAATTCACAGCTAACGTAATGTCAAAAACAGTCGCACCCTCGCGCAAAAAGTATTGCGGACACAAAAATCGCTCAAGAAAGGAGAACAACACGCGCCTGAGGGACAGTAGCGGCACTTAGATCACAGAAAAAGCAGGAAATCTCTGCGAAAGCAAGGAGAGAATCCAACGAACTAGAAATAGGAGAGGAAGCAAGAATTCAGGTACACGAACGGATGTCTCCAATCTTCAGAGAACCAGAGCGGCTACGCTTCAACGCAATGCTAATCGCACCTCAACCAGCACTCTCCTCAAACAGAGATAACCTCGACCACCGAGGAACAGCAACGAAGACTCCAATCACCTTGAAAAACTAATCTCCGTACTGTACCAAAAATAAGCGGAGATAGAAACCTTAGAACAACCTCAGACAGCTCTCTCTTCCTACGACACTAATCTTATCACCAATCCACAGCACGGAAGGCGAGGGACTCAAACCTGCGCGAAACAGAGTGGCTATCAACGAGCTGCGAGGCAGGCTTCGGCAGCTTCCCGGCGGCCGGCTGCACAATGCTGCTGCTGTGCTGCTGCACATCCTGAGGCAAGTTCCCCGTCATATCGCCTCCTCTCCCGCACACCGGAAAACTCCACGCTCCACCGGAAATCAAAACTGGAATGGTTGTCGAGGAGAGGAAGCGGCAATTGGAGATTGGAACGCGGCCCGACGCTTCGCGAGGCGAGGCGAGGAGAGGCTCGGGAGCGCAAGCGATGCGAAGGCGATCGCGATGGAGGAGAGTGGTGACTGCGATGCGCGCCCGGGATTTGAAGCAGCGAGCTCCTCTTTCAAAGGGCAAACCTCTGCCCGGGAACCTCACATGGGCGCCCAATGCTCCCAGAAACGGCCATTTCCCGAATTCAAAAAAATCTGCCCCCACTCCCAACAGTCACATGCAAACGGCCCACCAGCCTGTCCACCAGTTCCCAACCCCCAACCCCGTTCCCACATCCACGCCACGTCAGCCGAATACTCTTTCCAGCTCGGATTCAGACGGGTCAGAGCCAATGGAAACGCCCCACGGTTTTTTTTTAAAATCGAGGTCGGGCAGCTTGGGCTTCGTTGATTTCGTCATTCGACTTATTAGTGTGTGATGTCATTTTGGAGAGCCCGCATTCAGTGTAAATCATGACCGCAAATAATGTGGGTTTTAATATATTTTATATTTTATATTTATGTGTGAATCCTGGTAGCATTATTGGTGGAAGGAACATAAAAGAAGAAGAAGAACTCCGGTCCTTGAAGGGGGCTTGAACGAACATACACTGTATTCACGTTGGTCCCTTTGGAGATCGGTGTTGCTCGGAGCGTGGATTGCTTCGGTGCCCATCCCTGTCCATCGTGACAAACCCATCCCCGCGACACGGCCTTGTCGGCCACCGTGGCTCGCCCACCGTAGCAACCGCCACGTCTGCAACCGCCACGTTGTGTCACCGCCAGCTGGCCGAGGTCGCCACGCTAGCAACGCCTTGCTCGCCCGCCCGATCCCGTCACCCGCCTTGACTCCATCCCCACATCTCATCTTCCTATGTTATCATCTCATCAGAAATATGTCCACGTAAGAAGATTCCCGTTATCTTAAATCAGACTTGCTCAACCACATGTACTGCCAAGAATAGATGCGATTTCAAAATGGCCGCCACAAAATTAAGCCACAATTTTTAGGGTTTCCGGTTGGTTGGAGTGGTTTCAATTTTGAGGGATTCTTGTTGTGTTCTTCTTCTTGCTATATTTTTGGTATTCTTGTTGTGTTTTTCTTACTGTATTCTTGGTATTTTTTGTCTTCTTAGTGTTTTGGTGTTCTTTGGATTCACGTTCGTGGTGAATCTTTTTGATGCAATGTAGCATGAAGTTTCTGTAAGTTTCTTATCCGTCTTGCTTTCAGTTCTCAGTGTATTTAGGATTTCCTTGTTCTTCTTATGATTTCAGCGTTGATATCTTCATGTGCCTCTTTATGTATCAACTTATGTTGCTTTCTCTTGCATGCCGGACAGGTTGAGGTGTAGAATAGTTTCAGGTCTGAGTCGTAGGATCAGGAGTAGGGTGTTCTAGGTTTAGGGTCCTGTCAGAAATACTATCTTGTGAGCGGCGAGCGGTGAGCGGCAAGCGGTGAGCAATGAATTAATGACAGTTCTTTGCATGCTTTAGGGCACGGAATTAATAGAGACGCCTATCGCCGTGGATATAGGCAAACTATTTTTACAAATATATGTATATACATATTTTTTTGTAGAAGGACAAGAAAATGTGGACCTTGAGCAGCAATATACTTTCTGAAATATAAAAGTCGCGTCTATGGCCGTCATTTGCATTTAGACTATTTGGGCAAATTTCAAAACAGAATGAAGAAGGACCAAAGTGAACGTAGGTTCTCAATGACCTACAAAGGGCTGTAATTGTCAGGTGGAGGAGGAAATTCACAAATTTAATAATGCTAAATATCGTAAGATATGCACGATAATTTAAATCCATCCATGAGAAATACATTAAAGAATGTTGCGAGGCAATTGCAACTCTGATAGCCAGAAATCAAAATCCTCATGAAAATAACCAACACAAAACAAAAAAATGAAAGAATTACCATTCCTCTCCAGAAAATTCATTGTCGCTGACCTTGTAGATAAATGGTTCACCACTACCTGATCTACTATCATCTGAATTAGTACTAGCCTCCTCCGCCTCTACGTCTAAAAAAACCTCCGCTCCTATGTCCAGCCTAGCGGTTGGTGGATGACATTGAGGCGACGGCTGCGCTGCAAGTGCGACAGCGACAGCCTCTGCATACTCATGCAAGATATGCGGCTGCTCCGGACTGACTTACACGCTTGCTAAGCGAGCCAGCACTCCAACCTAAGGTGGCGATGGAGAAGCCATCAACAACGGCGAGAACCGTCTGCATACAATTATGATTAAAGATGTGACTTGGTAGAATACAAAAAAAATCAATTTTAGAGGAAGAAAACTTACTTACAAGTTCTAGTCTTGATCTCAGGCTTGTCATTACCATTCTTCAACGGCGGCTTACGAGAAGGCTCTGCATTTGCAAACTCCACCTTGACCGTGACGGGGATTAGAAGTACCTCGACAACCGAATCCTTGTCCACCTCTAAGGCAAGGATATTGTACTTCAGGGCCTTGCAAGTCCTTATAGATGCCCCTGGAAAAAGTGTGAAAAACATCAAAGGTTATAGTTAGAATAAAAAAACCATAAAAATAAATTAGAAAAAATAAGATATCAATTTGTGGAACTGGTGAGGTCCACACGATTTCATCCTCCTTCGTACATAGATTGATGAGAGCCTCCATGAGGTTCTGGGACTTCTCTCTTGCATCCCGCCGTGGTGTCCCGACAGAGGCCCTCAACGTGAGTGTATTGTGGATAATGAAGTTGGTCAAACAACCGTCAATCGATAACTCAATCCCATCCGCGAGAGCTCCATTATGTCGTTGAAGACAAATGGAGCTGGCAGATTGGTCTTCCTCACGAAGCACTTGACCATGAAGGGCGTGCGTTAGAGAAGAAATGAAGTTTGTTGATGGCGAATCACTTTGCCTCCTCTCGGAAATCCGTCCACGACGCCCAAGAAACCAATTCATTATAAATGACCTTTGAATCTGGGTAAAACACAATGATTGCCCCTCCATCTGAAAGGAACTCCATCAGAAGATCGAAGCACTTCCAAATCCATAGGGGTTCCTTCCTACCGTTTGTAGTCGGCACTATGGGAAGCATGTTCCACACCGAGATCACAGTACCACCTTCCATACTCGGGATGGGCAAATCCTCTAGGACGTTGTGCCAGACGCCCTTCCGTGTTTAGTATGCGGTAAGAAGAAGGATGTGGCTACCATGTTGCTTTGTGACCATTGCAAGCGTGGTTGGCATATGGCTTGCTTGACGCCGCCTCTTTTTACTCTACCGTTCGGAGATTGGACTTGCCCTTGTTGTCAAAGGTCTTTGAGCCACGTTTCACCCGATGAAACGACTTGAATTCCTTGTGGACTTGTCACTGTGTGGTGCGTTGCCATCCAATTGGAGTTCATGGTTTGGATTTAAGGATAAGCTATGTGGAGATTGACCAAGGGATTGGCAACAAAGTTGCCGAAGGCGATTAAAGATAGGGCTCACATTGCACTCGGCCTACCTTCTCTTTGTTACTTCTCCATATGCTTATTGATTCGGCGACGGGCGACATCTTCAACTGGATGCGTACAGTTGTTGCAGCGACATCAGCGTGGCGTTTAGTCTTGTTAGTGTTGTATGGTCCTAGTTGGATAGAGGGTCTCTTTATCCGCTACGGAAGGCACTTGAGGGTATATTATGTATACTTGTTTTAGAGTATGTTTTTTGTTTGTTTGATGTTGGTTAAGACTCTCGATTTGTTGTGGTTATCAATCTTTCTTTACATGACACTTGTCAGGGGACGTGGCATTGAAGGCCTCTTCATATTGTAGTATTTTAGCGTAGATTAGTTTGTTACTAATCTACGGATTTAGGAACCTCCGAGGGCGCACCGCATTCACTCCTGGATGATATTTATTTACTTAGGGTTGCATGTGTGTGTATAGCGCCGCACACGTCCTTGAGTTGACGTCTTTGTCAAGTCAAGCTTCGTGAGTGAGTTAGAGAGTGTTTAGTGATTACCTTTGCTTGTAAGTGATTGTTTATCATTTGTAAAGGCTCCGCATTCTCTTTTACTACTTATACTCGTTGATTCTTTCTTTGTAGAGTGTGAGACGCTTGACTACTCTTGTGATTTACTAGTTATTCCTTGAGGGTGTACTACATATATTTGTTTTAGTGTATGTTTTTGTTTATTTAATGTTGGTTAGGACTTTTGATCTGTTGTGGTTATCGATCTTTCCTTACACAACAAGACGTGAAAGATGAATCATCCCCTCAGATTCCATATTTCAAGATCATGCCGTCGTGGAAGCTGAGAATGTGAAATGATTGGATTTAGGGACTCATGAGGTGTGCAAAATCTTCTGCCATGATCTCCGTCAACCGTAACGATGGGTGTGAACTGTACTCTAAATAACAAGATGCCACCATGCTCATTATAAAAAGGACAACAGTCACCTTAGCCCAAAAAAACTCAAAATTCATAGACTTGTCCGGACAGCCAAGAACTGAGATTGTAAACAAAGGACACCAGACCTTGACCCTAAACCTTTAACCAAAATTCTAAACCCTAGACTAGAATGACATGTCCCGACACCCTAAGTTTTATATCCTAAAATCTGAAACGCCTAAATCTGTGAACAATCCGGAATAACCGTCTAGAAAACAAGAACCATACAACACAATCAGCAATAAGCTTGAAATGGGGGGGGGGAAGTTAAGCACCTGTACGGTCGCGATTCCGGTCTGTGCTATCACCTTCCGGCCACCTTCCATTAGAGGATTTTTGGACCCAAAAGAAGGCCCTCCAGGTTTGACAAAGTAACTGAATTTTTGGAGTAGGGTGAGCGTAGGTCAGGTACCTACAAATCAGTCTCCATCTTGTGTGAACTCCCTGCAAGGACCACACTAGAATCCAAAACATGCTGGTTCCGAGATATAATTAAATATGTTCTCATTGTCAGAGGCGTTGTCCCTTGCAAACGTCATCCTCATCACTTCTGGTTGGGAGAAACAATTTTTTAATGTATGTCAAAACTAGACACATAAGTCATGTCAGTGGTTGTCGCATAAGTAATTAGAGCACTGCTTTGAGAGAAATTAGACTCTGTTGGAAAATTAACACAAACAAACAATATACAATGGAATTTGTGAGACAAGAGTTTCATCCCTTGTGCAGTGAACTTTCCTCCCATCCTAAGACTAGTAGCAAGAGAATCTTTGATCAGATTCACTACAGTATATTGCATATTGTCTCATTTTATTTTCTATTTATCAAAATTAAAATTTAAAAAAAAAAAAACACTTAAAAACCATGAATCAGAACATAGGCTTAGCTTGATCAACACTAGCAAAACGAGTCAGTTTTACAATAGCCAAAAAATAGTTTGTCTCTTAGTCCACAGAAGACTAGATGGTGAGATTAAAATATGAGTTGATTGCTCGGCAAGGCAAGTACCAGAGTACATTCTTTGTCAGAGTTTCAAACATATTAAATGATAGAGAGGGCATGATTGCTTTCATGTTGAACCAATGGGAGCGGCTGCCAGTAGGAAGTCCATCATTACAGTTTGCAATCTCATAGCCTATTAGTCTTGCTTGTAGTAATAAAAAGGACGTCATTTTAATACTTCAGCACCCCTCTCCCACCCCTTTTAGTGGCCCTCCAGAGAGTCCAAATATTTTGTAATGCGCGCCAAGCGATGACCCTTTGCGTGAAGATTCTATGGCGCGCACTCACCTGTCTCTTAAACGGCGCATTGTCACCTCTGGTCAACGTTCCACCTTTCTCACTTCCCTAATACCGCCCTCGCACCTTTCCTGCCTTCACCGCCCGATCAATTAGCGTGCAAAGCGTCTCTCCCCGCGTGGCAATCGCGTCGCACGTCTTAAACTCCCAAACACTTACATAAGCTTTTACCGAGCGCGTCTTGATCGTGCTTGCGATTGCCTCAACCGCCTGATGACCTCCGCACCGCACGAAGCTCCCCTTGGTTCTAATTGCGCGGCGCGCCGAAACTCTAAACCACACCGTCAGCGTGAAGTCACCTTCTGCGCCAAGTGAATATCTTTGCTGGTGACGCACGTGACGCATGCTTTCACCTCTCTCTTATCTACCGTGCGTTGTCACCTCTCGTCCAAGTTCCTCCCAGTCACCTCCTTAAACCTACCCTCACACATGCCTCGCCTTCACCGCCCGATTAATTGTTGCAAGGAGCGTCTCTCCCCCATGTGCCAATTGTGCCGCGCGTCTAAATATCCCCTAGACTTAGATTGCCCTGCTCCTCTCAACTGCATCTTGATTGCGCTCGCAATCACCTCAATTGCCTGATTGCCTTGAACGCCTTGCTCGTGTATATGCGTTGCAACCAAGCGGCGCGCCCGCACCACACTCACAAACCTTACGACGTTCACCGTCGTTGGTGCCCTCAAAATTCTCACCGCCTTCATTGTCTTCACAGCCGTCACCGTCGTCGCCGCCGTAACTCTCCTTACCGCCTTCCCTCTTGTAGGACTTAAGAGTTGCTCATAGTTATTACCGTATTATAAATAGTTATTGAGGTAGATTTAGAGGGAGAAAATGGGGAGAGAAGGAGGACAGATGAAAGTAACTTGAGAGGTACATGTATAGCGCAAGGTCAAAGATATTGATGTTAAAAGAAGTAGAGAGACGGTTGCACAAGAAAGTGAAAGACACAGAAGGTAGTACAAACAATGCTTGGAGTGCAATATTGCCTTCTTTCAAAGGCCATTATTAAAACTATTGTTTAGTGGTATCTCACGCATCTTGTAAGTGGTTTCTCAAGCAACTTGCAAGATCCTCTATGCCAACTCATGGCCACCTACTTGTCCTTGCTTATCTCATGCAAGATAAGTGGGATGGTCCTACCCCTTTGGCCTTGCACCATACATGTATCTCTTATGTTTCTTTCACCTCTCCTCCTTTCGCCCTATTTACTTTCTCCTCTAAATCTATCTCAATAACTATTTACAATGCGGTAATAACTACGAGCAACTTTTAACTCCAACAAAAGAGGTAGGACCAACCTACATGTCTTGCATGAGATAAGCAAGGACAAATGAGTAGCCATGAGTTGGCATAAAGGGTCTTGCAAGTTGCTTGAGAAGCCACTTACAAGATGCATGAGATGCCACTAAGTGATAGTATAAGTAAAGGCCTTTGATAGAAGGCAATATCTCACTCTAAGCATTATTTGTACTACCTTGTGTATCTTTCACTTGCTTGTGCAACCATCTTTCTACTATTTTTAATATCAATGGGTTATGGACCCACTCATGTGAGTTGCGAGTGTAGAGTTTGTTGCAAAGTTGTTTGTAGGAGTTCTTAAGTGAGTTTGAGTGTTTAAGTGCACAAGGGCTGATTTTGAGCTTTGGAGGTGCACAAGGATGACTTTTGGAGCTTTGGTGGCACACAAGGAAGGCTTTTGAGCTTCGGTATTCTACAAGGAAGGCTTTGGAGCTTCGGTGGTGCACAAGGGCTCATTTGAAGCGTAGGAGGTGCAAAGGGCTCATTTGGAGAAGTAGAGGCGATTTGGGAAGGCACAAGGAGTTGCAAAGAGCGGTGATTTTGCACATACAAGCTTTTGAACCTTGTAAGAGTTTATTCGTAATGTATGTGCTTGTTTTCTTTCTAAAGGTGTTGACTTTAGTGATTGAAGTGCTTAGTTGCATGTTGGAGTCTACGTGAAGCTCATTGAGCTCATTGAAGTCCATATTTGCGTATATGAGCAAAGAAGGGGCTGATTTGTTTGAATGAGGTGCAAAGGTGTACATTTGAGTTTATAAGAAGAGGACTTGAGTGTTTGAATAGTACATTTGCACATTTGAGCTTAATAATGACTAATTTGATTGTTTTTGTACATTAGAGCCTTTAAGGGCTGATTTGAGTATGTAAGGTGCTTAGTTATTCATTTGAGAGCCTAAAATGGCCTCAACTAAGTGATTGAGGTGTGTCAGTGCACATTAGAAGCTTAGAAGGGTCAATGTTGGCCATTTGAGTGTCATCATGGCCACATTTGAGAATGACTCATGAGAGTCCTATGATCATTGACAAGTTCAAGGGGGACAACTTCAAAATTTGGAAGTTCAAGATGGAGATGGTGTTGGAGTCCATGGACCTTTGGGAGTTTGTTCAGGACTCTGAGGAACCCTCATCCTCCGACAATAATCCAAAGGTGATAAGGACTACAATCGGCGTATGAAGAAGGCCATGTCCGTTCCTTGGCTCAATTTGGTGGACAACCAACTTGCCCACATGAAGAGTTACAAAGGACAGGCGGAAGCATGGAAGACTTTGTGCAACATGCACGAAACAAAGAGTTTGTCCAACATCCTCTTTATTCGTTGCAAGTTGTTTACAATCTAGATACAAGAAGATGATGATTTCTTGACCCACATCAACCAAGTGAAGGCACTTGCGGATCAACTCAATTGCTTGGAAGTACCCGTCAAAGATGAAGATGTGGTGATGACATTGCTAATTGAGAGTTTGCCACCTTCATTTGAGCACTTGATCACTGCCTTGGAGACGTTGCGTATGAAGGACCTCACCATGGAGTTTGTGGAACTTGCATGGATGATGCAGAAAGTGTCTTAGCGTAAGAAGGAGGCACGTGGCAATGATCCGGCCTTAATATCAAGGGAAAGTAAGGGAGGCAGCTTGTAAAGCCAAAATATTAAAAATAGTTTTTTCAATTTTTATAGTGTAAAAGGGTTGTAGATATACTGAGAATTAGATAATTAGTAGAAATGCTTACACTAAGTAGCTAATTAATTCAAAAATACCTATTCATATCTAAAAGTGAAAGAATAATGAGAAAATGGTTAAATTAACACCCTTTGGTAGGGACACACATTTTCTTGAAGAGGTGAGGGAATTAAACTAGAAGAAGCCTATTGGTTAGGAGATGGGAAAAACCTCTTGCCAAGAGGTACACCTTTTAGAAAATAGGTAGCATAAATAACTACTTTGATTCCATTACTATTGCCAATACCATGAGGAAGATTGGAGTAAATCCTAGCTTTAGGAGAGGAAGCTAGTTGATGACTCTTCATGTTGTAAAAGTATTTATATATTAATATATATTATTTGTTATTGTATTTGCATGTGTTAGAGTCTTGTGTGTAACTTGAGTCATATGTATAATTACAATAGTATTAGATCTTTATGAATTTATTTAGAAATTGTGTGCTTATAAATTAATCATAATTGTATGTGAGATTCATGTGAATTAATATAGGATTGATTAATTAATACATGAGAGAGGAAAACATATGAATAAATAAGTAACTGGAATTTATTTTGAGTAATAATTCAAGGTATGCAAGTGTAAGCGTGTGGGTTAGTGCTACATTCAAGTGTTGAAGAATAATTGATTAAATGAGAATCTTACACATAAATTAATTTCAACTTGATCCAACTTGTGTGTTGTTTGAGACTAACACTTGTAATGAGTATGTGGGCGGATGGATGTACGTGAGAAGTGGAGCAAATTGCACGAGGTGAATGTGTGAATTCTTAAAAGAATTAATGAAGGAATAAGCAATGAGTGCAATGGATAGAATCTAGTAGCCGAAGATGTCTAGGTTTAGGAGTGTAACCACACATATTTACAGCTATTAAAGAGCAAGGCTATTTTTAGGCACTTAGATCCTTGGGATTTAACCTTAAAGAGCATAATGTTAAGAGTGATGCATAAAAAGGCTTAAATTCCTAAAATAAGTGCAGAACCTTAATTGATATAATAAAAAGACATCTTTTAATACATAATTAGAGCATAACTATTTAACATTAGATGCCAGGCCATCCTGGGAGCGAATTCCTTATTAAGAGTGAAGCTTGGATGTTTTGCAAGTGTGGAATTTTACGGTTTAAATTTTTTGGCAACCATGCTGAGGATGGTATTGCCAAGTGTTAAAAAGTTTCTAAATTTTAAAAAACTAAAAAAAAGAAATAAAAATTTGACTTCAACTAATTGTATCACTTAAGTAAAACCGTCAATTAAGTGTAGTAATGAACAAAGAGGTTCATTATTAAAACACAAAATTCAAAGGTTTGATCCATAGAGTTGGACATACTTATTGTGAGAATACATGGGGGGCAATGTTGTGAAAACATGTCTTTCCCATGGGAGATAAATGAGGAAAGTCTAAGCGATTTCTTCAAAAGGACCATATTTGTTTAGTGCCCTATATCGTGTTTATAGAGGTACATTTTATGGTCAAGGTTTTCAATTTTATGGAGTGCATCCAAAAATTGATAAGAACTTCAAGGAAAAGTTTAAACAATTATTGATAGAAATTAAACAAATGATTATAAATAAAGTTTGGAATACAGTAGATTAAAACTTCAAACACAATCTTTAATTTTTAAAGGTATTGAAGTTTGGAACAGATACAAGTTTAATAGAGAAACTTATATTTTTATCATAGTAAGCTTAATTTCCAAAGTAAAGTGTTCTTTTCCGATTTCTTGTCTAAGGATCCGGAACTCCCTGAGACCACAACTTTTGATTTATTATGTATTTAAATGATGAGTTATGGGAATGAAACAACCAAAGAATTATGAACTTAGTTGAAAAAGGTTATTTATGGTTTACAAAAAATAAAAAATAATTAAAATTGTTTAACCTTTAGGGAAAGAAATAGAACGAATTAAGGAAAAAAAAAGAAAACTTCAAAAAAGAAAACTCATATCATTAATGGTCTATTATAAAAATTTAAATAATTGAGGGAACTATTAATAGAAACCTTACCATTAATATCTAAGGTACAAAATTTTACCTCGACAACTTGGTATCACCACCAAATTTTGTATGGATCAACCCTTGGAGAGTCCTCGAAGTAATAAATCTAAAATATAGACACATTATATTTAAAGTCTATTGTTGTAAAACTATTGTACCTAATGATTAAAAAAAATTACAAATAGTTGAAGATGGGATAGATGAATTACTTGGAGTATTGAGTCAATAGGTAAGTGTTGATGAGATGGGAGAATTATTGACCACCTTAGGTTATCCTAGAAATATCCAAGAAGATGTTAAAGGAATGAAGCTGACAAAGGAAGCTATTTACCTATGTTTAAATTTTTTTTTAAAAATAATAATTATTAAATTCAAAAAAAATAGTTTGAAGTAATAAATTGATTCCATGGATGGAACTAATAAGGAAGCGTGACCCTAAGGGTTCTAAAACCCAAATAATTAGAACCTTAATTGAGAAATTGGATTATTATAGGCATATTAGATCTAATGATTAAGAATATTTAAGAAAAATTAAAGTTGAGATAAAAAATTCAATTAAGATAATAAGTGAATGGATTCTATTTTAATTAAAAGATTAACCTTTTAAAAATAAAAACTTTATGGAATCTACTAATGTCAGGAAAAGACAAGGAGAAAAAAGAAAAAGAAAAAGCTAAGAGTGCTCAACGTTATGAGAAACGATCAGAGAAAAATCAGACATCAATATTGTTGGGACTACATAATCCCACCTTTAACACTGCTACAACTCTGTCGCCCTTTAAACTAGACATTGAAGGAGAAAAAGCCTTAGAGAAGCCATTAAGACAAACTAAGCATGGAAAAGTATATAAGACACTCCTTGATCCTCCTATCTCTCCTTAATTAGGATTCTCGAAAACAAACTTCACTCCAAAAGAATTGGCATTAGCAACTATAAAGAGCAATAAAAATAATTATATGCAAAAAATAAAATAAAAAAAATATACAACTCTTTGTTGTTGTTCTAATAGTTCAAAGAAACAAATTGGGAAACCCTTAGCGAGAAAGCTTGGTCTAATTCCTTAGGAAAGGAAGAATCCTTAGAAGGAGAAGAGGAAGGAAAACCTCTTAAAGAAGATATATCTATAACTAATGCTCAACAACTTGATGAGTTAGATCAATTGTTTAGAACTCTCATACCACCTTCCTTAACAATTAATTGTATATACGGAGTAGGTGACTCCTCACACGGGGAAAGCTATTTTGCGTGCCTTGAGCCGTGAGCCGTGAGCCGTGAGCCTTTGGACGTGAGCCCAAAGCTAAAAAGTTAGAGAAAAAAAGTAAAAGATAATAATTTTTTATGAAGATATTTCTAATTTTAATATAAAACTTGGACCTATTACCGTGGATTAAATTGCAAAAGTTTCAGTGCTTATAGTTATTTTTGAAATAATTTACGATGAAACACTCCGTACATTTGCATGTAAAGAACTAAAGGTTTTAGGTTTATGGATTGTTAGGGAGAAGGAGAGGTCCGGATGTGGATGATTATGGTGGGGGAGAGGTCTGGAAAGAGACAATTAAGGAGATGCCCTTGTATAGTTTAGGGACAATTTTGGAGAGGAATATTCTATGGTCGTGGAGAATTATTGAGAGTTCTGGATAAGGACAATAAGAAAATCGGAAAGTTCAGGATGGAGAGGTATGAGGATAAGGGAAAATTATGATGAGGAGACTTTATGGACACGGATAAGTAGGTTTAGGGACTGCTGGAGAGATAGACTTTGAGATTAGTAGAGAGATGGAGAGTTTGGAATAGGAATAAATAGGGAGGAGAATTTAGAATAGGAAGTAGGTATGGGTGGGATTTAGAGTTGAGGATTTAGGACATGGATGGACAAGAGAAAGTGATATAGATGAGGGCAATAGGTGTAATGTAGCGGAGAAGTATTTTCCACATCAAATGGTGCATGCATGGTTTAGAGTAGTGTGGTATGTTATTTAAAACTCACTGGCTGTGGCCCTTGTAGACTCACAACATTTTCATAAATGAACAGTAATACAGTACAAAGTTCTGATGCACTTGAGATTACTAAGGACCATAATGTTTTAGAAGCAGAACTTGGAGAATCCGCATAATCTCGTACCAGCTAAAACTAGGACTGTGGATGAAGACATCTACCTCCGGATCTAGTCCACAAAAAATGTTGAGGATGTAGTATAAGTGCTTACAATATGTCCACGCCCCACGTTTGCCAAGTGACTTCTTCGACATCTCTGTAAACCCTGAACAATCGCAGCTTGGAAACTGTCCAATGGTAACCAAATACCTTGATACTTGTGAAATGGATTTGGACTCGAAGGTGACAATGCAACCCAATGCGTTAGGGGGAACCATACGAATCCTACAAATCTTACCAACAACAGACAATGCAGAAGCGCAACTGTTGAGCTGCTTAGTAGTAGGTGCATTGGTGTTCCTGCGGATATTTTTACCATACATCTTCTTAGGGTGCTCGTCAGGGTTGGAAGGAGTAGGATAGGCCTTGAGGTCCAGGGAGGCGACTTCGTCAACAAAAAGCTTTCGAGGGGAAAGCTCCATGTGTTTAGCTAGGCAAAAACCTGCATTCTCCAAGGCTAGAATCTCCTTCTTTGTGAGGTTCGTTCCCATCTTGATAGGCCACACGTCTGGTACTTGTGGCCTGGTCATTACCCATCTCCGTCTTGTGCCCTTCACACATCGCTCAATGTCGTCGTTGCAAAAGAAGAATTGCATTATCTCTTCCCTAGCCTTCCTGAAGTTATCCATGATACCAATGTACGTAGGGGCGGCGGTGGGCTTACCATCTTGGATGATCATGGCAACGCATTTCTTATTTGTTTGCGCTTGTTGAGCAAAACATTTTTTTGCAGATCGGCTATGGAGTCTAGCGATATGCCACTGCCTTTCATTGCAGACGGTCTCCTGAACTGCGGTGACATGCCGAATTCGAGGCGAAGAAGGTGGAGTCTTGGACGAGACGTTGTCTTCAACCTCTAGCACTGCATCCAACTCCTGGGGGCAGTCTTCCTTGGTCAGGTCCACTATTTTGCGATTACTTTGTCGTGTTCTGACTCGAGGCCGTGATACACTAATCTTATCAGGTCGGTGGGAGTCGAATTCTGAACCTGGAGGAAGGTCAGCCTTTCATTTTAGAGAAAGGAAGACGTCCTCACCTTCAAGATGAGGTTCACGAGTACAGAAGGTGGCAGCGCCAGGCATGTTGGCAAGGGCCGCGTGGAGAGCTTTTGCATTTCCTGACCGCTCTGCTGTACGTTGGGCGGTACGTAGTTGAAGTTCTTCCTTGGTTGGTCCGGTCCCGGCCTTCTCACCCTTTAGAAATTGATAGTACCCAACAACTTGCATGAAGGCACGTACCATGTCATCGACGGTTGCCACATACAAATCATTGCCTCTCTTGCCTGATTGTTGCAACCACTTGTTGTGGATGGTTTCCGCAAGATTGCAGGAAGGCATCTCCGCCAACTCGGATAGGGACATATTCTACGAAGAGGACAAGATGTTAGCTCCAAATAATACTTATGTGACGTGGCGTACATGTGAACATTGTTTGGAAACTCATCCAGTTGCACCGTTGAAGGTTTGTCACCATACACTCTTACAATGACCACCTTGGAGGTGGTGTCGTTAGCAGCACCTTCATAAAAGGGTACAATGGGTATTCATAATCATAGGAAAAGAGTAAGGCTGAAAAAATGTATGAAGGTGAATAACAAGTGCAGAAGACTTACGAGTTCCATGAAGCCCCCCCATTGTCGGTATCAAAAATGCCAGAACGCCAGCCACAAATCAAGACGTGAAAGGCCCTCCTCTATTGCTGCTCCTGATGATAACCACCATGAGCGGATTGCAAGGTACTTCGTTTCAGCCTCTTCCATCGACTTAGAGTCCTTATATTGTTTGCAGAGCCGTTTGTGTTGATCGCGTAGGTCTGCCCTGATATCTGCCTGTGTGTGTTTTTCCAAAGATTGGACCCAATGAAAAAGGCACGTGCGTTTTCGGTTGGGCATGGGGACTGTCTTGTCGCCATTCCCATAAACTATGCGCACTGCAATCCAGTTCGATTGGACGCTGTCAGCCATGAATCCCTTGAAATTGGGATTTTCAACGTCGTGACGAGCAACAACTGCGTTGAGATTCTTCCAAAATAGCACTTGGGCATTGGCGTCTTCGGACATCATGTCGCACACAGCGATTGTCATCACTCGACAGTACGTGGAGTCGTACACATGACATGCCATCGTAGTCCATGTCTTGTGGCGCTTGACGTGGTCAAACATCATCCACGACTCCTCCAAATCACCTCCAGGCTGCATTCGATTGACCAGGTCAACGCCACTCGCTGGTCCCAATTCTGACATCTTGAATATGAATACCTTGTCATCTTCTTTACCTTGCCCCGGAAAGCGGTTTTCCTGTACAAAGGCCCAGTTGCTGGAACCTCTGAGCTTGGTGATGCTATCCTGTTCACCGTAACGACGGAGGTGCCTAAAAGTAGTCACCTCATTCCGGATACTGGGAGAGGACATCTGCTTGAATTTGTCTAGGAGCGGGACAAGTTCAACAAAATTGAACGTCTTCTTTGTAACACCATCAGGGCAGAGAAGTAATTCTCCAAGATAGTCCTTGCTCGCCTCGAGGACAATGGACGAGTTTGTTGCAGTAGGTGTCCTCTCTACCTGCTCTGCAATGCGAGTCTTCAGTATGTGTATTGATTCCCTGCAAATTCCCGTCCTAACCAAATGACTGTGGAATCCTAGATGGACACACGCTCGACTCTGATGACTTTGGCCGAGGACATAGTAAATTTTAGCGGGACACGTTCTTAAGCAAGTAGGAGGGGTTCGACAGACCGAACAAACGACAGTGGAGTTAAGAGGGGGGTCACAACCAGGATTAAAGGGAGAGTCTGCGGTGCCCTCCCATTCAGTTTCATTCCTAGGAGAAGTGCGATGGATTCGACTCAGGTAGTCGCAGGTTGGGTTGGTGCACTAGAGATTCCCCAAACAAGAGGACATTCGAAACGTGAGGTCGTACTCGGACTTAATGTGGGACGTGACTGTCCGGGTCCAGGCATTACCGTCATAAGCTTTGTCCATCCCCTCCAAAAGACCAGCCTTAGACGATTGCGTGTAGTTTCCCAGTGAGGGAAGCTCAAAGATCCGGTCACCGTCAAAAGTCACAGGAAGAACGTTCACCTGTTCTATTATCATGGCAGTATAATCTAATTTACTCAATACCGACCTAGCTCTTTGACGGGTGCTGAGATTTCGGAGGCATTCCACTATACTAGCAGGAGCTAGTCTAGACGGTGCAAAGGGAGGTTTCATTCGAGAAGGGCCTACAGAAACAGAAGGAGTCGCAATCGGAATGTGTGGATTAGGCTCCGACTTTGGAAATGTGCTAATTGGGGTACTAGGGAAGCACTCTGTGTCGGAGTCGTCACTGAGAATAAGGATGGTATCTTCAGTGGGTTCTATTTTCACCTTAGACAAGAGCGGTGTGACCTCTGCAACAGTTGAGGGTTGTCTAGGCGTCAACATTACAGATGGAGTACCAGACTCACTAATCCTTGTCCCATACACTCGGTACTCTCCTGATTTCAACAACCACACTTCGCAATCCTCACAAATACTAGAGATCTGAGCTATAGTATGGGAAATCTCTCCACTCTCTTTAAAATGAACATCCTTATCAATGTGCAAGCCTCTCTCTGCTAGCTGAAATCGTGAAGCTAGTCGACTAGACTTTACAACAGCGTATCCATTCTCAGATAGATCGAATGAGATAGGTACTTCCTGCACATCTCCTCGGATGAGTACACTCTGGCCAAGATGATCCTCAATAGTAGCCATGACGATAACCAAACCATTAACCCAAGAGAGTTTGAAGAGGAAGAAACAAGAGAATGTGGAGGCTAATATAGGTTTCACTCGAGAGCCTGAAGGTCAAGGTAATTGTACGTGGTAAGAAACGGGGGGGGGTAAAATGCATCTATTCAATAGAGCAAGAATTCATAATTGGCTCTCAATGGCGCCATCATATATTAAGTTGAGTCACACGCTCTAAGTTCTTATTTTGGATCAGTAGGGAACAACTTCAGATATTGATTAAAATTAAGAATTAAGATCCTTTTTGGCGGGCTGGACAGTTTAGGGAGATTACAATAAATATGATTCATCTTGGACGTAAGCCCAATAAAGTGTTGTAAAGACGGCTATATGTTTGAATAGGAACTGTGGTTATCCAATTTAGTTAAAGGTGATGGATGCAAAGTACTAGAAATCTCGCCGAGGGTTCGTCATTTAGTCAGTTAAGGAGGTGGCTATGGTGGCAATATAAGATTAGTATGGGAAATCTTGATTGCAGCCGAGTCAATATTCTTTTGGTAGTGATGTGGTTTACTGGCAGATACATTGGCCTGGATTGGTTAAGTGGTCTGGCTAGGATGCAAACTAATGAGTCATTGGTAGCAGTGAGAGAATGCCAAAGAAGAAGTTTTATTTCAATAATAGGAAGACCATGCTGAGGAACAGAGTGATGAGAGAAAAGAAGCAGAGTGCTAGAATTGCAGAGATTGGTGAGACGGCAAAAGTGTTAGAGTTCTCCGATCATGTTGTTCAGTCTGGGAAAATGAGTGAAGAGGATAATCTAGACCTCGAAAGTATTCCCGCGATTGTCCAAGGCCAAGGACAACAAGAACATGGATCTCCAAGTAGAAGCGAGAGTCTCAACACAGCACTGGGAGCAGACATGGCATCTGGAGACCCATACTCAAGGCAACCTCCATTACAATCAGGTAATGTGCATGATTATTAACCTTCTAGACGTTAGAACATGTAAAGTCAGTAAATGCATCAAGATGTTTACTCTCTAAACTATACCGTGAGAACCAGAAGTGGTAACAAGAAGTTTTTGTTCCTTTTAATTGATGACATAACCTTAAAATTTTTGGCTCACATGGTTTAGAAGTTAGATAAAAGAAATCCATAGATGGAGTAGGTTTCATTTGCAGCTTTAAAGATGTAACTTAAGTTTACAGTTTTGTATCGTTTTCAAGCCTGGAGAAGTTTGCGAGTAATGTTGGTGACTCTCTATTACATTGTGAGTCGTGTTTTTTTACAGTCGAAGTGATGGATCAATACTTTCATTCATTGTTAGCTTGTGTGATTCTTCATTCTCAAGTTTAAAGACTTAGGCGGTTGATTTAGGGTTTGGTCAAAGCACTGGTTGGTGTTTGAGGTCATGGTTGAGAGCGGAGTAGGAGGATGCTCGCAGTTGTGTTTGAGGTCGTGGTTGAAAGCGGAGTAGGAGGATGCTCGCAGTTGTGTTTCAGGTCGTTTTTTTCAGTGGAGTAGGAAGGTTGCACGTAGTCACAGTTTAGAATTGAAAGAAGGTAATATTCTGAAAAGGGTTCTGAAATTAGGTTTTCGACTTCGATATTGGAATAGGATTTTCAACTTGGAATAGGGTTTTGAACTTGAAATTTGTTGGTGTTACTTTGCAAGAAAGAGGTGTGGAGGTTTAAGGGTGGTAGTTGAATTCTTGTTGTTGTCGCAGACGAAGAAGGAGCGATTGAAACGCAGCTTCGGTGGAAGCGGAACTCATCGCGTGCAAGGGATATCTTGGCAGGTAAGTTCATTGATTTGCAAGACTTACTCGTGTTGATTATGAAGGTTTCCACATACATCTTAACTACGAAGGTCTAAACTTAATCTTAGCAAGTTTTGAACGAGGTCTGAACTAGCGCATCATGATCTGTATACGTCTTCAAAGTAATGGTCGTGTGGTTCATCGTGAACTGTGTTTTTTGAAACGGATCAGACAAGAGGCCGAAACATGGAGTTGTGAAGAAGTGAAGAATATATGTTTCTTTTAGATCCAACGTCGGGACAGTAAGGGTGAGGGAGAGTAAGGACTCGGACAGTAAGGGGTCGGGACAGTAAGGGTGAGGGAGAGTAAGGACTCGGACAGTAAGGGGTCGGGACAGTAGGGAGACGGAGAGTAAGGAGTCGCGACAGTCTGGGGTCGGGACAGTAGGGAGAGGGAGAGTGAGGAGTCGCGATAGTCTGGGGTCGGGACAGTAGGGAGAGGGAGAGTAAGGAGTCGCGACAGTATGGGGTCGGGACAGTAGGGAGAGGGAGAGTAAGGAGTCGCGACAGTCTGGGGTCGGGAGAGTAGGGAGAGGGAGAGTAAGGAGTCGCGATAGTCTGGGGTCGGGACAGTAGGGAGAGGGAGAGTAAGGAGTCGCGACAGTAACGGGTCGGGACAGTAGGGAGAGGTAGAGTAAGGAGTCGCGATAGTAACGGGTCGGGACAGTAGGGAGAGGGAGAGTAAGGAGTCGAGACAGTAAGGGGTCGGGACAGTAAGGGTGAGGGAGAGTAAGGACTCGGACAATAAGGGGTCGGGACAGTAGGGAGAGGGAGAGTAAGGAGTCGCGACAGTATGGGGTCGGGACAGTAGGGAGAGGGAGAGTAAGGAGTCGCGATAGTCTGGGGTCGGGACAATAGGGAGAGGGAGAGTAAGGAGTCGCGACAGTCTGGGGTCGGGACAGTAGGGAGAGGGAGAGTAAGGAGTCGTGACAGTATGGGGTCGGGACAGTAGGGAGAGGTAGAGTAAGGAGTCGCGACAGTAACGGGTCGGGACAGTAGGGAGAAGGAGAGTAAGGAGTCGAGACAGTAAGGGTTTGGGACAATAGAGAGAGAGAGAGTAAGAAGTCGAGACAGTTAGGGGTCGGGACAGTAGGGAGAGGGAGAGTAAGGAGTCGCGACAGTATGGGGTCGGGACAGTAGGGAGAGGGAGAGTAAGGAGTCGCGACAGTCTGGGGTCGGGACAGTAGGGAGAGGGAGAGTAAAGAGTCGCGACAGTCTGGGGTTGGGACAGTAGGGAGAGGGAGAGTAAGGAGTCGCGACAGTAACGGGTCGGGACAGTAGGGAGAAGGAGAGTAAGGAGTCGAGACAGTAAGGGTTCGGGACAGTAGAGAGAGAGAGAGTAAGAAGTCGAGACAGTTAGGGAGAGGGACAGTAGGGAGAGGGAGAGTATGGAGACGGGACAGTAAGGGGTCGGGACAGTAGGATGAAGGAGAGGAAGGAGTCGAGACAGTAAGGGTCGTGTCGGGACAGTAAAGGAGGGGGAGAGTATGGAGTCGAGACCCCTGTGAAGGTCGATAGATGTCTACTAAACATTAACAGATTGCCACTAAACGAAAATAATACTCCGCTAAACGTCAATTATACTCCGCTAAACGTCAATAATAATCTGCTAAACATCAATAAAACTCCGCTAAATGTCTACCAAACTCTGCTTCAGTTCAAATATCGGAAACCTTCAATGCAGGGAGGTACTGTACTGTGTCGTACACAAAACATGTAGAGTTCTAGTTACATTTTTTCTTGCACTTACATGCTTAGTGTAGAGTTGCGATTGTAGATTTCGGTCAACCAGTCACGTTCGAATTAGTTAAAGAAAATTGGCACGACGACACCTGTGAAGCAAGTGCCGTTGGCGGCACCTACTTCACAGTGGATTTTCCAAACGAGCTTGTTACAGATTTTCTTTTTACAACTGTCGATCCAGCTCCAAATCGAGCTTGATTTTTTTGAACACATACATTTTTAAACATATATTTCTTTGAGACTTGGATGAACGTAAATTTGGAAAAATAAAATCTATTTTAAAGATCAAAATGGATGCAGCACCGTGACTTCCCGGGAGGTCACCCTGGACCAGTAATATTCCGGCCCAAAAGCGCTGAACTTGAAAGTTCTGTTGGGATCTGGTGTAGTAGCGTAGGTATGACCGCAGTAGGTTCATCCATCGGAGCTGAAGCTAGTTAAACCAACGTTGGTGGCGTCCGGGTCGAAGCTGAAGCTTGTTAAACCAATGATTTCGGCATCCACGTCGGGGCTGTAGTGAGTTGAACCATCGTTGTTGGCCTCCACGTCAAAGCTGAAGCTAGTAAATTTTACACTTAGAACAAGCCAAGTTCAGCAGTTACAAGTTTAGGAAGGCAATCCATGAAAGTCAACGTGAACTAGTGCCAGAATTTTAAAACGACGTGATATACTAGCATGATTTTATAACCTGATAATCTAGTAGTCATGGTGCACACGAATTTCATGAACTGAATGAGAAAACCGAACTTCACATTTTTTACGTTTGGAGTGGACTATACATCATGTAAGTTGTTATCTTGGGTTACAGAAGTTTAAGAGTCAATCGGTTACCAGTTCACTACTAGAAGTTGAAGTGCACTCGATAGCTAGGTATGATGGCCGGGCAGGTGAATGGTTCGAGGACACATGTGAAGCAAGTGCCGCTGGCGGCACCTCCTTCACAGGTGTCCTGCCGAATCAGCAAAGAGTATCCACTTATCAAGGCCTCCTTTCGCGACTCGCGGAGGACGTCACTCGTGGCCAACAAATCGTGTATCAGTCTTGGCTGATCTCTAGATCCCATGTTGCCACTGAATGAAATTTGAATCATATCGTTTTCAACGGTGTTGCAACCACTCCAGCTTCGAAGCCCGAACTCAACCATCAGAGATGGTGGACGCCAGACCCTGTTGGTGGGGCCCTATGTTATATAAGACAACACGCGCTTTATTCTCATTACCACAAATAGTCTGGCTACGATTGCCATATACACATGTATTCTACTTCGCCAGAGGAGATCGCCAGAGCCCCACATGATTCACAGCATGCGAATTCGACTTTAATGAAGAGGTTTACAAAATCTCTGACGTATTCTTTATGTGCAAATCGTGACCTAGTATTCCCTTGTTATCGTGATCTCATACCTTGGTGCATGTACGCATGCAAACGAAATGTCAATTCTGTCGCTGATAGGCGGACCTAGAACCAACTGATTCTTTCCTGAACCTTTTATTTTTTAACAGTGCACATTTGTGTACACACAAAAACAAGTCCTGTACGAGGATGGAGAACAATCTGAGTCTCTACTCGGAATGGCTGGCGCATCTGTTGGCGGTCTGGTCCGTGAACTCGAGCTGGTTCGTGGCGTTTTCACTAGTGAAACCAGGAATAATGTAGAAAATTCTGGCCATGAGTGGCGGCAGCAAAAGGAGCAACGGTATGATCGCCGAGCAGGTGCATGGTTCGAGGACACCTGTGAAGCAAGTGCCGCTGGCGGCACCTCCTTCACAGGGCTCCTTCCAAACAAAGTGAAATTTGGTTCTTTAGCTGTTGCGACTATTTGTTCATTCGGTACTTCTACAGTGACAACTATTTGTGCAAGAATTCTAATTATGTGTGATGTTAATTCGTGATGTTTATTGGAAACCAGTTTGGTTCACTCGTCAATCCAGGAATGTGTTATCGTGAAACCAGTTCGTTGATTTGTGCAACCAGTGATGATTTGTGCAACCAGTGACTGTCGGCATTCAATTTCCAAGTTTATTGTGCAACCAGTGATGTTTTGTTCAACCAGTGATGATTTGTGCAACCAGAGATGTTTATTGGAAACCAGTTAGGTTCACTCGTCAATCCGGGAATGTGTTATCGTGAAACCAGATCGTTGATTTGTGCAACGAGTGACTGTCGGCATTCAATTTTCAAGTTTACTCAAATGCTTTGTTGCAAATTTGTGACTGTTTGTTAGACTGTCGGCATTCAATTTTTAAGTTTACTCAAATGCTTTGTTGCAAATTCGAAACTGTTTGTTAGACTGTTGGCATTCAATTTTGAAGTTTACTCAAATGCTTTGTTGCAAATTCGTGACTGTTTGTTAGACTGTCCGCATTCAATTTTGAAGTTTACTCAAAATGCTCTGTTGCAGATATGGAGCTTGAGGGCGTGGAAAGCGAATTCGACCAAGTGGGCAATGTGCAACCTCCAATTCATGAAAATTCAGGTAGCAATTGCCTCCATATTATCAAAAGTGGTTCTGTATTCTATTGTTTTTGTTTAACCAATCTCTAGATTCAGGGGTCCATTCCAATGGCGACGGAGACAATGAAAACAATTTAGAGGATGAGATCGTCGATGGTGATCTTCGGGAGGAAATGTCAGCCGAGGATTTGGGGAGAGAGATGGATACACTTGTATTGTAGGAATCAGTGAACACGAGTCTTGTCCTGGAGAAGTTACGGATGAAGCCACGAAAGAAGTCCAAGATTGATATCCCTCAGTGTAGAATGAAGGAAGTATTGGCGGTGAGGCCACCTCTCTCAAACGACGTCAGCTCTTTAGGGGCTCACTTTGTGAGCACCGGGTACATGGAGGGTCATGGTGTTTTCTATGTTGCACTGCAAAATGATCACGGGAAGACACTTGACGTTAGCGAGGAGATTATTCTTGGATGGAGTCCATTGTGGAAGAAGAAGAATGATGAGTTTGAGGCACAGTTGCTCGCACATGAAGACTTGATGAAGTACTCGGGTAAGATGTTCTATGTTTGGGATGGGAACCATCGTCTCAAAGCTTGGCTAGAGATTATCAACAGAGACCACGGTGATGACATAGATTGGCACTACGTAGTGGAGTCAATTATCTTGGATGTTCCAACAGGTTCGACAAGACCGCTCGTGACTGCACTCCACGAGGTCAATTGGTAAGTTCTGATTTCATGAAATTTGTTAAATTGTACAAGTTGTCTCCCTTGTCTCTTAACTCCATCCCTCTTTTTGTAGGCGGAACCAGAGGTGCCACATTAAATCAAATCTAGTCCACAAGCTTTATAGAATTCAACGAATTGCTGGGCAATCCCTCTCATATTTTGAGAACCTAGTGACAAAGGCTGAAATTGATGATGCGATTGCGAAACGGGATAGAACTCCAACATGGTACACGCTTACTGTTAAAGGACTCGTTGGAGTACTATATCAGGTACAATTCACCGCTTATGACTACATTTCATTTATCTGACAATCTTTATTTGTCAAATGAATGATCATTTTTAGTGAAATAGCCTTGTGGAGTTAGTTGTATGTCATCTACACCCCTTCAAGGGAGTGCCGCTAACGGCACTCTCTTTTCAAAATGCTTATAGCTTTCTTTAGGCAGCCTCTAGTGTGAGTTGTACCAGTATCTCATTCTTTTGGAGGGCAAGTGGCTTGTACAATAGGGTGACATTCAAATTGGCCGTTTAGTAGTTCCAGGGATAGTGTCCTACACTGCTGCCAACTTTGACACCCTCCCCAAAGCTGAGAAATTGTTATTTTACCATGAAAATTTGGGGACAGCATCATATTTATGTTGAAAACATGCATACCAAATTTCAAGTCCAGGAGACTTATACAAAAAAACTTATGCAAGATCTACCAACATGGGATAGCTGTGAGAAAAGTGTCACAGCTGCCAACTTTGACACCCTCCCAAGAATTGAGGAAATTGTTTTTGCCCATGAAATTTTTGGAGCAAAAACATTTTTATGTTGTTTGCATGTGTGGAAAATTTCAAGTCCAAAAGACTCATACAAAAAATAATATTCCAAATCTACCAACATGTGTAGTTTTGAGAAACAAAGGGGAAAACCATTTTACTACTTCCAACTTTGACGCCCTCCTTAGGATTGAGTTTTTGTTGATACATGATGAAATTTTTGGCACAAGATCATCTCTACGGTGGTAACATGTGGGATAAATTTCAAAGCCAAAAGACATACATAAAAAAAGTTATTCCATATCTATCAACATGTGTAACTATGATAAACAGTTTGAAGGTCATATTGAAAATGTCAAAATATCTTTGACACCTCATGCTTTTTCATTGAACTCAATCATGTGAGTAAGCCACCAAACATAAATGCTTCTCAAAAATATCAATAACATCTAAATGAAGTGAAGAGGTGTTCCATGCAGAAGAATCCACTTGGCCATAAAGTGTGCATTAAACACATGACAAATTTTTTCTTCTAAGTATCTATTGAACACTATGTAAAGGGAATGGTGTGTGTGATTTGTGATAGACTGAATGTTGAGACAATCCTCAAAACAGAGAGTGTTGTATTGTGGGATGCATGAGTGTTGATTCACATTGGGCATACATGATGAGTGATTAAGAGCAAAACGATTTTTCATGTATGCATATGGGCTTGTGTTTAGGCGACCCTTCTCTCTCCTCTCTGCTCCAGCGCCTTGGCTCCCTTCTCTCCCCCTTGCTCTGCTCCAGCCCTGTTCTCCTTCCTCTGCCAATTATCACGTGTCAATCCTCCAACCCCCTTTGCTCTGCTCTAGCCCCTTGGCCCCCTTCTCTCCCCCTTGCTTTGCTCTAACCCCTACTCTATTGCTGTAGCTAGCATCACGCACTCTATAAGTTTATGATGGCAATTTCAGATAAAATTTGTGCTCGCATCATAGGTTTGAGTGAGGGATGATTTACAGGAGTTCAAATTGCAGCTACTATTGGAGTTCCTATTAGAACAGTTACAAGGTTAATAAAAACATTTAGAGAAGATGGAACCTACAAGCGCAAACCTTGCGGTGGAAGTCACGCTAAAAAGCTTAGTGATAGAGATGTTCGTAGTATCGTGCATTACTCAAAAATTCATCGTTGCTCTTCACTCTCAGAGATTACCAATGCATGTCCTACTCAAGTGTGTAGACGTACTATCCAAAGGGTCTTACATAAAAATGGCATTTTTAGTCGAATTGCAGTCAAAAAACATTTTTTGACACCTCGTCACATGTCTCAACAATTAGCTTTTGCTCAGAAGTACCGTGGATGGAGTGCAAAAGAATGGGAGCGTGTTGTTTGGACAGATGAATCTACTTTTGAAATTGGAAAAAATTCTCGGCAAATTCATGTTTGGAGAAGTGCATACGAGCGTTATTCATCAAGTTGTCTAGCTCCTACTTTTAAAAGTGGAAGGACTTCTTTAATGATTTGGGGCGCATTTGTCGGAGGACAAAAGTCAGAACTTGTCTTTATGCCTAAAGGTCAACGTTCTACTAAGGATTTTATAGAAGTGGTTTACGATGCCAAATTGGTTCATTTCATGGGTCAAATTCCACAAGGAGTGCTTATGGAAGATGGGGCACCCGTCCAAAGGAACAAAATATGTGAAGAATGGAGACAAAGCCACCTTTTCGAAAAGCTCAACTGGCCTGCAAACTCTCCCGATCTCAATCCAATCGAGAACGTTTGGAGGATGTTAAAAGATGTTGTGCAACATGGCAAACAATGCCGTAGAAGCTTAGATGTGTTGAAGGTAGTTCTTGAAAGAGAGTGGAAGTTAGTCAATGGTACAAAGCTCCTTCAACTATGTCATTCTATGCCCTCTAGGTTACTAACAGTGATTGACGCTAATGGAGGACATACACGTTGGTAGATATGGAATAACTTTTTTGTGTACATCTTTTGGCTTTGAAATTTATCTCACATGTTACCAGCGTAGAGATGATCTTGTGCCAAAAATTTCACTATGTATCAACAAAAATTCAATCCTAAGGAGGGCGTCAAAGTTGGAAGTAGTAAAATGGTTTTCCCCTTTGTTTCTCAAAACTACACATGTTGGTAGATTTGGAATATTATTTTTTGTATGAGTCTTTTGGACTTGAAATTTTCCACACATGCAAACAACATAAAAATGTTTTTGCTCCAAAAATTTCATGGGCAAAAACAATTTCCTCAATTCTTGGGAGGGTGTCAAAGTTGGCAGCTGTGACACTTTTCTCACAGCTATCCCATGTTGGTAGATCTTGCATAAGTTTTTTTGTATAAGTCTCCTGGACTTGAAATTTGGTATGCATGTTTTCAACATAAATATGATGCTGTCCCCAAATTTTCATGGTAAAATAACAATTTCTCAGCTTTGGGGAGGGTGTCAAAGTTGGCAGCAGTGTAGGACACTATCCCTGGAACTACTAAACGGCCAATTTGAATGTCACCCTATTGTACAAGGCATCCCATAGATAGGATGCCGCTGGCGGCACCCTATTCTTTAGATGTTGATGGTTAATTTGGGGCAGCCTGTAGAGGGAGTTCTTTTAGCGGCTCACCGTTTTGGAGGTGCAAGTGGCTTGCTCAAGGTATCGAGTAATGTAAGTGCCGTTGGCGGCACTCTCTTTAATGGATGTTGATGGCTTGCTTGAGGCAGCCTCTAGTGGGAGTGTTTCAAGCGGCTCACTCTGTTGAAGGTGCAAGTGGCTTGCTCAAGGCACCCCATAGAGAGAGTGCCGCTAGCGGCACCCTCTTCTTGAGGTGTAAATGGCTTCCTTGAGGAACCCTCTAGAAGGAGTACTGCCAGCAGCTCACCTTATATGAGGTGCAAGTGGCTTGCTCACGGCATCCTGTGAAGTGAATGCCGTTGGTCGCTCTTCCCTTTTTAGAGGGTGCGAGGTACATTTGGGTATCTTGAAAAGGGGAGCCGCTAGCGGCACCTCTATTGGAGTGACAAGGAGTTCTTCCCTCTTACCCCCTTTGAGGGTGGTACCGTTGGCGGCAATTTCTTTTGGAGGATCTTTTAGTGGCTCTCTAGTCTCTTATACAAGGTCTTCTAATGATTTTTGTGTCTCATTTCAGCAAGAGATTGGTGAAGCAGCAGCGCATGCCAACAGAATGTTTATTGAGAAGTATCCAGAGAAGACAGTTCAGTGGAACAGGAAGGATTTGCATCACGAAGTGTTGGAAAAGGTGAAGAAGGTGAAGAAGGACTATGTCACTGAGGTGAAGAAGCAGCTGCCTCCGGCTAACCCGAAGCATACGCCTGATTTTCTCAATCAGGTTAAAATCCATTACGAGAAGCGGGAAGATGACCGGGAGATGTCGCAAGAGAAATTATTCTATTTGGCAACATCCACGATGTCTGTTGCGATGAAGGTTAAGTGGCTTGAGCGGTGGAATATGAAGCCTTCTGTTCGAAAAGCTATGAGATTTCCTGAGACTAAATTCAATGACCACGACTTCCCCTTTTGGCTAACTCGGGCTACCTGGTGGGCACAGGTGTGTTGATTTTGATACCATTTCCTATTATCACATGTTTGATACTTTGATGTGAATTTAAATTATGCATTTTGTGTGATTTCAGATCTCTTCTGAATCAAGCAACCTTCTTCATGGAACATTGGTTGAACTGAACGAGACTGTCAACTATCACCCGGTTGATGAAGAGGCCATTCCAACTATTGTTGAGTGGGTTGAGCAGATGCGCATTCAGCTTTGGGAGATTGCTTTCAACACTGAGTTGGCAACCAAAGGTGTCTCTAAAAACAACACTCCAGATGAGCAAAAGTTTTTGTCTGAGGCTGTCAATCGAACTTTATACAGGTACTTCCATTACGTATTGCTTCCCAGGAAGACAGTTTCAAGAATCCCCCCTTTCTTCGCAAACTATTTGGATCCTACTAGTGATAGCTGCATGTTCACTGAGGAGATGATGAAGGACTGGGATCGGGAGCATTGGAAGAAATGTGGGTGGTACTTAGATTGTCCACAGAATAGACCACCTCTATTTGACATTCCACTACGAAATTCTATTCAGCCTGCTCTAGCAGGAACAGAGTTGGTCACGGTTGTGACAGAACCCATGAAGAAGACTAGAGGGTCAAGGAAAAAGGCATCCGAGGAAGATGCAAAGAAGAAGAAAGCTGTTGAGGAAGAGGTCGCGAGGAAGTTGAAGGAGGCCGAAGAAGAGGTGGTGCGGAAGCTACAAGCGGCAAATGCGGCGGAGGCAACAGCATCACGTAAAGCGGCAGCCTTGGAAGCTCAGCTCGCGGCAAGAGACGCAGCACCAAGACGACAACAACTGCATGCTGCATTGTCCATTGATGGCGATGATGATCATAGTGTTCATGAGACATCCTTCTTCCCGGCACCCCCCGAGACTCAGCAACGTCTCTCTATCTCTCCGGCTACTCATATTCAGCATATGGACTCGTCTAATCCATTATCCTTAGGTTTCAAGAGATTGAAGAGGAAGATGGCCACTGGAAAATCCACCGAACAGCCTATCGTGGACTTGGTGTCCTCAACGCTAATTGAAAACACGAGCCTCACAAAGATAATGGATGTTCTACCGGAAGTGCACCCGGTTCTAGCCAACATGAATAAGTTCTGCATGGAGGTAAGACTACCAGTGTTTAATAGTTGTTCTTTTGTTTGCATGCATGGTTTAACCCTCGATTCCTCATTACTTGCAGATCCAAGCTTCGACAACTATCCCAGAACGTTCGGAGGCTTGCCCGCACGGTGGCTTCAATCTCATCATTGGAGACTTCCCTGATGGGATGCCGGTACCTTCAATCTCCTTACAGCCTATTGTCGTTCCTACGTGGAACAACTACAATAAAAAGGATGTTGAGTCCGTTTTCGAGTTTGGGCATGAATTTCTTCACCGTCAGGGTAGTATTTTGGCCTTTGCACCTGAATGTCCCAAGGTCCGAACCGATATTTTGAGCTACGCCGATGCGTACGGTTTCTACATGTTGCGGGAGTGGTGGGGTATAAACGAGCTTCCATTGCATTCAAGTGTGGATCCAAAAGTAAAGGTCATACACTATCATCATTCTCATCAATTTTTAGTTCCAACACATTCATCTCAACTTCTATATAGTCTTCTCACTATTATCTTTCATTTTTGACAGTCCCGACGGTTCAGGGTTCAGTTATTTGTGCCCAAGGTTGTTCAGCCGGATGACTTCATCATTGCTCCAGATGAGACCTTGTCGGCATTAAACGTCGACGTCTCTGACTCTGATGTTATTTTCAACTACACCTCCCTGGAGTCACAATCTATGAATGGGAACGTCCCATGGAGGGGTCCTCGCGAGAAGGATACCGTCGTTCTTCGAATGCTCATTGTAGCTCTTACTAAGCCGGGCTCACTTGTCCTTGATGCGTTCGCGTCCACAGGTAATACTTTTGATATACTTTCATCCATTAAATTTGCATCCACAATTAAACAATAACAATTCTCTACACTTCACTTTTGTCAGGAAATTCTATTCACGCATGCAAGGACATTGGGCGCCACATTGTGGCTTTGGAGCAAGACAATGATGTCTTTGAGGCCTTGTTGAAGCCTCTTCGTGCAGTAACGCCTAATACTCCAATGCCTACTGCGTCTTCGTCCATTGGTCCCCGCCTTGCCGACGAGATCCAAATCCAACCGGTGGCTAAGCGCAATAGATTCAGTACATAAGCACCTTCTGTCTTCCAATCAATTTCCATCTTTAATTTGGAAGTCCTCTGAAGGTCTCTACCTTATCATGTTCAAATTTGTAGCCCTACGTGTAGAATATACATTATGGCCTCTAATGGCACCAAATCACATGTTCCTTAATTTGGTTGTGGCATTTGCAGAATGATGGCCAACGTTTGTTCCCCCACTCGAGACTACATAATGGCTCCATGGCATGCAGAAGAGGCCCTTAGGCAGGCAGTTGCATCATCCCCGTGTTCAAATAGTAGAGAACGTTATTTTGATCAGCATGTTCTTCAATTCATTGACGATGAGGCTGACGTAGAGCTGCATTATATTTCTACGTCATACGAAAGCTCTGAGGACATGTCATGTTAAACTAACATTTCTTCAATCCAAGATATTTGCCAAATATTGCAACCACTGATGTAGATATTTTGTTTGCTTTGCAAATACTCTCATTCAATACCCCTTCTTTGCCTTGTTCTTTGTTCTACTTGATTGTCGTCGTCGTCGTTGTAGTTGAGTTGCACAAGTTGTAGGGTTGTCAATTATTTCCCTATCATTGGTAAATTAAATATGGTAAATACAAGACATAACCGGTCAAAATAGAGTTGGGACTCTAACCTACACATTGTTTATAGAATAAAATCCATGACAACTCATGAAAAACACATATAATAACTGAGGGCTAATGGAGATAATGACCTATTCTACTGGTGTCGAGAAATATATATTATGCCAAATGACGAATCGCAATTCATTGTAAGTCAAATAATATGACATAATTTCAGCAAGGAAATGGAATGACAATTAATTTCTACTACCACCCGTTCTTACTTTTAAGTCTAACGCATATTGAAATCTCAACATATTGAGTTGAGCTTTATCCATCTCCAATCATTCCTAAAGTTCCTCCACAAATAAAATATGCCGTGAATTGTATGGTGGGTTCATCTTGAACAATTGTCTAATATGTCACAATTTTAAGTCCAATTTAACCCCTTAGGGACCAAGTATCAAAAATGGTCCGGATGAAAGTTCGGTCAGGTTCCTTTGATGTCAATTTCCAACAATCTACTTTGAAAGATTTATTGTAGAAGGACATTACTAAGACATTAGTGGGAGATCAATTTCATCCTAAATCTGACATTTCATGAAAAGGTTAGGGTTTCAAATTTCGAATGTGCCTCGCAAGTTCTTTTGGCACCTTGAAAAACTTTTGCTAGGACACTATATTGAATGTGAGATTTTCAATACTAACAAGACATATTTTTCTCTTCATAATGAAAAAGTATATCATTGTCTTTTGTGAAAAATAGCATATTAACCCAAGTCAAACATTTTAACACATTGTCACACATTGTCGGGCAAGGTACCAAAAAAACTTCTTTTCCACATATAACTTAGAGATCTTCATGTTTTAGACAATTTTGTATTGCACAAGAATATGTACTAGAAATCTTCTTACTGACCATTTGAATTATCATTCTAAAACATATTTATTTCACAAAAACTGCGAACACAAATTGGCAATTTTCAAACCTCCACTCCTTCCATAGTTGTTTTGAATATGCTACACACCTTTCTTCTACCTCTAAAATTTGGTGAAGAAGGAACTAACATCATGCTCAACACGATGGTAATGGATTTATACCTTGTGTAGTGAAAATATTTGACACCAAGTGAAGTCAGAGTTTGCTAATCCACCGAACGTTGGAAAGGAAATGAACCAATTGTTTTTCTATAAACAGTAATATAATCTTTCAATTCGTGCGCTCAAAGTTTATGAAATTTTGTTAGTATGTTACTTATTAAGTCGTATATGAGATCCTTAGATCAAAACTAGAATTGAAAGTTTTTTTTTCCTTCTTGAATCATTGCATTAGAATTAAACAATTCTGAGGTGTTTTGATGCGAAACTGTCACGGTACCTTAGGGATTTAATTGTGCGTCTTCACTTTTCCTCCCTCACAGGCCTCAATAGCCTAAGCCTATTAGCGCCCCCATCAGACCGCTTTACATGCTAATTTTGTTCTCCTAGGTTGAGTTTCCATGTAATTGATTTTTTTTCTTTGCCCTCTTATATTTCCATGTTATTGTATTATAGCAAGTAGCTAGTGGCATTGTTCGAGATAGTTCAATCCTAGGAATCGTGGACATGGTTTAGGGTTTACAAAGATAGAGTTGAGTTGTTTCCTTCTTCGGTTGCTTTTAATGAAAATAGCACCGCCGCTCGCGGTGTTGTCCAGGTCAAAAAAAACCCGACAAGGAAGGTGCACCTGCGGGACGTGATGTGGATATAAAATAACACTCTCTGTTGGAGTGTTTGCCACCCCCCGACGCTTTATTTTCAACTACCTATGATAGTTGCCGGTCTTATTCGTGTTCTTTTTTAACGTCTAACTAATCTGCAAGGTTTTTTTATGTTTATGTGGTGTAATCTGTAAGGTTTTATTGGCCCACCTTAGTTGTGGTGTAAGGATCCTTCAATTTTTACTACATTGGTATGACCTAAAATGAATGTCTACCCCAAATTCAAAGACTCCCTACCTATAAGGATTGCATCCCCTTCCCTTTATTGCTATTGTATAGGTTTACAACAATGTATTGGAGGAACATTACCTACTAGTTTTGTAGAAATGGCTAACTTTTGTGGAGGTGAGATTGTCATCCTCGAAGATGTCTAGAGCAATTGCTAGACGAGGTTGCTAGAGCAATTGCTAGACGAGGTTGATAGAGCAATTGCTAGACGAGGTTGATAGAGCAAATGCTAGACGAGGTTGATAGGGAAGATGAGGATGATGAAGGCTGTACGAATGCTGCACTTGTGACAGGTATGGCCGATGCGAGTAATGCGGAGACGGAAGACAATGTAGTGGTCGTTGTAGAGCCCAAGGGAGATTATGAGGGAACAATTCTTCTCAAGAAGAGTACTGCATATAGCGTTCCTTCCAAACAAGAAGATTCTTTCATTGACTGGTCATTGAAAGCCTTCAAGGAGAGGAAGACAGATCCGACATGCCTATACACCGCTTTGTTCATTCTGAAACAGTGCACATGGCGTGTAGATATATGGGACCTCCTTTACTGAAGAGGCGTAGGGTCAAGGAAGCTTCACATCTTCTAAGAAACCTAGATCATATTTGAGTAAAAACATGTTTAAATTCACGGCTTCTTTGTCTGCTCTAATGAAGTGTGGAATCAATTTCCTAGTTTTTAATACTACATAAGACTATATCTTATGTAGTACAATCTATATACAATATGTCTTCTATTACAATATGTTGTGTAACCCTTACACGGTCATAGGGTACATATCATCTCTGTGACAATTCATTATTTGGACTACAACCCATACTTTACAAGGAATTCCACGATAATAGGCCCTTATCCTCATATGATAGTTAAGACTTTCAATTGAAAT
Source organism: Bryoerythrophyllum caledonicum (assembly GCA_963971425.1). Classification (NCBI taxonomy): domain Eukaryota; kingdom Viridiplantae; phylum Streptophyta; class Bryopsida; order Pottiales; family Pottiaceae; genus Bryoerythrophyllum; species Bryoerythrophyllum caledonicum. The sequence continues at coordinate 6,249,437 of OZ020520.1, forward strand.
GTTACTTTATGGAAAACTTTCATTTTTTTTTACTTTTTGTTTACTTTCACTTTTTTTTTACTATTTTTTTTTACTTTCACTTTCACTTTAATGACTTTCTTTTCCAAAAAGGGTCCAATTTTATAGCTTTAGGCTCGCGAACGAAGGCTCACGGCTCATGGCTCACGGCTCAAGGCACGCAAAATAGCTTCGTCCCTCCTCACACCAAACATGCTTTAGAACTCCATATCTAAGTTCTTTTGCTAAAAAAGTAGAGTCAGAATTAGAAACACCAACATTTATCCATAGTGAAGTTAAAAAGTCTATTGATCATTTCTTTAATGATATACCACTAGAAAATGAGAAAGAAAAACATAAATTTTGTAAGGAAGTATTGGAATCCGTTAGCCAAATTCTTAGACCTATTACCTTAAATTTTGACATACAAGAGGAAATTGACCAATCTAGTGTGGAGGAAGAGGAAGTTAAATATAACCATATTGATAAAAAACAATTACTTGAAGAAATAAGTAGGCAAAGTAAGCCTGAGGGAAGCAGAAGTGATATTACTGGTAATAGTGAAGAAGGGGAACACTCAGAACCACCTTCACGAGTTGAGAGTCGAGCTGGACATTCTTTAAGTACTTCTAGGAGGTCTTCTCTTTTTTACAACACTTTTATTAATTCTACCCTTAGCCGGGCCCTATTATGCTCACCACCTTTGACCCCTCCTACTTTTGACGAACCTTTGGTTGATCTTGTTACTTTGGCGCATCATAGGATGCTTAATATAGCTCCATTTTCCATATTCTATAGAGACTTTGGAAAAGATCCAGATTCCTACTTGGAAAGATTCCAAGTAGTAGCAACAACTAATAATCTAGCAACTGATAAGTATATTACTAGTTTCCTTGGTAATTTATTAGGAGAAGCTCAAAGGTGGTACGCAAAGTTTTCAAATGTATCCCACTGAAATTATAGCTGGATATTATATTCGGCTTAGGAACTTATTGAATAGATGGGGAGATCATGATATGCCAGAAGCATGGATCATCAATACCTACACTAGAAGATTATTAGATCCCATGTACATATATCAAGCTAAACTTTCGAATCCTGAAAATTTAACTAAAGCATAGGAAGTTGCTAAGAATTGAGAAGTTGCTATGCAGCAATCTAATATGTTGTTACAGACAAGAAGAATTCCATATCAGAATCCATACCTTTTACCTGCAACTACTCATTTTGGAATGGATAATAGCGGTAGAGATTATTATCTTAGATCAATACCTAGTCAATTTCAATTAACTATACACGGACCACCTCACCCGAGAGAGCAACAACTTGCATTGATGCCTCCCATTTATGAAGAAAGTGAGATACAAACCTTACAAAAACAATTCAAGGAATTGTTGGTCCAAATCAATGAGGGAAGAAATAAGAAACCTAAGGCTACAAGCCAAAGAACTAATATTTGATGTAGTAACTCTAAGAGACATGGGCATTTATCCACCGAATGTAGATATCTTATTGGAGGAATTCCTAAACTTAAATGTGCTTATTGTGGTGCAAAAGGCCATGATATAACTATTTGTAGAAATATCAAGGAAGTTAAGGCCTTAGTACAAGAACAATCTTCCCAGAATAATAATAATAATAATAAAACAACCCTACCGATTAACATCTAAACAACCATTTGTTAAACAAAATAGAGGACAACATAATGGGAATAGACGTCTTCAAGGAAATAATGAATATAGCCAACATCAAGTTTAGAGGGGACTTAATCAAGATAGGAATAAAGAAGTGATATTATGCTATAGGTGTGGAGAACCATGACATTATTCTAGAGAATGCACTAATGAAATTCAATAGGTTGGGTTTAATCCTTTGTGTGGGAGGTGTGGACAAACTGGGCATGTTTCAACTTTTTGCACATCCATCATTACTGAGTTTCCTAATGTTGGAAAAAAAGTTCAAATTCAAGAAGTAGAATCTCTTAATTCTAGAAATGTAAACTATATGGCTATTGATACACCTCATGATGTTTTTCTCACTAGATCACAAGCCAAGAAAGCTCTTGAAAAAGAACCTGTAAATAGTTTAGAAAGTGATTATAGTAAAGCGAAACTTAATCTTGTGTTGAGTCAAAAGATGCCAACCATCCTTAAAAGACCTGCAGTTTCTACATCATCACCACAAATCATATAAATGACAAGTAGTGATTCTCAAGCAAATCCTACTCCAATACCTATACCACCTACTTTGCCAGAGAAAGATGTATCCAAACCTCCAGATGTGAATAAACCAAGTATTTCAACAAAACCATTGGAATTTGGAACAACCTACAAAGATTTTTATAAACCTTCAAAGAAAATAATTAAAGAACCATCTTTGACCTTGAAAAAGAGAAAGCATTATAGAATTATGAGATGAGCTGTTGGAATGAGTCCTTATGATTTTCTTAAAGACTTGGATAGATTACAACCCCAAATTTTCCTAAGAGAATTACTTGCTTTGTCACCATATTGTAAAAATGAATTAGTATCCTCTTTAATACGGAAGAGAGCCAAGACAATTGAGGACCACAATGTTAAGAAATCTAAACCAAAAACAAATAAAGAGACAAACAAAATTCAACCTGAAGTTGTAAGTGTGCATGATAAATCTTTTGACCCAGGAGCACCTACAATTGATGTTGTTATAGATGGGATTTTAGTTGATGGAGTACAAATTAATAGTGGGAGTAGCGTTAACCTTGTGAATGTTGACGCCATGGAAGAGTTAGGTATAATTAATATAGTACCTACTCCTATTATCTTAAGAATGGCATACCAAAGTCAAGTGAAACAATTAGGTAAATTATTGCAATTAAATACTATAATTAGTGGAATTGAATATTAAATAGATTGTATTATTTTTAAAGTGAGTGGGTGTCACCTATTGTCATAGTACCTAAAAAGAATCGTAAGATTCACATTTGTCAGGATTTTAGACAATTGAATAAAGGTACTAAGAAAGAATTTTTCCCCTTATCATTTTCTGATGCAGTTCTAGATGGTGTAGCTGGGCATGAGTGCTATTCTTTCCTTGATGGATTTTTGGGCAAAAACCAAATTCAAATAGCTTCAAAAGATAGACTATTAAACAGTGCCTTCACCACAAATTGGGGAACCTTTGCATATAATGTTATGCCTCTTGGATTGGGCTATGCACCTCTAAGTTACCAATAGGACGTTGTATAGAGTCGGAGTGTCGAAATGACGTCCGATCGGACGGAATGCCTGGCGGATTTTTTTACCAAGGCAATATAGTGGAAAATAGGGTAAAAACAAATTTGGGATAAATTATTAAGAAACATCATGGCCGCTAATTTAAATAGAGGGCTTTGCGGTCATCTGAGTCGGCGGACCGCCACGAGGCTCGTGGCCGCTCGATTGATCTCGACCGTCTAATCGGGCGGACGGCCTTGTGGCCGACTGGTGCCTGTAAAAGGCCGTCCGCCTCCACCCTCTTCTCACTTTTCTTCTCCCCTCTCATATTTTCAGTGGATGCGGAGTGGTTGTGGTTCGCGCAATCCATTCATTGGCTCCTCATTTTTGGGAGAAAAAATGATATTGTTTTGGAGGGGGAATTTTGTCAAATTCTACAAAGTATTTTTAATTTTTTGAAGAATTTGAACTTTCAAACTTCAACTCATCACCAAACGAAGATGCTAGGGGAAAAAAAGAAACAAAAGGTGGCAGACTTTGGTGCGCCAAACTTGCATCCTATTTGGGACATCCCATTCCAAAGCTGCAAGGATTTCCTCATAGAATTGAATATACGATTCAATGAGGAAAATATCGTACGAGCTTTGGAAAGCAAGTGCGTGAGATATCGTGATGAGGGCCTCAACAAATTCAACATTGAGATGTCTCAGTACCAAATGGATGTGTTGCATGCACCAGAGTGGTTCGCTGAGACTCAAAATTGGGGGTATTTGAAGTTTCTAGAGAGCAGAGTGCATGATGCAGTATGGAATTCAAAGAATCTGGTGGCAAAATATAGGAGAGAACATTGAGGAGGTGGTGAAGCTTTCAATGGGGTGGTTCTGAAGGCAAATTTGGTTGCCGCTCAAATGAGGCGATTTGCTAAGAATTGAAATAGGCATGGATCTGTGGGCTGATGGAACTTTAAAGAGTTTTGGGAGCTTACAACAAAATTGTCCAACCAAGCGCAAACAAGACCGGACCTAGCGAAAATGGAACACCAAATTGAATCAATGGCAGTGAGAATTTTACACCGGGGTGTCATACGATTTGCAGCTATCCATGCCTCAAAATACGAAGAGTATACATACTAGTGGAATGGGGGGACAATACCGGAGATGCTCAATTGTGACTTCCAGTACGGAGATGACATGTATCTATCATATGGAAATTTCCTAGATGATGAGATTATTCAAGCCCATCAACTAGTCCAATTTCGTAAGAAACGGAGTGAGCGTGCATGGGCATTGCTGCATATAACGAATGAAGTAGACAAGAGCGGCAACCTTCACAACGGCTAATCTCTACACAACATCCCCCTCCATTTTCCAGAAGATGAATCACGAGTATACATTGGAGTATGTGATTGGGGCATGACGACAGCGTCAATTGAATTGATGCAGTCACTAAACACGTTCAACGATGTGGAGACAATGGCTGAGACTTTGGGGAGAAAGTGGTGGGTGGATCCTAGAGTTGCATCCTTACACAGACACGATGTTGATATTCAAAATATTCTGAAGTACTCAAAGGCTTCGGAAGAGTATGCAACAGCTCAAATAGCTAACGAATCAACGGCAAGACCATGTCAAGAGACTATCAGAGATTGCAGTAGGAGGGCGAAAGTTTTGTAATATTCACAAATTAAGAATTTGCGGATACATTTCATTTGTACATGAGTAGATTGTGTTTTGCTAGGAGAGACAACGTTGGAGGACTATCACATATCATCACACGCTTCAGCGACACATGGAACTAGCCCACGCAACATGAGCATTTTTGGACCACCTATTACTAGTAGCGTGTAGAAGTTGCATTTTCTATAGCACGAGTAGATTGCAAAGAGTATTGTAGAAGTATAAACAATGACTATAAATATATATAAATATATATAAATATATATAAATATATATATATATATAAATATATATATATATATAAATATATATATATATATAAATATATATATATATATAAATATATATATATATATATATATATATATATATATAATATATATATATATTTATTTATTTATTTGGATATTCTTATGTTAGGATGTATTTTTATTCTATTCAATTATACTTCTTTAATACCTAAAAGCCCGTGACAACCTCATACCAAAAACACTTCAAAACTGTTGATTCTAGTGCAATGAGTAAGGAAGAAAACAAAACCTTGTATTTATTCTTTTGACCATAGAATCTCTATAAAGACTTACTAAGTAACATACTCACAAAATTTCATACACTTTGACTGCATCAATTGAAAGATTATAGTGTTAGAAGTCAAGAAAATGGTTTATTTTCTTCCCTGCCTTGAGTGGATCAAGAGACTTTGAATTCACTTGGTATTAAATTATTGCACTACACAAAGTCTAAATTTTTTACCATTGTGTTGAGCATGATGTTAGTTCCGTGTTCAAAAAAATTTAGAGGTAGGAAAGGGGTGTAGCATATTCAAAACAACTTACAAGTGTGCAAGGAGTGGAGGTTCAAAAATTGTCAGTTCACAATTTATTTTTTTGAAAACTTAATGTGTTTAAGAATGATAATCCAAATAGTCAATTAGAAGGTTTACACCACATGTTGTTGTAGAAAAAATGAAAAGTAAAAAATATGAAGATCTCTAGGTTTTATGTGAAAAAGATGAAGTTTTTTCCCCGCATGCCCGAAATGTGTAAAAATGTGTAAAAATGTTTTTTTACACTAAAGACAAGAATTTTTTATGACATCTTCAAAGAACGTAATATTCTTTGCATGTACGGAAAATCTCAATGTCAATAGAGACATCTAGCAAAAGTTTGGAGCTCCGAGCTGCTCGAAGTCCCCATTTCTAACTTTGTGTGGTACTAACTTTCAAACCATGAATAAAATTTTTTTGTGTACATTGGATGAAGAAGGTTTTATGCACAATTAGTAGGCGGTGGACCTAGACAATAAACCTATTCCTTGCATTGAAGACAAGTGGGCCTCTCAAGCGTGCACTCATTTGTGGGAAAATACCCCCTATTTTTTTATTGTTCATTTAAAAAAAAATTAAAAACTTCAAAGATGATTAAGTGTCTAAATTAACTAGGGAGGACCCCGTTGGAGTATTTAGGGGTTTCTTCATTTTCAAAAAGATTGTGAAAGGTGCGGTGATTTAAGAAATGACCAAAATCATTGTAATTTTTTACAAATTCATTTTTCAGACAGTCAAATCCAAACAGTGAAAACAAACGTTTTGATTTCTTTTTATTGTATAAAAAAAATGAGAATAAAGTCAAAATCTCCACTTTTTTTGTGGAAACAAAGAAACTGTTTATAAGTGTTTTTGCATTGTGCCCAACAAACATGACTCTTCTTGGACTACACTTTTTACACTATAAAACGTTCTATTTTTTGAGAATTTCACACAATAATATGTTACTGAGTTGCGTAATAAATCTCACATTTTGGTTCAACTCTTTTAAATTGCCTTCTTTCAAAAAAAAATTGTACTTGGCGTAAGTTCAATTCTACACCTCCCATAGGAAAAACAATTACATTCCCACGTACCTCATACCTACTTGCATCTTTACACATAATTTGAAGACTTCAAATTCAAAATCCACTTCCTAGAATTGTGCCCTTGATTTATAGTTCTGTAAAATGCCTTGGGCCTTTAGGGGTTAATAGTATAGATAATGGGACAACAATATGAAATTGGAGTAATATTGTAATTGATGAAGCAAACAAATATCAAATATTTGCGAAGAAAGTACTTCGAGAAAAGAATAATTTGGAGATAAATTAAAAATAAATAAAATCATAGCTTGTATATTCTATTAACACCTATAAGAGTGCTTTTCAATTGAGCAACAACCCTAAACCATCCATAGTGTAATGGATAGACCAACAATGACTCAAAACTTTGTAATAGTGCATCTATGATCTAGCATCAACTTGAACCACTCTCTTTTCTGTGGAAAGAAGTACGAGTGAAGCATACAATTTACATGTGTATAGTCTAGCTACTCATTGATATCAGTAGGAAGTTCATAATCACTATCACGTTTGACCTCAGCTCCGCTAGATTGCGAGGGGTCATCTTCATCATCCGTGATGTCTTCCTCTTTGCTTCTTCATTTTTTGACATGGACTGAATGGTTTTGAACCTCTTGCAAGTCTTAATGGCATGAAGGGGATTTCTTGCCGACGTGTTGTTACGGCGTGGTGACCGTGCAGATGGCTACATGGAAACCTGTTGTTTATAATTGATTGTGGAGGTTGTCTAGGTCCTACCGCACTAGGCACATTGACATCAAAAGTCTCTAATTTCATCTTTAAGGCAACGTTTGCCTTTAAGGATGACAAACTACGACGAGGAGGAATTCCGGAATGATTTTTGAAGACCATGGAAAGAGGTACATTTCCATCACTAGAAATATTGTCACATTGAGCTTCTAATGTCCGTGGTTGTACCTGCTTTGAAAGGGACACCAAAGCATGCCAATGGAAGGATTTCAAATTGGTTCTAGTCACATTTGTGGGAGAGTTTCCAAATAGAGACCGTGACGCACCACCATACAAGGAGGGTTTTTCCTGAACAAAGGAAGTGTTTTTTTTCGTCAAGTGTAGTGGACTTCTAGTGCCGTGGGGACTATCATCTTCTCTAGTATTTTCCTTGAGAAGTGTGGTATCTTTTGCAAATAGTGCGATTGTTGTTTCGTTAAGATTTTTGGCAAGTCCGGCACTATGGATGTTGAATTCCTCAACATCTTCCTTTTGTTGCCCTTGAGTTTTATGTCCATGTAGGGTTGTTTCATGTGAGGATGATATATCTCCTTGTACTCTATTCTTCATATCATTGCCTCCACATGGACAAGTATCTTGAGTTTGTTCCGGAATTGTTGTTGGTCCATTCCCAAGGATATTTTTACTATTGACCATGCCATCCCCGTTCAAGTATTGTGCTATGGGCAACAAGTCATCCGCTTTTTCTCCAACGATATCATCATCGGAGAAATCTTACTAATTGCCAAAGGCATGGTGAATACTTGTGGTACCTTTTGGAGGGTGACTATCAATGTCATCATCTAGGTATTCATCGTTGTAGTTGGCACCTACATCGGTACTTGCATTGTTGGAGTCTTTGGAGTTATCTGATTACCGGCTTGGGGGTCCTCTAAATCCAAGTTCTCCGTGTAAGACCTCTTCTCATCCGGGGAAAGCTATTTTGCAAGCGTAGAATTGCGAGTGGAGAGCGGCGAGCCTTGGTTCGCGAGCCCAGAGCACAAAAAGTAGAGAGTTTAACGAAAAAAATGTAAAGTTTACGGAAATTTAAAGTTAAAGTTAAAGAAAAAATAAAAGTGAACATTAGAGTAGGGTCATATAGGCGTGAAAATTGGACTAGATGTGAGATTGAAGTGCTATTAAGATGTACTAAATTGCCACTAGAAGTGAAATTAGAGTAGGGACTGACCGATGAAATGGGTATTACTATCCTATGACTGTCGATAAATTGTGTTTTGATGAAAACAATTCTTTGCACAAAAAGATGAGGAAAGTTGGATTCCAAATACAATTTCAACTAGTTATTCCTCAAGACTTATAAATATCCAAGGAGTAAGTGAGATTTAAAGAGGGAGATTTTGAATTTGAATTAAGTGGAAATTGAATCGTGATTTCTGTCGACTGAGGGACTCCAACCATGTATGTAGAACTAATATTGGTATTTAAATCATTTTCCTAAGAAAAACTCAAGAAGCAATTTATCTTCAATGGACATAGTGAGGGACCACATAATGGGCTGCTATAGCAGATTTCCATATGAACTAATGTAGAGTGATTTTAAAGGTTGCTTGGAGGAGAAGAGCGTGTTTAGTGGTACGAGAGTAGTGTTTATATTTTCCATAGTGGATATTCTATCTGTTGTAGAGTTTGAATATGATGAAGAGAAGAGCTTGAAATCAACGACTCTGAAACATTGCAGTGATGCAATATAATCAAAACGATGATATCAAGTTAGAAATGCAGTGGCAATCTAAAGTCATCACTTCCTTCAATCAATGTCAATTTTGGCACTCTCTTTACTGAGGTGCTAATGCGCAATGCAACACCTTTGTGTGATCAATGAGAATGTGGCCACACTTGCCACAAAGGTATTTTGTTCATTGGCAACATCGACATGGATTTCAGGAACGAAGACAAAAGAATGAGTAAATTAACATGACTGCAAAGAGTGGGAAAATAAATTGAATTTGAAAGACAAAGTTGTTCAAATTCGGTACACAAGCATGAACACCAGACAATACTTCCATTATCTTCATGATACTCGTGGGCTCAAGAAAGATTGAAGCAGGATGTGACAAAATGAAGCGGGAAGCACATCTACTTTCTACTTCAATTTCTGTGTAATAAAGGAGAGGGGACCTTATCCATCTTTTGTTAATGGTAGTGGGCCTGAGTAACGGCTTTGAGCAGTAACCGCAACAGTTAGGATAATGTGGACTAGATCAATGATATATGTGTCGACACCTAAATTCACTACCGTAAGGATCTCATTATGAGCCGCCTACTTTGTTGTCATCTCAGCAATAGCAACCTCAGCAAAGAGCTTCATGCTCGCTTTGGCCTTGGCAACCACAACCTTCAACTTCATAGCACCTTCAGCCTCCACGGTTGTTTTTGCCTCCACCGTTACTTTCTCTTTCTTTGCCTTCTCAGCTTTAGCCTCCGCGGCTGTTTTTGCCTCCACCGCTGCTTTCTCTTTCTTTGCCTTCTCAGCTTCAGCCTCCTTCTTCTGCGTTCCTCTTGTCTGCTTTATAGGCGCCGTAGCATCTAGCGGAGGAACCATGATCTCAGTGCCAACTTAATCGGACTAGATGCCATTTCTGAGTTTGGTGTTAAGGATAGGGGCTTGGTCATTGGGGAGTCGAAGTATCACCCGCATTTATGCTAGTGCAGATAGGCCCACTTTTTGGGATGTTTTCAGCTAGAATGCACTTGTTGCCATCACGATCTAGATAACTTTCAAAGTATGCACGCATCTTTAATGCCGCCTTCCTTCTATACAAAATGTAGAAAAGTATTTGTATAAGACCTAGGTCATGGCCTATGAAAGTCCGACGCCTAACTCTGCAATGTGGTTCTTATGCACACCCTTCACATCCAACTTGTCCAGAACCGCCAAGTCCCATAGCTAAATGCGCATCCGCTCTACGTAATCTTGAATCAATAGAATGAGACACTCTCTAAAAGCCTAAATGATGAAAGTCAATCGCCTCTCCAAGTTCAAATAATGTAGAATCAAATAAGACCACCACCTCAATTGAAAGCTTCAAAAGCATCTCTAGTGAAATCATATGAACTAGTTTAGAATCAAGATTATTGAAGGTATTGAAACAAACATGTGCTTACCAATTTGCCTTCATCAGCTATCCAAGAAAAGAATGGTCTGCTAGCTTTCCCATTGGAAATTTCAGTAAAACATGCAAAGAAGCTAGCTTATTCTCGCACTCCAGCCACTTGACCTTTCTAGCAGCGTCCATTGCAGTGGTTGAGGGATAAATCAAATTTTTTTGAGACATCTTTGGATAATCTTTCAGACTCTAATTATATAGCCTGATTTGTTTAAGGGACTGTGGAGTATACTTAGGGTCCGCAATGGACAGCAGCTTCTTCAACATAGGTATCATTTTTTTTTCACTTTCATCACAACTTTGTTGACCACCTTGTGGAGTTTCTCCGTTGTCCACTCAATTGACTTATCTAGAAAACTGTTCTTGAAACATCTGAGTTGCATTGGAACGACATTATCAAACTGTTTCTGAATAAAAAAATACGATTGCATCAGCAAGGATGCAATGAAGGATAGGTGAGACTGCACTAATGTTCTAAACTACAAGCACATCACGATATGGACGCAATCAATATCGGCAGACCCTAGATAGAGACTTGGAACATGCCTTACGGTCTCCACTTGACGGCAACCGCTTAGTTGCGAGAATCTCCTAGACTGTAATTTACTTAAACTAACAACTAGTAATAATAGCTACCTACAAAGGGAAGGTTGAATTTGAATGTCCGCTTGGAAGTCTGCTACTTCAGCAACCCATGGAGACAATCATACCTTTCTAAAGGGCCCTCTTATTTTTTTTAGAGAACTTCAAAGAATATGCCAACATCTACACCTATGTAGATGCCAATTCTAAGGATTTAAAAAGAAACCTCTGAAGGAGCTGCCAACATTGGCACTCTTCTAGAGGGCCTCTCCAATTTTTATTAAAGAAACCTCCAAAAGTAGGGCTGACATTGGTGCCCCTTAAGAAGTCCCTTTATATGTATATTAGAAGAACCTCCAAAGAGCAGCCGACATTGGCGCCCCTCAAGAGAACCCCTTAAATGTATATTAAGAAACCTCCAAAGAGGTAGCCAACATCGGCCCCTTCCTAGAAGACCCCTTAAATGTATATTAAGGAACCTTCAAAAGGATCACCGACATCTTCCCTCTCCAAGAAGACCCCCTAAATGTATATCAAGTGAATCTCCAACATGGCAGCCGACATCGGCGCCCCTCATGAGAATCCCTTCAATATATATTAAGGAAACCTCCAAAAGGGCTATTGGCATTAGCGCTCTTCTAAAGGGCCTCGTAAATGTATATTAAGGGAACCAAAAAAAAAGTAGCCGACATCGGCGCCCCTCTAGAAGACCCTTTAAATTTATGTCAAGGGAACTTCCGAAAAGGGAGCCGACATTGGAGATTCTCTAGACCTCTTAAATGTATACTAAAGAAACCTCTAAAAGGACAGCCGACATCGGCTGCATCTAGAATGTGCAATACGCTCTGAAAAATTTGAAGATATTTCCAAAATGGTACTACAATTTATTATTGAACATTGTACGGATGAGTTATCAATGGATGAAGTTCTGAATCTCATAACTTCATCCGCAAATAACTCATTCGTACAATGTCCAATGATAAAATATAATACCATTTCAAAAATATCTTCAAGTTTTCTAAAGCGTGGTTGCAAACTTTAGGGGTAGACAATGTCGGCTGCCCTTTTGGAGGTTCCCTTAATATACTTTGAAGTGGTCTTGTAGAAGAGTGCCGATGTCGGCTACCTTTTTGGAGGTTTCCATAATATACATTTAAGGGGTCCTCTAAGAAGTCGCCGATGTTGGTAGCCCTATTGGAGGTTCCCTTCATATACATTTAAAAGGTCCTCGTTGTGGGCGCCGATGTCGGCTACTCTTTTAGAGGTTTCCTTGATATACATTTAAGGGGGTCTTTTGAAGGGCACCAATGTTGTCTGCCTTATTGAACGTTTGCTTCATAAAAACTAGACGGGCTCTCTAAAGAGGGTGCCATTGTTGGTAGCCTTTTTGGAGGTTTGCTTCAAACATTTGGAGGAGGGGACTTTTGGAGGGATGCCAATGTTGGCATCTCTTGTGGAGGTTCCCTTAATAAATATTTAAAGGGCCTTGTAGTATAGTTTTGTTGTCGATACCATTTTTTAAGATGTTTTTTTTAACATTGGAGGAGGATCTCTTTTAAGAGGTACCGATGTTGGCACCTATTTTGAAGGTTCTCTTTCTAAATGTTGAAGGAGAAGTTTTGTTTGATATTAAGATGGCGGAAATGTTGTCATGTAATTTGACATAGACGGTTCACAACAAATGACTGCAATAGTCCGGCACAAAAAGAGACGATTTGTATGTCGCCATTGTGGATGACATGGTGTGCATTCATGCAGGTTATTGTCTATTACCAATTTATCAAGAGTGGGAAGCCGAGAACTAGTCTTGACAAAGAAGAACTGCGACTTTGTAGTCTCTATCGTACCGCTAAGCACATTGGAAATGCGAAGGTTCTTTGTGCCGCTCTTGCCACAATGCCTACTGTGGACAAATCCTACATACGAGAGCCTCACTTGGAAAGTAAAGAAGAATTTGTCTCGTTGAATTGAAAAGCAAAACTCCCTTTGTGTTCTCAATTTGACTCCCATTGCCTAGACAAGATCTGTTTCTTTCATCCATGGCTTAGAACTTAGAAGATGGCATAATGATCTGAAATTTACTGATCACATAGTTGATGACTCTTAAATGCCCTCCGAATGCAGACATCTACCAATCGAGGTTGATTTGTCCTATGCAATACGTTAAATCTATTCAAGAAACTGATTGTGACAAGGAGCAAGGGCACATCGCAAGACTTTCCAAGACCTCAGGAAAAGCTTGCATTGCCATGTAGGGCAAGAAGTATTGTGTAGCAAGGATTGTGTAGAATAGGCGACCTACAGCTACTCCAACTTATATTGACCTCATGGAAAATTATAAGAAGAGCAGACTGGAGAAGATGCAATTTTTCTTCTACAAAGACAATAATTATTGATGTGTCCACAATCCTCAACGACTGTGAGTGGTTTCAAAATCCCATGTCCCAGACGTCTGGCCGGTGAAGATGGGCACTAACCTTAGCAGGTCCAAAATACTTCCTCTCGAATGCGGCGACTTGAGACTTGCCAAATGTGTAGAGATTTATCCTCAAAAGCTATTCGGCAAAAAGGCATTTCAGTGAATCTTGCGGACTATCTTTTCCCTTCCAATCCTTTGGACCACTCTACCAAGAAATTTGGAAAGAACATCTGCATGAATCTAAAGCTCCGACTACTAAACTCCATAATGATTTTGCCTTTGCACTATCAAAAGCTGCGAAAATCTGCGATATTCTTATGTTACCGCTTGCAACTCTTGGCTGCATTATTACTTTACAATCCAATAGCATTTCAAAGGTTTCAAGCTATGTGTTGACAATTGGCCAATTCTTGTCCATGTTTCACAGATACGTCAAACAAGTCACTTGGCAAGCGCGGTGTATGGACCTACTTCAAGCACCTCTACTACATCTTTACCATAGTATATGGATTTGACTAGGACCAGGGTTGTCTACATAGACGGACAGGGGCCCAAAGACAGCGGACGGACGGACAGGACGGACAACACTTTTTGGCGGACAATTGCGTGTAAAAAAAAATTACAAACCCTAAATCAAAATTACAACTTACCCCCTAGTAAAACACATGTGCCGACACGTCAGACCGCTTTCCACGTCACATCATAGGGTCGGGCGCGCACCTTTGGGCCGCGCGCGTACCTAGCAGGGCCGCGCGTGTACGCAGGAAAAAAAAAATAAAAAAATTTGTACGCGCCTAGCTCTTGTAAGCATGCGCCCGACCTTTTGGATCGGGTGCGCACGTACAAGGGCTGGGCGCGTACGAACAAGGGCCGCGCGCATATGTAGCAGGGCCCCGCGCGTACGCGAAAAAAAATAAAAAATAAAAATAAAAATAAAAATAAAAATTTGTACGCGCCCAGCCCTTGTAAGCATGCGCCCGACCTTTTGGATGGGGCGCGTACGTACAAGGGTTGGGCGCGTACAAACAAGGGCTGGGCGCGTACCATCAAAGGCTAGGCACGTACGAACAAGGGCTACGCGCGTACCAAACAGGGCCGCGTGCGTACGCCAAAAAGAATTAAAAAATTAAAAAATAAATTTGTACGCGCGCGGCCCTTTTAGGCATGCGTGCGGCCCTATAAGGTAGGCGCGCGGCCCTTTTAGGCACGCGCGGCGCCCCTTAAGGTACGCTTTGGCCCCTTGGTATACGCGCCCGGCCCCGTAAGGTACGCGCCCGACCCCTTTAGGGACGCGCCATCCCCTTAAGGTACGCGTTCGACTCCTTCTGACTCCTTCTGGCACGAGTGGAAGCTCTTTAAGTAAGGACATTCAAATACTTGAAGTTCTTAAACAAATTATTTATATTATGTTTACTATACTTAAACTAGAAATTGTGATTGAGATATATATTTAGATATATCAATGAAACCATAGCAAGTTGTATAAGGTATGAAGATGCATATACAACATTTACATTTACATTTGAATGCATCAACTTCTTCTTAGTATCATTCCAATTAATTTTGTGTCAATTGCTTAAATAAAAAAGCAATAACACAAGACACATTCTATGGTTAAAAAGAAATTAAAGTCTATAATGACATTTACAATATTTGATTCAATTATTACATGAACAATTGTTGCAATCCTTGTTAATTAAAAAGGCCATAGCCCATGGCCAAATATAAATGATTTTGTGTACATGATTGCCAAAAGTAAATAAATAAATACACACACCTTGACAATCTTTGAAATCAATAATAGTTAATGACGACACTTTTAATCAAAGAAAGACAATAGATGATATTGGTGAAAAGAAATCAACATTTTATGTATAAGGGGTGGACAAAAGCTTAGAAAATGTGGGCACAAGGAGGAATGAGGCTTATACATGGTCCACATCTTCATTATGCCACTAGCAATAATTCAACAAGATAAAGGAATTTAAAAAATACAAAATAGTAGAGGGCAAGTTCTATTTGTGTTGAGCATAGATGTGTATGCAAAGGAGATTGATAAGTGTGCAAGGAGGCATGCGACTATATAAGAGGGGCGGGTCACTAGTACAAAAGAACAGCGGGCGGGTAAACAAGGAGGTAGGGCGCATACTCCAAAAGGTTGGATGCAAACTTAAAAGGGTTGGGCGCGTGCCTAAAAGGGCCGCGCGCGTACCTACTAGAGCCGCGCGCGCACACCAAAAAAAAAATTAAAAAAATAAATAAATAAATAAAATAATATATATATATATATATATATATATATATATATATATATTTGCGTACGCGCCCAACCCTGTTAGGTACGCGCGCGTACCTATTGGAGCCGTGCGCGTACCTACCAAGGCCGCGCACATACGCCAAATTTTTTTTATTTTATTTTATTTTATTTTTTTGCGTACGCGCCAAGCCCTTATACGTATGCACCCGATCTAGAAGGTCAAGCGCATGTTTACAAGGGTTGAGCTCGTCCCTAGAACAAAGAAAATTGTACGCGGCGCGCGCCCATTCCTTGAACCTACACGCCCGATTTAAAATGTTAGGCACATGCTTACAAGGGTTCGGCCCATACTTCAAGGGATTGGGCGCGTATCTAAAGAGGTTCTGCGGGTAGCTAAGGAGGTAGGGCACATACTCCAAAAGGTTGGATGCGAACTTAAAAGGGTTGGGCGCATGCCTAAAAGGGCCGCGCGCGAACCTCTTGGGGCCGCGCGCGTACCTACTAGGGCCGCGCATGCACGTCTAAAATTTTTTAATTTTTTTTTAATTTTTCGCGTACGCGCCCAGCCTTGGTACGTACGCGCGCATACCTATTGGGGCCGCGCACGTACGCCAAAATTATTTTTTTTTTTTTTTTGGAAGTACGCGCCCAGCCCTTGTACGTACGCGCTCGATCTAGAAGGTCAAGCGCATGTTTACAAGGGCTGAGTTTGTCCATAGAACAAAGAAAATCGCACGCGCCCATTCTTTGAACGTGTGCACCCGATTTAAAAGGTTAGGCGCATGCTTACAAGGGTTTGGCCCATACTTCAAGGGGTTGGGCGCGTATCTAAAGAGGTTCTGCGAGTACCTAAGGAGGTAGGGCGCATATTCCAAAAGGTTGAGTGCAAACTTGAAAGGGTTGTGCGCGTGCCTAAAAGGGTCGGGCGCGTATATAAAGGGGTCGGCGCGTACTTATAGGGGTCGGGCGCGTCCCTAAAGAGGCCGCGCGCGTACATAAAGGGGTTGGGCACATACTTAAAGGGGTCGGGCGCATTCCTAAAGGGATCGAGCGCGTACCTAAAGAGGTCGAATGCGATCCTAAAGGGGTCGAGCGTGCACCTCAAGGGGTCGGGCGCGTACGTACAAGGGCTGGACGCATACGCATAAAAAAAATAATAAAAAATAAATAAATTTGTAGGCGTAACGCGCCCGGGCTCCAGACCTTATTTGTGCGCGCCTAGCCATTGTTCATATGCGCCAGCCCTTGGCTGTACGCGCCCGATCCCAAAGGTTGGCGCATGCTAACAAGGGCCTGGCGCGTCCAAATTTTTTTTTTTTTTTTTTTTTGCCGTACGCGCGCGGCCCCGTTTGGTACACGCGCAGCCTTTGTTCGTACGCGCCCAGCCCTTGATGGTACGCGCCCAACCCTTGTTTGTACGCGCCCAGCCCTTGTACGTACGCGCCTGATCCAAAAGGTCGGCGCATGCTTACAAGGGCCGGGCGCGGAGAATTTTTTTTTATTATATATATATATATAATTTATTTATTTATTATTATTATTATTATTAATTTTTTCTCCGCGCCCGGCCCTTGTAAGCATGCAGGCAGCCCTTGTTCGTACGCGCCCAGCCCTTGTTTGTACGCACCCAGCCCTTGTACGTACGCGCTCGATCCAAAAGGTCGGGCGCATGCTTACAAGGGCCGAGCGCCTACAAATTTTTATTTTTTTTAGTTTTTAATTTTTTTTTGCGTACGCGCACGGCCCTCTTAGGTACGCGCCCAGCCCTTGTTCGTACACGCGGGACCTTCTTGTCGACGTGTCAGCCACGTATTTGCCTTCGTGGCAGTGGGTAAATTGATTTACCCCTAGTCATGGTCAAACCGGCGTTGACCCTTATCGGAGAGACAACAACCTCTATCGGACGGACAACGGGACGGACGGACGGCCGGACAACCCTGACTAGGACCTAGATGTCTTCAAGCATACTCCTAGTTTCACGTGGAATGAGATTAAATGATTCCTTTAGATTTTGCTTCTAAAACACTACGGTGCTTAAAATATAGGGTACTATTTTCTTTCAATTCTACAAAAATTGCGGTAAGACAAAAAACGCCACTTCAATATTTCATTCATGAGCAATTTCTTGTATACCACATGAGAATGACGAGATGGATGTTTATTGCACATGTGTTCTATATTTGTGGAATTTTTTTGGTTTCCCTACACCACTATGCATTCCTTCGACCCTAGTTGTCCCTTTCACAAACATCATGTCCTAACTTGATCTCCATCAAAATTCCCCTAAATCGTATCTCTATCCTAAACTAACATTTTCCATCTCTAAACCGTTACTTTCTCAGTCTCCTTGTTTATCACCATTTTCCCATATGAACTCCCTTATCGATACGACTCATAGTACCTCCATAACAATTCTTTTCACCGTCATTTTTTTTATCCACCTCACGTCTGTTCGTGCTACCAACTTTCTATTTGCTCTCTCACTATCCACCCATTTATTATTACTTCTCCCTTATCTTCCTAACCTCCAAAAGCATATATTTTCATCATTTGAAAAAATTATCACCACGGTCATAGGCCTTCTTCATGATGACTTGCAATTTTTTCCTCTTGAAGTCTTTTTATTGTCAAAAATTATTTTGCCTTGCCCAATGTTTCAACCACCTGCTCAACGGTAATAGGGCCAGTGACATAACAAATTTAGGGTCTTTTCTCCAAAATAACCTAGTAAACTTTTACTTTTTCTTTGAAATTCTCTACATTTTGTATTTCAGGCTTGCAAACCAAGGCTCTCTGCTCTCCGCTCGCATGTCTACGCTCGTAAAATAGCCTCGTCCCTTCTCATCCGTCAACTTTCTATTTGCGAGCAACCTTGAATTTGAATCGACAAACACCAAGTCATTTGTCCTTCCAGGTAGTAACCTATTTTGTCTCTTGGTATGCACAGAAGAATAGCTACTCCAATTGCATTCGCAAGAAGAAGATAATAGCGTTTGCACTAGTATTTTCTTTACCTCGCTCTGATACCAAAGTACATAGTGTCTACCCTCGAAAGGGGGAAGTAGTTCCATACTACTAACCTATGCCCGGTGGGCATGGACTTAGTGGTGGAATGAACGTACACTTCACTCACGCCGGCCCCCTGTGGGGACCGGCGTTCTTCTTCTTCTTCTTCTTCTTCTTCTTCTTCTTCTTTCTTTGCACTTGGCGCAAGGAGTTTTCCACAAGCACCTTCAAAATTCCACCAAGCATACGGAGAACACTTCTGGAATTTGGGATCTAACATGTCATGAAATGGTAGAGTCATGTGTCGAAAAAATAAGAACTCGTTAACCACGTCTGGAAAAGTTTAAAGTGTACATAGCTTTCTTAGCACTTGTTTACATGCGGTGATGGCATCTGAATCATTGGAAAATTCTTTGTCATGGAGCAAATGAAGATTTAGAAGTGTCCTAGCAGAGTGTAAGTCGGTTGTCATCATCCGTTTTTGGCGGTAGAAGCGATGCTCAGCAACGTCCGCTAAATTGCTATTAAAATTGAATGGTTCACAAGATAGAGCCAAAACATACTTCTCAAGATTGCAGAGGATAAGCAAAACCTTCAGTTGCAAGTTGTAGAGTCAGTATTCCTCCAAAATACACTTAATTGTCATTAAATGCGTCCAAAGTAAATCGCTCCAAATTCTTTCCTGTAGAGACCGACTATTTCTTCTCGAATATACTAAATAACCCACTAACATCAAATACAAATCTACTGGATCATTACTCTCATTTGTTCAACAACTATATCCGGATCCTTCCAGATTCTTACAACAATTTCCAGAACTAATTTCCGGACAACTAGCAAGGGAGTTTAATTTTGTCTCTGTTTACTCCTCAAAGATTTCTCCGGACGATTTAAGCGAGTGGCCGGAAGACCACTGATCCTGTCAGTTCAAGTGGTCGGATTCCCCACTGTCTTGTAACTTAAAGTGGCTAGACATCCACTCTTCCTACTCCGTTAACCGGTAGATGATTGTTGCTGCTGAATCCACACTCTCACATCATCCAGATGACCATCCGAACGTGGTCACGCAAGAATCAACCCAGACTACAATGACATTTTGGCAAGTACAATCATGATTCTATCGAGTCAGAAATACAGATTACAAAGAGAACCCCTTCTAGACATACACATCAGGCTTTTCTCCAATTGCAGGGGTCGATTCCGGCCTCAACCGGAACTCGGGTTCACATAGAGCTTCCGTGCCTTAGAGACTACCAGGCCCACCTCTATAATACGTCTCTTCCCTTCCTGGCTACTTTTGGACTGTGGAGAGTATCAGGCCTTTCCCTGAGCTCGTCTCCAGCTCTTCGGGGCCCTCTCTTGATGCAAGTCCCAACGGTTACCTCAACTGCAAACACAATAATGTTCATTTCAAAAGAACTTATCTACCACAATACAAACCACAATGGATCCGTTCCTCTCAAAAATACTCAACTCCACAATATATTGAAAGACAATATATTGAGAGGTTTAAACATTTTCCGCGAGAGAAAAGAAGATGATGAGCTTCCTAAAACTCATCTTATTAAATACTAACTAAGTTGCTAATTTTACTTTAACCTTATTTGCAAAAAATCTGGAAAGTCTAATCCTAAAGTCCAAGGAATCTTATCTTAAAGCCTGATAATTCCTAGGTAGAATCATTACTTCTTAGGCAGAGCCGATAATTCCTAGGAAGAATCGTTACTTTTTAGGCAGAGCCGATGATTCCTAGGTAGAATCTAAATTACTTCTTAGGCAAAATCGATAATTCCTAGGCAGAATCCTGGACTCCGGATTAAAACCTTCCGGATTACAACAACTATTCTTAGTCCCTTAGTTAGTAGCCGGGTGCATTTCTGAGCCCCATCGTTAATTGCTACTAATTCTAAGTGATTTAAGAATTCCTACTTGCTAATCTAATGAAATCTAGGGAGTCTTGTCGACTTCCTTGAGCCTAGCATTGCTACACTTAGGAGACTCCTCTATCTTCTTTCCGGTGGGCTTTGGCTACCTTAATCCGGATCCGGAAGCTTGCGCCGGGGTTCGTCTTGTGACTACACAACTTTTGTTGTCGGTTTGCTGGTTGCTCCAATTTGCCTTCCGATTAGGTCCCTAAAACTTCCGCTCGAGCTAGGGGTCTCTTCCATGGGCCTCACTATCACTGGTGAAGTTGACCTCCGGCAAACGTTAGGGGATGATGTCAAGGAGAGTCGGAAGATTGGAGGAGTTTCTTGCGAGAGTCCCTCCGAAAGCATGTTCTTTCATGTTTTGAGCGTTTCCGTGCTAGGGAGAAGAAACTTGCTCCAGCTGATGGGAGAGGCACGAACGGGGGTTTCTAACGTCCCCTTCTGCTGTCCAATACTCCCTGGATTCCTGAATGGTCCTGTTACCTCTGGAATCGTGTTGATTTTTACGAGAGTTGCTGTATCTTTGGTGGTCAAGGTTCCTCGAGTCTCCGGACCTTCCGGAATTAGGTAGCTCACCAACTCCTACATCCGTCCCCAAGTCTTCTTCATCTTCCGGCCATGGTCGAGGAGGAACCAGATAATCTATCCGCGGTTGAGCTTTTCCTCCTTCTCCAGAATCTCCGTAAAAAAGAGGTTGTAGTTGACCGGGTTGACTGGAAAGTTTAGTGCAGTCCAGACTTCCGTCAATGCACGGGAAGAGGCGCCAGCCCGCTTCTCCACCTCCTTCACTAACTTAATTTTATATTGTTCACTAACTTAGTTCACTAACTTAGTAGGTCCACTACTTAGTTCACTAAGTAACTTAGTTCACTAACTTAGTTCACTAGGTTTACATAGTGAAGTGTAGTTTGTCTGACCGTGCTATTGATACTTCACTACACTTCACTGAGTAACTTGCATGTGGTGAAACCCTCGTTAAGCCCTCGTGTGACCCTCGTCGTAGCGAAGAATTAGCTTCGCATGAAACAGTAAAACTTCTGCTCCGCCTGGAACATGTATTCGCTAGAGGTCATCTACGGAAGTTGGCCACCTCGTCGAATATCCCTGGAAACCATTTGTTGTCGCTGGTACGAGTGATGTTTTCTTGAGACTCTGACAAAGATCTCATGCGGTGAGCGCAACTTGAGAATCGAACCTTAGCTCTGGATACGAAAAAGCAGAGCTGGATGGGAAGAGCAATGGTGCGTGGAAAAGCAAGCAATCTGGTTCAGCGGGTGTGTTCTGCACCTGAAGGTAAAGCTGAACCTGATCGATCACCGACGGAGTCCCGTTACTGGCGCTGCCAATGAGCTAGCTCGACAAGCAAGTGAGACAGCGCGCGGGTGTGTCTTCACCTGAAGGTGCAGCTGAACCTGATCGATCACAGACGGAGCGCTGCCGAAGAGCTAGCTCGACATGCGAGTGCTCACTTACAGATTGGGCTCCACGACGAAGGAGTGCCGAGTATTTATGTGAGTGGTTACCTCGTTCTCGTCACGGTTGGACTTAACGTTCTGAGTGCTTTGAGTCTCGAGGGTGGGGAATCAGTCGTGGCGGATGTGGTCGCCGCTTTGATCTCGTCAAGTACCTTACGTGATTTGCAGTAGTCCCAGGACTGTCACCAGATGATTGATTCCACCTCGGATTAACTTGCGAGCCAGATAAAGTCAGACAAATCTCGCGCGCGTGTCCCAGTCGACGTGTTCGTGAAGAATGAGCGAGTTCAACCGTTAACGACCTTAGTTTCAGCCGAAGTGGAGGGCCTCGCTTTGGAAGCTGCGGATGAATAATTTAGTCTTGAAATGATGTTCGGATGAAGATTTGCACAGTTTGCAAACTTAAGCTGATCAGCGCCACAAGTGCGCTTGAAACGGAGGCTGACCCCCACTTCATGTTGTTAAAAACAATCAATGATTCAAGCTTGTTGAGATGATAAAAGGATATTCTTTCATGCTTCAATTGCTTGTCAATTTTGGTGACGTGTCGGAAACGGTTTCTATTTGAGACATCTTTTTCATCTGAATTGGAGAACTTTTGGAGTACGGTAAGAGGATTTACATATTGGAAAATGTTTGAGGAAGGTACTAGCTCTCTCACTCTACACTACAGTAGTACAAATGCAGATGTTTTCGACACTCTAATTTCAACATTTAAACACGTTTTCAAAACTTTGATCGACACTGTTTCCGACACTTCACCAAAATTATCAAAGTAATGTCGAAAACAACCCCATTTGTACTGCATTAGTGAGGCAGTTATTAGAGTTTTCCTAAAAGTAAAGGATCTTTCACCCCAAATCTTAGGGTCTTATGTTAGTAATTGGGACTCCATGCACATGGTGACTTGGCCTAGGAAAGGTGTTGGGGAACCACCAGTCAACTTTTTGAGAACTTGGGGTACTATGGGGGAAAGTTTAGCTTGCATGGGGTAGGGCCCAAAAGCATTGATTGTCATGCATCTCATTGGTGTAGAAAAAAGGAGTCTTAGGAAGTCTTTGGAAGTCTATTCTCGTGCATTAAATTAATTTTTTTTCTGACACCATGTTTCTATTGGTTTTCTCCTTCAGAAAACACTTTCGCGAAAACTCTACTTACTAATGAACATTGTTGGAATCTTGTAATGAACAAAAAGGGAGGTTCTGATGTCAAGCAGTAACGTAGTGGCACCCAATTCCGATCACTTAAGCCAGTTCGGGACTCAAATGACATTGTATGTCAAATACATTTATGTAGAAAGATGCAGAATTAGGAATGATAGTCAACAAATGATAGTCAACAAATAATTTTTCAAATTTAATCACAAAGATTTGGAATTGATATAGAATATAAAAGCCCAGAAACCACTGGAGCCCATAATCAAACTCTAGAGTAGGTGAGATTTGGTGCCCTCCTTCACCCAATGCCAATAAGTGAGAGTGAGTAAAAGAGAGAAGACATGCCATGGATAATCAACTCATGGAGGGTACCCAATATCGATCGGCCTTGTTCGGCTTTTGAGGCAATGCCACCAATGAGAGCTCAATTGAGGTGGAACAACCCAAAATTGCACACATCATGACCCAATGCCAATAATGACTCGTGTTTTTAGATTTTGAGTTATCAGTTTTAGGTTGCTTCATGCACCATTTCAAGCATTTGCCATTTTCATGCACCATGCCATGCATACTCTACTGATCGGAATTCGGTGGCCGATCAAAATTGGGTGCCTCTACCTTAGCTTGAATTAGAAGTTTGTTGCTAGTTTGCAATGATTACATTATTATTGTGTTGATAGCCTCATCCATGGTCTTGAGTGAAAAGTAGGTTAATAACCGTTTAAGGTTGAGCATGCCCAATTTGGATGACCATAGTTATTTTTGGACAATAATAGCAAATGCCTTGCCACATGGTCTTCCAAATCAATCCTGCAATCCTCGTGTGTCCACAATCGCCTTTTTTGATTTAGTTTCGGACTGTCAAATGAATCGTAACTATATACAATTTAGTTGTTTTCTTAGCCAACAATAGCCGTCTGTTGTCTTCAAAGGATTAATGCAAGAGAAAAAATGCTTGTCTTTTTTTTATGACCACCCTTTCATTTACAATTCAATCCTAGGGGACCATGGTCACAATGTTTCACCAACTTAAGCACGGTCCCTAAAACTGTTCATTTTATTGCAAATAATGGAAATGGAAAATCAAGTTCTTATTCCCATTTCCACATGTAAGATCTTGGTCTATACTCTTAACCCTTTAACAACGAGTAGGCCAAAAAGTGGTTGTTTCTTAGTTACACGGTACTAGGTCTTGCCTTTAAAGGTTAAGCCACATGCTCACATATTTTCATAATCTTTGACCATATAGATTTAAAAAGTTGAAGCTTGAAGTGAAGATAAAAGTCTTCTAAATCTTCTTTGTATTTCATGGATCACGAGACTTTGACTTCACCTAAAGTTAGATTTTGTATGTAATCCCTAAGCCATTCTTTTTATAGGACCCTTTTCTAATCTCATCCTTAGTACATTTTTTTGAAAATTTATCATTAGAATGCTATACAATTTTCGTTTATTTTGGAATAAATGGCTACAAATTCCATGTGTTCCAAGATTTTTGTTGCCAAAAATACGCTTACGGCTTTAAATTAATTGCGAATTTTGGATCAAATTGACCATATCAATTTAGATAGAATAGATGAAAGTACATGTTGTATCCCCACTCTAGCTACGATGGAAAATTGTATGTCGCAAATGTGGCTACAATTTAAAAATGAAACAAAAGCCTTGCTCCTCTCCTACTATTGTATCTCAGACCTAGATACAACAAGAAAGTAATGTGACATCCTTGTTGCCTTTTGAAGGGATGGATTGGGTCATCCCCTCCCCGTTCCCCATTAACCCCTAAGGTACCAAGGCAGTTTTACACCAAAAACACTTCAAAATTAATGGATTCTAGTGCAATGAATAAAGAAGGTAACAAAAACTTTTATTTTTAGTTCTGACCGTAGGATCTCAATAAAGGCTTATTAAGTAATACATGTACAAAATTTCATAAACTTTGACCGCACGGATTGAAAGATTATAGTGTTTGAAGTCAAGCAAATGGTTTATTTTCTTCCCTGCGTTTAGTGGATCAGCAGACTTTGACTTCAGTTGGTGTCAAAAATTTTCACTACACAAGGTCTAAATCTATTACCATCTTGTTAAGCATGATGCTAGCTCCTTACACACCAATTTTTAGAGGTAGAGACAGGGTGTAGCATATTCAAAACAAGTGTGCAAGGAGTGGAGGCTCGAAATTTGTTAATTCAAACTTTAATTTTTTTCGAACTTAATGTGTTTTTGATTGATAATCCGAATGGTTAATAAGAAGGTTTACATTACATATTGTTGTGGAAAAAATAAAAAGTGAAAAATATGAAGATCTCTAGGTTTTATGTGGAAAAGAAGAAGTTTTTTTGGTACCTTGCCCGACAATGAGTGACAATGTGTGAAAATGTTTGACTTGGGTTGGTATGCTATTTTTCACTAAAGACAAGAGCTTTTTTTTGACAACATGAAGGGAAATAATATTACTTGCGAGTACTGAAAATCTCACTTTCAATAGAGTGTCCTATCAAAAGTTTTTGGAGGTGCCCGAGGTGCCCGCCCTCCCCATTTGAAATTAAAAACCCTATTACCTTTTCATCAAATGTCCAATTTAGGAAAATTATGTTTTCCCACTAAGGTCTTGGTAATGCCCTTCTATGGTAAGAATTTCAAAGATGAATGTTTGAAATTGACAGCATAGGAACCTGACCGAATTTTCAAAAAGCCCGTTTTGGACACTTGGTCCTTTAGGGGTTAACCAGGTTTTAGGGTTTAAGGTTCATGGATCAAAGTTTAAGGTTTACGGCTCAGGATTTAGGTTATAGGATTTGAATGGGCCTGTGAAAACGAGGCTGTTGGAACTGGAGAAGATGACCCCATCCATCTACCGTGGTACATTGTTGAGTGGATGATGGAGCTTGCCAGTGACGCCAAAGCAAACTCCACACGTCATAGACATCAAGGACAAATACACAAACTGTCATTCCACTGTTTTAGCTGTCACAACTGTAGCTGGATGCCTGCACCCAGGTAAGTTACCAATTCCTCAGGAAAGGCCAGCAAACTTGGAATAGGTCACCAGCATGTGCAAGCAAGGAATTGGTCAGCCTATGAAAATGTGCCCTAGGAGCATATCTGGAATTTTTTCAAAACTTTAAATTTTTTTTGACTTTCTATTTTAATTTTAATTTTTTTGACACGAGCGAAGGGAACAATATCTGGAATATCCATATGCTGGATTGTTTGTTGCAACATGCTCATCCTCTATGCAAACATTGAAATTTTGTTACCTGTGCTTGAAATTTCAAGCATACTACAGTACAGTAGCGCGTGTGAATTTCCAAAATAACCTCTATTTTACTGGTCAACCCCTGTATTTCTTTACCAAATTCACACCAAAACCATTGATTTTAGTGCAATGAGTAAAGAAGGAAACTAAAACTTTGATTTCTAGTTTTCACTGTAGGATATCAGCTAAGACTTGTTAAGTAACATACTCGCAAAAATTTCATAATCTTTGACCACACCGATTGGAAGATTATAATGTTTGAAGTAGAGAGAATGGTCATCTTCTTCCCTGGGTTGAGTGGATCAACAAACTTTTACTTCACGTGGTGTCATATTTTTGCACTATATAAGGTCTAACTTCATTACCATTATGTCAAGCATGGTATTAGTTCTTTGTACACCAATTTTTAGAGGTAGAGAAGGGGTGTAGCATATTCAAATCAATTGTGCAAGGAGTGTAAGTTCATAAACACCCAATTCATTTTTTATTTTTGTGAACTTGATATGTTCTAGAATGAGAATCCAAACAATTAATAAAAAGGTTTCCACCACATCTTGTAGTGGAAAAGATGAAAAGTAAAAAATATGAAGATCTTGAAATTTAAAGGGGAAAAGAAGAAGTATTCTAGGTATCTTACCCAACAATGTGTGACAATGTGTGAAAATGTTTGACGAGGGTTAAAATTCTATTTGAAGCCCCCAAAAAATAAAATTGACAAGATGAAAGGAAATAATACTACTTGCTAGTATTGAAAATCTCACATTTAGAAGAGTGTCCTAGCAAATGATTTCGGAGTTGCCAAATGTGCCTGCACTGAAGAATTTTTCCTTTAAGACGACATAACAATTTTTCTAGAGTTCCGATGAAAATGGAAATTACATTCCCATGTACCTCTTATCTTCTCGCATCTTTGTACAAAATTTTGAGGATTGTAAATAAAAATTGCAACCATAAGAATGTACCCAAGATTTGCAAAAGCCCACCTCAGGACTTTTATCATTAGGGGTTCATTAGTATTAGTTCTGAGTCAACAATGTTTTAGTTGTTATATTGTGACTATAGTAAGGCCTTGTTGTATGGGGACCCACAAAGCCCTTGGGGGAGATGACATGTCGGTTGTCTCTAAGGCAATTAGTGTAGGGAAGCACTTAGTGTAGAAAAATGTTTACTCTCGAGAGGGGGGAGTAGTTCTATTACACTAGCCTATGTCCCGTGGCCATATGCTTAGTGAAGAGAATGAACAAACATTATATTCATGTTGGTCTCCTTCGGAGACTGGAATTTGTCTTCTTCTTTCTTCTTCTTCTTGACTATAGTACAACAAAGCCCTTTGCGAATGAATAGTCAATACAAGTACACATTTTATCTAGAAGTCTTTGAGCTGCAAGCTGTATATCTCACATGACTCTAATTTTACTGCAGTGAGAAATTTAGTATTATCTTCACTAAATCCCTTCCTTGCTAGGAATTCCCTCCCTCAACAAAGATCTACACAGAAAATCTCGATGATATCTCTCGGGAACAATATTACAAACTATGGATAATCCCTAAAAGCCCAAGTGTATATGTGGGGTACAAAAATCTTCACTTTGACTCCAATTATCTTTCAATCCGTACGGTCAAAAGTCACAAAATTTTGACCACATCATCTCATGTAAGTTTAGAAGAAGATCCTACGGTTACAGTCTCAAAAAGCCCATCTTGAAAATTATTAATCAACGAAGTAGAGATTCATCTAAGATGCCTTGGGCCTTTAGGGGCTAAAATACTTATCATCAACCCTTTGTGTAAATACGTCCCTATCTTCTATTATCTTACATTTTACCTCTGAAACGGTCAATAATGAATAAATAAGAATGTTTCTATACGAAGGGCCAATTGTAAGCTTTTTTACCATATTACGCTCCATAAAAAAGAAACCTAGGTGCAAAAAGCTTAGGTGTTGACTTCCGTTCAAACTTGAAATCCAAAATGTCACCAATAGGTCTAAACTCTAGCCCTTTGTCCTTGAACCCTAAATCCTAAAACTTGGTTGTTGTGGAAATTGGGAGGAGGATGATCCCATCCATCCCCGTCCATCCGCTTGGGGAACAACGAGGGGGTCAATCCGTATTGACATATCTTGACTACTACTGTACTCTTTTTTGAATCTTTTTGAATCTTTACTTTTGGAGTAATTTAATTTACCGTTACTGAATCCAGGCTTTTGGATGACCGTGGTTGTGCAGATTCCGTTTGCCGTTAGTTGGTTATGATCAACATAAAAATAATCCCTCATGTTTACTGGTCACGAAGTGGAGGTGAATAAATAACAGAAAAGTGAAAAAGTTCACATAAATACAGTCCGGCTGCTTCACCAAAATCTCAGAGGTGTTGATCGGTGACCATAAATATTAAATACTGTTCCTCATGAGCAGACTAGAAATGTGTGTTGAAAGAGTCGATGAGATATGGAAGAGACAAAACTGGAAGCACTGACAACAAAGGCCACGAGCCTACTGTACATACAACGTATTGTCCAAATTCGTATGCTTCCCTAGTGGAAATCGACCCTTTAACCTCGAAAGCACTAAAGCATTTTTAGAGGAATCTCACCTCCATTGACTAGAACTATCAAGATTTTTTTTTAAAGGAACTGTAGGATCTCTTTTTAAACTTATACGAGATGATGTGGTAAATGATTGGTGAATTTTACCATACGGATTGAAAGATAATTGCAGTCAATGTGAATTTTTTTGTACCCCAAAAGGATAGTTGGTTCTTCAAGGGTTAACCCTTTAAGGACGAGCGACCATCTACTAGTGGGAGAATCTACGTGCATCATAGATTATATAAAAAAAACATGGCGGCACCAGGTACATTTCAGATTTTGTACATGGTGGCTCGTCCTTAAAGGGTTAAGGACAACAACATATTTGTACACGGCGTGTATACCTCATTTTAAATGCGTCGATGCTTTGATGCAGGATCTATCCTTTGCACCACGAAAAGTTCTTAACACATATCACATGAGGATGGCCCACTTGTGAAAGTCAACAATCACAAATTGAAGAGTTCTTTCTACACGGAAATACGGTGGAAATATTGTTCGGCCTGCACCGGATCTACTTTCCGGTGAATTCGTCAGACTGCAGCTCAGTGCCTAACTCCATTTGTTGGAAGCACAGAGATCCACGCAAGTTTCCACAATTTCCAATCATGTAGCAATGAACTATTGGTAATGCTATTCGTAGATTACTTAATAAATGACCACCTACAGCCCTGTCATTGTTTGAGTATTAAGCCCATGCATGCACAGAAAAAGAAAAGAAAATGCTATGCTAGTTCAAAAAAAAAGTTTCTCATGATGTTAAGGTTTTGTAGTTTGAGAAAATAGTGGAGCTAGATTATCATTGCATCATAGTAGATCTGCCCAAAGTCTTCTAGCCATAGTACCCTACATTGGTAAGTTTTATACATAACTCATTCACAATAGAGATTGTCTACATTCTTGGAAAATTCTAAAGATTTCTGTAGATGATACCCATGTAATACATATATGATACCCATGTAATGTCTATATGATACTCATGTAATACATATGTGATATCCATGTAATAAATAGGTGATACCCGCTGTGTCCGAACCACTGTGATTTGGAAAATCAAATATTCTGTCGAGAGGAGCCAAAACTGACCGATGAGTACAGAGAAGGAGACAAAGCTTAGAGGAGGAGATAAACAAACAGTTTATCCACACCGGAGATCACAAATTTAAGCCGACGTAAATTCTTTTGAGGAAAATAAGGTTCACACGGCCTCCTGTAAAATTGTAAAGAATACAGTAAGTTTGACCCCCACCAAAGAAAAAGTGCCAACCAAACCACAACTGACGAACCTGCAACCCGAACAGCCCAAATATAGCCGTTGAAAGAGCCAGACTTCACTCGTCCAACGCCTCCCATTTTTGAAATCCCAACGGAAAACATCGCTCCTGTCAGTAGCAGGAGTCACCTTTTCATCCATCCAGTCGTTCCTTGACCGCAGAATACGGTCGTAATACCATCTCGTACACGCCCGGACATGTACATACGGTCCTGGTCCACTACAACACGCGTTGTAGGGATACGGTCCGGCGACCGTCGTCTTCTTTGCCCAAGCAAAGCAAGCTGGAGCCCAGCACTCACGCATTCAATTGCTGAGCCGCGGCTTCTGCGACTCGCTCTCAAGTTTCAACCCGTCACATCGCCGCGTGCTTCTCTTCTACACCTTTCCATCGAGCTGTCGCTCATGTCAACTCCGTCGCTTGTCGAGTTCAAAATCACCTGCATGCTTTGATTTAGTGAAGCAGCAGCTTCTAGGTTGCAGTTGATGATCAAGCAAGTGCACACCGGTGGCTTCGAGAGTAGTGTTGAAGGCTTGTTTACTAGCTAGTTGATGAGTTTGAAGACGATCGAAGCTTTGAAGGTGAGTTGTAGGACTTGGTGTGTAGTGAGGGTTACACCGACAGGAGCTTAATTTAGCTTTTGCAGCTGCGTGATTTTCGTTCTGTTGTTGTGTGAGATGATGCTGTTTGTAGCTTTTAGATGATGCTTTTGTGTCGAGCTGAGGAAGCGGTAGGTGCATTTGGGTTTTAGCTCTATGGCATGGCGAAGGTGAAGGTTTTTTTGTAGCACAATGAAGGTGAAGTTTTTCTGTAGCACGGTGAAGGTGGACTTTTTGTAGCATGGTATCGTTTCAAGTCGTGCTTGTTGAGTGCTCTGCCTGTTAGGTTTCCTAGTTTTGTTGCAGGGGTGTGGGTTTACAGAGATTTGACATGGTTGTGGGTTGGTTGCAGTGTAGGTGTGATTGAGGGAGTCAAGAGGTTGAGAAGGAGTTGAAATTTTAAGGTTGGTAGGTGAGTTTTGAGGTTTCATGGTGGAGGGGTAAGCCACAGGTTTGCTGAAGAAGCGCACGGAGCCATGGCGTCGCCGACGTCGCGTCTCTCGATCCCAGGGAACAGGTCGTTCCGGAATTACAACATTCCGCGCGGCGGGAGCCCGCACCTGGAGCGGTCGGACTCGCCCATCTCCACGGGCCACCCGCGGCGCACGAGCTCGAGCGGAGGGGGGCGCTATGGGCGCGGCACGGCGTTGTCGCGCGACGAGAGCGAGTTCGGGGACGAGGTCTCCTCGAGTTTCCGCTACACTGTGCAAATTCCGGCCACTCCAGACTTCCAAACCCAGCTGAGCTCCGGCGGCACCGCCACCGAGCGCCTCAACACGCCCAGCGTGCGCCCCATGAGCCCAGCGATCGCGGGGAAAGCCGAGCAGCAGTTCGTGCAGAGCACCATCTTCACGGGCGGCTACGACAGCGTCACGCGCGGGCACGTCATGGAGAAGATGATGGAGATCGAGGGCCATCATCCGCAGCTCGCGTGCGCGCGCGGGACGTCGTGCGCGGTGAACGGTTGCGACGGGAAGTCCCTCCGCGACGAGCGCGGCGAGGAGCTTTACCCCTGCGAGTGCAACTTCCGCATCTGCCGAGACTGTTACCTGGAAGCTCTCGCCACGCCCGCCGCGCGCTGCCCGGGCTGCAAGGAAGATTACAAAACCAACGACGAGTCCCCTCGCACCAACACGTTCCAGGCGCTGCCCACCATTGAAATGAACCCCGCCAGGATGGAGCGCCGATTGTCGCTCTTGCGCTCCAACAAGCCTGGGACGCTTGTTGGCACCGACTTCGACCACTCGCGCTGGCTGTATGAAACCAAAGGCACCTACGGCTATGGCAACGCGGTGTGGCCCAAAGACGATGGCTACTCCAAAGACGGCGGCGGCGGCATGGGCGCTCCCCCTGCCAAATTCGTCGACAAGTCGAAGAAGCCCATGTCGAGAAAAGTTTCCATTTCTCCCGGAATCCTCAGCCCTTACAGGTATGCTCCTGTCGTTTTCTGTCGCGAGATCAACTTTGCATCCAATTTTGTCAGTTCTTTCCATCTTCAACGAATGTGACGCAATCTCGTCAGTGACAGAATTCTGAAGGAAACTCTGTTTGATAATTTGCTGTGATGAGGAGACAACTTCTGTTGTGGATTGTGTTTAACCCGGGGATTGGGCGTGATTTACAGGTTGCTCGTGTTGATACGTATGGTCGTGTTGGGCCTCTTCCTCTCATGGCGCGTGACGCACAACAACCCGGACGCAATGTGGCTCTGGGGGATGTCGATAGTGTGTGAGATTTGGTTTGCCTTCTCCTGGATTCTGGACCAGCTCCCGAAGCTGTGCCCTATCAACAGATCGACCGACCTGTCAGTCCTCAAGGAGAAGTTCGAGATGCCGTCGCTGCAGAATCCAGAGGGGCGCTCGGATCTCCCCGGAGTGGACGTGTTCGTGTCCTCAGCCGACCCGGAAAAAGAGCCACCCTTGACAACCGGCAACACGATATTATCAATTCTCGCAGCGGATTACCCGCTTGAGAAGTTGTCCTGCTATCTCTCCGACGACGGCGGCTCGCTGCTCTCGTTCGAGGCGCTCGCGGAGGCCGCCAGTTTCTCCCGCGTCTGGGTCCCATTCTGCAGGAAGCACACCATCGAGCCGCGCAACCCAGAAACGTACTTCCTGCTCAAGGGCGACCCGACCAAGAACAAGTTGAGGCCGGATTTCGTCAAGGACCGGCGGCGCGTGAAGCGTGAGTACGATGAGTATAAGGTGCGCATCAACGGGCTTCCGGACGCGATTCGGAGACGATCGGATGCGTACAACGCCCATGAGGAGCTGCGTGCCAAGCGCACCCAAATTGAGTCTGGGATTGATCCCATGGAGCCGTTGCAGGTGCCCAAGGCGACGTGGATGGCGGATGGGACGCACTGGCCAGGGACTTGGACGCAGTCCGGGAAGGAACACGGTCGCGGCGACCACGCGGGCATCATCCAGGTAATGCTGGCGCCGCCGACGCATGAGCCGCTGCTGGGCAGCGACGACGAGGAGAACATAATCGACACAACCGGGATCGACATCCGCCTCCCCATGCTAGTCTACGTGTCGCGTGAGAAGCGGCCGGGGTACGACCACAACAAGAAGGCGGGTGCCATGAATGCGCTGGTTCGCACGAGCGCCATCATGTCCAACGGGCCGTTCATCCTGAACCTGGACTGCGACCACTACATTTACAACTCGCTCGCGCTCCGGGAAGCCATGTGCTTCTTCATGGACCGCGGCGGCGACCGTCTCTGCTTCATCCAGTTTCCGCAGCGCTTCGAGGGCGTTGACCCCAACGACCGGTACGCGAATCATAACACGGTCTTCTTCGACGTGAACATGCGTGCCTTGGACGGGCTGCAGGGGCCGGTGTATGTGGGCACCGGGTGCGTGTTTCGCAGGATCGCACTCTACGGATTTGACCCGCCCCGGTACAAGGAGCATCCCGGGTTCTGGGAGTCGGTTTGCTGCCCTGGAAGGAAGAAGAAGAAGGTTACCGCGAATCGGGAGGTCGAAGTCAGTGTCTTAAACGGAGGAACTGACGAGCGAGAGGATGATGTCGAGATGATGATGCTACCAAAGCGATACGGCGACTCCACCGCGTTCTGCGAGTCGATCCCCGTCGCGCAGTTCCAGGGGTTGCCACTCGCGGATCACGGTGTGAAGAATGGACGCCCGTCAGGCGCGCTGACGCTGGCGCGCGAGCCGCTCGACGCGACCATCGTGGCGGAGGCTATCAACGTGATCTCGTGCTTCTATGAGGATAAGACGGAGTGGGGCGGGCGCGTGGGGTGGATCTACGGGTCGGTGACGGAGGATGTGGTGACCGGGTTCCGGATGCACAACCGCGGCTGGCGCTCCGTCTATTGCGTGACGAAGCGAGACGCGTTTCGTGGGACGGCGCCCATTAATCTGACGGATCGGCTGCACCAGGTGCTGCGGTGGGCGACGGGGTCGGTGGAGATTTTCTTCTCGCGCAACAACGCGCTCCTGGCGAGCCCGCGGCTCAAGTTCCTACAGCGGATCGCATATCTCAACGTGGGGATCTACCCCTTCACGTCCATCTTCCTGCTCGTCTACTGCTTCCTCCCCGCGCTCTCGCTGTTCTCTGGGGAGTTCATCGTCTACCAGCTCAACATCACGTTCCTGGTGTACCTCCTCACCATCACCGTCGCGCTCTGCCTGCTCGCCATCCTGGAGGTGAAGTGGTCCGGGATCACGCTCGAGGAGTGGTGGCGCAACGAGCAGTTCTGGGTGATCGGCGGCACGAGCGCGCACCTCGCCGCGGTGTTCCAGGGATTCCTGAAGGTGATCGCCGGCGTGGACATCTCCTTCACGCTCACTTCGAAAGCCAGTGGCGACGAGGCGGGCGATGAGTTCGCGGATCTCTACGTGGTGAAGTGGAGCGCGCTCATGATCCCCCCGATTACTATCATGATCACGAACGTGATGGCCATCGCGGTGGGGACGTCGCGCCAGATTTACAGCACTATTCCAGAGTGGAGCAAGCTCATCGGTGGGGTGTTCTTCTCTGTCTGGGTGCTCTCGCATCTTTACCCCTTCGCGAAGGGCCTCATGGGCCGCCGCGGGAAGACGCCTACCATCATTTATGTATGGTCCGGGTTGCTATCGGTTATAATCTCCCTCATCTGGGTGTATGTCAACCCGCCCAACGGCTCCACTGCCTCCGGCGGCAGCTTCACCTTCCCTTGAACCTGACCAAGACCAGTGAATCAGGCATTCAAGGTACTACGAGCAGCAGCTCAGCTCAGTCCCTTGTAAAGAGAGTACGTGTGCACTCCAAATGATCCAGTGCTGGAGATGCAGAATCAATCTGCAGGCGTCTGCAGCAACAAGAGATTGTGGCACCAGGTCAGAAGTTCGGCAGTAACAACAACATTATGAGTTTCTAGACTGCCCGCTTAATTTGCAAGTGGAGATGATGCGACCCTCATGCATCAAGTCTGTATTTAGATGATTCTTTGGCATTGGAGAGGAGGTTTGTGTCCTCTGCGGTGTTTTGCGGCTACTCGGTATGGAGGAGTTGCTGTGTTAGATACGATAAATTGACCCATTTTTGGAGCCACCTTTAACATCCAAGTGACTGATTAGCCTGTATCTGGTATTATGCGAGTGTTGGCTGACTTATTTGGCGTCTTGACTAGATTGAACCGCTGACTGGTAGGTAGAAGCGAGCCCGGCTCGACGCGTAGCGAGGAATGTATTTTCATAGTATTCATTGTGTTTCAATACAGTGAGTACTCTTCGTGTAATTGTGAGCCCAAGCCGGCAGACCGCTAAAGTCAGCTAGAGTTCTGCAAGCTTCTGTAAAGTTTGTAAAGGAAAGAATTTCATTCGCAATGTCAAGCAATTTACAAATACACGGTCTGTTTGCTTGAAATTCAATAATGCCCTAAAACGCCATCAAAGTCCAACTTCGCCAGGTCAAGGCCAGTACGTGTACGAGATCGCTATCTTAGCACGGCTTCGCTGGGGTGTCTGGGACTCCTTCACCTTGAGCGTCATCTTTAACGCGTCGTACTCTATCCACACCCCGTACTTCACATCAATCACCTTGCTGGCGTCGCTCTTCATCATCACCTTGCTGGCCACACGCTTCATTGTCACGGATTTCATGCTGTTGATCATGTCAATGCCGATGTGGGGCGACAATGGTTCGAAGCTCTGAAATATTTCACAACTACCACTGCTAGATCATAGACAAAGATGTGGAAGATTGGACACAACCCCATTTCAGTTTGCAACACGTAGTTCCCTGTCGGCGATGTGAGACATGTCCATCTCCACGGCCACCGTTTTGGTTTTGGCGCCGCGAAGGGAAGCACCCTTCTGCTCTTTGATGGGGAAGAGGCCGAAGGTTTCCTGGCCCGACTAGACTTGCACTGAGGTAGCGGGGGTGATGGCGAATGTGAGGCCGCCGCCACTGAAGAGGGGGCGCTGCTTGAACTCGACGTCTCGGTTGAAGTTGAGGACGTAGAAGGCGGCGCAGCGGGTGTCTCTCGTCCAGAGCTGAATCGACTTCCCCCACTTGTAGCGCACGGATCAGACGACGCCGATGTCGGCGGGCTCGCCCGTGGGCTTGTCGCTGTCCAGTGCAGACGAAGTCGGGGTTCAGGTTGAACTCGGCTCGAACCTTGCAGTCGATGCTGCATACGAACTTGTTCGAGGCTGGGAACGAGATTGTCCTCGCCTTGGGCGCAATCTCATTCGCCCTCCCACATGGAAACCGTTTGAAAGACGGCCAGAACCGCCACCACGAGCAACAACACATCTTGCACCACTATCAAACCTGCAACCAAAACAAACACTTAGGCCTGAACCTGAAAACAGGTCCGAATTAAAAAAACATCCCTAACAACCAGCACAGACAACCACTTGAGCTCCGAATCCCACAACAGGGCCGAGATCAGAAAATGGTGATAGAAGATCGCAGACACAGTTTATGTCTCGCAGTCCATCGGCCTTATAAATGAGTAATGGCTTTCACCTTGACTTTTCGCCCCAACTGAACAAATGACTTGCGGAGTGACAGAATGACCAGCGCAGAAGCGCACGTTACCGTTACGGACTGGCACTAAATTCTCAAACCCTCAAATCGACTTTACAGGGCCGATTGCGTTGGAACTCATGGATCCGCTGTAGAGCAGGTGAATAGATTTTCTTGAAGCAGTGGATCAGTTCTTTCCAAAGATTTGGTACCAAACAGTCAACAGCCCCTGCGCTGGAATCTCACAGGATGGTAACTCTCAGGCCATCTTTACACCACTCTATTTGCTGTTACGGTTGCTAATTTGTCCTGCAATGTACAATATGAAAAGGCGGAGTGGTCCCAATTCTCTTCATTCGTGGTTAGTTTTCAGGAAAATGCATCGGTTGTCGATAAATGTGTCTGTCTTGATAATGTTTGATCCTGTGAATGAACGGATAGACTTAAGAAAGTTACCGAGGCCGTGGGTGGCGCTGCTCGTCGTCCGCAGAAGCTGGGCTCCCTTCGTCACAAGCCAGCCTCGAGTTCGAAAGATTTGATCCTCTGCGCCAGCCCCGTATCCCCGAATCCATTTCACGGTTTGTAATGTACCGTGAAGGAGATCTCACGGCTCAGATCTCTCGCGCCCATACCTCGAACTCGAGGCTGCCTGCGCGTCAAAGTCGTATTGAGAAAACTTCAGAAGAGCAACTTGCTATCTACGTGAACAAGTACTCTGCGAGACTACCGACTTTGGGAGCCGGTTTGCATCGCTATGTCGCCTTCTCCATCATCTCAGTGGATGCAGAAAAGGAGCAGGGTATGGATCTAACTTCTGGAGATGTTGTCTTATCTCACCGACGAAATATCAGAGCATTACGGGACCAGCAGTGCCGCATCAGTTTTGCAAGCTGGAGTCTTGAGTCAACCTGACGAATCTGCTCCATATCCTGTTTTTTTAGTACCGCCTCCCCCTCCATTTCTTCTACCGTCTCCCGTTCCACCTCTGCCTAGCTTGGAATACTCTCCACCGCCTCCCTCTCCACCTCTTCGACTAAGCTTGGAACCCTTCCCACCTCCTTCCAGCTTGGCAACAGGCTCTCCACCTCCTCCTTTAGGTCCTGAATCTTCCTTAGCCACTCCACCAGCTCTGTAGGC
Source organism: Bryoerythrophyllum caledonicum (assembly GCA_963971425.1). NCBI lineage: Eukaryota > Viridiplantae > Streptophyta > Bryopsida > Pottiales > Pottiaceae > Bryoerythrophyllum > Bryoerythrophyllum caledonicum. The sequence continues at coordinate 6,287,716 of OZ020520.1, forward strand.
TCCTTCACCTGGCATGACCATCCCTCCGATGACTACCACTATTGCCTCCAAATCTCATCTTGGACTGATTGCAGGCGTCTCTGCAGCTGCCCTGGTTGCATCCGAACTACTGATAGGCCTCACCATCTATTTCCGCCAACGAAGGGCCTCGAAGCCCGCCTTAATCAATCTTTCCGCAGAAACTAGTACACACGTACAAGAAAAGCCCGAAAGAGTCTAATTTGCATGTACAAAGTTTTGCACAAGAGTACCACTGTCACCGCATAAAACCACAATGTACCAAAGTATATGCCTCCCAATTGGATATTCAATAGACACGTAATTTCACTTTCTAGCACCAAACGTGGTTGCCTATGACTCGCAACCCATCCCCAAGTTGGAACACATAACCTTTCTTTCATACATAACAAGTACCAAAGATTGATTGAAAAGTGAGTATTCGGTCATGAATGCTTTGTGACAATTGCACATATATTTATTCACATTTCCTCACATAAGATAGTCAAGGTTCATCACATCATGTACATGATATTCACAAATACGAAGAGGTGAGTGTGACGGGCCAGGCATCATCGTTTCACGGCACAGCTCTTACTGATCATCGTGGTTCCATTCAGGACCCGACCAGGCGCCATGAGACTCACGAAGCACGTCAACCGAACGCCCTGAAACGGATGCAGCGACTCGAGCATCCCGTGGATTCTCCTCACCTTCGCGTTCATCACCACCTGAAAGGTAACGTTACCCCGCTGCACGTCGCCCTGCAATGCCGCACCGGCCAAAACCACGCGCTTCGCAGCCCTAATCTGGGCTGAAACAACAGTGTCGTTCATGCGAGGTTGGTAGAACGGCGGGAGCTCCGCCTGCCCGATCTCGTCCCCGGCGTAGAGCGCGCGCACGGTGATCCCTTTGATGTCGAACCCGGCCTTCTTGTTCGGGTTTCCGAATGCCACCGCGAGGTTCATGACCACATCGAGCTCGTACCGGCTAGTTTCGGTGACGTGGGTTACGTTGACGATGGTGAGGCTTGCGTTGGTGAGGTCATAGTTGCCTTGCTTCGGTTGCAGTTCGAGCCAGTGGACCAAGATAACGACGCCGAGAGTCAGGAGGATCAGGAGCAGGAAAGTGCAGCAGCCGATGATGGTCACGCGGCGGCGGCGATAACGGCGGCCGGTGTAAGTTGCTGGCGGTGGAAGCGTGGCGCTCTTGTCCTCTTTCATCGTCGTGTATGGGTGCACATTCTCTGGAAGCGTTGGTGCAGCATCTCCTGCTGTTGCCTTCGATGCATCCATTGTCGCCTTAAACTGTCACAATTCTCAACGTTCCACAGTACTGATCAGTCTAGATATCCCGAAACCATGAAGCAGTAATCAAACTTCTCAAGCAAACACAACCAGCGCCACTACTATAATGACCAGGCCATGAATTAGTTGGACCAACTTCTCAACTCACAGCAACCACCGAAACCATCATTCTAAAATATCTTGCCCGAAGCCATATCTGAAGTATAATCCAATTCCCTCAACTAAAAACTACCACTGTCATGAATCTCTGCCGACACTTACGATTGGACGAGGTCTGAAATCTCAAAGTTGTAAGGAAAGAAGTGATGGTGAGAACCGATGATCGATCTCTTGGTCAGGTGGCCTCAGTGAGCGTTCACAGACTGGTTAATGTATTTGCTAAGAGCTCAGTGCGTCCGGGTCTATATGTGTAGCAAGTTTGGTCGACGTGAGTGTTTTGTCGGCCTTGCAATTTGGTTCAGTCGGACGGTATTGGGTGCGATCGACGCAATCGTGACTGAAAATATATCATAATTGTCTGTCAAGGGCTGGTGAAAGGCCGCTAGGGTAATATTCAAGCATATTTGACCAGATTCAGAAGTGGTCCTCAATATTTTAGGACATTCGTCTAATTTTATAGAATTTTTGAGTCAATGCTAGTCTTTAGGGTCACCCCAAACTACCGAATACTAGTACAAAAGAGTTTTGTATTCTATCACTCTACATTCGACACTTTTACATTATCCGCAAATTTTCGACGTGAATTTCTGACACCTTTTTCGTCATTTCGCAGTCAAAAACAGCCCTATTTGTACTACTCCGTTCCCTGAATATAGTGTAGACTAGACTATTTGAAATTTCCTACACTAATTTCATTAAACGCAAATTAAAGTGGTCCACTTCAATTTTCCATCCACATCAAATCATGTCCATTAGAAATAGTGTGGCTTGTCTCAAAATAAAAGACACGGGAATTGATGTGGATAAGTTTTTACAAGATGTACCCTAAAACCAAAATTATAATATAATAACATAATAATAACATAATAACATAATAAAATAATAAAATAATAATATAACAACATAATAAAATAATATAACATAATAATATAATAATAACATAATAATAACATATATGAATAACATAATAACATATATTAATACAATAATAACATATATAATAATAACATATTAATACTATATTGATAACCAAAATTGATGTGGTCCACATCAATTTTCATCCAAAACTAGAATTGATGTGGTCCACCTCAATTTTCATCCACATACCTATACCTCCACACTATATTCAGTGAACGGTGTAGTGTATGTAGACAGCCGTAAATCTTGATTAATGATAATCCTTCAACATGTTCAAAATTTTATTTCGGCGGCATTGCACAAACTTTGGCAGTAAGAAAAACTCTTGACTATAATATGAAGTATGGGCATTGTTGGCCGCATGCAAAAGTTCCAGAATTTTCAGTTACTAATTGAAGGTCCATGTCTGGAGGAATTTAGTGGAAACTTGTGAAGGAGGTTTGGGTGGATTCAGCCGATCGCAAATTCCAGGAAAGAAATCATAACCAAACTTATATCTCTTCCTGAAATAATCTTCTTGCAGAGCAAGTCTAGTATCCAGTGCCGACTGTCACACCACTTCTAAAGGTAGTTCGGATTCTATTTCTAGTCAGTTCTTAGTCTGCATGCCCACAAGAGGTTGACAGTGTGAATAAGATAAAAACCCCCATAACCGACACGTTAAGCAATGTGCATATATGGAGCTGAGAAGAAATATCAATATATTTTTTTATCAGTGATAGCCAATAGAATTACAAATTTTACCCAAGTGATTTCATATTTTTTGGATGAATTGTAAATTAGTTATGAATTTTCAAAGAGTATTGCCATGTTTAGCTAATGGCCACCAATAGGTATCCTCAATAAGCACCGGCCAAAATGTAAGGCTCCCTGACTAAGAACAAACCTTCGTTTGGAACTAAATGGGTGGTAATGGAATGGAAGTGGGTTGAATATACCCAATTTTTTAGGTCTTGGTTATAGGTTTTGGTTGGTTACTAGAGGGTGACCTTGAAGTGTCTATATGATCCCCAAGCCTATGTCTGTAGGAGACACATTAGCCATATGGAACTATTCCCTCTTGAACGTGGAATATGAGTACACTTCAGCTCTTTCTCCATTTGGTGGATGTAGAGGCAAACAGAAACTAACAAATAACTCAAGGATAGGTTTTCTTTCTTTTCGTATTAACCCTTACGCGTTAGAACAATGTACCCTACTGGTGGCAATAGTATTCTACATGTATGGTGTTGTATTTGAAAATAATAAGGTTCAAATATTAAAATGCAGATCTGAATTAGACACTATGTTGCCCTCGTCCATTTCACTCTTACATCGCTCTTTTACAAACACAATGTATACTCTTTCCGTATTCTCAACCTTGATTGCAAATAAAATCCTACATACATCCTATATACATATGAAGGAACTACTAGTAGGTAAACATAAAACTTTGAATTGAAACATTATCATTTAATGAATATGTCAATAATCATCAAGGGATTATAATTACTAAATTACTGGAAATAAATATTGTATTTTAGAAATTTGATTTCAAAATATCATTTTTTAGATGCATAATTTATTTATATATTTTGATTGATTATTAGATAGAAGGTGCAAAGGTTGCTACAAAGCCAAAAGTTTATCAACTATATACAAAAATGAATAAAATAATAAATTTAAAATCTTTATTGAAAAATTGCACTTTATGCTAGAATTTTTTTATAAATGCATATAGAATACAATGGGGTGACATTCATATTGGCGCTTTTGCAATTCTAGGATAGTGTCTACTCTGCTGCCAACTTTGATGCCCTTTTGAGGGCTGAAAATTTGTTAGTTTACCATGACATTTTTGAAACAAAATCACATCTATGTCGAAAACATGTATGCCAAATTTCAACGCGAGGAGATGAATACAAAAAAAGATATTCTATATCTACCAACATTGGGTAGCTCAGTAGCTGGGACAAAAGTATCACAGTTGCCAGGAATGCTATCTTGTGAGCGGTGAGCGGCGAGCAGCGAGCGGCGAGCACTCATTTTTAGTGTTTCATTTGCAACAAAAAATTTCAAAATTTGAAAGGGACACCTAAGACCTTAGGTTATATATACATTTTTTGGACATGAAAAAAATACATGTAAAACATACAATAATTAGAGTTTTGGAGAGATGGAAATCTGACTTGTTGAAGTTTAAATTGCAACAATTCTTCTAAAAAATGAGGGAAAATGCCTATGGCCGTGTGTTTAGTTTGGGGTACATGAACATGTTTTTACAAAACTAAATACATAGATAGAGAGAAAAAATATACACCTATGGAAATATGAGAGTGGTTAGTCCGTTTAGTTCATAATTATTCTACGATGGACTGTCTAGAATTTTTTGAAAAGTTAATAGGGTTTAAGATAGATGATACCCATCTGATGCGAAGCTTACACCCTTATAATTCAAAGGTAATATCCATGTGATACCTAGGTGACACCGATTGAGTCCAAACTACTTTGAATTGGAAAAATAAAATATGAAGAAAATGCATGTAGTTAAATACATGTAGACAGATGTTGTAGACATTGTATGGATCGAATAATAAACAAAACAAGAGTAACGACTTGGTAATTACGTTGGAGTTTTGGATTGTAGAAGGTTGTGGAAACCCCAAATAAGACACAGTAGATTGACAATTGTAATGAAACTGTCAAGAAACCAAACCCATGATGAAAAAGAAAACAACTACCAAAGTAGAGAGATCAAGATTCCTCTACGGAACAGTCATCCGAGCTATCCTCCTGGATACGAGGCGAACTACTATCCGATCCACTAGCGGCCGCCTCTCCATCTATGAACTGCTCTGCGGCAGACCTACATCGGGCTACTCTTGAGACACGTAAAGGAGATCGAAGTGCAGCCATCGCATCTGCAATACCTCTATCCCAAGGATTCATGTGAAATGAGCGCGGCGGACTCTTCACCTCCATCGATAAACGTAATAGCACCCCCGACCGAGTGTTTGATGGAACGGCCATCAACGATGTCGTCCGACTGCATAAAAAATGTGTCATTTCATTATTAACTCAAAATATAATTAAACATTGTATACTAGTAAACATAATCTTTTATCAAAGGCACTCAACTTACTTACAAGTTCTCTTCCGAGCGGTCTTCACCTCCGGCTCGTCGTCATCAAGCTCCAATGGACGCTTGCGAGAGTTTTCTTGCACTGGCAGCGCTACTTCGGACTCCACCTCTGAACTGCAAGGAATCAAAGGCCGGAGGACCTCTTCTACCAAATCCGAGTCCTCCTCTAATGCCACGATGTGGCCCTTGAGGGCCATGCAAACCTTGATAGATGCTCCTGTACGACACAAAGTTTGAAATTGATAATTGCATTGAAAGAAAAGACAAATTTCATTGAATTGAAAGTAGTAAGAAAACAAATCGGTTGATGCTGTCAGGTCGAGGACGATGTCATTCTCCTCAGTGCAAAGGTCAATAAGAGCCTCCATGAGATTGGAAGACTTCTCCCGTGCTCCTCGCCATGGCTGGCTACTGGAACCTCTCATCGTCAGCGTCTCTTGTGTGATCAGATTGGTCAAATGACCATCTGAAGACAATTGGATCCCCTCCAACAACAATTCCATTTTGCCATTAAAAGAAAAAGGGATTGCTGGATCAAACTTCCTTACATAGTACTTCACCATGAAGCATTTGTGAGTGCGCCCGGGGTATCCTTCGCGCGAGAGAGACAAACCGTTAATGGCGAACCACTTTGTCTCCTCACGAAAGTCTGCCCACTCTGCCCAAGCATGAAGTTCATTCGATATGAACTTTGAGTCTGGGTAGAACACGATGAGTGGCGCCCCATCGCGAAGCAATGCCTCATCCATCTCAAAACACCTGTGAATCCATGGAGATTCGTTCCTACCACTGCTAGACAGTTGGGTTGGAAGTTTGTTCCAAACCGGCACGTCAATGCCGCCCTCAATTCCAGGGACTGGCAAATTCTCTGGGACGTCGAATAGAACCACGTCCACCAAACCGTCAGAGCAATCACTCCCATGATGGCGCCGCATCCGCGATCCAAAATGCGTCTTCATGAATTGGCGAATCTCATACCAAATTGGAGGGAGGTCATCCTCTTCAGCGATATTGTCAAAGAGGGTCATAATGCTAAGAGCACTCTGACAGAATACCTCCACTCCAACAACAGACTCGACATCCTCCACCACCGGAATGGAGTAGATAGTCTGCGAAGGCTTCGCGACAAAAGTGGAAGGCCGACAACTAGCTGAAGGGGAAATGCCGGTCATTGTCGCCATCGCAGCAGGGCGAGTAAACGCTACAACCCCCCCAAGCTCAGCAATTAGCTTCTCAGGCCCATCCCTCGCCACCAACGCCATCAACTCCTTGTTTCTCTCTTTGGTCTCCTTCTTCAGTGCCTTCGCGGTCTCTCTCTCCACCCTCATCGCCTCCTTTTCTGCCGCCTTGACCGCCGCCATGGCCGCCCTCTCCGCAACCTTTGCCTTCTCTTGCTCTAAGAGTGTTGCGTCGACCGTGGGAGTCACTACAGTGACGGACGAAGGAAGCATGTTGCCATCTCCTGAAGTGGCAGCTATAGAATCGCAATCCCTACGAAGCTGAATTTCCTCTCCCGGGGTAGGATCGGCATCCGTCAACTCCAAGAACCAAGGACACTGTACCAAGTGGTGACGAGAGAAGCGTCGCCTCTGCTGCTCGGTGAAAATGCAATCTGCAGAAGTAGGGTCCGTCCATACCTTGAAGTGGATTGGCAATTGACCCGGCTGCAACGCTCCTTTTGCAACGAGTTCCCTCCAGAAGTATCGAAGTACTGCCCGCTTCATGGTCTTCTCACAACCCTCCTGCTTCAGAAACTCCTCTGACTTCGAGAACACGCCCTTCCTCCCAACATGGTCCTTGAAAGCCTTAGTCCACAACATAATGCTCCAAGCCTCCATCCAAGAACCAATATCTTCAATGGGATTGGGAAGCCCCTCTTTCTTCGGAACAACCTTGTCTTCTTCGAGGATCTCAGAAAATTTCTTTCCAGTTTCCTCCTCCAACTACCACATACAATAAAAATATAAGTGTGCAAGATATATTGAGCTAAATGATTGAAAATCAATACAAAATAGGCATTAGAAGAACTCACTCCAGCCCAAAATGCAACTGTATCAATCCATCCCCGAAGGCTTGTGTCTGAAGCCGGCGATTTTGGAAAGTTGTACTCCGCCCTACTGTGCTTGCTCATATTCCACCACTTACACCAGCGCCCCTTGAACCTCCCAGCCACTTTAGCGGTGCAAAAGAGTTGGAGCTTCTCAAGTGTCATCTCTCGCTTAGTTTGGTAAATATCAAAATGATGCATAACCTGAAGCGCTTATAGACAATAAATTTGTCAAATACTAATAGACAATAAATGAAAGTATATGAAGAAGGAAAATACAATCAAATACAAAATCAGACTTGCAATTAACACACCTCTGTGAAAAACTCTTCGCCGTTTGTTGGATTTGCGATCGCCAACATCCTGGTGAAGGTCGCCAACATCCTCGTGAAGGTAGTCTGACACGCCGTTTTCTTCTTCTGCACAACCTCAGTGCAAAGTTTTACCAACTCAGCTGGACTACCAACACGATCAACTCCAACGCCAATTACGAGGCCATCCTTGAAATTTCTGATACACTCCTCCTGGGTGGCAATAATCTCACGCTGAAAAAACCAATGACAACAATTAATAGAAATAAGAGAAAAACATATTCTGAAATATGATTGAAAGGCAATCGAATTATAGGCTTGTATCGAATATGTACCTCAAACATGAGTTTCAAGAATGCATCATAGGTCATGTGATACCACTTCTTCATTGCCATCCTCCCCCACTTGTGAACGCTTGCCTCGTAATCGTCATCGCTAATCAAGCCCTTGAGCTGGTCAAAGTCCAACAATCCAAAATGTTGGATCCCCTTCAACTCGTGTGATATGTGTTGGGTTACATGATCTGCCTCCTTTTGCCTAGAAAATATATAACCACTAATTAGCATCTTAAGTGTAGATAATCCCACCAAAATATTCAATATGAACATGACATCAATGACAATGCGCAATTGAGATTAAAACATGATATAGTGGTTAGTAGATACTACTTACTTGTTCAGATCTGTCATAGCATTCAGTAGAATATGACGGTTTGCCAACGATGGCTCCAAAACAACCGCCCTCACTGGCGAATGATAGATGAAGTCGGTAGAGTGCATCTAGGAGATCAACTCCATCCATGCAATATGGCGGTGGTTTCCATCCCAGACAAAGAAATACTTGTCGGAGAACGCCTGCAACTCTGGCCGACTCTGCAACATCGCCTCAAATTTCTTATCCTCCTCCAACCATAGTGCAGACCACTTCGCACGCTCCGAGGGAAGCACCACCTGTTCCACTAATGAGAACTTCTTGACCGCCACGTAGAAGCAGGCAGAGCTGGGTCGATATCCCTTCACAAACTCCGCCTTCAACTTCTCCACGTCGGTCCTCAAAGGAAGTCGCACCTCTGTCATGGGGATCATGCGGCAAAGGGGAATGAGGAGCTCCTCACTTGAAGGATAAATCGAGGTCCAAAGAACCTCGGAAGCTGTCCCCCTGATGGACTTTCGCAACGCTTGCTCGGTCGATTCCATTCTTGACTCGGCCTCCAAATCAATCACCGGATGCTCCACCACTTGAATTTCAATGTCCATGCCATCACCCATGGACATAAAGCCGTGCTCAACATCTACCATCTAAAACAAGGTAACGCACAAATTTACAGGGTCACATTTTAACTCTAAAATATTTTGAAATTTTCAAGCAACAAGCACACGAACATCATGAGCTTAGGTTCCTCACTCTAAGACCAGCTCGAATCAAGGCACAAACATATAAAGCATGACCTTGCAACATGAGATGAAAATAAGAAACCAAAAATGAAACAAAAATTAGCAAAGAAAGAAAAAAAAACATATGACTAAACCTACCCTCGGATCTGAGGGTCCAATTTACACTCCTACAAATTATGAAATTCAAAAGCAGTATGCACACGAGCATGGCAAGCTTAGGCTCCTCACTCTAACTCCGGCTTGAATCAAGACACAAACATATTGAGCATGACCAAGCAACAAGAGATGAAAATAAGAAACCAAAAATGAAGCAGAAATTAGCAAGGAAAAGAAAAGAAAATCAGATCACTGAACCTATCCTCGGATCCGAGGGTCGCATTTACAGTCACAAAAATTCTAAAATTCACAAGCAATATGCACACGAGCATGGCAAGCTTAGGCTCCTCACTCTTACACCAGTTATAATCAAGACACAAACATATTGAGCATGACCAAGCAACAAGAGATGAAAATAAGAAACCGAAAATGAAACAGAAATTAGCAAGGAAAAGAAAAGAAAATCAGATCATTGAACCTACCCTCGGATCCGAGGGTCGCATTCATAGTCACAAAAATTCTGAAATTCAGTTTGAAGTATGCACACGAGAAGAAAAAAAACTAACATGAAAATAGGAATTGGGCAAGGAGGAAAACAGAAGTTCGGAGGACTGAACCTACCCTCGGATCCGAGGGTCTAATTTTCACTCTCAGAAATTCTGAAATTCAGTTTGAAGTATGCACACGAGAAGAAAAAAAACTAACATGAAAACAGGAATTGGGCACGGAGGAAATCAGAAATTTGGAGGACTGAACCTACCCTCGGATCCGAGGGTCTAATTTTCACTCACAGAAATTCTGAAATTTAGTTTGAAGTATGCACACGAGAAGAAAAAAAACTAATATGCAAACAGGAATTCGGCAAGGAGGAAAACAGAAATTTGGAGGACTTAACCTACCCTCGGATCTGAGGGTCATATTTTCACTCACAGGAATTCTGAAATTTAAAAGCAGCATGCACACGAGTATTAAGTGGGTGCGTATCGACTAATTCTAATGCGCCGTTGTGTACAAAAATAACTTACCCTAATGATGCGATATATCCACACTTTCTAACCCTAGTGCAGCATAATGTTTTCAGTGAGATGTAAGTGATTGCCGCACATCCTTGTGCGCTCTCAACCATGTAAACGTTACCCACGACCGGAAGCTCTTGTTTAAACAACAATCTAAACCGACGCGCAAACACAGGATGGAGATCAGAGTTTCGAACCTGAACGGATTGCAAGCTTCGGCCGTGTGCAGCTCCTTCCTCGTCCAACGCAGCTCCCTCCGTAACTCTCCGACTACCCGCACGCACTGCGCCCTGAACAAGAACCCCCGGAAACCACAAAGTCAAAAATGTGCAACAAAATGAAACAGCCGCGAAACACACGAAGCTCACACACATATACCGAATTGGAGTTTCTCCATATATGAAAGCACAAGTCATGCTTTTGCAATTTTTTAGCTTTAACATGTGTCGAAAGCGTCAAGTAAATATTTCCTCGAATTCTGAAGTCATCATGACATTCCCAAATTGTCGGATACACATAGAAATCCACATGCCCATCCATCCTATTCGACAAAAAATACAACAATTTTCATTCATAAATTTCACTAAAATTTACTATATTTAGTAATTTTTTCTCTGCCTCTACAATCCCCCCGGGGAGACGTCGAGACATTTAGGAATTTTCCTACCAAAACCAGTGGTGAACCCAATTGACACGTCATAGATGAATGCATCAATAAAATGTATAAAATGCATATATCGGAAGTAGTCTTAAGCAATGTTAATTAAATCTAATATATATAAGAATGCCATTATATGTAGCGTTTGTTAAGATGGTTTCAATTTCAATAAGTATTAGCTGAATGATTAGAACTTTGATTCAATGCAAAAGTTAGATGTTTCAGACATACACTACATCTATATTCATGTCCAAAGATTTTACTCTCTAGATAAATCCTGACGAACTATGGATTGGTAATTAACCGTCGTGCATTGTAATTTATAGGCCGATACATAACCTCAAACAACTTGCGAATGGATGCCATGAAACAAACTTGAGTCGATGGGGCCCATCCTGGATTCATCAGTGCTTCAGGACGCTCGTCTGCGCTTTCATAATGGCTCTCTATTCGAGTATCTGATGCCCGAGAGGGTGAACCATTCATGATCCTTGAGGAGTTTGGTGGATGTCCCTGGCTCCCGGAAACTTCTGTGGTCTCCATACTTTCACACTCGAATTCCTTAACCTTTTCGACTGCAACCTTACCCCTTTGCAACGAGCAATCTGAAGCACTGGATGTCTGACATTCACTCACCATATTGGCTTGTAAAGACTCTTCCTCCTCACTATCCCCATGAGAATGCTCAAATGGTGTAGTCACCTACACAACATAAAGAGATAGCAAAGTCATGCAATAACACCATTGAATTTAACTAAGTCGTGATATTCAAAATCATTTGGGCAGACCATTCAAGACATACATGAACCCTTGACTGGATTGGGTTAGCTCCTTCGTGGATACTAGTCAAATCCCTAAATCGCTCTGCCCATTCTCGTTCATCTACTTCCGTGTTTTGGGAAGCTAATAGTGCCCTCTGCTCTCGACGTTTCTTCTGTGCGCGCACTTGCTTAGGATTTGAAAACTTGGTAGATCTTCTACTCTGTCTAGCATTCTTAGTCATCCTCAATATTCAAAGCTAAACCGACTCCTTCTCTATGCCTAAACATCACTCTCTCACAGAGAAGACCACAAACATATTGACGCTTCTACTACAAAGCAATGTTGACTAAGAATGCCCTTTCCTGTTATCTTCAGTACATGGTGGCAATTGTTTAGGCTATATTATTGGTTGTTGTCAGCCTTTAATTTGAATCATAACTGCTATCTATTTATGATATGCCCATAATATTCTTTCCTCCCACCATTCTAAACACCGTATTTTTTGTATATAGGTTTGGATTCTTGAATAACGACAACACACATAGCATAATTAGATTGGGTGATCCTACAGCTTGAGGTGGCACATATATCAATATTCTATTTCGCACCTGAGTTTTGAAAGCACCTCATTGTTGCAAACCCTGGACTATTGACCTACTCTGAGCACCCACATTTGGCACGGCCCTTTCCAAACATCCATTTAAACTAATGTTGTCAGCCTTAACTAAACTTGAAATTAGTTCTAGGTTGTTCCATTACTATAATCTCCCACCGCCGTCACAAGCCTCTTATCTTTGGATATTTACTGATAGTTTAGTGGATAACCACTGTACACGTCGAATACCAACTATATGGTACACTCCGCCTTGGTTGGATCAACCTTTTTAATTTTATCATAAATTTTAAAATGTTTCCATTTTTATAGAGGCGCCGTCAGGGAGCGTGCATGGGCATCTGACAGAAGGCATTAAATAAACTCAGCCATTTATGAGCACGATGCGTTTCCGTACTTGGACGTCTTCACTCAGATGTTTAATCAAGCAGTTGATTTCGTTCAATATACTACCGCAATCATAATCCGCATGCATTCCATATCCTATGTTGTAGAGAGCTCTTAACTATGGCATCACTCACATCTCAGAATGGTGGTGTTCCGCTTGTCATGTCCGTTGGTGAAAATGGCACTGTTAATGTCCCGGAGGCAGTCCTCAGTAGTCGCTTTGGGTTTAGACTTGGAACCGTTCATGTTGAACAAGAGGTGTTTGATAGCTCAGGACTACTAGAACATTCTATATACCAAGTGAAAGATCGAGACGATTTAGGCTTTCTGTGGAATCTGTGTCGTGGTTCTTTTAAAGTATATGGTGTTAGGGATACTCAAATGTCTGCTAATGCGTCCTGTGCAGTGATGATCCCTCCTTCCGATTCCGGTGATACGATACTCGTGCCCGGTTTGGGCACACGGTCTAATCCAAGCGTGCAACTTCTAAGTGGCACAGACGAGGACCTCTCTGATGTGAATTTGGGGGAATCATCGCACACTTTTAAGTCGCAAAACTCTACTTGTCCCGGTGCGTCTATCCATACCCCAAGTAGGTCGCATATGTCTCCGTCTCTTTCCTTTAGAAAACCACCCGTCCATCCAAAATCTAAAAGTATCCGCAGTATCATTCCATATGTTCGTAGGACCTGTTCTAGAAAGGGATCCCGTTCTAAGTTGACACACGTGGATTTCGACAGCATAGAGGTTTCACGTGTGAAGTATTTGCCTTCGTCTTACAACGGGGACATGATGTTTGAGCTGCCTCCACTTCCAGAAGGCATACCAACTCAGTTTGGAGGAGGACTGGATGGTATGAGCAAGCAATACGATGGTCACACATGGTGCAAGACAATGACTACGAATATCATGAACGATTTTGGCTTGACATACCGAAAGTCATCATGTACTGGCCATCTTCAATGTCCTAACCTTCATTGTGATTACAAGTGCAGGAATGAAGGTCGCACTAATCAAACGGAGTAGAGTGGTCTCGCCATTCCCCCCTGGCCTCTCAATGGCGCTTCGCACCGTAAATCAACCTTCGCTTGTAAGGTTTGTCAAACCCCGCCTATTTGTCTAGCTCTATGTGATGCACGTATTTATTATGTGACGTGTACCGATTCGGAGCGCACCCGACTTGCCATTCATCTAGGTATTCACCAACATCCCATCTCAAATGGAGTTGACCAAGCCGCAATGGACGTGATGCATGAGTGCGTTGCGAAGGAAGTCGAGCGCACACCCAACGCCACTAATTCTGCAATCATTATGGCTGCCTGTAAGAATTACCTTTCCGATTACTTGATCCGTCCCGGATCAGGATCATCAAACCTTGAAGGAGCATCTATGGATGTTGTCTTGGATCAGTTCCAAACTCTATCATCCCCTAACTTAAGGAATTTGGTGTCGACATGCAAGCGCTTCTACAGTGGTGGAAAGGGTGTCATGGACAACATCATGGAGCTAAAGGAGTCGTCCAAGTTTGTCTTCATCCACGAGAACAAGTTTCCGGGCCAATCTAAAGGTAAGGTGTTTGTATTTAAAATGTTTGTGGATCGTCCTGGTAGCGGTGTTGATCTTGTTTGGCGGATGCAACCTGGTGGAGATCTCCAAGATTGTTGGTTGATGTTTGATCACGTAAAGCGGGTTAAAGACTGGACTACTATGGCATGCCATGTATACGATAATAAGTATTGTAAAGTTATGACGATAACTATATGTGATATGCAATCGGAGGATGCTCAAGCACAACAATTGTTTTGGGAGAACCTGAATGATACGATGTTGAATTACGGAGTGGAGAACACGAACTTCAAAGGGTTCATGGCTGATAGTGCCGGAGCGAATTGGCACGCTGTTCGGCGAGTGTATCGCAATGGCGACAAGGACGTCCCGATCGAAAACAAAGAACGGACTTGTTTATTCCATTGGACCAAGTGCCTTCAACGAGCCACCACGAAGAGCATTCTACTAGCATTCCAAGATCAACACATTGCACTTTGTAGGATTTGGAAGAACGCAAGATCACAAAAAGAGGTTGAAGCACAATACAACGTCCTTTGTGGATGGTGGATTTCATCTCGAGCCACTACCGAGAGCGGGCATCGTGCGCTGGAAGATTGGATGGCTTTTTGGCATTTCCGATATAGACAATGGGGTGGAGCAATGCAACTAGTAAGTTTTCGCAATGCTGTTTATAAATATTCAAATTGTTAAAAAGTTATATGTGAATGATGTACTGACCATTGCTGTATGATATCAGGACCTCACACTCGACGAGCGAGCTGACATGCCATCATGTAATCTTGCGGAGACATCCACAACCGCTGGCTTCAACAGTCTGGGAATACCATGACATGTTTATATGCGGCTACCGTGGATGACCTAATTCGGGCTTTCATGCAAATCACTTTGTATCGGGCATGGATCAATGGAGGCACCTCCGGGAAAGGTCCAGACAAAGGTACGCTTCGATTAAGATCTGCCCAACGTTCTGGTGATCCAAGACTCATTGCAGAAGCTGTGCGGAGTTTCCCGGGGGCGGAGGATCTCTTGACAAAGACGGGCGGGCTCGAAAGAGCGGAGCATTTTGGGTCTACAAAACGCAAACTTGAAATGCCACCCGGGTCCAACCATGACTCCCACCGATCTGATACGGTGAACTATTCGATTCCACGTGATGGCAGAAGGGTGACGCAGGCGCGGATCGAAGAGGCCCTAAATGAACAAGGTTCCGGGGTCCGTCACACAACTGCAGTATTGGAATCGGAGTGTCATCCGTCAAAGTGGCACATTGGTCGACTTCCAAAGACCTCCCACCGAAAGTGCCAAGCATTGCAGGCACACACCGGTGAGAGGTGTGACGCTAGAGTTGGGCGTGGGAGTCAGGGAACACCTGCCCCAACATATATTGGCAAGAAGAAGAAATTCAGGTCGCCCCAAAATACTATTGTCGAGTTCTGGTTTTGTGTTGATGATATTAGCCGATGCGTGATGGGTTCGAAGAAACCGTTTGTATTAGAGTGGCCATCAGTTCCAATGACATGGCCAGTAAAGTTTGGCATGAACCTAACGATGCAAGAAGTTTTATTGTTAGAAGAAGCAGGTTTTCAGTTAGAGCAACGTGGTACTTTGTCGCCTCGTAGACAGTTTCAGGTAACTATGAGCATGCCTCTACCGCGATCGAACTTCCCGCTTCCAGAGAATCCGGACTCGTACCATACTTTCCGCAACGGCTACCAGATTCGCCGAAGTTCAGATGTGCCTTCCGTGGAACACCGAAACAAGTGGTCAAGCGTAGCGTTGATGAAGAATTGCTACGTTACGAATGTCACCGCCATGCCGTATCCGGGATTTGGATGCGTCATCATTCTTCTAACAGAGAAAGAGAAGTCGTATTGCATAACCTTCACAGACTACCCGGCGTGTACATGTCCAAATTTCCTGAAGATGTCAGTGGAGGCGTTGGGGAAGAAAGGGCAGTGGAAGTATTGCAAGCATGTGTATTACATCTTACGCTATTTATGTAAGATGGACTACAAGGAGGACTTATTCATGCATGCCCCAAGCTACAGCTTTAACGAGGTCATGCGCATTCTAGAGCTTGCAAATATTGCCGAGCAAGCATGAAAATCGTAGTGAAGTATCTTCTGAATAGTATTTGTATTTTGCAATAGCTGGTATTTGAACATGTGAAATTGGTCTTGCTTGTCACGAGAATGGCTAATAGTCAATGCATGAGTGAATTTCTCACTTGTACTTCTCTTCAATGTACTAATTTATGTTACAATGTATCATTCTTTCTGATACATTATTTTAACCGACTTGAGAGGCGCTATGTTAGCAACATGCAGAAGTTATGTCATGTATTGGCAGCATATAATACCATCAAATTTGAACCACGCCTAACTCCAATTGGAGAGATGCCGTATCTTAAACCATTGGACGATAGTTTAGAATCTAATATTAGAACATTAAATATTATTTGTTCCAAACACTGTATAATATAGCTATCACGATGAAATTATATGACTCCACATCCCCTACTGTTGGATTTCACATTCATTGTAAGTTTTATAAAATTTCATTCAAATTTTTTATTTGATTGTGGACTCTGTAATTTTAAGGTTTTAATAAATGGAAATAAAACCGCGAGTTGATAGTCCAGGACATGAGCGACGAAAGGAATTTGGTAAAAATGTCCATGGTTAGAGATTCCACGGCTATAGGATACATTCTAAGTTTAGAAAATTCTTTGAATTTTCCACGCAAAGTTTGAGAGACTTATCATTGTTTTCCAAAAAAAAAAGTTTTGCCATAAAAAAACAAATTTTTTTTCCCATTTTCAGACTATTTTCTGATCACTGCTCGCCGCTCACCGCTCACCGCTCACAAGATAGCGTCGCTGTCACAGTTGCCAACTTTTACATCTTCCTAAGGATTAAAATTTTATTATTTTTCCATGAAATTTTTGGCGTGAGACCATCTCCTTGTTAATTATATGTGTGAAACATTTCAAGTCCAAAATATCCACAAACAAAACCATTCCAAACCTACCAAAGTGTGTAGTTGTGAGAAACAAATAGGGAAAACATTTTAGTACTTCCAACTTTGACACCCTACCTATGGCTCACAATAGTCACTTCACCATGAAAGTTTTGGCACAAGATCACCTCTATGTTGATAACATGTGTGAAAATTTCAAGGCCAAAAGATGGATACAAAAGAAGATATTCAAAATCTACCAACATGTGTAACTAAGAGTATGGAAAGAGTATGTTGTGTTTGTAAAAGAGTATGGACTGAGTTATGTTATACATGAGTGTTACATGAGTGGAGTTATGCAGATGGAAAAGTGATGGATATAAATTGACTTAATCACTTGGACTAATTTATTCATATGGATTGATTCGTTCACATGGGCTGAGTGATGCATATGAGATGAGGCACATGGGCTAAGTGATGCATGAGTGCTCGTTAATGATTTAGGATTGTATTAACATCGTGAAAGAAAGTGCATGATGACAATTTTAGATGAAATTTTTGCTTGCATTTTAGGTAAGGTAGAGGCACCCAATTCCGATCACATAAGCCAGTTGGGGACTCAAATGACATTGTATGTCACAAACATTTATGTAAAAAGATGTGGAATTAGGAATGAAACTCAACAAATATTTTCTCAAATTTAATCACAAAGATTTGCAATTGATATAGAATTTAGAAGCCCCAAAACCAGCGGAGCTTATAATCAAACTATAGAGTAGGTGAGATTTGGTGCCCTCCTTCCCCGAATGCCAATAAGTGAGTGGATAAAATGAGAGAAGACATGCCATGGATAATCAACTTATGGAGGTACCCAATGCCGATCGGCCTTGTTCGACTTTCGAGGCAAGGCCACCAATGAGAGCTCAATTGGGGTGGAGCAACCCAAAATTGCATACTTCGTGACCCAATGCCGATCATGACTAGAATTTTTCAGATTTTGAGTTATCGGTTTTGGGTCGCTTCATGCACCATTTCATATATTTACCATTTTCATGCACCATTCCATACATACTCTACTGATTGGAATTGGGTGGCTGATCAGAATTGGGTGCCTCTACCTTATGAATGAAGGAGGGAATACAAGAGTTTACATTGCAACGACTCTTGGAATTTCTTTTGGAACAGTTCAAAGGTTAGTGAAAAAATTCAAAGAAGATGGAGCTTACACACGCAAACCGTGCGGTGAAAGTTACGCTAAAAAGCTTAGTGATTGAGATGTTTGTAGTGTTTTGGAATAGTCAAGAACTCATCGTTGCTCGTCGGTCTCAGATATTACCAATATTGTACTTGTCGCACGTCTTCCTTTTCCACGACCTCTGCCATTGTTCAATACCTCTATTCTATCAAATCCTAAGAAACCCGCATGTGATGGTTGCACTTCCTTTTCAATATCTATCAGGCTAGTTGTTTTAGAAATACCCTCAAATCTCTTGTTAGACTATCTCATTTTGGACTTCAGCAATTGCAACAGTGTGAAATACACTACTTGAGCCTTCTTTATCTTTCTATAGGATTCTACAATTCTAGCTGAAGAGTTTTGCATCCAGTTCAAAAAATCAAAATACACTATAGGAGTTCAAAGGAGATTTTTTGAGCTTCTATAGTATACTATTAGAACATTCATAAATATCACGGCGCTTTCACGGCACTCTGTTTTTATTAAAGAGGTATTTTCAAAGAAAATTTCTATTTTTTGATTGTTTGCAGCTGCCATACACTTTAACAAACCTTAAAAAAACATTATTGCAACCTAACTTTAAATCATAGCACTTTCTAATATAATACGCATCATTCATTAAAGCTTTTTGAAATTTGAAATATCCTCAATAAATTTGGAATTGTAGACGTTCATGTCAAATCTATGGCAGTCCCTTCCATTCCTTCCCTAACTATTCCACCTAACACATATTTCACATAAACATTTGTCATCATAAATCATGCAACATTTGAGACAAGACCCCTCGTCAATTATTCTAAATCACTAATAATTTTATTCTCTCCCTCCGCCAAATGTCACACGTTTCCGTGATCTATCTACATACCAAATTCAAACTCTACAACAACTACAAGTGTCACACCTTCTTTGTTGATCTCTTTAGACTTTCTAATTCTTACCGTCAACTCTAGTCAAATCGTGTTGTTAAAATGGCTATACTTTAAGTCAATGAGTGTCATCCTGTTCCAATCCAAATACTATAAGTAGTAGATGGACTTGCCATAGTTACTTCACTATTGCTCGCTCAGTCGCACTTTGTTTTGAATACATCATAGATACTATTCACATAGAGGAAGAAGTTTTGGATGATTGGGGCAAAATCAGCTATACCATGCTAGAACTTTGTACACTTGTAGATGATTGCGCAACATGGTCTTTGAAAAAGGGTAGTTATAAAGTTATTGATGTACTTGAGTCACAGATGCAGACTTCCATGGAGATCTTGACACCCCGGCAGTCCATCACTTCGAGCATAAATGCAAGGATCCACACCCTAGAATCAAGCATGCCTAGCCCCCAATACATTGCAAGTGGCTCAAGCACTCCATATCCGATACAAATCAAAGAATGCAAAGACAACTTCACCCCAAAAGATATCACGACATGTACTCCTCCAACTCTTACCACACCAACTTCGTCCGTGCTCATCCAACAACAAAAGCCTCTTATCTTATCATCCACATTCCGTCCCCCCTATATCTCAACACCCTAGAATGTACAAGTGTTGTGGCATGTTTGAAAAGGCTTGCCTCTAGGCCCAGCAAAAAAAATGTGCTGAAGATGGTCGACAATGCTAGAGTGCCACATATGAAGGTTGACTTCCTCCCCTCCACGTGTAACGGTGACATCATCTTCAAGCTGCCACTTGCTTTTTTGGACGCGAATTCCTCTAAAGCCCAAAACATGCAATGTATGGATAAGATTCATAAGAAGTATAACGGTCACTACTCGTGTCTTACAAAGACTTCAAACATTTTGAATGACATGGCGTGACCTTTGAAGATCCTCTTGTATTGGACATTTCCATTGCAACAACATGGAGTGTGATTATCTAAAGCAACGAAACGGCCAGGACCTCTACAACGAGGAATAGAAAGGAACCACCTTCGTGTCATTTTGACTTGGCGGAGCAGAAGAATGTAGGTCCTCAAAGACAAGCTTACGTGAGTAAAGTGTCTGTTCATTCCACTACTAAGACCATGTCCACCAGACACGGAATTAGTAGTATGGAACTACTACCCCCTCTCGAGGGTAGACACTATGTAACAAGTAGCCAAATCACACAAGTAACCGACCATACCAAAGAAAATAACACAAGAAAGGAGGGGGGAGGGAAAATAGAAGAAAAGCGGAAAATCTAAGGGGAGTAGGCAAGGTAGGAGGTATTTGTTGGTCAAGGGTGAAAATGTGTATTAGAGGTAATCTTTATGGGGGGTCTTATGTGTTGGGGAGGGCATGGTTGTTTTCAATTTTATGTTTAAGTAGTAGTATTGTCCTATCGACATATGTGGGAGTCTGAAACTCCCATTTGATTGCCCCTACCAAAGAAATTAGCTAAAATTGTGATTTTTAGGTTAGATAACCAGCAAAGTAGCTAGTATTACATAGAAATATGTTGTATAGTAATTAGTGAAAGTAGGAAAATGCTTAACTAGTTAATTAGTGTTATAGTGGTCATAAAACCAGGCCTTAAACAACCAAGTTTTATGCCGGTGAGACTTCAAGAAAACGGTCGGGAAAAGTCTCCGGGACAAAAGACTCAAATCACATCTTAGGGCTAAATTAGCTATTTAAGTTTTCATTAAGTAGATAGACTATTTATTAGTTTTCTGGTTGAATTGTTTAGGTTTCTTCTTTCGAGTTTAGTGTTTGTTAGAGTCTGAAGTTCTTATTTGAAAGAACTAGAGTTTAATTTTATATAAAATAAAAAGAGAAAAAAAGAGAAAAAAAAGAAATTTATAAAAAAAAACTATAAGGGCTGATATTCAGGCTAAACCCAGGTATCAATTAAGGATATTGTTGAGACCCGGACCGAGAAGGGTAACGGGTTGGTCACAACCGGTACCACCGCGAAGTGACGACGGCCACGAGGAGGACGACCGCCACGAGAAGGACGATTGCCACAAGAAGGACGATTGCCACAAGATGACGACCGCCACAAGATGACGACGGCCACAAGAAGCCAACCGCCACGAGGATGAACAACCACCACAAGGATGAAGATTGCCACAAGGATGACAAACGCCATGAGGACAAAGACCACACAAGAAGAGAAAAGGGAGCTCTGTACACACAGAGAAAGGGAGCTCGAGAAAGAGAGGAGAGCTTGCGAGAGAAGGGGAATACGACCAAGACACCACGAGGAGAAGAAGAGCAGCAAGACAGGTGGAAGAAGAGAAGGAGGCAAAGGAGGAAGAAGAAAAGAGGAGGGTTTGTGGCGGAAGGTTGAAGGAGAGTTGCAACAACCTTGGGTTTGAATTTGCAACCTTGGATTTTGAATTTACAACCTAGGGTTTGTGGAAGGTTGTGGCGATTACTAGGCGTAAGAAAGTACACCGGTTACCTGGTATACTTGTGTGTTTTCTGAGCCGGACCGGAATTTGTGATAGGAGATTGGTGTAAATACAAGGCACATCCCGAAGGAAGTCCATCTCGGACAACATGACTCCACCGGTAATACAGACGCTTTCCAAGATTGACCCAAACAAGTGGAAATGGATTGCAAAAGGAGAATATTTTGAGGAAGGCGGTTGAGTTTTTAAACTCAATCTTCCGGTAAATCCTTCCATGGATCTAACGGGAGACACTTCCACTCTTCCGAATGAGTCTTCTAGTTGAGCCATTGTTA
Source organism: Bryoerythrophyllum caledonicum (assembly GCA_963971425.1). NCBI lineage: Eukaryota > Viridiplantae > Streptophyta > Bryopsida > Pottiales > Pottiaceae > Bryoerythrophyllum > Bryoerythrophyllum caledonicum. The sequence goes on from OZ020520.1 coordinate 6,309,933, forward strand.
TATGTTATGTTATTGTTGATTTTTCTCATGCGTTGATGGGATATTGTTAAAGTTGCTAGATCTAAACACTAGGGTGAGAGTAGTGATGTCGATGGGGCTCCATTGCGCATCCGGTCACTACCACTTGAGTGATTTCTTTGCCTACTTACTTTTGTTAGGGAATATTTTAGTGGTATCGGACCGGAGGTCTTCCGATTTACCGGTCTACCGGTAATCTGTTGGTGACTAGGCTGCCCTTGATTTTAGGATCTAGATGCCATTTTGTCATTTTGTGGATCTAGTTTTGGAGGGTAGCTATTGACTTTTGTGCACTCTCTTGATGCCATTTCCACCTTTTGAAGATCTAGTTTTGGAGGGTAGCTAGAAGTCTTTGTATACTTAAGGAGCCTTCGGCTTTTATATTAATAACTCCTCTCGTTGTTTCCTTGCTTCTGTCTTGCCTTCATTGTTTGTGTCTAGAATCTTTTGTTAAGCTTGTGTCAATAGAGGTGGAGAGGGTTGAGTCTTCTTAGTGAGTCTTAGCTAGGATTTGCAAGGTTGTGGCTTGTTGAATGTTGTGTGATTGAATGTGAGTAGAGGCTTCTAGAGGGTGTAGGATATCCAAGTTAGATAGGTGGAGTAAGATCCGAGATCTACTCCAAATCCTTGACCGGTGGGATCGGGAAGACCTGTCTGAGTTGCGTACGGGATGGGATCCGGGAAGCCGACGGCTATATTTGATAACATCGTTTAAGTGAGAAGTATTTGGATTGGTGGGGGAGGAGGGGTGATATCCCCCCTCTAGGTACACCGGGAGAGATCCCGGCTAAACCTGAGTCCGGAGTATTTCAGGGTTTCTACTCTTATAGTAGATGAGGTCCGACAATCCCCGTGGAAGGTTGTCTTGTTTATGTGATTTTCTTAGCATTAGACTATTGTGAGTCTTGTATTTTCTCTGTTTGACTCAATTGGTGTGGTTGTGGTTGGAACATGGTTTTGCGTTCCCGGAGTACTGAAACTATTTTACAGTAGATTGTGAAGACCAGTAAACTAGGTGTGACCTTTTAACTCTTTCAAGGTGTAGAGTTAGATTGTGAATATTGTGACCTCTTGACTTCAAAAACGGAGGGCAGTGACTTTCTGGGCATTGTAAAAACTTACGGGAAAACTACTCTGACGTTCAACAAAGTTTAAACTAAAACTAAACCGGTATATCTTTGTTTGAATTAATCCAATTGATATTGATATTTGTGTTACTTTTCTTTGAATTCTTGTTCAGTAAGCTGCAAGTGTGGGCATTGACATGTGGGCTATTCTAGATTTGTTATAGGTGGAATACATGATAAGAAGTTCGAAGGACACAACGGAAGTAAGGAAGTCTACAAGAATAAGTTCATTCCAAGGTGTGCCTAGCCAGTATTCGACACGGGCATCTTCTCCAAAGAATCTGTAGTTGATTTACGGATTGTTGATACCGGGAGCCAACAAAGATTTTCTAATCTTCCGGTTATTCCAAGATCAGCAACTAACACTATGGCTCGGCAGGGGACTCCGTTAAAATATAATAAGTTTAGATGTGATGGGAGCAAAGATGCCGATGAGTGGATCAAGGAGTTCGAGGTCACCATAGACGCCAACCAGGAGGATCCGGCAACCCGGTTGAGGATTTTACCCGGTTTGCTAAGAGGTGAGGCTTTCCTTTGGTTTGATGATGTAGACACTGAAGTGAAGACTGATTGAACCGCATTGTCTGCCTTGTTCAAACGCACCTTCCAAGACTTAGGAGGTGACAAAGGGATGACTGGAAGACTGAACAAGTTAGTTCATAATGAAAGTGAGTCTATCCGGTCATACGGACATAGGATGAGGACTCTTATGTCCAAACTTTCTTATAACACACCAAACACCATTTAAGTAGTGTGGTATGTGTCAGGACTTGATGAAGACACAACACGCTACGTCCGGCGATCGGAACCGGAGACTCTCCAAGAGGCAATGACGTCATTGTCAATCTGTGTCGGAATTAGACTCACTCCCCGAGAGGCAATGACGTCATTGTCAATCCGTGTCGGAATTAGACTCACTCTCCGAGAGGCAATCATGACAAGGATTTCGAGAGTGAGTCTAACTCCGACACGGGAAGCGCCCAATCGAGTGACGTATGTCCACCACCTCGGAGAGCTTCTACTTCCCGAAGTCACCGGAAGGATGGCGACAGATCGAGAATCAAGGTGAAGGTGGAGACTCCGGACACCCATAAGCAGATAATACAGGACCTTATCAATGCCATGACTAAGCTCTCCGTGCAGTTGGCAGCACCATAGAAGACCTCGAGAGTCATTCCAACAAACCGGAAGAATGTCTGGTGCAACAACTTTTGAGAGAACGGCCACAACAATGGTGAGTGCACACGCTCACGTCCTATTCACTTCGTAGATGCTGATGGAATCATGGAATGAGGTACTATCCGGCCGAGTGTGAAGACGATGAATAGGAAGAATTGGAGGTCTACAACGTTGTTCCATCATACGGCCGGGGGAGAGGCTCCTATTCTTTCAACCAGCCCGGACAACAAGCCACCGAAAACTTCCAAGGTAATACTTCACAACCTAGGTCTCCACTTCCAGTTCATTGGCAACCAATGTCATTTGTGATTTGTGAAGCAGTATGGTGTATGTTTCTTGTGTGGAGAAGTCGGGCATTTTGCCTGGGATTGCTTGGCAAGAACTCAATTTGGTGTGGAATATAACCAAGAAGCTCCTTTGGAGCTACCATGCCAGAATTGAGGTGAGAGTGGCCATACTACAGGTCAATGTCAAGAGCCTTCCAAGCCGAAGGTCATCTACAAGAAGGTTGACAACCCTCCCCTACAGCAGATGGCCTTGAACTACGGACATGCGGGAGGCGTGGAACAGCCTACGAAGTGACAACCACCCGTGGAGCTGCAACCGGAAACTGGGGTACATTGAGAATTGTTTGTTTCTTGTTCTTAGGGTTTCATGATGGTTTCAAAACGGAGTCGTGGTAGTTGCAGTACAGTAGAGGCCGTAGTTCCTCCAAATTTTGACTTAGGTTTGGATTTCGAGGAAGATGTTTCTCTTAATGTGAGAGGAAGAGCAAGGACGGAGAAGAGAGTTGTTGTGTCTTGTACCAGCAGGTTAACCTCTTCCATTGCTTCCATTGTCGGAATTGACAATTCCAATTCAATTTCTAGTAATCCGACCGACTCAGTACATGGCATTATCGTCCATGAAGATGCTACAGTTGATAATAAAGTTAGAGTGTCTATCGACGCTGACAAAGACCACAATGACCTTGTTGATCATGCAACAAATGTAAGTATTATCTTCTTTACGTTAGTAGCTCTTCTTTTCTGTTGTAGGTGTAACATATAATTGCTTCATGTTATATAATGATACTATCCGATATTACCAGGTTAGTTCTCCACTTAACTTTTGTTGTTGATGATCCACTCACAATATGTGAAATATATCTGTGTGCTCAAAATAAATGATATAAGTGAATTATATCTATATCTTTATGTTGTGAATAATACTAGATTTAATTTGATTTGATCAGAGTGTCTTTTCAATTGCAGGAGCTGCAAAGTAGTATTGCTAATTCATCCAAAGTCAAATTACCTTTGGCCAGGTAATTACTTCTAATTTCCATGCTCGCATGCATCGGTAAATTCTTTTCTGCAGTTTGGCAAGCTTGTTTAATGACATATATCTTGTTTTGCACAGGGACGATGTGCAATGTGCGATAGGTGCAGTTGAAAACGATCAAGTTGATGGACAACAACTCACTATATATTTGACTTCCAAACAAGCATCTCACTCTGGATTTGATGACTTCGATGAGGAGGTGTTCAATGCTCAGATGAACACAGCCGATAAAGGTGGTACTAGTAAGAGCAATCACTCGTGCAAGAATTGTTTTAATGATTGGCGTCAAGACAATGGTATGGATTTGTCCATCTCTCTTGAAGAAATCCCTCTTCATGATTGTAGAGCCTAAATCCTAAAAATAGCTTTCTCGAAAAACTAAGTATAAAAAGGGTTGTAGATATATGGAGAATCAAATAATTAATGATTAAGTTTACACTAAGTAGTTAATTAATCAAAAAGTGCCTATTCATATCCAAGATATAGGAAATAATGGGAAAAAGGTTGAACTCGCACCCTTTGGAAAGGGTGTGCCTTTTCATGAAAAAATATGAATAGATGTGAGGATTTAGTGGAATTAATCTTAGTGGTTAATTATAGGATAAATCGTTTTTCCAAGAGGTGTGCCTCTTGGATTTGAGTAGAATGACTAGCTTGAATTTTTAGCATTCTTGGCCATTAACATAGACATTCCTTGGAGGAAGATTGGAGTAAGCCCTAGCTTTAGGTGTAAAAGCTAGTTGATGATTCATATTGTTGTAAGAATATATAAATATATATATATATATATATATATATATATATTATTGAATTTGCATATGTAAAGTCTTGTGTGTGACTTGAATAATATTGTTAATTGAAATAATATTAGTTCTTCATAGAATAAATTTGACATTGTATTTTGTAAATGCAATTGTATGCATGAGGTGTTAATTGTGAATAAATTCTATGCATAAATGCATTATTTATTTAGATCTTCATTGTAGAAATTAGGATATCATCCTAATTGTTTATGTAACATGAAAGTGTGTGTGTTAATGAATTAAATTTAATGTATTGCATATGAGTGAAATGTGAATACTTAATATTAAATCTTCAAGAGATTAAGTTAGGGAAAGATCCTAACTATGTCAAAGTGACATTGTGAATATTAAAGTAATAATTCTAAATGTATGTAAGGCATTTAGAAATTAATTTGGAGTAAGAAATTGAATGCATTAATGTGAGGAATGCATAAGTAGTTGATATAAGACTTAAGTTTAAGTGTGGAAACTTAAGTATTAAGACATGAGAGGAAAGTCTTATGCATGTGTAAATAAGAAAACTCAAGTCTATAGTGATGAAGAATTTAAGTATAAATGATAGAACATTAGTCTGAGTGATAGAACTTAAGTCTATAGTGAGGGAAAACTTAAGTCTGAGTGATAAAACTTAAGTATGACTTACAGAACTTAAGTCTACAGTGATGGAAAACGTAAGTGTGAATGATAAAACTTAAGTATGAGTTACAGAACTTAAGTCATGCAAGTGTAAGAGTGAAGATACTCTTTTTGCATTTAAGTGTAAAGGACTAATAGATAGGTTAGACTTAAGTCAGGACTTAGAGTAAAAATATTTAACTTGTGTGTTATTCGAGACTAATACGTGTGATGAGTACGTGAGTATGTGAACCGTGGACGTACGTGAGAAGTGGAGCGAATTGCACGAGGTAAATTCAAGAATTCTAATGGAATTAATTAAGGAACCAACCATGAGTGCAATGGATAGTATCCAATAGCCGAAGATGACAAAAGTATAAGAAACTAACTAACGTGCATATTCATACTTAAATCAAGAGCAAGGCTCTACCTAAGCACTTAAATCCTTGGGATTAACACCTTAAGAGTGGAATGCTAAAAGTGAGGCATTTTAAGGCTTAATTCCTAAAAATGAGTGCATAAATTTAAGTAAGTCAATAGAAAGATAACTTTTGACTTACAATTAAAGACAAACTACTTAACAATTGACACTAGACCATCCCGGGAAGAATTTAGAATCATGGAGAGACTTGTGTGAGTCTTTGGTGTTTTGCGAATGTGAATTTTATGATTTACAATGACATGTCCAATATGCTTGTAAAGTTCTTTTATGTTTTAAAAAAAAGAATGGAAAGCACTGTCCTAATCATTCTGTCATGCAGATTTACAAAGGTCTAAATCGTATTCTCTATAATGCTCAAAGAGAGAGTATAGATGTTTCTAGTATGCATGAGGCAGAATTCATTATGCGCAGACATCTTTTTTTTGGACGTGTCAATAAAGTTGTCATCCTAGTCATGAAGAAGAACATCAAGGCAGGGGCAAACTAGAGTCGAAGAAAGGTTGACTTTTTCATGACTAAAGATGAGTTGAGGATTTTGTCACATCCTGCTCATCAGGTGGGCACACCTGAAGGCGTACAGAAGCGGTTTGCAATGTACTGCACCCAGATTTTCTTCATCAAAGGTGATACGGAGCTGCACAAGTTGCTATTCATGGATTTTTTGCTTGGTATTGACGAAGAGCAACAAGAGTGCTTGCAGTATGATGAGACTGTCTCCAAGAACCATGCTCCAAGTATGTCCAAGTGCCAAGCTGAACATTTTAGAGATGTAGTGTGCTCGTACAATGTTGATGTCGTTGACACCTTTAAGGTATTTGTTGCACACATGCCGGAGGATTCGAGTACTTGCCATTTGTTTCTATCCCTGAAGAAGTTTAGAGATGCTATAGCTGCTGCTTTTGAACCTGTCTGGTTTCAGAAGAATTCTAACTTGGGAGAGTCTACTCTACGTAAATTTCTGAGGGATATGGCAGCTACCGTAGGACTTGATGGAGACTTCACCAACAAATTTGGCAGGGTTACTGGCATCACTTGCATGATAGCATCAGGTGTGCCCATCGATGTTATTGCATCCAATACAAGGCACAAGAATGTTAAGAGCATTGAGAGATACAATCATATCAAGAACCTCTAGACAAGAACGGCTCAAGCAATTTCAAGGCTAGAATATCAAGGCTTGAGTTTTGAAGACATGTTGTCCACAGAGATGTCTAATTAGCAACGTCATGCACAACATGCATCGCATGCATGGCATGCACTGCAGCTGAACAACATCGTTGTGCTTGAGGAGATTAATACTAATGATAGTGCTGGTGCATGTGCCTTTACGTCCATATTCGATTGTGGCAGGCATATTTTAAGTAACAAGGTTGTCTCTGCTCCAGGAAGGTTGATGCAGACTCGTCTGGTTACATGCAACTCATGTGGGAGTGTAGAGCAGACTCTTTCTTTGATAGAAGCAAAGATGAAATTTCTTGCCAAATATTATGAGGATTTCTTGAATGATGATATGGAAAGTAATCTTCCGACATGTCACGTTCCTGAAGCTCCTCTAGGAACTCGGTTTGCTATGCAGAGGAGCCGTGCTTTACTTAGAAGAGAGTACTCTAAGTTACGTGACAAAATCAAAGGCATCAAACTTGTTGTTTCCAATCATTTGGGTGTAGGAGATCAGGTTGTTGACGTAGATGAAGGGCATGGACCAGACAAGCTACAACAACCTGTGCAACATGAGACTCAAGAGATTCATGGAAGATCAGGTGAATTACGTGACACATCAAGATCTGATCACCTCATGTATTCAGTGCCACATATTGAATTAGTGCTGCAGGTCAAAGCAGTGTCGATGTTTCAACATCCAGTATCGCAGGTGGTGATGTTCCACCAAATAGTATAGCTGGTGCCGCAGGTCGAAGGAGTACCTACGTTCCAGCCCATGATGCAAAATACAAGGAGCCAGCCAACTATGATACAAAGTGCAGAAACTCAAGCCATGAATCTAAGTGTAAGTTCATGAGCCTAATTTTTTTGTTCGGTTTGCAGACACTTGCTCGTTGTGTGTTTGGCAGGCACTTGCTTGCTTTGTGTGTAGAATCGCACTTTGAATCAGCTGCAATTTGTTTTGCATATGCAGGTGCCATTTCAACCATACTATAAACTATACGGTTTATCCCATCATACTAGAATGATGGTTCCTGGAAATGAGTATCAAGGCTTGGCTCGACAAGTTGCACCAGTATTTGGTAATACTATGTACAATTACCAGAATTTTGACATAAATATGTTCACGTAGACTATCCACGACATAGCTGGTTCACGGTACTCGGTGTTGATCTCGGCGTCCACCAGGGTATCTACCAGGGCCAACGTGATGAAGATCATGACCATGATAGGCGCTAAAGTGCAAGCTGCTGGTCAACGCTGATGTGATACCATTGCTTTTTCTTAAGAATATTAGAGATGAGTACGTGAATCTAGAGTTGAATTGGTGCAAACGATGGAGAAATAGATTTGTGTGCATGATTTTTTGTACTCTCAAAGGAGGATTTATGGACGTGAATTCGTCTTGATTGTGTAGTTGGTGGCAACTTATGCAAATGAATTTTCCAAAATCATGCACCAACTGCAGTTCTTGGCTTATCTTTCTCGTGTATCAATGTAAGGTTTGGAACTTGGGTCGACTTACAAAACACCTAGGCTACACCCACCGTTAGGTTCGTTCTAGGGGATGGTCTAGCGTCTAGTCTAAGGTAGTTATCTCTAATTCTACTAATAAATGTGTCAATTGTTGTTGGCTTTAAGGTTTTGAAGGTAAAAGTGTATCTATAACCTACACTCTTAAGGATTCTTTCTTATTACTCTTATACCCACAAGCATGTGCAATTATGACGTGAGCCTTGCTCATTGTCATTATTCTGTGAAGTGCCCATCGACTTCTAACCTATACCCTCATGGGTAAATGGATTCTATCCATTTGGTACTCATTGCCAATTCCTTAATTAGTTCAAGTTAATAAATCACAATCTAACCTCCAGCAATGAGCTCCAAGCTTCCTTATGTCTTCACTTTATACTTCTCGTCATCATACCTTTAAACCACAAGTTAAAGCGCAAACAACACACAAGTAATAATTAACACTATTCTTAAAGGTTCAAAGTATTAAGTCTAATTCTTGTCTCAATTAACTAGATGCACTATTATCTCTTTTAACTAGACTTCCTATACTTTGTATATTTCTTTATATCAAACTTTTATTCCTTTGTTAATTATAATTTTTTTACTACACTATTATCCTTCGTATACTATTACACTTTCTAAGGATATTCTTGTAATAAAAGTTTCGATCAATTCTACTTCTTAGCTAGTCTTAAAGGTTAACTTTAACAACTACTAGACTCTTGATCTATAAATTACAATTTCATTACTAGTCTCACAAGTCAATGTAATTTCCACATTATATGTTCATCTCAACCATATGTGGATCAAACATTAATAATCAAAATTATTAATTCTCAAATTAATAATGCATTTGTAATTGAAACTTCAATTCTCATGAATTCCAATTCCAATGATTCTGAATCACAAACTTCAAACAAGTATTAGTACATCACATACATAATGCATTTTTTATTGAAATTAATTATATGCAATTTAGAATTAATTTTATTTCCGATTGCAATTAATTCTACTTCACTTCTATGCATCAATTGTCTTGTATATTTTTGGTTTTTTTTTTTTTTATGTTTTTTTTTTTTACAATTTGTTCACAAATTGGTACTGTAGATATTCAATTTCTACTCTAACCAATTTCACTTCCAAAATTCACAAATTTCATTTATTTATTATAAATTCTATTCTAGTGAATTTTGTAATCTCATTACAATTTTCCTTCACATTTAACTTCCACAATTCATAATTTTGAATTTAATTCCTTACTTAATGTGTCTTATTACACATGAACAATATCATACAACAATTACAATTATGTAGCTAGCAACTCGTAGACTTACACATAATTCAATAATTAAATATATTTCAAACAAATTTCTTACAAATCACATGTAAGAATTCTTACTAGCTTCAATCCAAGCTAGGACTCACATAGTTTTCTTCAAATGTGGTGTGATCATCATCACTTTCTATTCACTTATACTATCTTAATTATGAAAAGGTACCGCTTTTCCTAATGACTTTTCCTATCACATCTTTTGGTTTAATTTAAAAACCTTTTCATATCATTAGGAGTTATGTCCCTTCTTCGTACCTTTCTAATTCTCTTTTCTATTTATTTTAGTAATTTTCTATTTATTTTTTATTTTACTTCTACTTTTACTTTTACTTTATTCTTTTGAAGTTGTTTTTATAGCTTTTAAGCTCTACTTTTTTGAAATTTGACAACTTCATCATTTTGGCTCTACAATCAAGCCCCAACTTCGTTAAAGCAAGCAACTCCTTACTTTCAGTCACTACATACTAAACACTACACTAAAGATGGCATTTAGTGTGGTGGTACGAATAGTATAATTACCCTAGTACACTATTCATGAACAAGTTGGCAATTAGTGTAAGCAACCATTGTCATTTATAGTAACCCCCAATCATTGACCTACCTTAGTACACTATTGCTAAAACATATGATAATTAGTTTTAATACCCAATCAACCACCTACCGTAGCAAATAAATTTGTTAAGAAGTTCAAATAATAATATTAATATAATACTAAAATAGTATTAGAATATTATTAAATAATACCAAATTAATATTGAATATTTGATATTTAAACAATATGTAATGTATGCTTCTTTAGAACTTCATTAGTATATAAATAATATTTAAATATGTAAATGATAATTGACCAATATTCAATGAGTATACAATGAATATTTAATAAATATTTAATGAATGTTTCATGACTGTTTATGAATATTTTTTAATATTTAATAAATATATAATTAATCTTTACTTCATATTTCATGAATATGCACTGGATATTCAATAAAATATTTGATGAATACTTAATTAATATTAGATTCACATTAATTTAATATGTAATTAAAATTTAAGTAATATTCAGTTAGTTTTTAATATATATTAATATATATATACTTATTATTTAGTTAAAATTTAATTTATACGTTATTTATATTTAATGAATATTTGTGAATATTTAATGAATATGGACTGTATATCATGATTTAAATATTTAAATATTTATTTAAATATTTAAATATTTATTTAAATATTTAAATATTTATTTAAATATTTAAATATTTATTTAAATATTTTAATATTTTAAAAATGTATTATAATACTTTCATATATTTGTAATTTTTGTGAATATTTAATTTTGATATATATTCATTTATCATGATCATGATTATTTGATGTTTGTTTTTTTACCAATTCCATTATTCAATATTTGTTTTTTTAGTATCCAATATTCTACGTTATGAACATTTATTGTATGTTGGTTTATTTAATATTTAATTAGTTTTTATTTATTTTATATCTATGTCTTTTTAATTTTCCATTATATCTTTCTTCTCTCACTTTCCTTTTGAATTCCAATTTCTTATTTTTCCAATCTTATATTTGCAAATCCATTTCCTTCCTTATGCCCATTCTATTTTTCTCTACTTTTGGGATTTCTTTTTTGTTCCATATCCATGTTGTATTTTTTCCAATCTTTCTTTTGCAAGTTGTTTTTTCTTCAACGCACTCGTGACCTTCTTTACTTTGATGCTCGAAATGTGCACGTAATCATTTTCTATGTTTCATACACTAAATGTCCACATGTAAAAAAACCTAAGTCCCGCTATCTACTAAAATCAATATTTGGTGTAGTAGTTGACATTTAGTGTATAGTTTTGTCACTACACTAGTTGTAAAGTTGACAAATAGTGTGTGGGTTCGCATTTCGTGTCCACTACACTAAATGCCAACTTTAGTGTAGCGCGCCATAACCGAGCATAAGCTGTCCGAAAATTACGGGATTCCAATCGAAATTCGACCATATTCCTATCTGAGGAATCGAATACTGCGTGTGAGCCGTGCCTCCTAAACCTATGAGGAACCGCCACGTCGACAAGGTTCAGCGAAGAACCAGCTATGAATAGGCGGAGTGGTCCCAATTCTCTTCATTCGTGGTTAGTTTTCTGGAAAATGCATCGGTTGTCGATAAATGTGTCTGTCTTGATAATGTTTGATCCTGTGAATGAACGGATAGACTTAACCCCTAAGGTACCAAGGCAGTATTACCCCAAAAACACTCCAAGATTAATGGATTCTAGTGCAATGAATAAAGAAGGTAACAAAAACTTTGATTTTTAGTTCTGACCGTAGGATCTCAAGAAAGGCTTATTAAGTAATACATATTCAAAATTTCATAAACTTTGACCGCACGGATTGAAAGATTATAGTGTTTGAAGTCAAGCAAATGGTTCATTTTCTACCCTGCGTTTAGTGGATCAGCAGACTTTGACTTCAGTTGGTGTCAAAAAATTTCACTACACAAGGTCAAAATCTATTACCATCTTGTTAAGCATGATGTTAGCTCCTTACACACCAATTTTTAGAGGTAGAGACAGGGTGTAGCATATTCAAAACAAGTGTGCAAGGAGTGGAGGCTCGAAATTTGTTAATTCACACTTTATTATTTTTGAACTTAATATGTTTTCGATTGATAATCCGAATGGTTAATATGAAGGTTAACATTACATTTGTTGTGGAAAAAATAAAAAGTGAAAAATATGAAGATCTCTAGGTTTTATGTGGAAAAGAAGAAGTTTTTTTGGTACCTTGCCCGACAATGAGTGACAATGTGTGAAAATGTTTGACTTGGGTTGGTATGCTATTTTTCACTAAAGACAAGAACTTTTTTTTGACAACATGAAGGGAAATAATATTACTTGCGAGCACTGAAAATCTCACTTCCAATAGAGTGTCCTATCAAAAGTTTTTGGAGGTGCCCGAGGTGCCCGCCCTCCCCATTTAAAATTCAAAACCCTATAACTATTTCATCAATTGTCCAATTTAGGAAAAATTGTTTTCCCACTCAGGTCTTGGTAATGCCCTTCTATGGTAAGAATTTCAAAGATGAATGTTTGAAACTGACAGGAACCTGACCGAATTTTCAAAAAGCCCATTTTTGACACTTGGTCCTTTAGGGCTTAAGAAAGTTACCGAGGCCGTGGGTGTCGCTGCTCGTCGTCCGCAGAAGCTAGGGTCCCTTCGTCACAAGCCAGCCTCGAGTTCGAAAGATTCGATCCTCTGCGCCAGCCCCGCATTCCCGAATCCATTTCACGGTTTGTAATGTACCGTGAAGGAGATCTCACGGCTCAGATCTCTCACGGCTCAGATCTCTCGAACTAGAGGCTGCCTGCGCGCGAAAGTCGTATTGAGAAAACTTCAGAAGAGCAACTTGCTATCTACGTGAACAAGTACTCTGCGAGACTACCGACTTTGGGAGCCGGTTTGCATCGCTATGTCGCCTTCTCCATCATCTCTGTGGATGCAGAAAAGGAGCAGGGTATGGATCTAACTTCTGGAGATGTTGTCTTATCTCACCGACGAAATATCAGAGCATTACGGGACCTGCTGTGCCGCATCAGTTTTGCAAGCTGGAGTCTTGAGTCAACCTGTCGAATCTGCTCCATATCCTGTTTTTTTAGTACCGCCTCCCCCTCCATTTCTTCTACCGTCTCCCGTTCCACCTCTTCCTAGCTTGGAATACTCTCCACCGCCTCCCTCTCCACCTCTTCGACTAAGCTTGGAACCCTTCCCACCTCCTTCCAGCTTGGCCACAGGCTCTCCACCTCCTCCTTTAGGTCCTGAATCTTCCTTAGCCACTCCACCAGCTCTGTAGGCTCCTTCACCTGGCATGACCATCCCTCCGATGACTACCACTATTGCCTCCAAATCTCATCTTGGACTGATTGCAGGCGTCTCTGCAGCTGCCCTGGTTGCATCCGAACTACTGATAGGCCTCACCATCTATTTCCGCCAACGAAGAGCCTCGAAGCCCGCCTTAATCAATCTTTCCGCAGAAACTAGTACACACGTACAAGAAAAGCCCGAAAGTGTCTAATTTGCATGTACAAAGTTTTGCACAAGAGTACCACTGTCACCGCATAAAACCACAATGTACCAAAGTATATGCCTCCCAATTGCATATTCAATAGACACGTAATTTCACTTTCTAGCACCAAACGTGGTTGCCTATGACTCGCAACCCATCCCCAAGTTGGAACACATAACCTTTCTTTCATACATAACAAGTACCAAAGATTGATTGAAAAGTGAGTATTCGGTCATGAATGCTTTGTGACAATTGCACATATATTTATTCACATTTCCTCACATAAGATAGTCAAGGTTCATCACATCATGTACATGATATTCACAAATACGAAGAGGTGAGTGTGACGGGCCAGGCATCATCGTTTCACGGCACAGCTCTTACTGATCATCGTGGTTCCATTCAGGACCCGACCAGGCGCCATGAGACTCACGAAGCACGTCAACCGAACGCCCTGAAACGGATGCAGCGACTCGAGCATCCCGTGGATTCTCCTCACCTTCGCGTTCATCACCACCTGAAAGGTAACGTTACCCCGCTGCACGTCGCCCTGCAATGCCGCACCGGCCAAAACCACGCGCTTCGCAGCCCTAATCTGGGCTGAAACAACAGTGTCGTTCTTGCGAGGTTGATAGAACGGCGGGAGCTCCGCAAGCCCGATCTCGTCCCCAGCGTAGAGCGCGCGCACGGTGATCCCTTTGATGTCGAACCCGGCCTTCTTGTTCGGGTTTCCGAATGCCACCGCGAGGTTCATGACCACATCGAGCTCGTACCGGCTAGTTTCGGTGACGTGGGTTACGTTGACGATGGTGAGGCTTGCGTCGGTGAGGTCATAGTTGCCTTGCTTCGGTTGCAGAACGAGCCAGTGGACCAAGATAACGACGCCGAGAGTCAGGAGGATCAGGAGCAGGAAAGTGCAGCAGCCGATGATGGTCACGCGGCGGCGGCGATAACGGCGGCCGGTGTAAGTTGCTGGCGGTGGAAGCGTGGCGCTCTTGTCCTCTTTCATCGTCGTGTATGGGTGCACATTCTCTGGAAGCGTTGGTGCAGCATCTCCTGCTGTTGCCTTCGATGCATCCATTGTCGCCTTAAACTGTCACAATTCTCAACGTTCCACAGTACTGATCAGTCTAGATATCCCGAAACCATGAAGCAGTAATCAAACTTCTCAAGCAAACACAACCAGCGCCACTACTCTAATGATCAGGCCATGAATTAGTTGGACCAACTTCTCAACTCACAGCAACCACCGAAACCATCATTCTAAAATATCTTGCCCGAAGCCATATCTGAAGTATAATCCAATTCCCTCAACTAAAAACTACCACTGTCATGAATCTCTGCCGACACTTACGATTGGACGAGGTCTGAAATCTCAAAGTTGTAAGGAAAGAAGTGATGGTGAGAACCGATGATCGATCTCTTGGTCAGGTGGCCTCAGTGAGCGTTCACAGACTGGTTAATGTATTTGCTAAGAGCTCAGTGCGTCCGGGTCTATATGTGTAGCAAGTTTGGTCGATGTGAGTGTTTTGTCGGCCTTGCAATTTGGTTCAGTCGGACGGTATTGGGTGCGATCGACGCAATCGTGACTGAAAATATATCATAATTGTCTGTCAAGGGCTGGTGAAAGGCCGCTAGGGTAATATTCAAGCATATTTGACCAGATTCAGAAGTGGTCCTCAATATTTTAGGACATTCGTCTAATTTTATAGAATGTTTGAGTCAATGCTAGTCTTTACCATAGTTTGCATGGGTCACCCCAAACTACCGAATACTAGTACAAAAGAGTTTTGTATTCTATCACTCTACGTTCGACACTTTTACATTATCCGCAAGTTTTCGACGTGAATTTCTGACACCTTTTTCGTCATTTCGCAGTCAAAACAGCCCTAATTGTACTAGTGTATGTAGACAGCCGTAAATCTTGATTAATGATAATCCTTCAACATGTTCGAAATTTTATTTCGGCGGCATTGCACAAACTTTGGCAATAAGAAAAACTCTTGACTATAATATGAAGTATGGGCATTGTTGGCCGCATGCAAAAGTTCCAGAATTTTCAGTTACTAATTGAAGGTCCATGTCTGGAGGAATTTAGTGGAAACTTGTGAAGGAGGTTTGGGTGGATTCAGCTGATCGCAAATTCCAGGAAAGAAGTCATAACCAAACTTATGTCTCTTCCTGAAATAATTTTCTTGCAGAGCAAGTCTAGTATCCAGTGCCGACTGTCACACCACTTCTAAAGGTAGTTCGGATTCTATTTCTAGTCAGTTCTTAGTCTGCATGCCCACAAGAGGTTGACAGTGTGAATAAGATAAAAACCCCCATAACCGACACGTTAAGCAATGTGCATATATGGATCTGAGAAGAAATATCAATATATTTTTTTATCAGTGATAGCCAATAGAATTACAATTTTTACCCAAGTGATTTCATATTTTTTGGATGAATTGTAAATTAGTTATGAATTTTCAAAGAGTGTTGCCATGTTTAGCTAATGGCCACCAATAGGTATCCTCAATAAGCACCGGTCAAAATATAAGGCTCCTTGGCTAAGAACAAACCTTTGTTTGGAACTAAATGGGTGGTAATGGAATGGAAGTGGGTTGAATATACCCAATTTTTTAGGTCTTGGTTACACGTTTTGGTTGGTTACTAGAGGGTGACCTTGAAGTGTCTATATGATCACCAAGCCTATGTCTGTAGGAGACACGTTAGCCGTATGTAACTATTCCCTCTCGAACGTGGAGTATGACTACACTTTAGCTCTTTCTCCATTTGGTAGATGTAGAGGCAAACAAAAACCAACAAATAACACGAGGATAGGTTTTCTTTCTTTTCGTATTAACCCTTACGCGTTAGAACAATGTACCCTACTAGTGGCAATAGTATTCGACATGTATGGTGTTGTATTTGAAAATAATAAGGTTCAAATATTAAAATGCAGATCTGAATTAGACGCTATGTTGCCCTCGTCCATTTCACTCTTACATCACTCTTTTACAAACACAATGTATACTCTTTCCGTATTTGCAACCTTGGTTGCAAATAAAATCCTACGTACATCCTATATACATATGAAGGAACTACTAGTAGTTAAACATAAAACTTTAAATAGAAACATTATCATTTAATGAATACGTCAATAATCATCAAGGGATTATAATTACTAAATTACTGGAAATAAATAATGTATTTTAGAAATTTGATTTCAAAATATCATTTTTTAGATGCATAATTTATTTATATATTTTGATTGATTAATAGATAGAAGGTGCAAAGATTGCTACAAAGCTAAAAGTTTATCAACTATATACAAAAATGAAGAAAATAATAAATTAAAATTCTTTATGGAAAAATTGCAGTTTATGCTAGAATTTTTTTATAAATGCACATAGATTCAGTGGGGTGACATTCAAATTGGCGCTTTTGCAATTTGAGGGATAGAATCTACAGTGCTACCAACTTTGATGCCCTTTTGAGGGCTGAAAATTTGTTAGATTACCATGAAATTTTTGAAACAAAATCACATCTATGTTGAAAACATGTATGCCAAATTTCAACGCGAGGAGATGAATAGAACAAAAAGATATTCATAATCTACCAAATGGGGTAGCTCAGTAATAGCTGTGACAAAAGTATCACAATTGCCAACATTTACATCTTCCGAACAATTGAATTTTCTTTATTTTCCCGTGTGAATTTTCTTTATTTTCCCTTGAAAATTTTGGCGTGAGACCATCTCCTTGATAATTTCATGTATGAAACCAGTCCAAAATATCAACATGTATAGTTGTAAGAAACACACAGGGAAACAATTTCAGTACTTCCAACTTTGACACCTTCCCTATGGCTCACAATAGTTACTTCACCATGAAAGTTTTGGCACAAGATCACCTCTTTGTTGATAACATGTGTGAAAATTTCAAGGCCAAAAGATGGATACAAAAGAAGATGTTCAAAATCTACCAACATGTGTAACTAAGAGTATGGAAAGAGTATGTTGTGTTTGTAAAAGAGTATGGACTAAGTTATGTTATACATGAGTGTTACATGAGTGGAGTTATGCAAATGGACAAGTGATGCATATAAATTGACTTAATCACTTGAAACAATTTATGCATATGGGTTGATTCGTTCACATGGGCTGAGTGATGCATGAGTGTTCGTGAATAAAAGTTTAGGATTTTATTAACATTGTGAAAGAAAGTGCATGATGACAATTTTAGATGAAATTTCTGCTTGCATTTTAGGTAAGCTAGAGGCACCCAATTCCGATCACTTAAGCTTGTTGGGGACTCAAATGACATTGTATGTCACAAACATTTATGTAAAAAGGTGCGGAATTAGGAATGAAACTCAACAAATATTTTCTCAAATTTAATCACAAAGATTTGCAATTGATATAGAATTTAGAAGTCCAAAAACTAGCGGAGCCCATAATCAAACTATAGAGTAGGTGAGATTTGGTGCCCTCCTTTGCCCAATGCCAATAAGTGAGAGTGAGTAAAATGAGAGAAGACATGCCATGGATAATCAACTCATGGAGGTACCCAATGCCGATTGGCCTTGTTCGACTTTCGAGGCAAGGCCACCAATGAGAGCTCAATTGGGGTGGAGCAACCCAAAATTGCATACTTCGTGACCCAATGCCGATCATGACTAGAATTTTTCAGATTTTGGGTTATCGGTTTTGGGTTGCTTCATGCACCATTTCATACATTTACCATTTTCATGCACCATTCCATACATACTCTCATGATTGAAATTGGTTGGCTGATCAGAATTGGGTGCCTCTGCCGTATGAATGAAGGAGGGAATACAAGAGTTTACATTGCAACGACTCTTGGAATTTCTTTTAAAACAGCTTAAAGATTAGTGAAAAAATTCAGAGAAGATGGAGCTTACACACGCAAACCACCAAGTTACGCTAAACAACTTAGTGATTGAGATGTTTGCAGTGTTTCGCAAGAGTCAAGAAGTCATCATTGCTTGTCGGTCTCAGAGATTACCAATATTGTACTTGTCGCACGTCTTCCTTTTCCACGACCTTTGCCATTGTTTAATACCTCTATTCTATCAAATCCTAAGAAACCCGCATGTGATGGTTGCACTTTCCTTTCAAAATCTATTAGGCTAGTTGTTTTAGAAATACCCTCAAATCTCTTGCTAGACTACCGTAGGTGAACCTCTGGTCCGGCATAAATTAATTAGAAAAGTTCATGCCGAATTAAGTAGATTTTTTTTTTGAAAATGCCGAAATTATTAAAAATGTATATTTATAGATTTTGGCATGTGGAGAGACATCAAAGGAGATTAAGGCTTGGAAAAGTCTCTATCCATGGCATTTCATGCATACACACTTGGGTTTCGAATCCCAAGGTTTTGAGTTCAATCCCCATGGGTGCCAAATCAGGCCAAATATAGTAGTCTTTGATTTCTTGCCAAAAATAACATTATTGTCATTTTGAATGCCGAATGTCATTTTTTCCCTTTAATTAATTATTCGGCATTAAGGTGCCGAACCAGAGGTTCACCTACAGTATCTCATTTTGGACTTCAGCAATTAACACGCAATTAAGCAATTATGCACTTGGCCAAGTGCATTGGTTGGTGGTAAAAAAACAACGTGTTTTTGCTCAAAACTTTTTTTTTAAATTATAAAAGTTGTAAACCGTTTTGAAGTGAATTTACATGTCTTTTGTATTCAACATTGGCATTTTCATGTGCACATAAGTGACATGTTTTCTTTGTTTTGGTTTAAAAGACATCTTGAATGTTGTCATACGTTATTACACAAGTGAATTTGCTATACAAAAACTAACTTGATTCGTATTCAAGATGACTTGTAAGGCGATGTGCACATTTGACTATTTCCTTTCTTGTCTAAGAAATAGATCCTGGATGCATCTATTGCAAATTGAACTGCGTAATCGCAAGGACTCTTAGAGAATTTTAACATTGTTTCCTCGAACATAATGTAGACCAAAGTGGTTTGAGTTTCTACACTACATGGAAATCAACATGCAATCATTGACTGGCACACACTTGCTTACAAATGGATATGCAATGAGAAGTTGACATGCATGTGCTTGATGTGAAGTAGTGTGGGTGATCCACATCAATAATGAATCCTCACTATACAAAGTGAATAGTGTAGTGCCTAAATCTATTTGTCAGTAATTAATCCTCACTGTTCAAAGTGGAGGCTTTGAGGGAAGCGCGTCATCGACTGTTGGAATAGATGGCTTTTGAGACATCTTGCGATGTTACGAATGCCACTACAATCTAACTAATCCGAAACACATGTCGCAGAAGTGGGCGCTCGACTCATCCACTTCTGCGATCCACCAGCCGTGGTTCTCCCAAATTCTCTCAATTTTTGGTGGTGCCATAACGCTACACTCAAAAAACCTGTATATCATTACAAAACGATAGTCACTATTAGTACGGAATAAGAATTTTTGAACCTCCACTCATTGCACAATTTTTTTGAATATGCTACACCCCTTGTCTACCTCTAAAAACTATTGCACTACACAAGATCTAAATCCAATACCATCGTGTTAAGCATGTTGTTAGTTCTTTGATGAGATAGCATATTAATCCAAGTCAATTATTTTCACACATTGTCACACAATTTCGACCACGGTACCAAAAAATCTTCTACCATTCCACATAAAACTTTGAGATCTTCGTATGAATCACTTTTGATTTTTCCTACGGCATTATGTGATGTAAACCTTCTTATTGACCATTTAGATTCTCATTTCAAAAAATATTAAGTTCACAAAAAAATATAACGTGAATTGAGAATTTTTAAACCTCCACTCATTGCACAATTTTTTTGAATATGCTACACTCCTTTTCTACCTCTCAAAATTGGTATATAGCAAACTAACATTATGGTTAACATTATGGTAATTAATTGAGAATTTTTATAGTGCAAAAATTGGACACCAATTGAAGTCAAAGTCTGCTGATCCAGAAAACGCAGGGAAGAAAATGAGCCTTTTCACTACTTCAAACATTATAATCTTTCAATCCGTGCGGTAAAACTTTATGAAATTTTGTAATTATATTACTTAATAAGTCATATTTGAGATCCTACGGTTAAAACTACCAAAAAAACTTCATTTTTTCTTCCTTGCTAAATGCACTAAAACAAGCATTTTTAATGATTTTTGGTTGAGATATTCTCAACATCATTCATGGACCAAGGTACTTTGGGTATCAATAGCGAGGGTATCACCACCAGGGTATGAGTTCGTAGGTACCAATACCCGGTTGTCAAGCGGTGTATCAACTTAGGGTATCAAATTAGGGTTTGATATTAGGGTTTTGGGAACGAGGGTATCAATAAAGGATATCAAGGTGTTGCACCTTTGGGTAGTCCTACGAGGGGTGTGCGCGCGCACACCCTTGGATGTCGTTGTGAGGGAGGCTGTGAGTGAGAGAGGCTTGTGAGTTTGTGAGAGATGCGCTTGTGAGGGCGGAGG
>OZ020520.1:6331216-6412788 GCA_963971425.1 Bryoerythrophyllum caledonicum
GCCGTGCCGGCAGGCCACGCCTGTGACGGCAGGCCGCGCCAGCAGGCCGCGCCTGCGACGGCAGCAACATGAACTTTTTAAAAAAAACTCTAACCACTCAAACCTCAATCCTCGTCGTGCGTCGCTGCTCCTTCTCTTCTCGTAGCGCTCCATCACCTGCTCCACCTCCGTCAGGGCACCGTTAACTTTTTGAAGCTCCTTGTTTTGGTTTTCAGTTTTTGGCCTTTAGATATGTTGGATGGAGGAGCACTAGCAGTTGGGGGTGTGCGCGCTCACACCCTTAGTGTACGGAACTCCATGGGATCGTTTAGGATCTCATGGGAACGTGGTGGCTAGGGTTTTTAAGTTTAGGGTTTGGATCCCTAGTGGCAGCAGCTAGGGTTTGGATCTGTGGCGGCGGCTAGGGTTCAGGTTTGTGAGCCTGGATGCAACATCATTTTATTTTTATTTTTTGGGGCAAATTAAAAATTAAATTGCAAGGAAAAAACAAGAGAAGGATGCACATCATTTGCAGACGGAGGATTGGCTCCCAAGGTTCGGGCTTGCATACTGTTCCTTGCTACTTTTGCGTTCCCACTGTTGGTAACATCCGTTGGCTTCCACGTTTTCCATCCACCACATAGAAGGTTCCACGATCCATAAAGCATACGTCTTATCAACTCTTTTGTAGACAACTACACCAAATGCTGCATATAGTGTGGGCCGAACTATATCGAAATATCTACACTAATTCCAGTACTCACAAATTACAATGGTCCACCTCAATTCACAATCCACATCAAATCATGTTCCTCAGAAAATAGTGTGGGATGTTTCAAAAATGTTGACACAAAATTAATGTGGATCATGGAGAGGTGGCGGCGAGCTGCGGTGAGGTGGTGGCAATCGACGAGGAGTGGAAGTTATTTCGTAGCGAGGCGGCAAAGAATGGCATGACACATGTTGGAATGTGTCCACATCAATTTTCACCCACATTACCAATGAATCCACACTATATTCAGTGTTTGGTGTATTGTATTCATGTGCGATAAATCCCTAAAGGACCACAACCAAATTTGCTCAAAAACTAGTCTAAAACTGTCATTGTCAAAAAGAGGCATGAGAATCACATCTTAAAGTGAAATTTTAGACTATCAATTGGAAGATCTTAAAATAGATTTCTATGCCTTATTTTTCTGGTTGCAATCCACCACATGGATATAGAGATTATCATAATCTCCATATTTAATACACATTTATCTAGTATAAACGAGGGGCCACCACAAATTAGTTGAAAATGCCAAAATATCGCTTCCAATATTAAAAACTATGATTGTACATAATATTCTTGCACAAGATCAAATTTTTTTCTTTGAAAAACTTTTTTTTTGCAATGTTGACACTTTTGTTCAAAATGGCCGCCGTTGTACCCAAGTGCACTTTTATTTGGTGAGTGCATAATTGCTTAATTGCGTGTTAATTGCTTTTGTGTGAAATACACTGCTCGAGCTTTTTCTCTTTCTATGGGATTCTACAATTCTAGCTGAAGGGTTTTGCATCTAGTTCAAAAAATCAAAATACACTGAAGGAGTTCAAAGGAGATTTTTTGAGCTTCTCTAATATACTATAAGAACATTCATAAATATCACGGCGCTTTCACGGCACTCTGTTTTTATTAGAAGAGGTATTTTTAAAGAAAATTTCTATTTTTTGATTGTCTGCAGCTGCCATACACTTTAACAAACCTAAAAAAACATTATTGCAACCTAACTTTAAATCATAGCACTTTCAAATATCATACGCATCATTCATTAAAGCTTTTTGAAATTTGAAATCTCCTCAATAAATTTGGAATTGTAGACCTTCATCTCAAATCTATGGTCCTCCCTTCCATTCCTTCCCTAACTATTCCACCTAACACATATTTCACATAAACATTTGTCATCATAAATCATGCAACATTTGACACAAGACCCCTCGTCAATTATTCTAAATCACTAATAATTTTATTCTCTAGCTCCCTCTGCCAAATGTCACACGTTTCCGTGATCTATCTACATACCAAATTCAAACTCTACAACAACTACAAGTGTCACACCTTCTTTGTTGTTCTCTTTAGACTTCCTAATTCTTACCGTCAACTCTAGTCAAATTGTGTTGTTAAAATGGCTATACTTAGAGTCAATGAGTGTCATCCTATTCCAATCCGAATTCTATTAGGAGTAGATGGACTTGCAACAATTACTTCACTATTGCTTGCACTTTGTTTTGGATACATCATAGATACTATTCACATAGAGGAAGAAGTTTTGGATGATTGGGGCAAAATCAGCTATACCATGCTAGAACTTTGTACACTTGTAGATGATTGCGCAACGTGGTCTTTGAAAAAGGGTAGTTATAAAGTTATTGATGTACTTGAGTCACAGATGCAGACCTCCATGGAGATCTTGACACCTTGGCAGTCCATCACTTCCAGTATAAATGCAAGGATCCACACCCTACAATCAAGCATGCCTAGCCCTTAATACATTGCAAGAGGCTCAAGCACTCCATATTCGATACAAATCAAAGAATGCAAAGACAACTTCACCCCAAAAGATATCACGACATGTACTCCTCCAACTCTTAGCACACCCACTTTGTCCGTGCTCATCCAACAACAAAAGCCTCCTACCTTATCATCCACATTGTGTCCCCCCTATATCTCAACACCCTAGAATGTACAAGTGTTGTGGCATGTTTGAAAAGGCTTGCCTCTAGGCCGAGAATAAAAAATGTGCTGAAGATGGTCGACAATGCTAGAGTGCCACATATGAAGGTTGACTTCCTCCCCTCCACGTATAACGGTGACATCATCTTCAAGCTGCCACTCGCTTTTTGGACGCAAACTCCTCTAAAGCCCAAAACATGCAATGTATGGATAAGAAGTTTGACGGTCACTACTAATGTCTTACAAAGACTTCAAACATTTCAAATGACATGGGCTGACCTTTTGAAGATCCTCTTGTATTGGACATCTCCATTGCAACAGCATAGAGTGTGATTATCTAAAGCGACCAAACTGCCAAGATCCCTACAACAAGGAATAGAAAGGAACCACCTTCGTGTCATTTTGACTTGGGGGAGAAGAAGAACGTTGGTCCCTAAAGAGGGGCCGATGTGAATAAAGTGTTTGTTCGTTCCACGACTAAGACCATGTCTACTAGACAAGGAATTAGTAGTATGGAACTACTACCCCCTCTTGAGGATAGACACTATGTAACAAGTAGCCAAGTCACACAAGTAACCGACCATACCAAAGAAAATTACACAAGAAAGGAGGGGAGGAAGGGAATACTCAACCCTATCCCAACAAATGACATAGAAAGATTCAATACAAAATTCTTTGAAGAAAATACCATACAAATTGACTTTTATAAATACTCTCAAAAGTAGTGATCAGCTCTTCCAAATTCAATGGCACAAATCATGTCACACTCTAGATGTACTTATCAATAAAATCTCAGAAATACTTGAACAAACTTGCAAAGCCCAACCCATACCACAAATGACAAATCAAACAACACAACAAGGCAAATTTTCTAAAACGTAAATTTTCTAAACATGGAAACAACACCTAGCTACATACCATATAATACGGAAAACTATTAGAATTGTAAAAAACGACCGACAATGGCGTAATCACCTATTTGCAATGAACTTCTAACTCTACAACACACCCAAATCCCAGCCCCACCTCCCCCACTCAGCCTATGATACACAGATAAACGACATTGCACTAATTTCAAAAAATGCCAATATACAAGCCCAAAAAGTAACTACAATATACACTAAAGAAAATATTTAAAAATCCATCTCAAAATACAGACAACTATACAAAACGTGCCCTAAAAAAAAAAAAGTCTTCAAAAACACTGAATCTCCACCATTGGATTGTACCACTGACCAATACAATAATATCTTAACTAGCCCAGAAGACATTGCAAATGAAATATTTATTCAACAAATAAAAAAAATAGACCTACAATACCAACATCTTACTACCAACCACAACATACAATAGACTGCACAGGTGTGGTACACCAATATCCATGGCACGACCTTGATGGGTTTATTGTAGACAAACAAGGCGAACCCAAAATCCCATTACATACATATTTTAACAAAGCCACATACAACACATGTCTTCGTAATCTTGGAAACAACAAAGCCTCAGGGCCAGACCGAGGGCTAGACTGAATACCAAACTCCATACTCAGAGCCGCTTCACACTATGCCCAAGTCGAGTGACCGTCCATCAAAATGAGTGGCCAAACTATGGCGAGAGGCCAAACTTTTTTGCCAAAAAAATCCATTAAATAATATAGATTGAAGGTTTGGCCGGTCGTGGTGTGAAGCCCCAAAGGCCAAGTCCAAAGTCCAAACCCCATATCGATGCGTCAAAAAAAATCAACCCAAAAAATTCAGCCCAAAAAAATCAGCCAATAAAAATCAGCCAAAAAAATCAGCCCAAAAATTCGGTCTCTTTCATCTAACGGTCTAGATCTTGTCAGTTTTTAATTATTTTAATAAAAAAAATCGACGGACTCTCGATTGTAGTTTGGGTCGACTAAAATGGGCGACCCAAGTTTTGTTCGAGAGGCTCTTGCTTTGGCGCCAAAACAACCCAAAAGTGTTGCCATTTTAGGACAACGACCTTTGGAGTTTGGGCACAAGTGTGAAGGCCCAAAGTCCGGACTTTGGCCATTCTAGCAATCTCATTGGTGGAAATCGATGGCCACTCGACTTGGCCACCAAGTGTGAAGCGGCCCTCAAAAACATGCCTCCTGGATTCCATAAATTACTATTTCTGTTCTTCTCTCACTGTTACTAACAAAAATAAATACCCACTTCTTGGAAAAAAAGCGTAACAATTTTATTACACAATAAAGACGATCCCTCGATACTACCAAATTATAGACCAATTGCACTAGCTAACACAATGTACAAACTCTATACCAACACACTTACCTCTATACTATCCTCATATGGGGAAAGATTCAAAATACTACATGATAGTCAAGAAGGGTTTAGAGCAAAAATAAGTACCTTTAGACAAATACAAACCATAATAGCCGCACTAGAAGACGCAAAATTCACAAATCAAGACATATACATCCTATACGTAGACTTCAAAAATGCTTTCGGCTTCATAGATCACGCCCGACTATTAGCAATAATGACGGACCTTGGATATCCCATAGAAGCAACTACACTAGTTGGAAACATCTACTCCAAATCCTCCACCCACTACATTGGTGAATACTTCAGAAAGACCAAACTGATCCCCATCCAAAGAGAAACCATACAAGGAGACACCATTAGCCCATACCTATTTATTATATTCTTAGAACCATTACTTAGATGGCTAGAGAGAGGCAACAATGGATACACCTTTGGAACATTACAAGTCACAATAAACTTTGCCGCCTGCGCCTATGACCTTGCCGCCATAACAAAAAAAATCAAATCAATTCAAATACAAATTAATAAAATCGATAAATACTGCAAATAGATCGGTATGGAGGTAGGCATCCCAAAATGTGCCGCTACTCGATGTCCAAATAAATCCAAAATAAACCCAACCACATTCAAAGCCCCAATGCAAGCCTCTAACATCAACAACCATAATCAATCGATCTCCTTACTACACCAAAACAAACCATACATGCACTTAGGCACAAACCTCGTCCCCTTACTAAAATGGAAATTCCAAATTCACACCACCACCACAAAACTCATAAAACAATGCAAAGAACTAACAACATGCCCAGCCACTATGAAACAAAAAATAAAAATGGTTGACACAATACTACAACCATAAGTAGCATACAACTTCTATGCCATACCATACTCTATGCCAGCCATCAAAAAACTTGACCAAAAGATTATATCCATACCAAAAACCATATGTGGCATGCAAAAATGTATGTCAAATAAATTAACCCAACTCCCACATAACCTATTTGGACTTGAAGCTTTTTCCCTAAAAAAATGCCTATCTCTGTTTGCATAGGAGAACGACTACAAAATGCCCTAAACGACAAAGGTAGGCTAGGAAAAAAATACAATGGGCTAGCTTAGTATGTTCTTGCTCAATACGGCGGTGCCAAAAATACACCTCAAATAAAAAAATCTGATTGTTAAGATCACCAAAAACTCGTACATTTTTCTTATTAAAACACGTAGCTAAAGTCTACCTAAGAAGCACAATTTCAAATTTTGTTCTTGACGGAACACCATTAGAAAAAATATGGTGCCAAGAATCACAAAAACATAACACACTAGACATTGCACAACTCTTCCAAAAACTTCTACAAAAACTCCTCTCAAAAAACATGTTTGAACTAAAATAAACCACTCTACCAAATGGTACACATATCATGAATAATGAGGACTTCAAAACCTTCCACTTCACCGCATCTAAACTAATCAAAAGTGCCCTAAACATTGCCAAACAACTATTTTGCCACTCAACATGCCCCATCACATGCAACACCTCTTTTAACATACACCCATACTCCTATACACTTCAAGAATCATTCCTCACCATCGACAACAACATCCTCCCAAGAATTATTCCTCCATCAATCCACCCACCCAATCCCTCACACCCATACCACCCTCGCCCTTCAACTTTACATCCTCAAAAATCCCATTACATACCCCATTGATGACATTATACACCATGAACATATACAAAACACTGACACTAACAATATAGAAATAACTACACCCAATATCTATGCCAAAGGCAAAACAATAACAACACCTACAACAAATGGCTTCCCCAAAGAAACCTCTTCCCACGACACGACCATAATACCTCCACACACAACACCAAAAAATTAACACAATATTATCAAAGAATCCAAAATAAATTTTACTCAGAAATCATTGAAGCCCACCACCCCCAAGAACAACCCAAGACTCAAGATCCAACATTCCACCTATAACTATCCCACTCCTAAACATCTACACGACTGAATATAACCCCAAAAACAATATCCTCACATTCTCAAACAAATAGATAACAATCAAGCTCACCTATAAGAAGATAGCCGGTCAACATTTATTCACCATCCCCACTACCAGACTCCAATGGCTATGGAATCAATACAATACGGAACTACAAACTCCTACAAAAATTGAACCAATTACCCAACCATTCAAAACAAAATTAATTTGGCTATACCAAAGATATAAATACCGAATTCCAAAAAATAATCCCTTGAAATGCGCACAATATACAATACCTACATCCATTCTAGATTCATTAATTACATCCTTTAACATCCAACACTTATACTTCTCATCCGGCATCACATGCTCCACCAAGCTAAAAAATTCTACTCACCCTTTGAACGTGACAAAATATTTGGCTCTTTAGGGAAAGCCTTTGACCACAAATGGTTTGGTAATGGTATAGCACACCTCCACAATATGCATACTGTACATGCATTTGTATACTTAGGTAGTACAATGTATGTGGTATGGTGTTTGTAGACTATACTATCTCGTATACTATATAAATGTAATAGTGTGCAATCCTTGGTCATAGCTAGTTTGGCCATCGTCTACCCTCGAAAGGGGGCAGTAGTTCCAGCTTACTAATTTCCTGTCCGGTGGGCATGGTCTTAGTAGTGGAACAAACAGATACTTTATTCACGCCGGTCTCCTCCGGGAACCGGCGTTCTTATTCTTCTTAGTTTGGTCGTCCGTCTTCAAGCATTGGGGTGGATATATTGGTTGCCATGGCTTGCAATGTAGCAAAGGCAGTCTTCATGGAGTCTTGTACGCTTGCCATTTGTCTTCTCAATTTTTTGCTCTTCATATCCGCATACTCCCTATTTTCTTCTTGAATTTTCTTTTTGTCCTTTTCCAATATCACTAATAACTCTTTCTTGGTAGCTGATCCTAACCGTCATTGAACTCGTGGTGGCCATGTTCGTGCATTGTGTGTGTTGAAAGTGGTCCTCTTTGTGATTGTGATCTTTGAATTTGACCTCTTTTTTTTACCTCTTTTACCACCGGTTGCCATGGTCACAACCCGGTCGCCGCTCACGTCGTCGAACGACCGAGAACCGAGCAGCGACCAGGGTTAATTGGGCGACTACCAATTTAACCGCGTTCGAATGTCGAGGCGTAAGTGTTTAGATGGACGGGATGTCCGAGAGCTTGGATTTGGGACGTATATGACAACCTAACTCTCTACTGCTTGTGCTGAATGATTTGTTGAGTTAGCGTGTCACTATTAGAGCTTTGTGAGGATTTGGGGTTTCAATCCCTTTCATTTGAATACCTCACTTTCTAAATGATCTTTAGCTTGGTGACCATCAGTCGCTTCTTTGAACACAGGTAGAACTCGGTCAATCACTTCAGACAGATGATCATCTTCGAAAAGAAGATTCTTCTAAATAAATCTCTTCAGCTCTCTTCTTCTGAATCACTTCTTCTAAATCACTTTAGAAGATTCAAATTGAGATTCTTTAAACTAAATCCCTCCTCGAGGTTGATGATCATCTTCTATCTCTGTTCGTAGAATCTTAGGGTTTCAGAATCACTTCAGCTTTGGAAACTCACAAAGTGATATGCTATCTCTTGCAGGCATCGGGAGGAGATATCAACAAAGGTATCGGGCAGTTGCAGGACGACGAGGGGCCTCAAACAAGCATCGAGGAAAGACAACCAATTCAATTGAAGGAGGTTGTTCTAGATTAGGTGAATCTTCTCGACGAAGTTCAAATTCCGTTCTAATTTTGCTTCGAAGATTTTGGTAGAGATATTGAAGTTCACCAATATACCAGTAACCTTACTATTGTTTGCAATATCCATGTTCAAAAGTTGGATTTTTTAGAACGGCAAGATAGCGTTCAATGTGTGAGTACATAAAACGGGCTTTGTTGGTCATGCGTACATTAGATTTAGGGTTTTAGTATAAATTTTCAATATATGTTGCAATGTGCTTAACTTGTGGCTTGGCCATGTTCAAGTGACTGAAGGTAGGGACGTCACTAACCAACTCGAGGCGGGATGTGTGGAAATTGAAACAGATCAAATTCACGAGCAAACACAAAACAAGGTGAGTTACAACCATTCGCTTGTCAACATTGTCTTGCATGATTTCAAAAACACCTTTGATCCTTGTGTGAGCATTGATTTTGGGCACTGGGTCGGTTTTGACTTGTGGATGCTGCAGTCGTGATTGTCGTATTCCTTATTGAGCACCTTGTGATTGCTGCAATCTGTGCATCCTTTTGCTTGTGAACCTCGCTTACCAATGACATTGTACTCTATTGATATTGTACCAATGGGCACCAAGCTCGTGCACGGCCCTACAATCAACACCAAGTTGTGGACACTCACGCCGTAATGTTTGTGTGTATGGGCTGATAATGCCCTAGTTTCCCTCTGTAAGTTGAAATTTTCAAAACACTTGTGACCCTTGTGAGAGACCCTTGGATCCGAGGCACACTTGGAGGAGTCACTAGTATTTTTTCATTATTGGAAATCCATACATGTGAGCAATGATTTTGGGCACTTGTTTGGGCTTGACTTGTAAAATGCTGCAGCCGTGATTTGCCCAAGATGGCCATGTTCCTTGTTGAGGGTAGAAGTCAACTAGGGTTACTCACTTTTGGGCAAAAAAATATACCCAAAAGTATGTATTTTTGGACAAAAAAACTTGATTTTGCCCAATTTAATGGGAAAAAAGGTTTTTCTTCAGAAAAAAGTATGTTTCAAGATGAATCTATGCATGATGTATGTGATTAGATAAGAAATCAAAGAAAAAATCAACATTGAGCCCTATTTTAGGAGCCTTGAAGAAATATCTCGTGTTTTAGCAATAAAAGTGAAAATAAGTTTCCGATCTAGAATTTTCAATTATAATATATGAACACATTATGGCCTGAATGTGCTCCAAAACTTTTGAAGTACTTAACTTCCTAGAACTCTCAAAATAGGTATATTTGGCAAATATCATATACTTGTAACAGGTATATACTATTGAAAGATATACCTATATTGGCCAAATTGTAAGTCAAAATTCAACATTTCTAAAGTTCCTAGACTTTAAATCGAGGCAATAATCACATTCCATCAATAGAATTCCAAGATCGATCCCACATTTGCACTATGCAGCAAAAGAAGGTTCGTGACTCTTTCCAAAACCATTTGTGACACTATAAATATACCACCTTAGTGGACTTTCACCCTTGAGCAGCTTGTGACTGCTGCAATTTGTGCATCTTCTGGCTTGTGAACGTTGCTTGCTAATGATATTGTATGCTATTGATATTGTACCAATGAGCACCAAGTTCGTGCATGGCCGTGGAATGCAACAACTTAGTATGGACACTCACATTGTGTTGTTTGTGTGCATGGGCTAAAGTTGCCCTAGTTTCCCTCTACAAGTTGAAATTTTCAAAACACTTGTGATTCCTATGAGAGGCCCTTGGATCCAAGGCACACCTAGAGGGGCACTAGTACTTTTTCATTATTGAAAATCCATGCATGTTCATGTTGTGATGTTTGATTGAATGAGCTGAAGCAGCCCAAGGCCCTAAGTTGCAGTCAACAAGTTGAGAATTAAAAACACTTGTTATCCTTGTGAGGGGCCCTCGAATCCGAGGCACACCTAGAGGAGTGACTAATACTTTTTCATTGTTCAAAATCCATGCATATTCACGTTGTGATGTTTGATTGCATGAGCTGAAGTTGCCCGAGTGGCCATCTGCAAGTTGAAATATAAAAAACACTTGAGACCGATGTTCTTGGCCCTTGAATTTGGGGCACACCTCGAGGAGTCACATGTACTTTTTCATTCTTCAAAATCCATGCACATGAGCGTTGCTATTGGGCTCTTGTTCAGACTTGATTTGTAATTGCAGTAGCTGTGCATGCTCAAAGTTGTCTTACTGCTGAGTGTGTAACCTTGTGCATGCTCTTGCTTATATTTCAGGCTTGATATGGTATCATATAGTGTATCTTTTGTACGTATGGGCTCCTTGTTTGTGCACTGCCTTAGAATGCAACATCAAAATGAACTCATTCTCTTTGTAGTGTTGGTGTGCATGAGCTAAAATGCCTAATGTAAGTTGATTTTTTAGAAACACATGAGACCCCTATGAGAGGCCCTCGGATTCGAGGCACACTTAGAGGGGTCACTTGTATTTTTTCATTCTCTAAAATCTATACGTATTTACGTCATGATGTTTGTTTGCATAAGTTGAAGATGCCCAATTTGCACTCAGCAAATTGAAATCTAAAAAGCACTTGATCCCTAGTGAGAGGCCCTCAAATCCGAGGCACACCTAGAGGGGTCACATGTACTTTTTCAAGGTCCAAAATCCATCATGTTTTTGTCATGATGTTTGTTTGCATGAGCTGAAGTTGCCCAAGTTGCACTCAACAAATTAAAATTTAAAAAACAATTGAGTCCCCAATGAGAGGCCCTCGGATCCAAGGCACACCTGGAGAGATTACATGAACTTTTTCATTCTTCAAAATCCATGCATGTTAACATCTTGATGTTTGTTTTCATGAGCTCAAGTTGCCCAAATTGCAATCAAATAACTGAAATTTAAAAGACATTTAAGTCCCAGTGAGAGGCCTTGCATCCGAGGCACACATGGAGGGGTTACATGTACTTTTTCATCCTTCATAATCCATGAATGGTTAGGTCGTGATGTTTCTTTGCATGAGTCGAAGTTGCCCAAGTGGCACTTTGCAAGTTGAAATTTGTGAAACACTTGAGTCCCATGTGAGAGGCCCTTGGATCCGAGGCACACTTGAAGAGGTCATTTGTACTTTTTCATTCTTCAAAATCCATGCATGTTAACGCCATGATGTTTGTTTTCATGAGCTCAAGTTGCCCAAATTGCACTCAAATAATTGAAATTTAAAAGATACTTGAGTCCTAGTGAGAGGCCCTCGCATCCGAGGCATACCTGGAGGGATCACATGTACATTTTTGTTCTTCAAAATCCATGCATGTCAACGTCATTATGTTTGTTTTCATGAGCTCAAGTTGCCCAAATTTCACTCAAATAATTGAAATTTGAAAGACACTTGAGTCCCAGTGAGAAGCCCTTGCATCCGAGGCACACATGGAGGGGTCACATGTACTTTTTCATTCTTCAAAATCCATGCATGTTCATGTTGTGATGTTTGTTTGAATGTGCTGAAGTTGCCCAAGTTGCACTACACAAGTTGAAAATAAGAAAACATTTGTGACCCCTAAGAGAGGCCGTCGGATCAAAGGCACACCAGGAAGGATCAATTCTACTTTTCATTCTTCAAATTCAAACCACATGTGCGTTGATATTGGGCTCTAGCTCGGGCTTGACCTTCAAATGGAGCATTTGTGCTTGCTCACAGTCGTCTTGATGCTGGGTGTGTAGCCTATGATTGCCCAACATCATGAATGCTCTTGCTTATTTTCGTGGCTTGCTCATGATATTGAAAGCTCTTGCTTGTGTACAAATGGGCACCTTCTATGTGCACGGCCCTCAAATGCAACACCTTGGTGTACTTACTATTGCCGTGTGTTCATTTTCGCCGTGTGTATTCCTTCTCACCGTGTGTGTTTATTCTCATTCATGGAATGCTATTTCCTGAATGCAACAATCGTGCTCGCTCACAAATGTCTTGATCTAGAATTGTGGTGCCTTTCAACGTAACACCGTGCATGCTCTTGCTTGTGTACATGGCTTGCTCACGGTTTTTTTGCTTCTGCATGTGTTTGTATGGGCACTTTGTTGTGCACGACCCTAAATTGTTGTTGGAATGCATGGTAGTCTTTGTCATGCTCCAGGCCGAGCTTATGCTGGTGGTCGTATGATGGTCGTGATGTCGTGGTTTCTCCGATGATCCAGATGAGGGACTTCATGATAAATCCATCTCCAACACGGGAAGATTTGGGATTGCCGCCTTCAGACATGGGCACAATAACACATGACATTGATACGGCGGCTCATGATTTTGGCACGGATGATGGGGATATGGGCACGCTCTCTGAGAGCATGCGTTTGCCAGCTGAAGAATTGAGCTTGAACCTTAGGTGGGGGATCCGAAAATCCAAGTTCCGGAGATAATGGTGGCTCTAGGCTTGGAATCAACGGAGCAAGCATTGAGGAAGTCCATTTGTGGGACATCTTATGATGTTCTACAGAGGTCTGTCTTCCCTCACATGTCGGAGCTTTACATCCCCTTGTGTCGGATGTTGCCCATGACGGAGGTCCGTGTTCCAATGAAGTCCGACATTGAGAAGTTGAAGGATGAGTTTGTGAAAGGATACCGCCCGGATCGACATGTTTCAACGTTGCTCTAAAGAATTTCTCTGTGGTGGAGAAGGAGGTTCTCCTAGCAGAGCAAGCGGATTGATCAAAGCTCTAGCGGGTGGAGGACAAAAAATTTGAGGCAATGCTTTACTAGGGCAGGTCAAAATTGCGACCCTTTCAAATCAATATTTCTATGTGTAGAATGGAAATGACCGTCACCTTTCGTGGATGGAAGTCATTTCCACCATGCACAAGAATGACGTAGCATTCCACATTCTAGTGCAAGCGGTGTTGTTGGAGCCAACGTTGAGGAATTGACACATCTTCCTGAATGCTATGACCGACTAGAACACTTGAGTTCCTTAGTCCTATAATTCCATTATTTCTTGCATTGCACGTGCTAGGTAGTTTTTTCTGAACTATTATCACTAAGGAAACTCAACATTATTGAGGTTTATGTACATTGACTTTGAGGTAGAAGGAATTTGATTACGTGACTCAGTAGCTTATGCACGAGCTAAAGAAAATTCAACATTTTGGTTCATTGGACTTTGATGAGTTGAAGGGATTGATGAGTGAGTAGGACTACTAAGCGAGTGTGGCGGAGTGGGTGCGGAAAGGGACAAAGAAATGGTACCATATGACCTTCAATGCATTCCTCAAGTTATTATACGAGGTACGTTCACAATGTATGGACTTTGATTATTTTGTATTTCTTATTGTATCAATTCATAGAAGACTTTGCTAAACTCTTTATTGTTGATTCTCTACATAGCGGGAGCTGATTGCTACACAAGAAGATTGCATTTGCTCATACCGGGACACTCTTGTTACTGGTGTTGGAGCTGATCGGATTGAGAGCTGGCAGAATTGGTTACAAAATGCTCTGAAGCGGTGGCAAAGAGGAAGACTTGGTGCAGTACTTTGCCCACCCTCCTGCTCGCAATCGCAAACGCGGGTAATGGTGAGAAGTTCTTCTACGAGGTATGTGTATCTCCCAATTTTATGTGAATATCCATTCATATAAATCTGTGGAGGTTGGTGGTGACCAATTTACGCAGCTCGGATTTTATGTTTACTCTTTCTATGTTTCCTTTTGATTCAGATTTTGCACCATTATGACGTATACTAGAACAAACCAGAGATCACGCTGGAGAAGCTCTAGTTGATCTCTACCACCAAGGTTGCAGCCAGGTTCAAAGGCCAATGGATGCAGTGGTGGAACATGTGTAAGGAGAGCAGATATGAGTACAACTTCCCGAAGGCTCTGTGCTTGGACACCAATCTTTGCCCCTGGCTTGACGTGGCTTCTTTTCAAAAATGAGTATATTGTGTGTATGAGTGTTGTTATTGAACTTCCATGTTTATGAACATGGATATGTTTCTGACAACAGTTTTACAATATGCAGCTGGAAGAGGAGGCGGAGAAGTTGTTTGCTAAGATTGTAAAAGAAGACAACGTTGTCATGAAGACAAAGGGCCTTCCAAACCGAATCCATGACATTAATTCATGGATTGAGTCTCATTCTCTGACTTTCTGGAATAGGGCGTTCAAGAATCACTTCGGGATGAAGCTCGAGTACGAAAAGTTTGAAGATTTCCTGAAGCAGCCCGAGACGTTGCAGACCCTGAAGAGGTTGGTTCTTAGATATTTTTGGAGGGAACTATTTGACAATGGTGTGCGGCAGCCACGGAAGTTGCCCATCCGATTCAAGAAGTGGATTGATATGATTGTCTTAAAGGACTGCATCTTCACCTGTTTACAGCTAAAGCGCTTTACTTGCCATCACCTAGCTCAATGCCCTTCGTATTTGGAGCTCCGTGACATTGTTGTACCTTCGGGGATTGAGGTCGAGCGTCAGGAGTCTTGCGATGCCTTGGCTTTGCAGTCTGGAGCACGCGCTGCGGTCAACTCTTTTGTTTTAGTGATGGAAGAGCCCGAGCTTTTTGAGAAGGCCAAGGTAAGGGCAGCGGAGTGGACTAAATTGCAACGGAGGCGGCATAGCAAGTAGCCGCACGGTTGAAAAAGGAGAGTGCGAAGAAGGAGCGGAAGGGTACAATCCTCAGGAACTAGGAGCTCTCAGTGATGGTAGCGAAGGAAGGGCTCAAGAAGTTGCTTTTGATGGTTGGTCTTGGAGCGTTTTCAAAGCCGCCACCCGTGTTGACCATGTTTGGCGTTTATTCATCTGTGAGCAATCGGCCTAGAGCTTAAGTTGCAAAGCCTTTGCAGACGATCAACTCTATTTCTTTAGTGGCGCATGTCAAGTCCAATGTCGGCATTTAGGTATTGTGTCACATTGCCCTCTCCATCTTTGCTGAGTTTGATAGTGTTGCATCCTCTGAGGATGTTCCACCGCTTTGAGGGACATGGCGCAATGGTTGAAGGCCCACGCCAGATTGAGGACGTGGTACTTGAACGAGGATCCGTCCGATGACGAGTTGGCGGACTTGTTTGTATTTGACGTCCAAGAGGACTTGCCTGTCCCGAGTATCAAGGGTGATATTGTGATTCCGGTGTGGAACATGCTTCCCACGGTGCTGACCACAAAGGGCATGAAGGAATTCCCGTGGATTTAGAAGTGCTTTGAGTTGAAAAAAGAGTTCCTTGGCGATGGAAGGACAATCTTTGTATTTTTCCTAGATTCCAGGTTCAATTCTAACGAATTGATTTCTTTGGCATTGTGGGCGGATTTTCAAGAGGAGGTGAAGTGATTTGCCATCAATGGACTTCCTTTCTACTCCGATGCATGCCCATGCCACACGCACAAGACCTTTATGGTCAAGTACTTTGTGAGGAAGATCGATCTGCCAATTCCATTTGTCTTCAACAAACAGAATGGACCTTCTGGAGGATGGAATTGAGTTATTGACTGATGGTCATTTGACCAACTTCATTTCCCATGACTCACTCACGTTGAGGGCCTCCATTGGGACACCATGGCGGGGTGCAAGAGAGAAGTCCGAGAACCTCATGGAGGCTCTCATTGATCTTTGTACGAAGGAGGATGAGACAATGATGGACCTCACCACTTCTACACGTTTGTGTCTTACTTTCTTTGATTTATTTTTATGGTTTTATAATTCTAGTTCTAACCTCTAATGTTTTCCACACCTTTTCGAAGCTCATCTACAAGAGCTTGCAAGGCCCTCAAGCGCCATATCCTTGCCTTGGAGGTGGACAAGGATTTGGTTGATGAGGTGCTCCGACCTCTAATCCCCTTCATAGTGGAGGTAGAGTCCGCAAATGCAGAGCTTGTGGGAGAGCCTTCTTGCAAGCAGCCGTTGGAGGATGGCGATGACAAGCATGAGATCAAGACTGCGCCAAAGAGAACTTGTAAATAAGTTTTCTTCCTCTTAAAGTGATTTTTTTTTAATATTCTATCAAGTTGCATCTAATCAAACATGGTTGCAGACGGATCTTGTTGTCGATGATGGCTTCTCCGTCAACACCTCAGGTTGAAGTGTTGGCTCGCTTAGCAAGCGTGCTTTTCAGTTCGGTGCAGCCGCATGTCTTGCCTGAGTATGCAGAGGCTGTTGCTGTTGCATTCGCACCACGGCTGTCGCCTCCACGTTGTCGACCGGACTTGGGAGCGGAGGCTTTTATAAACGTAGAGGCGGAGGAGGCTACTGATTCATATGATTGTCGATCAGGTAGTGGTGAACCATTTATCTACGAGGTCAACGACGATGAATTGTTTGGAAAGGAATGGTGATTCCTCCGTGTGGTTTTTTGTGTAGGTTATTTTTATGAGGATTTTGATTTGAGGTTATCACAGTTGCAATTGCCTCACAACATTTTCTAATGTGTCGCTGACGGATGGGTTTAAATCATCGATAATATTTTAATTCTGACTTTAGGTATAAAATTACCGCATCATGAATATTGAAATATGTTTATAAATGTTTAAGATAGTCATTTCATTTTGACGTTTACATTTACTACCGTAAATCTACAAACAATATTTTCCATTATTGAATTATGAATTTCCTCTTCCACTTGACGGTTACAGTCTTTTGTACAAGGTCATTAGGAATCTACGTCCTCAACATTGGTCTTTCTTAATTCTGTTTTTAAGTTTGTCCAAATAGTCTAAATTTATACGACGGTCAAAGGTGCGACTTTTATATTTAAGAAAATATAATGCACCTCGAGGTCTACATTTTCTTGCCTTTCTACAATTTTTTTCTTAAATTTGTAAAAATAGTCCGCCTATATCCATGGCAATAGGGGTTCTTTTCAATTCCACCAAAAAAACCATGCAAAAATTGTCATAAATCCATTGCTCACCACTCGCCGCTTGTCGCTCACTGCTCACCACTCACAAGATAGCATTCCTAGAAAGATTATAGTTTGTGAAGTAGCGAAAATGGTTCATTTCCTTCGATGTAATGAGTGGATCAACAAACTTTGACTTCACTTGGTTTGAAATTTTTGCACTACACAAGGTCTAGATTCTTTACCATCTTGTTAAGCATAAAGTTAGTTCCTAGCATACCAATTTTTAGGGGTAGAAGAAGGTTGCAACATATTCAAAACAATTGTGGAAGGAGTGGAGGTTCAAAAACTACCAATTTACGTTTTATTTTTTTGTGAACTAAATATCTTTTAGAATGAAAATCCAAACGGTCGATATGAAGGGTTACAACACATCTTGTAGTAGAAAAAATGAAAATTATAAAATATGAAGATATCTTAATTTTATGTGGAAAAGAAGAAGTTTTTTTAGTACCTTGCCCGACAATTTGTAACAAAGTATGAAAATGTTTGACTTGGGTTAATGTGCTATTTTCCACTAAAGACAAGAATTCCTTTTCACAATTAGAAAGAAAATTATATTACTTGCCATTCTTGAAAATTTCACATTTGATTGAGTATTCTAACAAATGTTTTTGTAGTTGCCCGACGTGCCCACTCTCCCCATCAAAACTTCAAAAACCCTATAACTTTCACATTGAATGTCAGATTTAAGAAAAATTGTTAGCACACACAGCTTTTAGTAATTTTCATTTACAATAAAATTTTCAAAAAGAGACGTTATAAATTGACGGAACTTGCCCAAATTCTTAGAGTCCCCCGAGGCGACTCTCGGGCCTTTAGGGGTTGAAGAGTTAAAAGACGAACAGCGTGGATTCAAGCCTACATTCACACTGGCGCACCCAGTATCTGACTTATCAACCCCATCCTTTCCTCCGCCATTCTCCATGCGATACGATATTTCCATTCGCTTTTCAGCTCACTGCGATTTTCCTCCTAAATCTACTTTCCTCTCAATAGAAGGGTCACATGATCCAACGAACCAAGTCTGCTCTGCATCAGTCCGGTTGGAGTCTAGTTCATTCTTTGCAAGCTACTGGAGAGTAGTCGAGAGTTGATGTCATCAGTTTAGGATTTCAGGTGCTAAATATCTTCCTTTGAAATCGCACTTACTCTGGAGTTGATGTGATCAGTTTAGGATTTCAGGTAGTAAATATCTTCTTTTGAAACCTCTCTTACTCTAGAGTTTGAGATGTGAGGGAGTTTGATTTTGATTTTTGGATTGATTGGCAAGTTGGGCTCATGTGAATTGGGCGCTCCAGGATTTGTTGACAATTCGACGGGATGGAGGCGATGGCGTGCAGAGCCGGCGCAGCAATTCCGTCGCTGCGCGCTTCGAGGGCGATATCAGGCGAGGGCGCTGTTAGGTCGCATCGCGTCAGCGGGGCGCACTCGCTGAGGCGCCAGCAGCGCGCAGGGGCGGTGGCAGCGCAGAGCCGGACTCGCGTCGTCGCGTGCGCGGAGGTGGATGACGTCGCGCGGCAGTCGCTCTCCAGCGTGGTGACGGACGACGCGGTGCCCGAGGGCCACAAGGGGTTGCACGGGTTCCTGTACGGGGAGGGCGGGGCGGAGGTCCACGGCGACGCGAGGGTGGAGTTCCGGGGGCGCGAGGGCGAGGACGATGGAACGGCTGTCGTCGCCGTGGAGGATTATGTCTCCAGCCGCGAAGGGTTCAAGTTCGCGGGCGTGTTCGCGGTCTACGATGCGGGCGAGGGGGTCCAGTACGTGAGCTACTCGCGGAACGTGGTGTCCACGCTCAAGAGCCTCCGGAGCCGGCTCGGGGCTGAGAAGTGCAGCGCCGTGCGCGTCAAGATGTACACGGACGCTGCGCTCATCACGCGCGCGAAGCTGGAGGAGGAGAAGCAGCGGTGGCTGGACACCGTTGGGCCTGCTCCGGGAAACTCCACCGAAAAGGGTTTGTGGGACGGCACTGCGGCTCCCATGTCGGAGCAGGACAAGATCGAGTACGAGGAGAAGAAACTCAAGATGCGCAAAGCCATGGGCGAGAACCTGTTCGACGACGTCGCCGGCGAGGACGACGATTCCCGTACTCGCAGGCTCAAGCTCCTCCAGGTACCTCAATCTTCGTGGCTTTCCTGGATGTTGGAAATCTTGTGGGTATTTGCAATTTGCGCATATCTATCTCAGTTAGTTTCAATGCTTCTAACTGAGATAGATATGCTTCCTTACAGTTTTCTTGGAAGCGTTCGTGTTGGGAATTGTGTGGGTATTTGCACACAATTTATGCTTTTGGGGCAATTCTGAGGTCTGTTATGCAGGCTGTAGAGGGTGATGACTGGAGTAGCGTCATCGATGGGCAAACGAAGCAGACTCTGGATCCTCGAGTTTCAAATGGGAAAGAGGAGGATGTTGCGGTTGTGAAAGAGGAGGATGTTGCGAGTAGTCCACCAGAGCAGATCGTGAGCCCGTTTTCTTCAGGTTCTCAGGCAGGGCAAGGGCTCTACTCCGCAGAAACGTATGATTTCACTGTCGAGAATGTTGACAAAGTTCTCGATGAAGTGCGGCCTTACTTGATTGCCGATGGTGGTAACGTCGAGGTTGTGGGCTTGAAAGACGGAGTGGTTTCGTTGCGCTTGCAAGGTATCTCTCCACCTCAAGTCCATGTTCTGTATTTGGTTTTCCAAACCCTACATGGCTTGGATGGAATGGGGTTTAGCTTTGACTAATTATCTCCATTTGAATTGCCATGTAGGTGCCTGTGGCACATGTCCGAGTTCCACGAGTACGATGAAGATGGGCATTGAAAGAGTCTTGATGGAGAAATTTGGAGATCTTTTGAAGGAAGTGGTCCAAGTTGACAAGCAAGAGATTGGTGCCAGCATTCTTGTAAGTTGGAGTTCTACCTCTGAATGTTTCTCTTTGACACTTGAGACAAGGACCTGGTTCAATTTTTGTTCTCGTGTAAAGAGGAAAAGTTGATGTCATTAGTTTGGGATAGAAATGTAGATTTTCAAGACTTGTTAATAGTTATTAACTTGCTAGTTCGTTTTCGTGTCGTGCAGGCCATTGACGAACATTTGGAGATGCTGAGACCTGCAATTCGTAATTATGGTGGTTCGGTTGAGGTTGTTTCGGTTGATACGGTGAAAGGTGAATGCCAGGTCAAGTACCAAGGTCCGGCACCCATTGGCATGGGTATTCAAGCAGCCATCAAAGACAAGTTTCCCGACATCAAGGAGGTCATTTTGTCAGCACCCTGATGATTAGCGGTTAGTTCCTCTTTTCAGTGTTCAATTTTGAAGTGAGCTTGCACTGGAATGCTAGCTCATTTCAAGGAAATGCTTGTGAGTTTCCAGAAGTTGAGAAAACCTTCTTCGCTTCCAAGTTTCGTTAGTGACAATCAGAAAGATTTCTTTAGCTGCAGAGTTCAGGTTCTCATTTAATAAATGATATTTTAAAACTTATTCTTGAGATTGTTAATGCGATATCGAATTAGAAGTTGTACTCTTTTCAATTGTTCTCTAATGAGGTGAAGTAGGTGAGATTCTGGACGTCTCTGATTTAGGGAAAGAACTAGTTTTGATCATGAGAAACAAAGCGACAGAAACAGAGAGCTGGAAAAGGGTAATGGCGAGCAGTCGGAAAGGCCAATCATTAAACTAAGCGGTACGACGGCATCAAATAAGCTCCTCAACAGTAAATTCATGGTGTGACATTGGAA
Organism: Bryoerythrophyllum caledonicum; assembly: GCA_963971425.1. Lineage (NCBI taxonomy): Eukaryota > Viridiplantae > Streptophyta > Bryopsida > Pottiales > Pottiaceae > Bryoerythrophyllum > Bryoerythrophyllum caledonicum. Next base: position 6,352,518 of record OZ020520.1, read on the forward strand.
ATAAAACAACACCGTCAGCATTCTACTGCAGCTACGCCTTAGATTCAAATAGAAAGTAGCGGGTATTATCGTTCTCTTTGCGGAACATTTCCCTTGAGTCTATCCAGAGTTTAAATGTCTGCATCTGGTCAATGAATGTTTACATATGTCAGTCACATGTGCAAAATCCCAATACGCAGGAATACAATCTATTCACGTCATCACAGAGTTTATTTCAGGAGGCCGGCGAAACGGAACGTCACGGAACCTAATGATTTCGAAAATTGAATCGAAGAGCACCTACCTAACTTGTTGAAACGTATATGCAAAAGAGAGCCGCAGATTTAAGGCCAACGAGACGACATCTATTGGCACATGAATTTGTCACAAGGATTTCTTCAGAACATCGTTGTTGAGGTGACTTCCTGCAGGCATTGAAACAGCTCACAAGGAAAGGGAGAGCGCTGGATCGGATTGTGAGGAGCGATGGCCCGAATGACTTGCGGTTGTACCTGTTGTGCCTTTCCCATTCAAGGAGACTTCGTTGGTCAGCAGTGGTAGAGTCGGGGCTGAAAGGTGAGGAGGAGCCGTGGCCATGCACCCGAACATACTCGCCATAACAGCCGCTACCTGAGACTCTGCCATGGATCTGGTCGAGAATTTCGTCTGCTTCGCGGAGGCCTTCGTCGGATTGAAATTCGGTAATTCCAATGTTTGGCGCGAAGAGGTGTTTACAGATCCATCCTCGTGCCCACGCAATTCCACATTCTGATCTTGAGACCTGATCATGGAAGGATTGCTGGTCGGAAGCATTGGACTGCAGTTAGTCGGACTTGGCCACATAAATCTACCGGGAGCCCGGCAAGGTTTGTATCCAGAAGGCTGGCCTGCAAATATGGGCTTGAAATCCGGAGGACTTATCTGCTTCATGGTCGACATAAATTGGGGCATACCTTCCTGTCCGGTGGGCAAAGAGTTCTCCGTCCGTTGGTATTCCTCTTCGACAGCAGAGCGGGCTGACAACAGATCCACTTCATTCACAAGTTTGTAGTTTGAAAGAGCCTGTGAAAGTCCATCGCCGTAAGGAACGAGATTGACTACCGCATCACCGCCATTACTGTTCTGATCGTCCATGATCCCATTGCTCAATCTCGAACACTGCCTCATGAGCTTTGGAGTGGCGCCAGTGTGGAGCACAGTGTCTTGGGTTTCTGGAGATTGAGATTCACGGGACACTATGCTGAAACCATCCCTTGTCGAAAGCAAAAAGGGCATTGGGTATCCAGGCATGTTCGGATCGAGAGGATACCTCACGGGTGTTGCTTTAATAGGTGGTACAATTCCGAGCATTTTGATGATGTCGTTCACGTCAGCCTGCGAGTTTTGAGATCCAGCAACATGCGTCAACAATGTTTAGGACCATATTGCAGCACCTGAAGCAATTGTATCTGCATTGCTGAGGATCTAGAACGCTACCTGCATAGTAGCAACAGTCTTGCGAACATCTTGTAGCTGGCCCTGGAGGTCACCTTGGTTGCTGGAGACGAAAGTAATTTCGTTTGGTGGCGTGCGCTCCTACACACATGACAAGTTCGGATGTTAAGTAAAACTTACAGAGCCTGCAAAATATGGGTCAAGATTATCTCGTTTACACCATGCGTAATGTTGCAACTGGTCTGGAGCGAAGAGGACGATCACATCTGCAGCCCATGAACAGATCGTGTGCCGTGGATTAACTATGAAGTGCAGCATGTTGAAAGCATGTTAGTTATTCTACCTCATGTAGTTGTAGTACTTCGCTTTGAACCTTCGTTAGTCGTGGCTCGAAGGTGATTCCCTGGCCGACATTTGTGCTGCCATTACATCAGGTTCGGGAGTCAGTATAGTTCTGTGTGTGAATTAACCCTGCATTAATAAAGGTGTTCCAAAAAATTGCTAGATGGCAGGTGCCGGAAACGTTCGTTCCACATTGCTCATCAATCTGTACCAATAAGTCTAGTACTGGCATTTTGGTACAGATTAGCCACGCCTCTGACAGTGTTGTTATTGAATGAGTTTTCTTACCCCGGCATGTGTTCCTGACGCAATTGCTGCTCCAAATTGGTCAATTCGGGTTTAAATTGAATCAAAGAATCTTTTCTAATTTCCTGTCAAGAAAGTTGTTATTGCCAAAGTCAAGTTAATATCTATTCTTAGGGCTACTGCAATAGTTCAGCGAGGATTAATCATTCTTGTGGAGCCTAATCCCATTCAGGCGATTGCCAAGCCTAGGGTCTGATCGATCAGATTCACAATCAGTTATAATTAAGACACATCGATTCAATGGTTTTAGCGGGGTAATGTCTGGAAAACAGATTCATTCGGAGAGCCTATGTCTAGACAAATTTAAGACAAATGAGCTGGGACATGGATGACCTGGGCAAATATCTTATAGGTTTACGTATCCTTCACCGACACGCGACTGAACGCACCTGCGTCGAATCCAGTTCCTCTTCACTTCGTCTAGATGTGTCCCCGAATGTTATTTGATGAGAGGCACTCAGACTGGTCAATACTCCCCTCTGTTTAGATACCTTGATGCTCCCATATAGAAGTTTCATGTCACTGAATTGGGAAACAGGTTTACATTGATGTCAGGTAGTTTCACATGTCGAAGAAAACATTAGGTCAGCAATGCCTGAGTACATGGTTGACAAGTTTGGCACCGCTATGTGTCACACATCATAGATCAAGGGCCGACAATGCTCACCTTCTCAGCTTGTCGACGGTATCCTTGAGATGGTTCATCGCAGCAGCTTCCAATGATGTCAGGCCTTTGCTATACAAATGCCAGTTCCGGTCTGGGAGCTTGTCACCAGGTTTCCATCCCAGTGGGGGAATCCACGATGGATCCTCGACTCCAGCTGCCTTTCTTAAATCCATCAAGCTTGCATGCTCAAGCCAATATTCCATCGCACCCTCACAGTTGTGCCTTCGGCGGAACCGTTCGCCGGTGCTCACGACCGTGTCCGTCATATGTTTCAACAGGTGATCAAGCAACCCAGTGTCGCCAATATGCTTCCTTGCTTCTTCGCGTAGCGCAGGGCGCAGTATAGGTTTTCCCGGTACTGCCTTTCGCTCATGCATGATGTCAACAAGCTTTAGCTGTGCCGTTTTATACCTGCAAAAATATACTCGAGGTGTAAAACGAATGGTCTACAGGAAGCAAGGAATTAAAGAACTCGAAGTATTGAATTAGGTGTAACAATCAATGTAGCTGTGAGAGCGTGCATGTGTATGCTGTCTACAAACCTCTCTGATGACCATCGGCCCTGCATTTCTTTCGGCAACTTGAGAATGCTTCCTGAACTTGTTACGGTCCGGCTAATAGAGAGCGGCGTTTTGTTACGCTTCTGATCCCTTGGTCCTTGATTCGTCACCAGTGCCAACTGAAGCCCGGAACTCGTACCCGTTTCTCCGGATGGTTCATGGACTCCGTAAAACTCTGATGAAGATGGATAGTAAGGCGAAGAGTTGCCGCCCAATTTTATCGCGGTACTGTGGAAGGCGCTGTCGGGGCGGCTGTTGCGAAGACTATTCTCGGTCTTATTGTCTGGCAGATGCTCTAGCGGTTGACCGGATATCTTGTCGTGATCACAACAGAATTTACGCATCAGACCCGAGCAAAGACCACTGTCACAAGAGTCCACATTGCTCCTCCTGCTCTCGTAAGAGACTTTCTTCCTCACCCCCCAGCGAATTGGGAGTTCTAAACCTCGACGCTCAGCGTGTCGAGAATTCGTCGTGCAGGTGGTGGCTTCTGGAGATTGACCATTGCTGTCAACACTTCTCCCGCTCGTCAGCAGCGTCAAAAGCTCGGCTGCACTTCGGACCGGGTCGACGCTGGGCTTGTTGTCGTTGCCACCACGAACCCCATCCTCTTCAGAAGTGCCGCTCTCTGGTATATCCATCCCGTTCGACTTCGACTTATTACTCCAGGGCCTAAAAGCCGCTTTCTGGGGCTCCGTGGATTCCACGTTTTTGAAACTCGTACACAGGTCCCGAGTGACTTGCTCCTCCTCCATCTGATTCTCGAGCTGCAAAATGCATCTCCTCTTCCGGCGCAATGAATGGTCGAACATCTTGCCAGGTTCATCAATCGGCGGAGAACAATCCCGGGCAGACGGCGATTCTTGAATGGAGGACGCTCTTGCACAGTACACAGAAGGCGTTGGCGATGTGATCCAGTAGCCAGGCCGCTTTCTCGGTGGTAACTGCGGAGCGTCTTCGGGCGAGCGTAAAGCAGACAGCCTTCTGGTACTTCTCATATTCATGGCAAAGAATCCTTACACTCCTTCACCCCGGCGCTCTCAGTAGTACCTAGAGCAGCAGCTCCCTCCAACTAGAATCCTGTGACTCATAGCCACTTCCCCGGAACTACATATACATTATTCACAACAATCTTTCACAAGGCCACGCACCAACACCATAATAGCAGCTCTTTCCACATTATGAGAAGTCTTGAAAAGTTCAGCGTATGACATCTCTTACTCCATAAGACAAGCTACGTACACTAATCCTTAAGTGCTCACTACAAAACCTAGATCTCTGGCATTAAACGAGCATGCTCAAGCTGAGAGTCCGTCGCCAGTGAAAAGAAGCACAAGAAGTAACGATCGAACATATGTCCGGGGCAGTCATTGAGAAGAGTCCGACTGATCTCTTACAAAAATACGCCTCGGTATCTATTACTATGTAAGTGCGATCGGTGGATACTAACCAGAATTAGCAGTCGCTCACATTAGAATCCTAACTACGAAAACTTCTCCTTCCACTAGAATACGGCTATTCTAAGCCGCTCGTCGGGCACGTCACATACATCTTTCGAAGCGATCATGCGTCCTCGCGGCTTAGATACCGTAACAAAACTCCTAACAAGAAATCCATACTGAGAAACCAGCAGATCAGCCCGATGAGAATCCAGTAATTTCTTGGCATCCAATAACACCACCGGTGACACAAACTAATGACACTGCGTTCGATGCGAATGGAGGCCACTAAGCAGAACTTACACTAGTGTCCTACCAACGGCTCCTCCTCCGTCCCACTAGGACCAGACAAACTCAGAAGCACTTCTCCGATCAACCTACACATGATCCACAGCGATCATCCGCGGCGCCATCAACGTCGGAACAGCAACGGCTTCACCACATACAGTCCTACAAGAAAACCTGGCCGAAGAATGGTCCAGCAGCCATAATTCTGATGCTCACGTCTACAAACCCTAGCGCTCGGCGCCTCTCTCCACCATCACTGAGCTCAGAAAATGAGCGACAAAGACTAACAATCACGCATACTTGTTCGCAGCCACTCATGCATGCTTCTTCGCATACACAAGCTGCCGAACATCGTATTGATGTCCATGTCAAGGCGGTCGCCGCAGTATCACGCGAGTATCACCAGGGCATCGCAGAGGTATCGATCGAAACCATGGTCATGAATGTTCTCGCTTCTTTCTTTCTCAACATAACGAGTTTGTGTGCGTACAAGAACTGATAGTATATTACTAATTGAGGTAGAGACAGCAACGACTGTGAGTGATGAAGAATTCTTTTGACAATGACTTGAAGGTTACGTGGGCAAGATATATTATCATCACTGAAGGATACGTGGGCAAGATATATCATCATCACTGAAGGTTGCATGGGTGATCCATGTTAAGTTGTTAACCCCTAAAGGACCAAGGCATTCTAGGAATCTCTTCTCCATTGATAAAAACATTGCATTGACAAAAATTTGAGAATGTAACCGTAGGATCTTCTTATATGTATATGAGAGGATGTGGTAATTTTTTTGTGAATTTTGACTCTACGGATTGAAAGATAATTACAATTAGAGTGAAAACTTTACATCCCTTTGATGGACACTAGGTTCTCTGGGGGTTAACCCAATTTTGCTCCCGCAAATAACTCTAAAAAAATTTGCTTTTGGAAAGATGGTAGGAGACAACTAGCTAGTATACTAAAGTTTGATAACAAACTCTGTCCTGGTATAGTTTGCCAGTATATTGGTAATATTCTTGAAAATAGTAGAGATTTTAATATTATATTTTATTTGTAGAACCATAAATTCCTTTGGAAAGTAAATTCCAATTAATGTAAATTACCTCATCGGTCCATGAATAGTGTTGTTTACAAGCAATTTTATAGTGAAATATTATGGGCTACATCACTAGAAATCCATAGTGTTTTATAATGTGTACTTCTCCAGTGATACCTATGTGATGCTAGTGTGATATCCTGGTCGCTAATATTGTAAATTTCTTTTTGATTAAATTAATTTCGAGTTGAGACCGATTCGCTCAATGTCATAAACCACGTTTGTTTTTCTAGACATGCAATCATCTTTGTCCATCCGTTTGCATGTTTGTCTCATAAGCCCAATTTCCATTAGGGTTGTAAATATTTGAGCCTAATATTCAAGCATATTCATAAATCCGTGAGGAATATACTAAGAATATACATGATAAAAATTAGAGATATTGTACACATCTACCCTGTCCTTCAAGTCCATTAAAGACAAGTGAATGGCCTGTCTATATAGACAACCCTAGTGTAAATATGTGAAGATTGCGTGTGCAAGGCTTCATACATCTATATATATATATATATATATATTCAAGTCCACTAAGGTGGTACATTTATAGTGTCACAAATGGTTTAGGAAAGAGTCAAGTTGCTACATAGTACAAATGTGGGACCAATCCTAGAATTCTATTGATGAAATGAGATAATGTTGAGGCACTCAATTCCAATCGGCCACCCAATTCCGATCAATAGAGTATGCATGGCATGGTGCATGAAAATGGCAAATGCTTGAAATGGTGCATAAAGTGACCAAAAACTGATAACTCAAAATCTAAAAACACCACTCATTATCGGCATTGGGTCATGATGTGTGCAATTTTGGGTTGCTCCACCTCAATTGAGCTCTCATTGGTGGCATTGCCTCGAAAGTCGAACAAGGCCGATCGGTATTGGGTACCCCCCATGAGTTGGTTATCCATGGCATGTCTTCTCTCTTTTACTCATTCTCACTTATTGGCATTGGGTGAAGAAGGGCACCAAATCTCACCTACTCTAGAGTTTGATTATGGGCTCCGGTGGTTTTTAGGCTTTTAAGTTCTATATTAATTCCAAATCTTTCTGATTATATTTGAAAAAATATTTGTTGAGTTTCATTCCTAATTCCGCATCTTTCTACATAAATATTTTTTTTACATACAATGTCATTTGAGTCCCAAACTGGCTTAAGTAGTCGGAATTGGGTGCCTCTACCTTAGATGCTTTGATTTAAAGTGCAAGAACCCCAAAAATGTTGAATTTTGACTTACAATTTGGCCAACATAGGTATATCTTTCATCAGTATATACATGTCACAAGTATATGACGTTTAACAAATATACTTATTTTGAGAGTTCTAGGATGTAAAATACTTCAAAAAATTTGGGACACATTCACGCCACAATGTGTTCATAAATTATAATAAAAATTTATAGATTTAAAACTTATTTTCACTTTTATTGCTAAAAAAGAGGATAATTTTTCAGGGCTCCTGAAATAGGGATCAATGTTGATTCTTGATTTGATTTCTTATCCAATTAAATACATCATACATAGATCCATCTTGAAACATATTTTTCCTAAAGTAAAATCTTTTTTTTCATGAATTTGGGTGACATCAAGTATTTTTGGCCTGAAAAAATATACTTTTAGGTTTATTTTTTTGCCCAAAAGTGAGTAACCCCAGCTCACTTCTTACCATATGATTCACATCTTTACAACATGTCTACACAACTACAATCCAAGCATTTGGAGAGCTGAATGAGGTGTATTTTCAGAGCGTCACTCCTAAATGCCCCAGCTCCCCAAATTCTACCTCGTGACAACCAATCACATTGTTGGTTCCTTCCCTTGTGTCCTAGCTCCCAAGAACAATTCTGAGAGAACCAATGCATTAGTCTCAAATTTCCAAAATTTGTAGTGGGTGAATTTTGGAACTCTTTTTAAATGAAATATTCAATGTCTTTGCGACATGTATTTAGGAAGACATTTCTTGTGGCAAAATTAGTGATAGAGAAAAAAAATTAAAATTGTTTCAATGCATTTGCTCAGGAGGCACAAGCAATAGCGAAGGGAGGAGAACAACAAAGAAATAAAGTTCATGAGGTGTGAGTTCTAGGACCTAGGACTTGGAAGGTGACATGGAAAGCTAGGGTTTGAAACAAATGGAGGGATAGGAGTAAAAGCAATGCAAGAGGAGCAATGACTATCTTCGTTGTTTTTGATTTGTGAGCTTTGGCTTGGACTTTGACTCCAAACAAATTCTACTCTGCCCGCAACAACCTTGCCATTGCATCAACACCACCTTCTTCTTCATGTTCTTTGTCGCATTGCCAACAACCATGTTTTGACCTCACTTGCACCTACTGTGGATCACCTCCTGTAAAGCAAATCCTAAACCGGCTCTTTGCAGCCTCTAATTTTTTTCAAAAACACGCTTTCTTCTCTGGCGGTGGTTAATCGGAGTGATGAGTGCTTAGTGGTTGTAAAGGTGAGTATTTAACTAGTGAAGGTGAGTGAATAGCAATGCAGTTGCTAATATATGCGTGAGTAGTAAAGGGTTAGTTAATTTATGTATTGTGGTGCAGGTGAAAGTGTACTTGGACTGTGAGTCGGAGACTTTAGCTTAGTGCCATGACAAACCTAGGTTGTTCGGACGATCGGAATGAGGCATCCGTTTGGGAGCTTTGTGGGACATCTGTTACTTAGAAGAATTCTTTTTCAATTTATTTTTGACATCTTTTACCACCGGTCGCCGCGGTCCCAACCCAATCGCTACCCAGTTGCTCTGCCCGATTGCCACCCAGTAGGCCCGGTTGCCTCGGCCGTCCTCGTGTGAGTGTTCATTGATTTCTCCCACCTCTCTACATGGATATATAACACTCGTGCTAGGTCTGGGATATCCCACACCACATGTTCCTTGCGTCCGAGAGGGAGTAGTGCTACTTAATGGGCTCATAGAGTTCTTTCAAACCACTCCTTTGGTCGCCTTTAGCTTTAGAAGGTTCAATTTGCCTTTCGAGAAGCTATGTTTGAAGGTGTATTGAGGGGGAGGGCGTGGTGGCGTCCTTGGATGCTACTGCATTTTTCTTGCTGGTGGATAGGGAATGTCAAAAGTGTACTCTGATTTAGCTGCAAGCTCGTGTCCACCATTTTTGCATCTGCACGTGACTCTTGACTCGGCTTATGAATAAATGAGGGTGGAATGGAAGGCATGGTACAATGAGTTGGACTAGTCAAGACTTTGTTGCAAGCTCTATGACCATGTCTTTACGGACAAGCAAGCGAGAATATTTGGCCACCTCAGATATATCCCTATCAGCACGGTTGTTGGTGTTGCTACCTACAAAATATTGGTTGCCAACGTGCTCATCCACCGTGCATTTATCAACCACTGGGGGAAGGTGCCGCAATGAGATGCCCTTTTGTCAGAGGTTTTGCAACTTGAAGCGCCAAAAAGAAACTACCCTCTATCAAATCCTACTTTCTTTGGCATGCCGTCCTCTGAAAGAATGGATTTTTATGGAGCTTCTTTTAATTAATCTGAGAAAGCAACCCCGACACTTTCCAAATCGGACTTCCTCTGTAGCAAATACTCAAGTGTTGGAAACCGGTCCCTACAGCAAACCACATTGGAACACGGCTTTGTCGAGGCCAAGAAAAAGAAGGTGGACCACGCATGGGCCTTGTTCTTCTATGAGCAAAACATCCCATTTGCCGTGGCCCGGTCTGAAGTTTTAGAAAGATGGTCAGAGAAAATGCTGACCTACGTTGCCTCTACCTACCTCCGTCGTACAACAATCTCCAAAAACAACTATTGGATGAGAAGAAGGAACTCGCTAGTGACATGAAGTTGAAGATGGGGTCCTTTATCTACAATTTTGGTTGCACATCTCTGTAGATGGATGCGCTTTGTGACCAACCGGCCGTTGATGAATATCAAGCAGGTTTGTTCCGCTAGAGAGGGGTTCCTTGCGTCTATAAACACCTCCGAGGAATTTAAGGACTACATGTACATTGTGGCGAGCATCATGACAAAGTACGTGGAGGTTGTGGATCCTACCAACATCGTACAAATCTGCACTGACATCGCTGCGGTGATAAAAAGGCGGTCGAGAAGGTGCAAGAGAAGTACCCCCACATATACTTCTAGGGATGTAGGGCCTATATTATAAATCTACTTATACATGATTGGGAAAAGCAGGCCTAGGCTAAAGAAAATTGTGAGCAAAGCAAAGACCATCGTGAACTTTGTCAAGAAGCGGCATATACCTTTGGCAATCTTCCGCTTCCACGGAAAGAACCTCTCCTTCGTCAGACCAGGTGCTACGCGCTTTACTACAAACTATCTGATGATTGATTGTTTGTTGAAGGCTAGGAAGGCGCTTGAGCTCACGGTTGTTGACGCAAAGTAGGACGAGTATGTTAGGACATTAGGGAGCAAGAAAAAGTTCAACCACCATGAAAAGGCAAAGAACACAAAGAAAGCCGTACAATGTGAGTAGATATGGGGAGCATGCGACAACTTTTGTGAGCTCGTCAAACCGGCCGTCCTCACGTAGAGAGATTTTGACGGGAATAGCCCTTGCATAGCCAAGGTGCACGTCATCATGACAAACCTTGAGAAGCACATGTGGCCACTTCAAAATCAATTGGTATTGTTGCCCCCCTTTGTTGCAAACCAAGTGGAGGAGCGTCTTAAAATATGTATTGAGGTTCAAAAGAAGTAGAGAAATGATTGCTTAAGCATATGAAACTTACACGGTATTACAAACACTGATTGGAGTGAAATATGGCCTTCTTTCAAAGGCCTTCACTTATAGTACCAATTGATAACAACCTTTGCCAACACATATAGGACTACTTTAAGTTCATTTCACCTCTCTCTATTTTCTCCCCTTTACTTTCCCTTTTAAATCTACCTCAATTACTAATGATATCATAATAACTACAAGCAACTCTAATCTCTAATATTCCCACTTTGCGAGTAGTTACCTTCTTGCTATCCCATTGCCTTTGCTAACCTTTGATGTCGGTCTTTGCAAGTGCTTTTGTTAGCTCATCCGCCACCATGTCTTCTGTTGTGCAGTACTTCAAGCTTATCTTGCCACTCTCCAACTTCTCGCAAATGAGGTGATGTTGCACATTATTGTGCTCTCTGCGTGAGTGGTGTGTAAGGTTTTTTGCAACGGCTATGCACCCTCGGTTGTCGCACATGATGGTCGTTGCTCCTTCTTGAATAAACTCCACATGTGCCAGAAGCTTGCAAAACCAAATGGCCTCCTTTGTACTTTGACTGGTTGCCATATACTCGGCCACCGTCGTGGACAAGGCAATAGTTGGTTGCCTCTAGCAATTCCACGAAGTGACACCAGCTCCAACAAAGAATACGTGGGTGAAAGTCCACTAAGGTGGTATATTTATAGTGTCACAAATGGTTTTGGAGAGAGTCACAAACCTTCTTTTGCTGCATAGTGCAAATGTGGGACCGATCTTGGAATTCCATTGATGGAATGTGATAATTGCCTTGATTTAAAGTCTAGGAACCCCAAAAATGTTGAGTTTTGACTTACGGTTTGGCCAATGTAGGTATATCTTTCATCAGTATATACTTGTCACAAGTATATGACATTTTCCAAATATACTTATTTTGAGAGTTCTAGGAAGCTAAATACTTCAAAAAATTTGGAACATATTCACGCCATAATGTGTTCATATATTATAATTGAAAATTCTAGATCGGAAACTTATTTTCACTTTTATTGCTAAAAACGAGATATTTCTTCAAGGCTCCTAAAGTAGGAATCAATGTTAATTTTTTCTTTGATTTCTTATCCAATTAGATACATCATGCATAGATCCATCTTGAAACATACTTTTTTCTGAAGAAAAACCTTTTTTTCCATTAAATTGGGCAAAAACAAGTTTTTTTGTCCAAAAAAATATACTATGAGGTATTTTTTTTTTGCCCAAAAGTGAGTAACCCTAGCTGACTTCTACCCACATACCCCATTATCAAATGATGCTTGTTTCTATCTTCGGCCTAATCCGCATTGCAACACCCCTCAAAGCAATGTCCTTACCACCAAGGCATAATTTCTAGTAGACTATAGTATCTTGCAAGTACTGCATATTGCACTTCACGGCATTCTAATGTGTCGGACTAGCCCTAGACATGAATTGGCTTACCATGATCACCGCAAATGCAAGGTCATGTTGTGTGCCTACTATGGCCTACATCAATGATCCAACTCCACCCTTGTATTGCGCGCCTTCCATCTCACCTTGAATTGCCTCAAACTTTTCCTCGGAGGACTTCAACAACCTGACATTCACATCAAGAGGGGTACCAATGGGCTTACACTCCTCCATATTGAAGCGTTTAAGCACCTTTGAACCCAATTTTCACCTCACTTTTAAAATAAATCACCCCACGACCTAAACCAGACTTGATATGCGACTAGAAGGGCAGTAGGTGAAATCTTCACCATTAAAACCTCCTATCGCGGCCTGAATTCAAGACAAGTAGAAGGGCAGTAGGCAAAATCTTCACCGCTGAAACCTCCTTTCATGTCCCACATAAGTGAAGCCAATTTTAACCTTAATGTAATCATAAGATCTAATTCAATTACTCCTAACCTTAAAAGATAAACTCTAACCCAGAGCCAAGTCAAACCCTAATCCTAAGTCAAGGTCAAACTTCATTCAGCCTATAATATTCATTCATTCAAAGTTTATTCATCCAAAATCTTCATCCAATAGTTTATTTCATCCATCCATCATAAGTCAACTTATCATCCAAACAAAACATACATCCAATTGATCGAATTCATCCAAGGTTCATCCTAAAAAGTAAAGAGAATTAGAAGTCGCCGCCTTCCAAGTATGGCAACGACCCCTTGTCACTAAAAGAGCCGTTACTTCGTTTTATAAGCTTCAAATTGAGCGTGATTAGATTTTTATCAAAGTTGACTCTAGGTTTTACACGCTTTTTAATTAACAACCTCAATCGAGTACGAGTCCGCTTGCAATCGCGCGTCAAAATTGGCGCTCCGAATCTGCTAGGCAACAAACCCCTTGCCACTAAAATGCTTGTAACTTCATTGTCTTGGCCTAAAATTGAGCGTCCTTAAAGTACCTTCAAAGCTAACTTCGGGTATTACACGCCCTCAAAATAATAATCTTAACCAAGTAATGGTCCGCCCGCAATCGTCCATCACTATTGGCGCTCCAAATCTGTTGGGCAACAGACTTTTTACCATTAAAAACTCTACAACTTCTACATCCCTACTCCAAATCCAGCGTGCCTAATAACCTTAGAATCCAAACAAGTAGATCTAACTACACGTAAAGTTTCACCTCTTAATTCTGAGAAGCTAATTTACAATGGAGTTGCAACCGCAGCTCTACAATAATACAAAGAATGAGGGAGATTTTTGCATAGCTTCGCCCAAGATGAGAGAGTGAGAGGGAAAAGGGCGTCCAAGGACCTCTTATCCTCTTGCAAGGAGGCCTAAGGGCGGCGGCCACATCTCTACCATTCAAGTTTAAGAACCCTAAATTAGATCAAGAGTCTATACTAACCTTAAATCTCAAATCTGATTTTAGGGCTAAACGTTCTAATATCTTCCATGCTAATACAATTTTGACCAAATCAACTTCATCAATGTATATTAAACACTTTTTTTCTTAAGATTAACTATTCATAGAGTCAAATCGGAGTTCTAAATCATTGAAAATCAACAATTTGTCAACCAATTACTAGTCTCACTTAGTATAATTCTAATTTTAACTTATCTAAAAAGAGGATTAGCAAGGGTTCTTCCCCTAAAAGCCTTCTTGACCGTTTTTATCATCTTATTTTCTTCATCTTTCTCTTTTATATAAATATATTTTTATTTATTATTTATTTTTATGTTTTTATGTTTTTTAAAGTTTTATTTTGTTTTTTCTTTTGTCTTTTCTCTATAACATAAATGCCATACAATTTAAGGGGCTAATTTAATTACTCTACTAACTAAACTAGATATCAAATTATTAACTTAAACTACTCAAAATATATACTAATTCTAATTATTTGCTTCCTACTCATGAATGGCACTACCACTAACATCTAATTCTAAGTGCCTAACTAGTTCCATGTGTCTTTTATTTCTCACAAATCTACTTTCCTACTAAACACTCTAATTTTATCCGCCGCACTAATTTATGGCTATGTGGAGTCTTTTAAGTCCCAAAAAAAACTTAATTATTACCACGAGGTGATATAAACCACAAATCCTAGCCACTAATTGCAACTAACGACGTCGTTTCCCACTAATTAATCACTAACTCAAATTGTGGCACATTTAGGCGCTCACAACACATCCTCAACGTACTTCTTTTTACTCATGGTGATGGTGCGTGTCTTGCGGTCTCTCACAAATTCCACACCAAGACAATATTTTAACTCACCAAGATTGCTCATTTCAAACTCCGTATTGAACTTACCTTTGAGCCATGCCAACTCAGCGAAAAGGCTAGCCAAGATTATCAAGTCATTTATATAGTTGAGACTATCACAAGTACTCACCCGTTTGCTTGATGTACAAGGAATGGTCGGCTTGGCTCCTTGTAAAACCTTCCTTGATGAAGAAAGTGTCGATGCGTTGGTATCATGCTTTTGGTGATTGCTTGAACCTATACAATGACTTCTTGAGCTTACACACAAGATTATCCAAGTCTTCTTGTACAAAACCTTGCAGTTGGTCCATGTAAATGTCTTCTTCCAATTCACGGTTCAAGAATGCGGTCTTCACATCCACTTGGTGGATCTCCAAGACCAAGGCCGCTCCAAATGCAAGAATGCACTGAATGGTGGTGAACTTGGCAACGGGAGCAAATGTCTCAAGAAAGTCCACTCTTGCAACTTGACAGTACCCCTTGGCAATTAATCTTGCCATGTGGCGCACCACTCAATCCAAAGCATCCTTCTTTGTACAAAACACCCACTTGCATCTAACGTTCTTGCGATCCTTTGGAAGAGGAGCCAACTTCCACATGCCATTTGCCATGAGCAAGTCGTACTCCTCCTACATTGCCAACTTCTACTTGTTTGCATCCTCCGATTGCATAGCCTCACACATGTTTAAAGGATCCTCCAATGACGCTACATTGGCACGTTCTATCTCATGTTGAGGCAAAATGTGGCTCTTCCACCAATCGTCGAGCGGGCAACGCTCTCTTTTTGGATACCGCGCCTCTTGTAAGTTTTCCAAGCCCTCATTGCTTGGTGAAAGTGTTGATGAAGATGCTACACCGCTTTCTTCGGCATCCAATCTCTCTTCTTTTTTGATATCACCATCGCAATCTTTCAAGGGTGGTGATTTGGAAGTTTCGTCTACCAAGGTAGAGGTCTCACTTCTTCCACTTGGACTAATCTCCAAAATATCACCACTATTAGTAGTATCTTCAAAAAATACTACATCACGACTCTTAGTGATCTTCTTCGTCTCAATGCACATGACCCGATATGCCTTAGTATCCTCACAATAGCCAAAAAATAAACATTTTGTGCCTTTTGCATCAAGCTTACTCCTCTTTGTATCGGGCACCATGGCATATGCAATGCATCTAGACACACGCATATGTGCAGTGCATGGCTTGTAGCCACTCTAAGCTTCTCGTAGTATGATGGTGATGAGAGCCGTCGTTGGACATCAATTGCCGACGTAGATCGCATTGGCCACCGCTTCCGCCCAAAATTCAAGCTTTAGGCGTGGTGCATGGATCATGCTTCTTGTCATTTCCACTATGGTACGATTTGCAGGCTCTGCAACTCTATTTTGCTCCGGCGTGTAAGGTGTTGATGTGTGCCTCTCACTGCCATGCTTCTTCAAGAAACTTCGAAAGTCTTTGGATATGAACTCTCCACCATTGTTCGATCAAAACAACTTGATTTTGTGCTCCGATTGCTTCTCCACAAGGGCCTTGAACTCCTTGAACTTCTCAAGGCATTCCCCTTTATCTTTAAGATGTATACCCACATCCTCTTTGAAAAGTCATCAATGAAGGTCACAAAATACCTTGCACCACCTATGGACGTGGTCCGCTGGGGCCGCACACATCCAAATGCACAATTTCCAAAGGCTTAGCTGCACGCGTCGCTCCATCCTTTGGAAATGGTGCCTTATGTTGCTTGTCTTGCACGCATCCTTCACAAAATGACATTGATAATTCATCTTTGCCAAAAATCATGCCACTTACTATGCTTTTAAGTAAATGGACGCCTCTCACATTCAAATGACCAATTCGACGATGCCAAAGCTCCAATGCACCGCTCTTTGTTGATGATTGTGCCACGTTGGCCGCATTTGCTTCAAACACTTTCATGAAGGTCACTTCGTACAAATGCCTTTACAAGATGCTTCCACAAGAACATCTTTATTTGGTGCCCTCAACACACATCCATGGACGTTAAAATGCACCTTCATTCCACTTGTCACAAGTTTGCTCACCGAGATCAAATTCGCTTGCAACTTGGGTACATGGAGAACGTCTTTGATTCTAAACCTCTTAGAGAAATCCCTCACAAGCACTTCGACAACGATAGATCCGATGCCAACGGCCTCCACAACACTATAATCACCCAAATGCACGTTACGTGGAGTAATTACCTCATACATGTCAAATGCCGCCTTATGAGGTGTTATGTATTTTTTGGCGCCCAAATCCATAATCCACTTACACAAGGACTTGGAATGTGGTCCACCTTGACTTGCAAATGCATAGTCATCATCCTCCTTTGCATGATTGGCGTTCTCTTTCTCCTTTGCTTGGTTCGCATTGTCCCGCTCCCACTTCTTTGGCTAAAAGCAATTCTGTGCAATGTGGCGATTTGCCACAGTTGTGACATACCTTGGGCTTGCTATGTGAAGAAGAAGAGCCTCCCCACTTGTTTTTTTTACACCAAGGCCACATCATCGCCATTGGGCTCCTTCTCCTTGCGCTTGATCACTTTGTGCATCAACTACACCGTCGCAAACTCCATGGTGAGCTCTTCCATTGCTAAGGTCTATAAGGCACTGATCAAGTGTTCATATGAAGGCGGAAAACTCTGAAGCAAGGTCATGACCACATCTCCATCTCTCACTGGGACATCCAAGCAAGTATGTTGATCTACAAGTGCCTTCACTTTGGTGATATGATTGAACAAATCATCTCCCTCTTGCATCTTGGTTGTAAAGAACTTACGGCAAATGAAGAGGATGTTGGACAAGCTCCTTGTTTTGAGGATGTTGCACAAAGTCTTCCATGCTCCCGCGGGTCCCTTGGAACTCTTGATGTCGGCAAGTTGGTTGTCTACCAAGTTCAGGCCAATGACAAACATGGCCTTCTTTACACGCCGATCATAGTCTTTCTTCACTTTTGGATCATTGTCTTTGGATGGAGGCTCCTCGGAGTCATCCACAATCTCCCAAAAGTCCATGGATGCCAACACCATCTCCATCTTGAACTTCCAAAGATTATAGTTCTCACTTTTGAACTTATCAATGGCTCTAGCACTCTCGCCATCATATCTTGCCATATTTGCTCTCCAACACTAACTTCTAACTTCCAAGATGCACTGGTACACCTCAATCACTTAATTGAGCCCTTTTAGGCTCCTATGTGCACTTATGCGCCTAGAACACTCAAATTTTTGCAGTAGATGTGGATAGAAATTTGGTGGTGTTTTGCAGGCAAATTGGAAACGGGACCTTGGACAATGCATTGTTAGACGGAGGATCCGGTCTCAACCTCATCACGAACGAGAAGCGGAAGCGGCTTGGGTTGAAGGAATCTCAAGCACCCCCCATCGTATACAAATGGGGGAATAAACTGTCGTAGAGCCGGTTGGATTGATACGGAATGTCAAGATTTTTATCCATGGCATTCTATATTTGATCACCCTCACGATGACCAAAAATAAAGAGGTAAATGAAGCTTATAGCATGTTGTTAGAAAGGCCGTGCTTGATTGATGCCAAAATTAGTCATGATTGGGCAACAACTTGGTTGCCATTTGAGGAGGCGGAACGGTGATGACAATACTGGTAAACTTACAAACCGGCCTAAGGCCCAAGCTTTTGAACTACTTGTGTGTTACAACTTTAGGGAGGGACTAACAGAGGAAGAAGAAGCTCGGTGGCTAGAGGCAATTGGGATGGTGACTTTACCAAGTTTCAACTCAAACACCAGCCCAGACTTGGAGCATGGATGGAAGGATTCTCCATATCAGGGAGCCCAACATTAGAAGGAGCACTCGCGGGAGTCCAAAAATTCTAAAGAGTCCCGGGAAAATCTAGAGGGAGCAGAACGGCTATTTTTATACCTTCATGGAGGAATATATTCAAGTGGATGAGACCCCACCCAAATTAAAGTCCAAGACATGAAGGTAGGAATATGGACTCTTCTTGAGTCGGAACAACTTTGGTAGATCAATCAGGAAAGAGGAAGATCCAAAGCATTTGCGAATCAATGTTGACCTTAACCTAGAGCTTGCTACCAAAGCGGAGTCACTCTTTTGGGAGTACAAGGATGTATTTGCTTGAACATATAAGGATTTGAAGGGGATTCCACCTTCAATTGCTCAACACTAAATCGAGCTTCAAAAGGACATTCCTCCGGCCCATCAAGCCCAATGTCGGATGAATCTGAACTACGCAAGTATTGTTAAACATGAACTAGACAAGCTATTTCAAGCAAGATTTATTACACCACTGGAAGATGCTACTTGGCTCTCACCAATTGTCATTGTGCCGAAGAAAAATGAAAAGTTGCATATTTGCATTGACTTCCGAAAGTTGATGCGGCAACCAAGAAGGATCTATATCTGTTACCATTTGCGTAGTAAGTCCTATACAGTGGCCGGCCATGAAATGCACTTGTTTCTTGACGGGTACTCATGTTATCATCAAATTCAGATTGCGCCAAAAGACCGGTACAAGACTACCTTTGTGAAGGATTGGAGAGTCTTTGAGTGGATTGTCATGCCCTTCGGTCAGAATAACACACCCCCAACCTATCAACGGGCGGTAAACAAGGCTTTTTGGAAGTTTATTGATGATTTCTTGAAATTATTTATTGATGACTTTAGTGTCTATAGTGATGTAGTCAGCCACTTGGCTAAGCTCAGATTATGTTTTGAGAAGTGTCGGGAGTATGGCATAAGCCTCAATCCGGAAAAATGTGCATTATTGGTCTATTAGACTATTCCGGAATCATCATTGGTGATGTAGTGTCCAAAGAAGGTAAGGATATAAGCACATCGGTATGCCCATAAAGCATCAAAAAATCTAACATCCCAATCAAAATTAGCACCTTGAACTGTCTAGTTATGATTTTACACAAAATCCCATTTGTTTTCTCAGTTTGCCTATTAGCACGAGGATGATAAGGTGAGGATTTTCTATGTTTAATGAGATATTTAGTAGTTAATAGTTGAATAATCTCATTTAGAAAATGTGTACCTCTATCACTAACAAGCTCTTTAGGGCACCCAAAACTTGTAATTATATTCTCATAAATAAATTTAGCAACAATTTGGGCATCATTGATTTTTGTAGCTAAGGCTTCCGCCAATTTAGTCACATAATTGGTAGCCACTAAAATATATCTTTTTTGACCATTACGACTTGGAGGTTTAATTGGTCCCACAAAATTGATGTCCCAATCTTCAAAGGGTACTTGTGTTAATATTGGATTTAAAGGCATAGCTTTTGAGGTAGTAGGTTTTCCCACCCTTTGGCAAGGATCACACTTTTTAGTATATTGGGCCGCATCAAAAAACAAAGTTGGCCACCAATATCCGGATTGGAGTGCCTTTTAAGTGGTCACCAAACCCGCAAAGTGACCCCCACATGCATCATTACGACACCCTTGAAGAATAAGGGGTACCTCACTAGGATTGACACACCTCCTCAAAATACCATCTTTGCCTTGTTTATACAACATATGATAAATAATGGAATAAGGTTGTGCTATATGAATTAATTGTTGTTTTTTTATCCGTATATTCTAAAGGAAATGTGCTGGTATTGAGATAATGTAGTATATCCGCATATTTAAAAGGAATAACATCTACGTGGAAAATATGAGCATCCGGTAAATTATCATCAATAGATGTAGGATTAGTTTCCATGCTCATTTGTGAAAGAAAATCAGTATTTCCATGCTTTTTTCCGGTCTTACAATAACTATAAAATCAAATTCTTGAAATAATAATATCCAACGAGCAATTCGTCCACTCAATTGAGGTTTGTTAACCATGTAC
Source organism: Bryoerythrophyllum caledonicum (assembly GCA_963971425.1). NCBI lineage: Eukaryota > Viridiplantae > Streptophyta > Bryopsida > Pottiales > Pottiaceae > Bryoerythrophyllum > Bryoerythrophyllum caledonicum. The sequence continues at coordinate 6,372,890 of OZ020520.1, forward strand.
TTTAAGGCATCATGGACAACGTGAAAGGTAAATTTAGAATCCAAAAGATAGTGTCTATGTTTTTGAATGGAGAAAATCATTCCAAGCCCTTCCCTTTTGGTAAGTAGATAATTTTTTTCCGCGGCACTTAGTTGCCTACTTGCAAAGTAAATAGGTTGATCGTGCCTTTTTTCATTTTCCTGACTCAAGATGCTACCAATGGCATAATTTGACGCATCAACACAAACTTCAAAAGATTTTTCCCAATTAGGAGGAATTAATACCGGGGCAGTACTTAAACATTTTTTAAGTTTATTAAATGCTTTGCTACATTCAGGACTCCAAACTCCCAGAGTATCAGTTTGTTTAGTTAAGTGGATAAAAAGAGCGGCTATTTGGGCACACATGTAGATAAATTGTCTATAATAATTAATTGCACCCAAAAATCTCTTTAATGCGGTCATATGGATTGGTGTAGGATATTTTAAAATAGCGGCCACTTTATCTGGATCTACTGCAATTCTTGCTCGGGATACTACATGACCCATTAACCTACCACATGATAAAACAAATTTAGATTTAAGTGCATTTATGGAAGTACCATTAAGTTTACATTTTTGAAAACATTTTTTAGACATTCTTGATGTTTAGCTTTTAGAACTAAAAACACATAAATCATCTAAAAATATTTTCATAATAATTTCCATAAATACTCTTGAAAAGCATGTGCCAAAGCTCTTTGAAAAGAAGCCGGTGCATTGCAAAAATCAAAAGCATATGTCCCCCAGTCGGTTGTGAATGTAGTTAAAGAGCAATCTTCCGAGGCTATTTCAACTTGATTGTAGCCGAGAACCCATCCAAGAAAGAATAGCATTCATGACCGGCTATCCCATCTAAGATGGCATCTGTAAATGGAAGAGGAAAATAGTCCTTTTTAGTGACACTGTTTAATTTTCTAAAATCTTGACAAATTCGTGACTTCCCATTTTTCTTTGGTACTACAACAATTGGTGAGACCCATAATTCACTATGAGGGACGGGATATATAAATCCACACTCTAACAATTTGTCTATTTCTTCTTTAACCATTAAAGAATATTTGGGATTCATACAATATAGTCTTTGTCTTACGGGTTTAGTATTAGGTTCCAAGATAATTTTATGTTGACACACTTCCGGGAAAATTCTCTTTAAATCCTTATAAGGATTTAAATCCAAGCAAATGTGTCTTTTCATCCCATAAAAAAATCATACCAATTATCAAACTCTTGAGAAGACATTTTATCATAAACTTTAATACATTGTGGATTTTTGGAGGTTTCCAAATTCATTTCCATACAAGTACTTTTAGGTGGTGGTAATTTGGGAAGTTCCAAATTCATTAAATTATCTATTAATTCTTCAGAATCAGTTTGATATTGAGGTTCCAATTTCGATCCAGAATCAATTATTGAAACATTATACATAGGAGAATTTTTCCAAGCTAATATTTCCTCATCATATTTTTCTATTTCATTTAAAGAAGTATCATATTCTTCCATCTCCAATGGGATGAATTTACGCATATCCCTTTTTATCAAATTTGTTGTTTCTGTTCCCAAGTCATAAGAGTCTTGAGAAGTGACATCAGTGTCATCTTCTTGTGTCTCTTCATGATATTGAGTAGGAAACATCCTAGGTAGGACTACTTCTTTTTTTCCTATAGTTAAGGTTCCTTTACCCCAATCTTCTCTAGCTTTAGACAATTTAAGCCATGGTCGTCCTAACAAAATAGGATAAGAGGGCACGGATTCGGTAACCTTAAAAATTATATAACTTAATTTAAAGTCAAGACCCCCAATATTAGTTGTTATGTTGTACAACTTTTCTAAAGGTATGACTTGGCTTTGATTGGCCATCCTTAAAATTATAGAGGTTGAAACCATCCCTTTCATATCAAGCTCTTCCATTGTATCTTTATTCATTAAATTAACACTAGTCCCACTATCAACTTGTACACCATGTATAAGTATGCCGCCAATCATCACATCCACTGTGGGAGGTCCAGGGTCCAAAATATATAATTAATTTCCACTAGTATAGGTCGTTTTCTAACAAGAGAAGAACTTAATTCACTTTGACACTTAGGTGCTATAGCCAAAAATTGCCTCAAAGAAATTTGTGGTTGAATATTATCCATGTTAGCTATAACATTATAAGGATCCATTCCCTTGGCCAATTTTATGATTCTATTATGTTTTCATTTTTTAATCCCCACGGTTGTTTCTTTTTGTATCTTTTAAGGGGTGTTATAAAAAGTTGGCCTTTCCAAGGGTGCTTCCGGTTGTGTAGGTATTTTATTTAACATAGAATCCGGTGCAATGGTTTTCTCAATTATTGGAGGGATGTTATTTTTTACTACTTTTTTTTCCACTTCCTTGACCACTTTAAACGGTAAAATCATTTTTTCTTCGGAAAGATCAATTATTTGAGGTTGTTTATAAGGTAAGTCAATAGGTTTTGGAAGTATTTTTAATTTATTTGATTTTTCTTTTTAAATACAACATCCAAGGGTTCACTATCGGAGTTACTCTCCTCCTTACTCTCAATCATTGCACGTTTAGCCTGAGATCTAGTGATATAGACTTCCTCAATTTTTGCCTTATTAACTTGATTGACATTTTGGGTATTATCCGAAGAATTAAATTGAACATGTTTCACCGGATTAGGTGCAGTGCAATCATTTGCAATATGACCACTATCTTTACACCTTCCACATAGTGGTACATATCCAACTTCTTTTCTTGGATTATGGCAATCTCTACTCATGTGACCCAATCCTCGACAATTGTTACATACTAGTATTTTTCCTTATTGAAGAGCACCATACCGGTGTGTGTTAAGATTTGAAGGTGGTCCATTCCAAATCGGAGGGGCATTATAAGTATCATTCCATCTAGGTCTATTATCTCCAGTTTATATGGATTATTAGAATTTGGTCGTTTAAAAGGTCGTTTGGAAGTAAAGCTCTATGATAGCTTAGAAGGATTATTTTGATTATTGTTATTATTTTTTGCGTCTTCATCCTGAAGATTGGAACTAATTGTCGCTACCACTTCACCTAAATTCCAACATTTAGACACATCATGTTTTCCTCCATAAAAGGTACAACCTACCCTAGAATTATCACCTATTGGTGTAGGGCATTCATTAGACAAGTTTCTTAATATTAATATTTGTCCTTTGGTTTGTAGATTTAGGACATTTCTCTCTACTATTGATTACTTGGATAGATAATTCATTTAACTTTTTCTCTAATTTAAAGACAATATCCATGACTTATTCACTTGGAGGTGCTCTTGTTGCTAAAGGTTGTACATTAAAAGAACAAGATTGGATGTTTAATGGTGGTTCTAATTATAACTTAGGACTAATTCAAGTAGGATAATAATCTTGTCCCTTAGTATCCATGCCTTATATGTGATCATATCCCATCTTTCAAGGAGGATATGGTTTTGCATACTGGGCATAATCCGTATTTTCCCGAACCACTTCCCAAGTTTTAGCTAAAATATAAGTTGTATCAATATTAGGAGGACTCTTTTCTTTTAAGTAAATCCTTAATTCTTTTGGCCAAACTCCCCCCACAAAGGTACGTGCCAAGACCTCATCAATTAACCCATGATTAGTCCATTATCTCAATAATTCATTACCCTTGTATAATAGGAGTCAATATCCTCATTCGTATGGTACAAAATCTATCTATTAACCCGGGTATAAATAATCTTGGCCGAGATCGTGCCAAAAATGCATCTTTCAATTCATTCCAAGTATCAAAAGGTGCCAATAATTGTACCACTCACAGGCATCATCCAATAGAGTACTTGGAAAAGTACTTAAATAAAAATTTAAAGGTAATTGATTTGCTTGAGCCACAATTTTAAATCTATCTATATGGCGATCAAGATCAGATCCCGGAAAACCATAATAAATAGGGTATGGGGCTATATTTAAAATCCTTGGTTAAGCCATGTTTATTGGTTCAACTAGTTCAAATTGAGGAGGAGATGGAGGTTCTAAAGGGTCTAATGGTGGAGGAGGAGTTCTAGGTAATTCCTCTTCCAATTTGTTTGAACTTTCTCCACTACTTTAACTTTTACTACTGCTTGTATTATTAGATGGTTCAGATGTAGGTAGAGTAACTCTGAATTTTTCTCCTCATTCAATGTATTTTATAAGCGATATCCTTACTTGAGGAACTTTCACCCAAATTTTTTCCGTTATTATAATCAAGTTTTTTTTAAGTAGTGTATTGTCTTCTTTCCCACTCAAATATTCCAAATCTCCCTCTAAGTATTTTTGTTTATTTTTTAGTTCATTACTAGTCTCTCTTTTGGCATTTTCTTCAAATACTTGTCCTCCAGGTTTATTCAAACCGGTTAGAACACTTTGGACTCCTAGAACTCCTCCTCCACCACCGCAGATTCCAAGTAAGATAAAGGAGTTTCAAATTGTAATTTTTTTAATGATGTATTCTCATCAAGACTATTGAAAGTTCCTTCAATAATTGATGGGCTTACACTTGGGGTTCAAAATAAAAATTCAGTGGCAAAAGGACTAATAGATCCATCATCATTTGTATTTTCAGTTTCTGATGAATTGACTTTGGTTGATTCTTGTTCACTAGAAGACTCTATACAAGGTTGATTGAATTGTGAAGAATTAGCTAATAATTGATAAAATTGTTGTTGATGTTTTTTCCTCACTTTATAGGTCCTCAATGACTCTCTAATTTGTCACGCATTCAAAGGTAGTATGTTTGAATGTTCAAGACTTGGAGATGGTGGTGAGGTCAATAATTCATTCAACACTAAAATATTTTCAAGTGAATTTGGTGCACCATATGGTTCATGTGACAATTTTAGACCTTGTTTAATTAATGGTGATGGCAAAGCATTAAAGTACGGATTTGTAGCTACGGCTAATAATTATGGTTTAGCACATTTTTTAGCTCTTTTATCCTATGCTTTATTTTGCTTTTCTATTTTATCTTTATCCTTATCAGGCATTGAATGGTGTTTTGCACATCTTGTACATGGTGGCTTGGAATTATTATTTTCTGAATTTTTTTATTATCAAAATTTTCTGATTTGAATTAAGAAAATTTCCAACTAATCCCGAGGTGCCAAATATAATTTAATAAATTTTTCTAAGGCTTCTAAATCATAAACTTCTTGTTTAAAATTACGGGGATATTTCCATGATCTCAAGATGTTTAGAACCAACTTTGCCTCATAAGAATGGCTTAGTGTGAATAAAACCTCATTAATTCTTTTGGTTAGAAATTTAATTAATTTGTTCTCTTTTCTATTTATGGTCAAATAAATATAAAGATAATCTATCAAATTCCTATGAGAGGTGACGATTGGGTCATATTTCAACCAATTTGATCCCATTACTCTATTGCTTTGGTCTTTTATAATGAAACCATGAGCTAAGTGTAAAAGGGTCAACGTCACAAGATTCTTCGTCTTGTTCTTGTTCAAAATTTCTTGGATAATCATGTTCAAAAATTAGTCTTTCAACAAATTGACTTCTATAATTATCTTCAAGATTTTCCATAAAAATTTGTTCAATTTCTTTTACTAATAAATGGATTAAATTGGTTTCACTCTTTTTAGCTCTTTGGTGTAATACTAATAAGCATCTCAATCTTATTAATATTTTGGTAAGAGTTTCTTATTTTACATTCATTTTTTTAAGCAAAGCAACCAAAAGCATGTGCATTTGTGTGCACAATTTTCTCTACTAAAAAATTCCACCACTGAATACCTTGAATTTTTATAAGAGGGCCATAATTGAACATATAGGTAGATCACTTAGTAGCTGGATATTTGTTCCAACTACCACATCCACATGAAATTATGGATTGGGTTAATTGTTTTAACCTATCATATTGGGCAAATATAAAATGTAATTTGATTGATAATAACAATGACCCTTCATCTACCATCAAAGTTCCCATGTGTTGTCCTTTGTTCCAGATTTTTGGCAATATTTTCCCCTTAATTTCTAAAGGTAAATTATCAAAACGTTTTTGAAAATCTTTATCAAGTTGTAGAGACATTCCACTTAAGGTAAAACCTTTACCAAAATAAGCTCCTCTAAATACCCGAACAAGTGAGGAAAATAAATAAGGTCTTTTATAGAACTTATTAATTTCATTAGGTTTTAATTTCCGAGGAAATATTTTAGCAATCCCATATTTTTAATTTTTTACTAAAATTATTTCAGATTTCTTTTCCGACTCGCAGAACATAAAAATTTAATTTTTGTTTACTCCAAGGCAATGATGCAGTGTCAGAAAAAAGACCATTTGTCAGCTGTCACTTGACTGGATTACCTCATACAGTAGTGATCTAGACGATTTGCCAAGGTCTCATTTAATAGTTACATTCATTGTGACTGTCTATTTGTAATAGGAAGGTGTGCCCAAAACCAATTTGTTTTAAAGATTAAAAGGATTGTAATTTTAGACTGGCTTATATACCATCTTTGTAAGCAATCAAGTATTATCAAAGAGTTGTACTTATAAGCCACTTAATAACATATCATTACACCTACAATTTGTTTTGACATTATAAAACCTCGTTTGTCTACATCTTAGCTACCGATAGCCAGAAAGCCTCCTTGGCAGCGGTGCCAAAATGTAAAGGATAAAATTGTCATGTAAATATAAATAAATCCAAGATTATTTCCTAGTGGAGGATCTTAGAGAGGCTTAATTCAATCTATCGTTTAATAACTAAGGTAAGATGTTAGATAGGAATGTCTTTTGTTTAACAAATTGCTTAAGATAACAAATTATCCATTATAGGTGTGTTAATTAACCCTTGTGCTTTTCCCGTGAGTGCACTCCACACGCTTACAATCAATTAGTGGTTAAACATGCATTTGTGATTGTGTAGGATCATCTCACAAAAGAACACAAGTAGTCTTTAAGTGTTTTAGTGAGTGATATAATTTATCTTTTCATAATCACGGACTTCTTATTAGCACCCTCACCTTTGGAACAGATATGGCTACAAGAACCCAAATGACACAAAAATTAACCAACACCTCTCCCAAAAACTCTTACAAAAACTTTTGACAGTAAATATTACCAACTTAAAACAAATTACATTACCAAATGGAACACACATTATAAACCACAATGACTTCAAGACATTTTATACTACACCATCCAAACTAATAAAAATCGCTCTAAATATTGCCCAACAATTATTTTGTTACCCCCCATGCTCCAATACATGCGCCTCACCATGCCTTGTACATCCAAATCCCTACACCCTAAAAGACGCATATGTTGCCTCCAACAATAATACCCATCTAAGAAACAACACCCCACCAATTCACCCCCCAAACCTTGCCACACCCATCCCGCCCTTCTCCCCTACACACGTCCTAAAAAACCCGTCCACATATCCCATAAATCTTATTATCGACCATAAACACAGAAAACACATTGACTCCAACAATTTTTTTAAAAATGATACTAAATATCTATGTCAATGGCAACACAACAACAATACTTACAACAAGTGGTTATCCCAAAGGAACCTCTTCCCATGGCATGATCATAACACCTCCACACATTACTCCTCAAAATTAACACAATATTACCAAAACACACAAAACAAATTCTACTAAAAATCATACAAGCACATCACCCTCAAGAGAAACTTCGTGACTCAAGATCTGTTATCCTTTCCATAATCATTCCCCTCCTCAACATCCACACAACCAAATGCAATCCCAAAAAATATATTCTCACATCAAAAAATACCATCAGAATTAACGATGATCATGCACATATATATGAAGACAATGGAAGACATTTAATTACTAACCCTATCACTAGACTCCAATGGCTATGGAACCAATATCATAATAAACTACAAACCCCCACAAACATAGAAATAACAACCCAACCGTTCGAAACCAAAATAGTTTGGCTATACCAAAGATATAAATATCGCATCCCAAAAAATGACCCCCTCAAATACGCTCAATACACACTACCCACGCCCATTCTAAACTCACTAATATCATCCTTCAACATCCAACACTCGTACTTCTCATCCCCTGTCACATGCTCCATACAACTCACTAAGTTCCATTCACCATTTGAAAGAGATAAATTTTTTGGCTCACTTGGAAATGCCTTTGACCACAAATGGATTGGAAATGGTATTGCGCACCCCCACAATATATAAGATATACAACAAGCAATACATTGGGCAAGACTAGCGGCCAAAAATGATTCAGTAAATACTTCCACCCTCATTATAACTCCAAATAATAATTGGTACCAAAACCTTAACCCCCACTTAGGACCATTCCCAGATTCCCACATCATTGCCCTATTTGAAACAGATTCGGTGACATATGAAGAACCAACTATTCCACCCGAACTAAAAAACAAACCTAGACTCAAGCCATCCACCATACAAATATTGTGCATACACCACCAAGATAATAATGTCGGTAGCATGGAAAAACTTGCTACATTTACTAATATAACAAATAAAATCAACATACACCGATTATACACAAAAATAGCCCCACCCACACCTTCCCATACCGCGGTGAATCGCAACAAAAAATGGTCCCAACTTAAGTATGTACACACAACACCAATCCACCTCACTACTCCACCTCCCCTCCCTACATATCATGATATCAACCCTCTAAAATTTGAACGTGCATATAGTTACTACACAAATGGTTCCTTCAAAGAAATTGTAGAAGCTAGCCCCGGGCATTGGCATAAAGAAAAAACAGGATATGGTATATATAACTTCACAAAAAAAATAAAAAATAAAAATAAAAATTATATATATATATATATATATATCCAAAAGACTCCATGGACTCCAAAATATCCTTAGAGCAGAGATGATGGCCCTCCACTAATGAACCTGCACACATCTTTACAGACTGCATAAACGTCTTGTATCTACTAAACACACAAATAACACACCCTACCCTCTACAATAGCCACCCAGACCAAGCCATACTAACATCTATGGTCCAAATGCTACAACATCTATGGTCCAAATGCTACAACCCTCAAATTACAACCCTCCACAAAGTTAGAGCACATGTCAATACAGAAGGAAACAAACAAGCGGATAAACTAGCTAAGGAAGAATTAAGTAAATCCCATAGAGATGCCTAACACCTACACAAACATGCCCATGCTACTCCATACTACTTCCAAAGAGAAAGTTGGTCCTCTATGGAAGACACCTCGGACAAAGGCCCCACCAGTTTCTAGATAAATATCTTAAAAAACAAGAGCTAACCAACAACCTAGACTTCATCTCGGAAAATTTTCCAAACATAGAGAAATGAACTGGTAACAACAACATTGATAACAAACTCTCTACAATTTTTTGGAAAAATCCCACAATTACAGACTTACAAAAAACATGCCTCATCAAACTTCGTACTGGATAATTGTAATATAGGAAATTCAATCTCACATAAAATAATCCAAGCAAATTTACATGTACAAGTTATAATCGGTAATGGATCTTTTCGTTTAATGTATTTGTAGCTTAAGGTCACATGAAAAAAATAAATGTAATGTTTTTCCAAGTTTAACCTAGGGATTCTTCTTTAGAAAATTAGAGCAATTTGGTTTACTTTTAGTTAAATCAATTTGACAGTATCAATAGTAATTGCTTGTCATAATCAAATTGATTCCCATCCATGATGATCTCAACATGATCTCAATATCCAATCAAGATGTTCACTACATCCAATTGAATTCCCTTGCGTATGTAGGATGCATTAATTACAAGTTACAGACTCCACTCGAGTCAATTTACAATCTCGATTTCGACTTACAGACAATACTAAATCCATCTACTTGATAAAGGTTGATCAAACCTTTACAATTACAATGTATTCAATTATGTCACTGCCACCACAATCATCTGATTGTTATATAAATCATCTATTTGAAATAGCCGGCCAAACTTACATCAAATAGAATGTAACCTAATTAATCAACCACATTTCCTAATGGCAACTCTCTGTCTATCAACTCTCTGGATCTTCTCGTGTAGTGACGCCTCCAGTCCACATACACACACATCCAGTTGATGATCAGTTGTGCCATATCTACCATAGGGTCGTCACCTCTATGATTAACTTATCATAATCCAGTAGATTGTCACAGTTGTACTCCCAACAAACTCTGACTCTACATAAACTTCTTTACTTAATCAACTTGATGCATCTCTCAAGACGATTTCCTCTTTATTGGACCTCTCTCAAGACTCAACAATTATCTATTTTACATCTCCAATTCACAGCCTCTCCGTAATCAGTTAGCATGTAAACAAATCAATTAGATAGAGCCACAGGTCACAAAAACCATATCCAACATCGCAACGTGCATCCAATAGATCACAACATCGACTTGATATCATGTGTAATAGCAATATAATTGATAGAAACTACACAACAATATTACTATAATATGAAAAGTCTACAATCGAAAGAGTGATCAATTGGATTTGAAACAAAGTGGTGACTATCACTCGAAGATCTATCGCTAAAATGCAAAGTGAATAGTGTTTTTCTCTTCCTCCTCATCTATCATATAGAACTTACATATCGCAACTCTTCATATTCTAACTTCTCCATGAAGCCCTTTCCTACCTTAACCACCTAAACTACATCATTCATCTATTTGAATCACTTTACCATTGTAAAACAAACTTTTAGTTGATTTGGAGACCTTATTTACACTACAACTGTAAGAACTACATCAAATTGGAAAAGTCACTACTACAATAATATATGGGAAATGCCCGCAAACAACTCTTCTTTGGAATAGAAAGATTCCTATCCATAACATGCCTAATATGCACCTCCACAGACCCAGACACATGGCTACACGTACTCCTCAAATACCAAAACCATCACATACACTCCCTAATTGTCAAAAGGCACAATAAAGCAGTCTGAGAAATTCGAAAACTAATCATATCCTCTAACAAATCACGATGCTTCATACTTATGAACGCAGGAACCTTCAACAACAATCCACAAGAAAACACGGTCCCTCCATGGCTACTTCCATGCACATATGGAAACCAAAGATGTCATTGTAATGCCAGATTCAAACCAGATATATTATGCGTTAAAGGACTACCATATAAAGACCCCCACCCGGAGCACATTAATACAAATCTTACTATCCAATTCATCGAATTCAAATATTGTAATGACATATTTTTTCCAGAAACAATCAAAAACAAAATTAATAAATATCAACCACTTATTAATGACATTGGAGCTCTTGGATGGAAAATCGACCCTCTTATTGTCATTACTGCTGGAGCTAGAGCTACTACCTTTATCCCCTCTATGAAAAGTCTCAAAAAAACATTTAACATCTCCATTAACCCAATTGAAAAGACTTTCACTAAAACTAATACCATCGCTATCCAACATGCGATGTCGATATTTCTACACAAACGTAAACTCGAAAACAACAAATCCCTCCTAGACTTACATGATACCTCCTAAAAATCCTTAAAAACACACATCCAACCTCTACAAATCATCCCTTGGAATGGAGCTTGTGGCTCTAAGTGTTCCCTACTATTGGTCATTGGCTACTGATTTCTAGTTATTGGTCACTAGTTACATAGTGTCTACCCTCGAGAGGGGGAAGTAGATCCATACTACTAAATCTTTGTTCGGTGGAGATGGATTTAGCGGTGGAACGAACAGACACTTTATTCACTCCGGCCCCCCTTTCGAGGACCGGAGTTCTTCTTCATCTTCTTATCTTTTCATAATCAATGCATCATAACCAATTCCATTGCCAACTCCAATTGCTTATTCTATTTTATTAGAATTCACAACCATGCTAGCTATTCTACAATACCATGAGCTTGTGGCAGCGGAACTCTATCCTGGCTATCCACTTTCACTCCACTCGTCCGCCTTAAGTTAATAATTTCAGCATACGTGCAAAATATTCCATTCAAAGAAACACTAGCCAACAATTACATCTCACTCTTCATATAATTGTTGTATTGATTATCCTAATATGCTATCAAATCTATGTGTTCTTTCACTAATACTTCCTTATGGCAAAGGGTCTTGTTTTATGTGGTCAATTTCATGACATATACGAACAATCTCTTTTTCTTTAGCTTGACTTAATGTACACCTGGTCAAACTTTAATTCAAAAGGCATCTAGCCCAACTTATGACAACATGGTCACTAATATAATTTCTCAAGACTCTCTCGGCCCACTGATGGCTCTATGGTCTTAATTTTTCTTCTTCTCAATTGCTCTCTCTTAGCAATTCTTTTCATCTTAATTTACCTTCATTGTTCGTCATGCTTCACCCACATGATCTTTTAATGCTTCAATTCATACTACAATAACATAAATTGCTTTGTGGGGAAATTATTATTGCCTTCTAATTTAATGACTAAGGGTGATCAATGCTTATTTCATACATTATAGACTTAATTTCGCTCGGCAATTCTATCAGATAAATAGTATAATTGTGTGCATTTTACCTCATCCTCTATCCACTCATCTCAGTTTTAGAATAAGGTCATGTATGACTATTGTAAAAATACATGACTAATTGTAATTATCACTTTATGATTTTTTTAACTTGTCTTCTTACTTAATGTTTAACATCGGAAAGGATTTGACAAATGATAACATAATGGAAAGCCTCAATTACTACACTGCTTCACAGATTTTCCATTTATGATGCTCAATTTAGTTATGGATATTGTAGTAATTAAGACAAATTTTACATTATAACATTCTCAGTGTGGTAATTGAGAATTGGCTGAAGCTTTGATTAATTGTATCCTTGATACACCTGTTCATTTCTGAGCCATTAATTGTGCACCATTATCACATTTTAGCACATTGTGGATTTCGATTGATAATGCTCAATCAATGACTGTTGGTCTCTAGCAATCAGCCATTAAATTCCATGGACCATGATTTTGTCATCCTTTAATCTCCAATTAATATTTTAGATGTAATGTAGCTCACTGGTAATGCATAAATTACACCAACAGATCCGCAATTATAAAACTAAGCTTGTATTCCATAAAATTGAGAGTTGCGATCACGAGCCTAGAATACACATTCAAAGTGAGAAAAATGTGGTGTTTTCTAAGTTGCATTCAATTCATTTATACTCCTCTCGTGACTATTGGTATTTCGACCTAGACCAATGGTCTTCACTCTCAACTACCATAACTACTCTTATAACTTCTAATCCACTATGGCACTACCTGACTTAACCGCCTATTGGTCTTTTTCACACTATTCCAAAAATTAGGACAAATATTCACACTATTTATAATATTTGTCAACTAGTGCTACTTATGAACCCTATTCACATTGTAAAGATAAATAATATCCAAAAAGTAATTTTTTTTCACTACAATGGCCCATGTCCATTCATGATATTTAAATGCACCATTAGGCCGCTTCACACTAGGCTGAGTCGAGAGTTCGTTCGTCAAAATTTCTGCCCAAACTATGGCGAGAGTCCAAACTTTCGGAACAAAAATTTTTAAAAAAATTTAAAAAAAAAATTTAAAAAAAAAAAAAAAAAAAAAAAAAAAATATATATATATATATATATATATATATATATATATATATATATATTAAAGCATTTGGGCGGTTGTGGTGTGAAGCCCCAAAGCCCAAGTCCAAAGTCCAAACCCCATATCATTACGCCAATAAAAATCATCCCAAAAAAATCAGACAAAAAATTTGGCCTCTTTCATATAACTATCCAGATCTTGTCAAATTTTGAAGTTTTTGTTGAAAAAGTCGACGGACTCTCAAAGGATGTTTGGGTCAACTAAAAACGGCAACCCAAGTTTTGCTCCATAGTCCGTCGCCTTGTTGCCAAAATTCTCCAAAAGCACTACTATTTAGGCACATTGGAGGATGACGGCCATTGGACTTTGGCCTTTGGTGTGAAGGCCGAGAGGCTAGACTTTGGCCATTCAAGCAATCTCATTGGTGGAAACCGACGGACTCTTGACCTTGGATTTGGTGAGAAGCGGCCCTTAGATTGAGGAATTCTATATTCTCATCTCTCTAGAATTTATACTTTGAAAATTCAATAGTTTCGTGACCGACATATTTGTCATTGTGTAATGGACATATTTGGTTCCAACCTCACATTTATAATCCCGTGATTTTATAAGTTCCATTTTTTTTATCAAGACCTATCAGAAAATTCATATCATTCAAAGCATGAGCCTAAAGAAAATTTATGACTTATGAAATTTTATATGCGTTCTAATATACATACATACACATATAAATATACATATATAGTTATTTATATTGTTTCTAAATCCTTGTAAATTATGTTTCCTTTGAGAATTGAAGTGGTGCTAAAACCATCATGTCAATCATTGTACTATAGACACGCATACATTTCTTTTCCCATGAATTTAAAAATATATATTTCTTGTAGTACGGACCTTTACCTCCTATGAGGCCATTGAATCCTAGGGAAAGTCCGAGGACGTTTTTTTATATAGGCCGGTACTTAAGACTTCAGAATAAATGAATTTCCTTTCATATTTGTGCAATAGACTGTCCCTGGTAAGAGCTTTGTGGACTAGGTTTCATTATTTATTTTGGATTCACGGTTTGAAGGATAGTACCATTCAAGTAATGAATGGGGAGTTTTGAAGTTTGGCCAACTCAATTTTTTTTGCTAAACGTTTCCATTGACATTGAGATTTTCCAAACATATACAGAATATTGCCTTCCTTGAAGTCAAAGATCTAAACCAAAGTCAAACATTTTCACACAATTGAATACACATGGAAAAAAACTTTATCTTTTATCGCTTGCGCCCCCTCAAGTCGCCATCTAGCATTTCCACGTCTACCCTTGACCAATTAACTAACATTTTACACATATTTATTAGTTCTACAACTTGCAAACCAGGTTAAATCAGAAGTACGCAACATGCCTAGACGTGGCATTGCTCCAGAGATGAATGGGGAAGAAACATAAAATCCCAATTGTGTAGCTAAAAAGAGATGGCAAGATCAACCACAAACGCTTTGGACATGCACTACGTGCAAAAAATATGTGAAAATGATGCACTTGATGAAATTGTGGCCTAGAGCCCAAGCAAAAATATTAAGGCCACGGTAGGAAGGTCATGCCAGCGGTTGTCAAAGCTCTCATTTCATGCATTGCTATCATGAAGTAACAATTGTGGTTGGTGTACGCAATGCAAGGCCGAAGATAATGTTATATTCAAACATGGCAATGGTTTGGGCTAAAATTGTATTGCACAAAGATGTGGATTGGTGCACCGTAGTAGGTTGTAACGTCAACCTCTTAGATTGTTCCCAACATTTTATAGACACTACTTGGGATCAAGCAAGTGATTGTTGGCCTTGTTGGTCAAACCGATGATCTACTAAGAATTTTGCTTGAATTCAACAACGGTCCGTGCACGCTGAAGAGTACTACGCCTATGACTATGGAGACTATTTGTGTGGCAACGATGAAAATGCCCCCCCCGGTTACATATGGTCAACCAAGTGGAGGCTTTTATTACGAAAGCGGTCAATACAGTATTGGGAGCAACACCCTTTATACTTTTACGGGTGCACATACGAGGAATAGCTATGAAACGTACCAGATCCCCAAAGCAAGGAGTGGCCACAAATCATATATTATCAAATAATGCTCCATGTACCTTCCATGAATATGGAAGACGCACGCATGGAAGTTGCAATACCCCCTCCCACCATCCTTTCTAAGTACTCGTGACAAAGAAGAGGCTGAGTTCGAGAGGCAAATGCATGAGGCGACCATCCAAAGCCAACAGGAATAAATCCGCAAACTTGAAGATGATTCCCGCTTCATGGAAATGCAATATAATTCATTGCGTGACATATATTCAAGTGGGCCATACTCAAGTGGGGCAGGGCTAAGTCGTAGATATGATAGCGTCTCTAGTGAAGATTAAGTATGCATTAGCATGGTATAGATATAGTCTACGTAGGTGTTGTCCTAGTTGTCGGTCACAATTTTTGAAAAATACATAGGAAACTTTGAATGTTCTTTCAAGTAATGTATATTTGAATATTGTAGCAGGGACAATATATATGAGGCATGTATGTTACCTTAATAGAAATAAAATGTTTTGATTTATTGTGAATACTAGAATGGATGGAAGAAATGTATGTGATTCATATAGTGTTTTTGGTGTGAAAATGCCTTCAGCTCTAACTGGTTAAACATCATGTTTGTTGTCAAAACAATTTTATGAACACCATCATTAAGGGAATTGGCCTCCAAGACTTGCACTCTTCCCCTATTCAAAATT
The DNA here is from genome assembly GCA_963971425.1 of Bryoerythrophyllum caledonicum. Taxonomy (NCBI): domain Eukaryota; kingdom Viridiplantae; phylum Streptophyta; class Bryopsida; order Pottiales; family Pottiaceae; genus Bryoerythrophyllum; species Bryoerythrophyllum caledonicum. The sequence goes on from OZ020520.1 coordinate 6,389,297, forward strand.
CACTATACCCATGAATGACAAAGTGAAGAGGAGATGTTGACTTTGCACTTGCTGCAGATGGATCAGGAACATGGAAAGCAGCAGAATGGTTGGACTCATGCATGCTCTCAGGTCTTAGTGGAAGAGCAGCTGCAAGAGACTTCTATTGGAGATGGCGGTACCCATCTTGCAGAGTTCTCTGATGCCATGCGAAGTAGGAACCATTACTCTTTTGTTCAAAAGTTCGTTTGTATCTGAGTTACCAATGCCACTTCCTAGTCTTCATTTGGTCATTACAAGTTTACCCACGCATTGGAAGGTCATTGACCAGAGTATTGCAGCTGATGATTTGTGCTGTATTTGCAGCTGTGGAAAAGGCTCTTTGGCAGGTTGCGGAGAGTAAAGCCAGAGCGCAAGATGAAGCATTTGAGTGGGAACGGAAGAATGAAATGGAACGGTTGCGGGTTCTTTCTTTGGAGGAGTGGGAGCAGGAGCAAGAGCAATGCCCGTCACCTCCTGGTATGTCAGAAATATCCTTGTTGGCCTGCACTAGTACTTTCCCATTCGAACTTGGTCACATTCTTTATGCATTTTGAAGGAAATTAACATGGATTTTACCTTTCGGGATTCTCAGTGTTTTTTTTCTTTATCATCTCTGCAAAGAAATGATAAGGTGAATTTTGTTATATAGCAAGCCACTTAGTAGAGAGTAGTTTTATGTAGCCTTATCTTTGCTACAACTTGCACATAAGTATGACTTCAAACTTGGATTTGTTCTTTGGAGCCAGTTAGAACTTTGAAGTGAATAGGCGCTTATATTAGTCAATTCAATTTTTAGGAATGTACAGTGTTGAATTTGCTTAAAGAGTGCGCTTCCCTAGGACATAGTGTTTGGGGCGCTGTTCCTGTTTGGTGTAGAACCGTGAAAGCTCTGAAAACGCTCGCAGCAGGAGTGGGAGGAGCTTAGTCATTTACTCTCTCATGGTCTCTGCCTTGCTACAGGTGGCTTAACAAGGAAAAGGGAATCGGAGTGTTCGTAGAGCACTCTGTGAAGAAGGAGCTTCTGCAAGACAGCTCATACTTTAATGTCGTTCAATCTTGTGAAACATGTGTGTAATGCGGTGCATGGAAAGAATAAATCTATCACGGATTCATATTCCGTATTTCTGCCGGACGGATAGTGGCGCAAAATCTCCTTGTGCTGATCTTATCTGCACAGGTGATGAAGTGTTGCAGCTTCATTGCAAAGTGGACTTGGTGATCACGTTGGGTGGTGATGGGACAGTTCTTTGGGTAAATATTTTCTTCAACCAAACGTTTCCTGAAAGGATAATGTATGAATTGATCTGTCAGATACAAGTTCTGGAATATACAGTTGATTTATGCTTTCTGCAGTGTGAAATATTCTTCTAGATTTTCTGCAGTGTCAAATATCGAGTTTTCATCTAGGATTTCTGGACTTTAATTTGTTGTTCTTTTCTGGCTAGATTATTGTGCTATGCAGATGCTATGTGCAGGCAGCTAATATGTTTAAGGGCCCTGTGCCCCCTATTGTTTCTTTCTCAATAGGGGGCACAGGGCCCTTGGTTTTATGACACCATTCCGTATCCTGCATTTATAACCTCCTTCCTATGTTTTGTTTTCTGTTATTGATAGCTTTATTTTCAATTTTTGAACACGTAGAACAAAAAATTGCGTAAACATCATAACTGGTTTTCTTAACCTTTGTCCGCCGCAGAAACTGATCATTATAAAGAGTGTTTGCAAACATTGATAAGAGGCTCTGTATATATCACCCTTCGCCATCGATTGCACTTCCAAATTATGCGGAATCCAGATAAAGTGAAGGACGGTGAAGACCTCTGTGAACCAGAAATTCATCTGGTGTTAAACGAGGTATCTATTGACCGAGGCATGTCGTCCTTTCTTACAAACTTGGAATGCTATTGCAATGACATCTTCGTCACAACAGTACAAATTCTTTCTACTCCATCAAGGAGCACTGTATATTCTTTGGTTGCTAGTAGCTCGATGGTCCATCCGCAAGTGAGGATGAACCCCCCTATCGTGCAATTTGGTGTACCTAGTGGGCATGACTTTATCTTGAAAATGCTGTCCATTTTTGGGACGTTTGACATAGTTTCTAATGAAAATTGACAGGAAATCTCTTTTTGGAATTTATTTTTCAACAAGTATTTAATTCTTTTTGTATCAAGTTCATCTGGGGATTGAATTGTGATACCTTGTGTGTGTTTCGTTTCACAGGTTCCGGGAATTCTTTTCACACCGATTTGTCCCCACTCACTATCCTTCAGGCCGTTGATTTTGCCGGAGTATGTGACAATCCGAGTTCACGTGGGTCATGTTGTGCATCCCGCCACCACAATGGCTCTTTTTATACTGAAAATAAGAGATTTAAAGGATGTTAGAGCAATGTGTAAAGTCACCCCTTTTTTTGCATTTTGAATGATTGATATCACCTCTATATATTCGTCAATAGCTAAAATCACCTCAAGAAGACATTGTTTTTTCATCCTCAAAGATAGCTAAAACTACTCTGCCTTGATTTTAAAGACCACCAAGATCTTCCATTCTTATTGAGGATTACAATTGAAGCACAATGATGCTTTTCCATCGGTTTAGAGTGGACAAGAAGTAGTAGATAATTTGAGAAGGAGGATCTTATTGACTTAACAATTATTTTTTTATGTTTCTTATATTAGATTTCTTGTGTGTAGTTTTAGGTGGATAAATTATCCAAGTCTACAATCTATTAAATCTATTTTACTTGTATTGCAGGTGCCACACAATAGTAGGGGTCAAGCTTGGGTTAGTTTTGATGGGAAAGATATGGAGCAGTTGAGTGAAGGTGATGCCTTGATTTGTCACATGTCTGCTTGGTTTGTTCTAGCTGCATGTGACAAAGAATCTACGACAAATTTCCTTCAAAGCGTTCGAGATGTGCTACATTGGAACCTTCGGAAGCGTCAAGGAGTTGATGGGCTTCCATCCAACTAATTGGGTGTAAATTATCTCCTTGTTGTCACAATGAGAATATTATTGTATTAGTGCAACTTCAACAAGCAGATCAAAGTAGTGGGGAAGTTATGTCAAGGCATTTGCATTGCTAACAAGGATAGAGGTTGTAAAGACTCTTATGTTGAGTATATAGTTAAGTTAGTTTGTATTCTCCAATTCAAGTTTTCTCTCAACATTTACATGTGAGATACATTGGCCTTCCTAATCTAACTATAAGTTTGAAGTACAGCCCCTATCGCCTTTGATTATAAAAATAAAATCTACATATGAACTGATATCATCTTGTATCATATTTTAGTACAAAAAAAATTAGGCAAAGGTGGAATTGGCTACAATTGGTCATATCAATCACACTAAAAACAAAATCTACACTAAAGATGGCTTTTAGTGTAGTGGACACTAAATACGAACCCATACACTAATTGTAAAGTTAATAATTAGTGTAGTGACAAAACTATACACTAAATGTCAACTACTACATTAAATGTCAACTACTATACTAAATGTCAACTACTACACTAAATGTCAGTTCTAGTAAATAGTGGAACATAAGATTTTTTACTTGTGGACATTTAGTGTATGAAACCTAAAAAATGATAATGTGTACATTTTGAGCATCAAAGTAAAGAAGATTTTGAGTGCATGTAAAAAAACAAGAATTTGCAAGAGAAATATTTGGAAAATAGAATGTAGATATGGAACAAAAGGTAAATCCCAAAAATTAGACAAAGAAGAATGTACATTTGGAGGGAAAATAAAACTACAAGTACAAGATTGGAAAAATAAGAACTTTGATTTAGAAGGAAAGTGAGAAAAGAGAGGAATATTGGAAAAGAAAAAAAACATAAATCTACTACTATAACAGGCGTCAGTGTCTGTCCGTCCGTTGCTCCTATTAGACCAAGAAGACCGTCACCGTAGAACAGACCAAGAAGACCATAACCGTAGAACAGACCAAGAAGATCATCACCAAGATGGATCCTCTGCCCTACTCCGAGTATCCTCACATGACCTCACTTCTGCGGCGCACCTTCAATGAGCATCTGTGCTTCGAAGAGGCTGTAGCAACTGCCGATGAGGATGATGTTGTGAAGCGGTTGAAGCCGGTGCGGCGGTGCGAGGTGGAGGTCTTGGGAGGTGGACCTGAGCCTGGAAGTCGGTATATGTTTGATCAGATTGAGAACAGAGTAAGTTTAGGATTTGGAGGTTCCTATTTAGTATCTGCATTTTTACAGTGAATCAAAGATACCATGAGTTTTTACCTCTTTTCTCATTTATTAGGAAAAAGGGGTAAGATTCATCCTCAAAGGTTCTTTTTATATCTGTTCAACCAGATTGAGTTTCTGCATTGGTTTATTTAGGGATTAGGGTTTCTGTTCTGATGGACGTGTTGGTTACTGGACATCCAGTTTGGCGCAGTGGACAAGCGGATACAGAGCTTTGCTAAGGTGCTAGAAGAGAGATTGCATCGGAAGGTGGACGATCATGTGGCTCTTGCCTCTCAGGTGCAGCTCCTTTGTTCTCTTATTCTTTCTGTTAGTTTTTGAAATCCACGTATCGGTTGTGAATGATCTATCTATTGTGCAGGAAAAAGTGGTCGTGGTGGGGAGGGTTTGTTGTGAAGGAGAAGGACATCTCAATGACAACTCTGTGCTTCTGGAAGGGAGGTGAGTGTGCTGATTTCCTCAGTTAAGTTTGAGTGACCTCACATCTTGGATGTCTTTGTGGCTACTTTGGCTTAACTTGGGCCTTTGTACATGCCTTCTGACATCCACTCTAATTCTTGCCATAGGCATTACCTTCTTTTTATCATGTTCTTAAAGGTCAATGATATTTATCATCTGTTGTGTAACTAGGTAACTAGGCTCACATCCACGTCTTCCTTTCGAGTGAACGTCTGCACAAACGCAGCGAGCACATTGCGCACGCGAGGAATGCGATCTCGATGGAGGATGAGGATGTGGCGTCGAGTACTGCGTGCGAGGAGAAGAGCAGGACCAAGGTTGCCGGTGAAAGTCCGCCGATACTGCGCCAACGACGTCAACGATGGGAGAGAGAGAAGCAAATTTGGTGTGCCGGAGAGAGGGAGAAAGAGAGAGCTTCCGGTTGGGCTTCTAATTCACCGGCAGTGATTTTCCGTTGGTAGATAGCGGTATGTGAGCTCTGAAGCTGCAACGGAGAGGAAGGTGAGCCATGGGGAAGAGTCCGCAGCGCGAGCGGAGCACATGGAGCACGTTGTTGATCACGGCTGCGGCACTAATCGCGGCGTGGGCGTCCATCGAGGTGGCGTTCAAGCCGTTTCTAGCAGCGGGGAGGGCGTCCATCAACCGTGAGCTGGATCCCGACTACGACCCTGACGACGATCTCGAGTCCGAGGCCACCGCTCGCCCCAACACTCCCAACGAGCCTGAAGCCAAAGATGCATCCGCATCTCTCAAGAACCAGTCGACCACGCCCAAGGATACATGGAAACCGACCCTCCCCGAATGACCAAAAATTGCAACTTCAGCCAAAAAAAATTCTTAAGATTTTTCACTACCTCCCACATTGTAAAAACCCTCACGACCAAAAACACCAATATCAAAGTCATCAAAGGAACACTTTCAAGAATGATGAAAATTATTCTTGGGGATGGGGACAAGGACGACGACGAGGACGGGGACGGGGGACGGGGGAAGGGGGGATGATGGATTGGAGGGAAAGGGCTAGGGGACGGGGAGGTGTGGACTCAACACAAAAAAATGTTGTGTCCGGAGGACACGGGTACCCCACTAGTATATAATAAATATAAAAATATACATTAAATATTCATTAAATATGCATAAAATATTAATTAAGTATTCATGAAATATGCATAAAATATTAATTAAGTATTCATTAAATATTCATTAAATATTCATTAAATATACATAAAATGTTAATTAAGTATTCATTAAATATGCATAAAATATTAATTAAGTATTCATTAAATATTCATTAAATATTCAAATACACATTAAATATACATTAGAAATTTATTAACTATTCATTAACTATTCATTAAATATTCATTAAATAATTTTTAAATATACAAATATACATTAAATCGTCACAAAATATACATCTAAAACTCTAAAGATTCATTAAATATTATTTAAATTTTATTTAAATTTTATTTAAATATTCTTTAAATATTCTTTAAATATACAAATGTACACTAAATATTCTTTAACCATACAAATATACATTAAATATACAAACATTCTTTAAATATCATTTAAATATTCTTTAAACATTCATTGAAAATTCATTAAATTTTTATTAAATATATAAATATACATGAAATATTCATTAGAGATTCATTTAAAAAGTTCAAGGAATGCAAGAAATGTGAATTGGAATAGTTGGGAATGGAAGGATAAGGAGATGAGGTTGAGAATGAGGCGGTGAAAACAAATGCATGGCGGCCAGTACGCGGTTGATTGGGGGGTAACACTATTTTTCAACTTGTTAACAAATTTTTGTGCTAAGGTGGGTGGTTGATTGGGGGCTAATACTAAGGGTACTAGGGTAGGTGGACGATTGAGGGATAATATTCATGACAATGCCGGCTAACACTAATTGCCAACTTCTTAACAAATAGTGTACTAGGGTAACTATACCATTCGTACCATTACACTAAAAGCCATCTTTAGTGTAGTGTGTTCACAATATTTGATTATAAAATGCTATATGTTTTTACTCTTGATTAAAAATTTTACCAACTATATCTCCAATGATCCAACTCCTTGAGAAGTAACAGATAGTTGTCCTCTCAGTAACAATCTTCATCAAAAGTAAAAAAAACTACAACACTTCCAAATCATATAGTGTGGATACACTAAACATCATTTTTGCTCTCATTGTTTCAATTTGAAGTGAAAATAAAGTATTTCAAATGGATTAGTAGTAATCTCAGCTGAAGTAGTTGAACCAAGTTAACTCTTACATCCCACAAGTCATTAAAAAAAGTTTTAAAAACACACCTTCTAATTTTCAAAGTCAGTCTGTGACAAAATTACAAGTAAAGCTCATGGTTATGTACAAGTGAAGTGAAAAAGGAAGCCAGAAATAAGAAATCAAACAGCCACTGTTTCCAAGTCCACTCTTGAGTAAGCTGGATAAAAGTGAAACCGAAGCAAAACAAAAGACACGCGCCACACAACTTACGGAAGCAGTGATGAGTGATGAGCAGCATCGGCACGCACAGGCTGCGAGGCATCGTCGCGGCGAAGTCACATGACGCGCGCCCCATATTATTAGGTAAGTAGCGCTCGTCGTCCACAAAACCCCCAACTTCGTAGTCAAAACCGCACGCGGTCCCACTAATCCGGGGATCCACTCGTTACCAACTTGCCATCGAGCTTCCCTCCTCCACCGCGACAGTTTTAGCTTGCTTCTCTGGCTATCTTAACTTAGAGTGTCACGCAACTCGGAGGGCACTTCAGTAGAGTGCAGTGGAGTTTTGGGTGTTGTTGGGTTTTTTCTTTTCTTTCGTGGGGAGGTTTTTTTTCACAATGAGGTGTGATCTGCATTGGTTGGGTGAATTAGGGTTTGGGTGCACGCGGTGGCTTGAGGATTCCGCTATGTTGTCGAGTACAGGGGCGGTAACGGCGGTGGCCGGGAGGTAGCGGTTGGGAGGTTTAAGGGAGGGATTGCTTTTTTGGGTTTTTTAGATCTGGAGATGGAGATGGAGATGGAGCGTGACGAGGAGGTGAGAGAGGAGGTGGTGGAGGAGGTGGTGGAGGAGGTGAGTCGGGATGTGGAGAAGTTGCCGGTGGTGGCGGAGCTGAAGAGGTCGCACACAATGCAGCGGGAGAGGTTAGGGCTGTTGCGGCAGCCGGTGGAGACGGTGAGGTTGGCGGTGATGTCGTTGCTGTACCAATGCGGGCAGCTGTGGATCCATGTGCTGAGCCACCACCTGCGCGTGGTCGCGGCGGGGGTGCTCGCGATCGTGATTCTCATCATTCTGGCGGTGGTGGACGGGCCGCACGAGAGGTTCATGGATGAGGCTATGGCGTACTTGAAATTTTCCGTGTGGTGGGTGGGGCTGGGCGTTTTGTCCTCGATCGGGCTGGGCTCGGGGCTGCACACGTTCGTGTTGTATCTCGGCCCGCACATCGCCATGGTGGCCGTGAGAGCGTCGCAATGCGGGCGCGTGGATTTCAAGGCGGCGGGGTACGACACGCCGCAGTGGGGGTTCCCGGCCTCATGGCAGCACAAGGAGTGCTCCGAGCTCGGCGGGCCCATGTTTCCTCACCTCCCGACCGACGGATTCGTGGTGCCCATCTTCATGGTGCTGCTGCAGGTGCAGCTGGAGGCCATCCTCTGGGGTATTGGCACCGCCATCGGCGAGCTCCCGCCCTACTTCGTCTCGCGCGCCGCGCGTCTCTCGGGCGAGAAGGTGAAGGAGCTGGAGGATCTGGTGAATTTGCCGGAGGAGCAGGAGCATCCCAGTTTGTATGACCGCCTCAAAGTGTGGGGGCTCAGGAAATTCTCCCAGCTGGGATTCTTCGCCATCCTTATCTTTGCGTCCGTCCCCAACCCTCTCTTCGACCTCGCAGGACTCATGTGCGGGCACTTCCTGGTTCCGTTCTGGAAGTTCTTCATGGCCACCCTGATCGGGAAAGCCGTGATCAAGACGCACATCCAGACCATCGTGGTGATTTTGGCGTGCAATCCGCACGTTCTGGAAGCGCTGGAGGCGGGGCTGGCGTGGGTCATCAGCCACCTTCCGTTTCTGAACCGTCTCTCTCCCAGCATCATGGCGGCCATAGGCACCGTCAAGGACAAGGTATCTGGCAACGCAGCGGGCGCCGCCGTGCCAGTGAAATCCGGATTCACCTTAGGCTCGTTGTGGAACGTCGTTGTGCAGCTCATGATGATCGGCTTTGTGGCGTCGATCGTCACTGCATCGGCGCAGGGCTACCTGTTCGAGCGCCAGAAGCGCGAGGTGGCCATGCTCGTGGAGAAGCTGAAGGAGAAGGAGAAGCAACAGTGACAGAAGAAATTCGGTAGTTTGTACAGATTCTAAGCCAAGAAGAAGGGGCTGCTAGCTGTTCGTTTGTAGATTCATCATTCATCTGAGAGGAAATCACCTCTAGAACAAAAAGAAAATAGGATCAATTGAATCTCTCTGCTTGGATTGATCAACCTGTCTGGATGTCTTGCATCTCTCTTCTTGCGGTGTTAGCAATGCCCAGTTAAGAGATCACAGGACACATTGCCAGTTTTTTTTTTTGTTAGTTTTTTTATACGCTAGACTGCCATTAATTGTTGCGTCCCCCCTCTTTTGTTGAGGACTGGGATTTATTAGTTGATCGAATTGTGACTGTTATTTTACCATAATCCTTCAGTGCAGAATAGGCAATGTTACTTATACTCGCACAGTCTAGGTCTTCTCTGTAGCAAGAGGATTTCGCCAGGATTTGGTGGAAACGAGTGTTACTTTAGGTGACAGTTTTGCTCTTGAGGAGGTATTGTGATATGGCAAGGATTGACAACATATGTACTGAACTGATGACGGAATTGAGGTTCACATGCCACTGTCTGAAAATTCTTGGTTTCTTTTCGCATATCTGATGCATGTGCATGCATTGTCCTTCTGAAAAAGGTGACATGACACGTTTGTTGGTTGGACATGACACGTTTTTTGGTTGGACATAACTTACTTATCATATCATTTCTTAACTCTTAAAGGACGGAGCCTATGACCGTGGCATCAATCCCAATTTCCATACTATTAAATAAAAGTGGAAATTTTTTTATTTCATTCTTCAGAGATTGAGAGCACATGTTTTGTTTATGTCACAACAATCACATTTTTTTTGGGTGAAAATTTGAAGTTATTGTGATTTTTTGAAGAAAAAGTGAAGAATATTCATATCAAATACGAAGTACGCTAAATTTTTTTGGAAACTTCACCAAAGGTGTACATTACACGGACAAAACTTGTGGTGTAAATGAAGCTTCCATGTTCAACTAAAATTAGAAAATCAGTCAACCATGGTTATGGGTTCAAATTGCCATAATTTATTCAAATTTTTGTACAAATTAGTTGTTTGACAATTTTTCAAATTTTCAAATTGGAATGGAAACCAGACTTCATCAACTTCATTTCAGTAGTTGGACTCAAAAAAAACAAATATCATTTTAATGACTCAAATTTAGATTTAGAATAGTATTAGATTCATCATCTAATACTTATACATTCAATGAACTCGCCACAAAAAGAACACGATGGTAGACAACCGTTTACAACAATAATCACCTTTGAAATGACATCCGAGAAGCTTCTTTTTGGCTACTTTAGTATTTAAGGGTTAACCACTAAAGAGCATAACTATGTTCTCAAAAACACTTCCAACCTACACTAAAATTTTATCTTTAGTGTAGAGGTACTACCATATGCATCGGTTGGGTTTGAACACTCCTTGTCTAATTAATTATTTTTTCAAATCCATAGTGTTTCTAACACAACGAGTATCACCTAGTATAACATGGGTATCACCTAGACAAATCTCTTGAAATTTCCAAAAAAGTTGGACATTCTCCATTTTGAATCAAATATGTACGAAATTGACCATTGCTTAGGGTACACAAAGAGGGTAATCTTTGTCAACATTGTTGACAAATACATTAAGCTCTCGTTACAAAGCTTTGTTTATTGTGCCTGCTATATGTAGAGTCTGTTGTCTCGAGTAGCTGTTATAATGGAAAAGATAGGTCATGAATCTTACATGCAAGTTTTGTTGTTGTAGGGAGAAAATATTTGCAATTGTGAACTATATAATCATCAAGAGTAAAAATTGATAGCATTCATATATTGTATTATGTGACTATATATTCATTGAGAGTACAAACTTATAGCATTTATATATAATTTGTAATGTGACTAAATTAAACATAAATTTTAGTCCATTGCTTTTAGTGTCAATAGAAAAAATTCACAAATTTGTGATAACTTTTTCCACTTACAATTGTTGAAATCTTGTTGAATTTGTTGGATCATTATTTTCTTGATGAAATGGAATTTTTGTACTATGTATGCACTAGCTTTTCACCATCAAAATCTATATGATGCAAGGTACTTGTCCACCAAATTTTAAGTGTATTTAATGAGTTCACTACATTCAAAACAATCCCGTTGTCCTCCGCCCCCCCCGTCTCCGTCCTTTTATCCAAAACCCTAACTTTTAGTTTTTTTTGTGTTGAGTCCCCACCTCGTCCCGTCCCCCGTCCCCGTCCCCATCCCCGCCCCATCTTTTTATCCAAAACCCTAGAGTGTTACCCGTGTCCTCCGGACACAACATTTTTTTGTGTCCAAAAAAATGTCCCCCCAATCCATCGTCCCCCCGTCCTTGTCCCCTTGTCCCCTTGTCCCCTTGTCCCCGTCCCTGTCCCCGTCCCGTCCTTTTATCCAAAACCCTAACTTTTAGCTTTTCTTTTTATCCAAAAGCCTAACTTTTAGCTTTTCATCCAAAAGCGTTTTTCATCTACACATTCATCCATCGACGTGCCATTTTCATCTACACATTCATCCATTCGGCGCGCTCATTTCATCCAAGATTCTTTTATAATAAGAGATGTTACTAGTGGAACCCCCGTCCTAACATACGGGCCATGGGCAATCTTGAGTTAAACAAATGTATGTAGATAAAAACTTTAAATTTTGGATTAGATCAAATCCAAATCCTAATGAAAGGACACATTCAAAGGATTCCTCTAAAAGGTACATTCAAAGGATTCCTCCAAAGGGCACATGCAAAGAAATTGTGGATCTTTTTTGTAGCGTTCATTCATTTGACGCTCCATTTTCATCGACGCGTTCATCCACTCGACGTGTTGTTCATCCTGAATTCTTTTATAGATATAGATGTTTCATCCTAATTTAATGCATCACGTTAATTATCAAAGGATTATCTTAATTTTCTGAAAGCGGCAACCTTTTCTTGGGATTGCTTGGATTTTTTTATAAGTAAAGTAAATTTAAATTTTTTAAAAAAGTGAAACATTTAATTTTTCTCACGTTTCTTTTACATATTAATCATGAAAATGCTACAAAAATATTTCAATATTAGGTTTTTTATACATATAATAAATAAAGTTTCTTTCTAAAATGAGATATCATGAGATTTAAACAAGTTTTTAATAATTACCACCAAAGAATCTTTAATTTTTGTACTTCAAAAGACACTCAATTGTTTTGTAAACTTCGACGGAACAAATTGTAAGATACATACACATGAAGGATACAATATAGTTTATTTTTCTATCCTACCCAAGTATGGTCAACATACTTTGACAAGTTGACTCGATATAATGGCAAAAAAATTCTACAACACATGGCATAAATTTTAGAACTATGTTCTATCATGTATTAGAGCATCCTATGCCAAAACTTACAAATAATAGAAGGGTTCACAATGAAGAAGATTTGTGCAGTGTCTAAAGATATTAAACGCAACCATTTCTTTAGCATACCAATTTCATTTAAATAAATGAAATTTGGAAATCAAACTCAAACTATAGATGAGATCATCGTGTCTTCTTCTCTTATGATTTTGAAAATAAAAGAAGTTCTTGATTTTTATGTCATTTCTATACATTTTAATCAAAAACACAAGGGCTGCCAAAGAAATAAGGGGTTTGGAAAATGAAAGGCCACACCAACATACACTATTGCAACCCTTTCACTAAATACCCCCAAGAAATCCACTTAATTCATTTTTCCTAATTATTTTAATCAAATATGATTGGTGTAAAAAATCAATCTAATGTACTATGGAAAGTATGCATGCCTACACCTCATGATTGCAACGGCTCCTAGCTACCAACGTAGCAAATGAGCCTTGCCATGTATGTCTAGCCATGCATTGAATTGTACATAGATGTTAAACCATGCATTCTAAGATCCTTAACCTCTGAAGGACCAAATGTCCTCTTTGGGGGACAATTTTTTTCATATTGAGTGTAATTAACCTCAATCCGTATGGTCAATGTTCACATAATATTTATCACATCATCTCATATAAGTTTAGAAGATAATTCTACAATAACATTCTCAAAGAGTTTATCTTGACAATTATAATGAATGAAATAGAGATTCTTCTAAAATGCCTTGGTCCTTTAGGGATTTAGAGTTGTTTAAATTTAACTTTTTTTCCATGTGCATTGATTTTTGCCTCCTTTAGCCACTCTCCCCCCAAATTCTTTGAACATCAACATTGTATACTCTTTCTCTTTTTATCACTATTTTTTTAGGTTTTTTTTTCTATTTCTAATCATAACTTTTATAGGTAGATTATTAAAATAATATGCTCTTAAATTTACCCCTAATTTGATTGCGAGTACTTAAAAATTAGAATGTCTGCCTCATGAAGTTTCAAAACTTTATTTCTTTTTAAATTTAGAGACAACATTGTTAGCTGGAATTTTTTTGTAATAGTGAATAGTTTGGAGCGGTAAAAGTACATCGAATGAAACCTAGTCACTATTGACAGGGCATGAACTAATTTGAATGAACTTTTTCTCTATGGATGAAAAATTTGGTCATTGTAGAAAGGAATGTAGGATTGTAATGGCTAGGGTTTTTGTTGGGGGGGGGTTGAGGACTCGTCCCCTCATTCCCTCATTTCTTTGCATGTTAGAGAGGGATAGAGTAGTCCAGGAGAGATGTTAGAGAGGTGAAGACAACCAGTTCGATAGAAAAACAATTTCATGCATCATTGTCATGAATTGCATTATCATAATGCGATGTTGTCAACGATGTCATACATACCACCTTCTTTTAAACTTCTTCAAGAAAATAAAGTTCTTGATTTTATCTTTTTTGTACTTTATACTTCAATAAAAAAAATTCTATATGAAGGCACGTGTATTGGTTCATAAGGCATGTTTTTTAGCAATATAACACCTCAAAAATTGTTATGAAAATCCATAAACTAGTTTCATTATTTCTCCAATAGAGATGATGACAATTCACCACTACCAAATTCCTTCTTTTAATGAATAAAGTTGAATTTGTTTTCTTGTCCCACTTTCAAACTAGGAATTAAATTCATAGTTTGGATATGTTTATTCCACTCGACCATTTGTAAAACCATTGTCATTTGTTTCTTTTACCACGCTTGGTTATTCTTTGTATTTCTTTTCCTTTCAGTTTTGTATATTTAATGCTGAAATGTTATCTTTTATTTGAATAGTTTGACTAATGCCTTCAATCTAGCCAATTTGTGAAGACACTAAAAAACACTATTCCAATTTCATGCACTTCCAATTTTGTGCACAATTTCAAATGTTGTATCATCTTTAAGTTGTGGCATAATTCAAATATTTTAAAGCTTTATTTGATGCTATTTTATTGTCTCATATTTATCATTAATGGTTGTAAACATATTATATATTCTTAGCACTTCATACAACTTCTAAATTTTTGATGATTGGACATCGCATCAAAAAGCCATGTTTACATCTTTCTGAATTTTTATATTAGGATGACATAAGGTAGTAGTAGAATCCAATTCATCTTGATTCCATTTGTGTTGTCTACCCAAGTACTAGTTCTATTGTGATCTTAGACCATTTTTGGCTCCACGTGAACGTCGTTACAATAAGCTCTAGTCATCCAAACAAGAGCACAATGTTCATGGCATCTTCATAATAATAATTTATCTAATGCATGCCTTCTAAAAAATATAACACCATGATGAACATTTGGCCAATCTATGCCAGATCATAGTTCGTAGCAATGTTTTTGTTTGGGCAAAAAATCACCTGAAAGCATAATTTTTTTACCAACTTGAAATATTGGCAACAAATGGATGGACATGAGTGGAGAAAAATTTGCCTCATTTGCCTGTCTTCGTCGGAATCCGTCCTATTGCTAGTCTGGTTTTTTCTTTCTTTTGGCCTATCAATTTTGTTGTTGCCAACGGTCTCCATCCTAGCCATTGAAATCCACAATTTTTTTTGGTTGTTGCCATCTCCTTTCTCTTGAAATATTCGAAGATGACGTTGTCACCAACCTAACTCATAATGCTTCATGTCTTTTTCTTCACGTTTCACCTACTTTGTAACCATATTTTTGTTTTTTGTCTCCATTCTTGTTCTTGCACTTCAATTGCTTATTGATTTGTTAATCTATTTCACAAGGGAGAGTGAGAGAGGTTGAGCAATTCAAAATACGTTGTAAATTCATGGAGTTGTACAAAGTTGAATTGAGAGCGCTGCACATCTATCTTCTTTGGGATCCTAGAGGCTTAATCGTTTGTTTTTTAGCTTTCATACTGTCTTGTTTCTGCATGAAATTGCGTTTGTGCTTTAGTTGCAACTTCAATTCTTGCATTTTGCTTTCAGTTTTGGTTTACTGAGCAAATTTCAATCACGTCGTCTGCGGCTCCTGTTGGTTTTTTTCGTCATGAAGTATGGAGCGTTTAGAAATTGTGCGACGTCTTTGATGCTTGTGTCTGCATTGATTGGGGAATTGACGTGCATTGTGAGTTCGGTGTGTGCACAGTGTAGTAAGTTTGTTGAGCTTTTTCCGTGTTGATTATGCTAAACAGTCTCGACTCTACATGCATTGAATTTGTTGTCCAGTGTACGTCTCAATGTCAATCATTGTAGATTGAGGGCTTTGGTTCAGCATGTTTCATGGGTCGGCGCTTCACGGGTACTGCGCCTATGTCTTCAACACGGGCTCTAGTTGCTCGATAGGGTCCCTTCCAAAAGGTGTTCATGAGTCTGTCTTAGGAAGTTCCACTGCTAGTATTGAAGTTGGCACGTCAAGGGCAACAAAGGCGTGTCTAACCTTGGAATTTCCAATAAGAGCAAAAGGATGTCAATATGTAACATCACCCGTAGATGCAGAGCAAATGGTGAAGTCACTCGCCATTGTTGTGAAATGATTGAGTACATATTTTTTAAGTCAAATTAATAAGAAAAAGGGGGAATTAGATGGTAAGGATGATTATAGAGAATATGACAACCAATGTCATTTTCAATCATGCCTCACTAGGCAAAACCTTATCTTGGAGGGCTTTCTTGTATCTTGCCACTAGCTCAAGGTTTAGGAGCGTCCACATGTTGTTTACTGCTGATACATTAGCAACCCCCGATGTCGCACATGCGCCAACTGTTTCAATAGACCAAGGAATTGAACCCAAATCGGTAAGCAACAACCGAAACGCTCAGTCAACCAAACTGGTTTGCGGTCAATGACAATATTCAAACTCTAAATGGCATATTAACCAATACCTATTGTTATAATTATCAAAAAATAAATAGAGAGCCATAGTGTTTTAATTTGTAGTAAAAGTGTGAAATATGAGTTTTTGGGGTAAAATTAGGTAAGGTAATATAGGGGCAACTAGAGCTAGGGTTAGAAGATAAGAGATAAAAAATAATCAAGGCTTATGTGGGAGCATAAGGGTGAGGATTTGCAGGTGTCTTGACTTAAGTGACCAAGGTATGGTAAAAAGAAAAGGCATTCGGATTTCTTAGTGTGACGGGCGGAGTTTTTAGAGTATGGATGTTATATTTTTGAAATGTTATGCTCCTTGTTAGTAGCTTTCTATGAAGCTATCACAGGCTCCAATCGAAGTAATGTGGAAGTTGTGGTGTGGTTTTGAATAGAGAGGATTTCAGTTGTCTTGAATTTTCAAGAGCAATATCTTCAATCCAACGTAAAAACCTTTGTATGAAGATTGAGATAGTGAAATTTGGTGTGTGTAAAGATGTACACATCAGCTTTTTAAAGAGCTACTTTAAGCTTAATTCCAAGTTGTGGAAGTCTAAAACTCCCACTTGGTTGCCTCTAACAAAAAAATTAGTTAATATTGTGATTTTTAGTTTAGATAACTGGCAAAGTAGTTAGAACTGCATAGAATTAGATTGCATAGCAGTTAGTGAAAGTAGGAAAATGTTTAACTAGTTAATTAGTGTTATAGTGGTGATAAAACCAGGCCTTAAACAACCAAGTTTTATGCCCTGTAAAACTAAAAGAGAGTGTCCGGGAAGAATCTCTGGGAAAAAGATCCAAATCACTACTTAGGGCAAAATTAGCTAGTCAGGTTTTCCTTAAGTAAATAGATTAATTGTAGTTTTTTTTTCTAGTTAAATTGTCTAAGTTTCTTTTTTTTAGTTTAGTTGTTTGTTGGGGACTTAAATTCTTATTCAAAAGAATAGGAATTTAATTTTATATTGAAAGAAAAAGATAAAAAATAAATAAATAATAAATTTAAAATATAAATTATTGCATGATACCCGGATAATACCCGGATATCAATCGGATATCGGACAGAGCTCGGGTATCGACAGCCAAGGTCCCGACTGCCCAGGTACCGACTGTCCGCGTACCGGGACTACCGGTATTGGGCTGGCTAGCTCCCCAGAAACAGACGACGAAGGCGACGAGCAGCAGGCCGGGGGAGGAAGAGAAAATCGCGACGCTGCTGTGGAGAGAAGTGAAGTCAGGGAGCGAAGAAAAGAAGAGGAGAGAAGAGAAGAAGAGGAGAGAAGAGAAGCCGGGGAGAGAAGAGAGCAAGAGAAGAAGAAGGAGGAGCAAGGAGAGGGTTTGAAGTTGCAACTACCTAGGGGTTGTGAAGTTAGGGTTTGAGGTTGCAACCTAGGATTTGTGAGAAGATTGTGGCGGAGGGGATTTTCAACACGACAAGGTGGCAATTTGGAGGCGTGGAAGCGGTGCAAGGAAGTTCACAACCGCGGCGAGAGGATTCAGAGACTAAACCACAATTGCAAGAAGGTTGTGGATGCAACCGAGAGGAAGCAAGAAATTGTGAACAAGGTGCTTCTTGTCAATTGTTAAGTTTTTCTTGTTTATAAAATTTCCTTGTTTGGAAGTTCTCTTCTTTCACTTGTTTCTCTCATCTTCATTTCCCCGGAATGAACTCTAGTTGTCTTCTTCCCGGTCTAGTAAAAGTCTACTAGTAGACTCTACTTAGACCTTGTGCATCTTAAAGTCTTGGGTTTATATTACTTCTGCATCTATCCTTTTTCCGTGTATTCATTTTCTTCTTTTCCATTGTTGCGGTCTTGTGGCAAGTAGTCTTAATAATCTTCCTATTCTTCCCCTTTTTCCTAGTCTTGCCTAAATTTTCTGTCTTTTTCCAAGTCTCTCCGATCTCCCGGAAAATCCCCTTCAAAAATTCTTGTTCTCCTAGCATAGTCATCTCTTTTGCTTGAAGTGGTTAATTGTTATTTTGTTTCGTTTAGTTGTGTTTCTAGATATGTGAGATGTCTACATCCACATTAATCTAGAAAAGTGTTTCGGAGACAAGTACACCGGTTGCCTGGTAAACTTGTGTTTTCCGGGCTGGACCGGAAATTGTGATAAGTTGGTAGGTTAATTGGTGGAAGTACATGCACATCCCGGAGTTAGTCCATCCCGGACAACATGACTCCACCGGTGACACTAAAGTTTTCCAAGCTTGATCCTATCGAGTGGACTGAAAAAGGGGACTGAAAAAAGAAGATAGTTGGAGGAAGACCTCACCCGAATGGGTTGCATGGAATTATACGAGAAACCTTGGGTCTTCCAAAAGGGATACGCAGCTACGGAGTTGCTACGTCCCGGGACACTCCAGAGAGTCTACCGGGCTAATCCCCTGACATGGACCAGAGAAGTATAGCATAATGTATCCTCTTTTGCAAAAGAAGAGAAATAGAAGCCCGGGATCAACCGGGAGTCAATGCTAGATAAGCACCTATTAAGCTCCTATGACGTATCAGAGTACTACCAGAGTGATCAATTCATGAACAACTGTTGAGGAGGGTGGTTGAGTTTTTAAACTCGATCATCTATCCTAACCGACGTGAAAGAATCACAGTGCGGTTGGCCTCAACCTACATATAAGCATTCTTCGAGGATTCCTTCCCGGATTGGGGATTTTTGTTGGAAGAAACGTTTATGCCACAGCTCCGGGCAATTCAACAAGGTGGGTGTTCCAAGACTTTCTTGGCTCCATATCTCATGCATCTATGGCGCAGAGTCCCCTGGAGAAAGGGAAGCGTAAGTTGGTGGATTTTGAAAACTAAGCCTTTGATGAGGATGAGCCTTTCAATCTGAGCGCAATTCAAGTGAAGAAGTCGTACAAGGCTGCATGACGTTATTAGGAAACTTCGGCTGCAAAATTGCCATGGGCCAAAATTCATAGAAGGGAAGATGGTCTTTGTGAAAGAGTGATAGGCGTTGTTTGCACTACTGTGGTTGGATAAAAAAAAAATGAGTTCCAAATGAGATACACTCTTGAAACATGCAGGCATACGGAAAGCCATGGAAGACATGCATAACGGTGTCAAGAAAGACAAACTGTATGTAGATAACAATTGAAAGCACCTCCGTAATGAGAGAATATATGTTGGCCGGGGTTGCACCACGATAGTTGAACAAGTGTGCGTTGTAAAAGGTGAGCTTGCTCGTAAAAAATTGCAATGTGCTACTATTCTTCATCTACTGCATGAAGGTCGTGTGATGGAAGAATACAATGCCCTAGAATTACTGTTCAAGTTTCTTCAAGTACCGAAGTTGCCCACGAAACATTTAACATGTACATCAGCGTGGTGATTGGTAGAGTGCCTACATGCACAAGTTTGAGAAAAATCTTGCCAAGTCATGCAAAAGGCACAAGTCTTCTCTAATACATACAACGAGGTTTCAACTTTGGACACCCAAAGTTGGATCAGTATCCATGTTTACGTCTGCAATAACTGGCAACGTCAACATGTGCTCTTATTGCTTGAAAGGGTGACGAAGGATGTTGGAGTGGACTACGTGACCAAAGTGCTCAGAACTGCAACAAAAACTTACGTTGGGATCCCCAGCAAGGACTTCACCAACAAGTTGGCATCGTTTGATCCATGTACGCAATATGACTTGTTTGCTTCTATTGTTTTGAGCTTTTTGCATGTGTTCAATGCTTTATTAATTAATGACTGCCTATTTATGTGATTGCTTAGCACATGCTTACTTGGGCCTGAATTGTTCGTGGTGAATGCTGTTGTATATTCTGTTCATGTGAATATATTTGATTTGCCATCAAGGTGGCAGTTTTTGTGACCGCCTTGTGAATATTGCGGATTGTGCATCTTAGTATTGTGTATGTATATGATGAATATCTTATGTGAATGCTTATGTTGAATGCAATATATAGTATGCCTTATGGTGTATGTTGAATGCTTGTAACTACATGCCTTATAATGTATGTTGAATGTTGCATGCGTTATGCTCCATGCTCACTGCATGCCTTATACTGTATGCCTTATGTTGAATGCTTGTGATCTGTAGTATGTTGAAAAATCGAATGTAGAGCTCATATGATCATTTACTTGGAGTTCTTCCACTTCTACAGATGGTGTTAGTTCCTTTTAGGGAAGGCAGAACGTTGTAGCGAAGCAGTTGCAGGAGAAGTATGCGCCTAGAATGAAAGTGGTCCATTGCATAGTATGTGATTCTACGCGAATCTTCTCTTGTCCATTTAAATTGCCTTGCATGAAGTGTGCTAATTCTTGACTACTTCAATGTCTTTTGTGCAGGTGCACACAACAAATTTGGCTATCAAAGCCCTGTGTGGGCTATTGGTTGTGTCCCAAATTGAACACATGCGCACTTTGCTACATTGTTTGTTTGCCCACTTGCCAAAGAGACATTTGAATCTCGAGAAGTTGGCGGAACTCATGAATTCAAAGGGGCTGAAGATTTTAAAGAACATAAAGACACCTTGGGTCTCAATGCTCTCTCGTGTTGTGCGAGTCATGAACAGGTACAATGTCTTCTTGGTGAAGATGGAAGGAGACACTCAAGAACAACCAATGACTCGTGATGGCAAGACCAAGGCAAAGAAGGACAAAGGCTTGCAAAAGAATGCGGCGAGAAATCTTACCTACCTCACTGATATCAAGATTCTCTTGGGCCTCTCGGCCTAGCTTCCAGTACTTCAATCTATGCATTATTTGATGAAGTTTGCTAAGGGTCGCGACTTATTTGTGTGCACTTATGTTGTAGCGGTTTGCGTGTGCATTGAGGAGGTGCAATTCTACTACACTAAAGACAAAAAGTGTATGCTTCCATGATATATTCTAGGACTTTAAAGCATTGTTTCAACTAAAACATGATCACATTACTCTGAGTTGGATCACAAGCGACTCCTTCAACCTAAATTTTGAGGGCATGAAGACATTGCACTTTACTCCATACGACTAAAACATACCTATGGTCCACTTAGCACCCAATGGAAAACCTTTGTCAGTAACTCATATTGTCTATGCTGACATTTGTGACGATGTTAAACAACAATGCACAAGAGAGCTTGTATGCTTTGTGTGTGACTACATGAACATGCCCTGATTATATAGTTGATCCTTTACTGCCTTTACTAATGCCTTGGATGTTCTAAATTGTAGGTGTTGCTCGCAAACTTGTTCAACAATTGTACAAGCGTTTCAATGCATCGACGCTAATGGACGCCTTTGGTTTTGTATATCGTCAGTACTGGTTGCAGTCTGACGCAGAGGCAACTTTTGAGAAGCACCTAGAGGTGATCAAGGACCATTATTGTTTCAGTGAGAAGTTTGATAATCCCAAAAAGCTGCAAAAGGGTTGAGGTCAAGGACAACGATGGTATGGAGGCGGATGACGATGTGGAAGAAGAAGCAGAGGGTGAGCAAATTTAGATATGTGCTGAAGATGAAGAAGTTGGAGAGAGCGCCACTCCAGAGCCAAAATCTATAGAGGCAAAGATGACAGTCCCGCTCTTGTGTGCGCAAAAGCTCAAAAAACAAATGTTGATGTTTAAAATTACTATGAAATCAAACGGCAAAGAAGCCATAGATAAGGACCTATCGTTGAACCCCTTGAGGCGCCTCTGAGGTAGATTGGAGGTTAGTGGGCTACTAAGGCACAAACTTTAGCAATACATCAAGGTGACAGAGTTTGCAATGATTATTGTCCTCAAAAGTATCGAGGATGAGCGCATCTTTTCGACTTTGAGTTTCATGAAAAATAAGTTACACAATTGATTGTCCACTCACATGTCAATCGTCGTCAACATGCACGTACAAGAGTTCTACGACCTCTTCGACTTTCCATACGAAGCCGCTTATGATATGTAGAGCAACACAAAGATAAAAGAATCTGGAACCTTCACTTATCTCTTGATTGTATTTGCATTTTCTTGTTTAATTTGTGGTACTAACGTTGCACTTCATTAGTAGGCTACTCGTATGAAGTCAATGATGATCAGAATGTGACTTTAGCTTTTGCCAATGTCACATCTCAATGCCAACCCTACTCCATACAACTGTTCAATGGTTCATAGTTGATCAATCTTTTGTAAGTTCGTTATTGACATTCTCGTGAAGGAAGTCGGTAGATATTGTTAAAATACAAAAAAGATGGAAAAATGAATAGTTAGGGCCAAAAGTGAAGACATGACTAGCGGATTAATCCTAATTACGCAGTCATACTTCACCAAATGGCATCCTTATCTTAAAGGCTCTTTACTGCATCTTGTCACTAGCTCAGGGCTTAGAAGTGTCCACCAGCTGGTTTTCGTGCTGATTCCACCAGCCCCCTAACCACGCGTGCGCCAGCCGCTCTGATAAGCCAAGGAATCAAACCCGGACCGGCGAGGTGGAACGAAATGCTCAGTGAGCTAAACTAAGCTGCAGTCGATGACAATACGTGGACTCTAATGATATTTAAGCCATTATCTAACTAATCTAAGATCTTAAAACCTAAACAGAGTGCTATGGTATTTTAGTTTGTAGTAAAAGTAAGAAATGTTAGTGTTTGGAGTCAAGTTAGAGGGAGAAAAATTAGGGCAACTACTTGTAGACATTGTAGATAAAAGATAAGAGGAAACCTAGGCTTATGTGGAAAGATATGGACAATGATTGGAGGTAAATTGATTTAGGTGACTAAGGTATGGTAAAAAGAGGAGGCTTGAAGGCGTGGGCTGATGTTGGTCCTTGGCTTTCTTACCCTTCACCCCCGCTCGAATTCTTCTCTTCAAGACTACAAATAGCGTTCAAATTTTTGGTTGTAGCATCGCGAGTTTTTGAAATTTGATTGTCAATTTTTGTAGTATTGTTTCTCTTGTTGTTAGCTTTTTAGAAATGTATCACATGTTCCAATCGGAATTGAAGTGAAGCCGTAATCTGGGTTTGAATAAAGAGGGGTTTAGAAATTGTGGCAGTAATGTACAAAGACTTTGAAGAAGTGGTGTTCTGCGATTATTGTGAACTTGATGGTGAGATTTTGTAGGTAGTGTTGTAATTTCTTTAGAAAGCTTGTGTCAGAATCGTAGGTCCATTGGGACTCTAATATAAAAGTTATGAGGAGAATTATAACCGGGATTTTGAGAGGAATTCAAATGCAGAATTTGGTGTAAGGAACTTACGCTTTGGGAGATTATTGATATAGTCTTTAAAATTAATTTTTTTTG
>OZ020520.1:6412988-6455782 GCA_963971425.1 Bryoerythrophyllum caledonicum
TCTTGTTGAGAGTTGATCCAATAGTAGTGAAAATTAGTACATAGCTTTTTGACAAGGTTGTAAAGATTGCGTCAAACTCCTAGAATCATTCAACTTGTAGAAAGAAAGTTATGTGAAAATTAATTATCGAATTTTCAAGGGCAGCGATTAAAGATGGGAACTTCAAGATTAAAAGTATAATGGAGATAGATTAGGAGAAAAAGAAAGGCATAGTATCCATTTTATGTTTGTTGAAGCCATACATACAAAATAAGTCTTACACTTAACTAAATAAATGCAAGAAAATACCCTATGTTTCCTAAAACAAAGTTCTCTAAATACAACATTTGTCAAATTCTGCCTTTGAATTCCTCTCAAAATCCCGGTTATAATTCTCCTCATAACTTTTATATTAGAGTCCCAATGGACCTACGATTCTGACACAAGCTTTCTAAAGAAATTACAACACTACCTACAAAATCTCACCATCAAGTTCACAATAATCGCAGAACACCACTTCTTCAAAGTCTTTGTACATTACTGCCACAATTTCTAAACCCCTCTTTATTCAAACCCAGATTACGGCTTCACTTCAATTCCGATTGGAACATGTGATACATTTCTAAAAAGCTAACAACAAGAGAAACAATACTACAAAAATTGACAATCAAATTTCAAAAACTCGCGATGCTACAACCAAAAATTTGAACGCTATTTGTAGTCTTGAAGAGAAGAATTCGAGCGGGGGTGAAGGGTAAGAAAGCCAAGGACCAACATCAGCCCACGCCTTCAAGCCTCCTCTTTTTACCATACCTTAGTCACCTAAATCAATTTACCTCCAATCATTGTCCATATCTTTCCACATAAGCCTAGGTTTCCTCTTATCTTTTATCTACAATGTCTACAAGTAGTTGCCCTAATTTTTCTCCCTCTAACTTGACTCCAAACACTAACATTTCTTACTTTTACTACAAACTAAAATACCATAGCACTCTGTTTAGGTTTTAAGATCTTAGATTAGTTAGATAATGGCTTAAATATCATTAGAGTCCACGTATTGTCATCGACTGCAGCTTAGTTTAGCTCACTGAGCATTTCGTTCCACCTCGCCGGTCCGGGTTTGATTCCTTGGCTTATCAGAGCGGCTGGCGCACGCGTGGTTAGGGGGCTGGTGGAATCAGCACGAAAACCAGCTGGTGGACACTTCTAAGCCCTGAGCTAGTGACAAGATGCAGTAAAGAGCCTTTAAGATAAGGATGCCATTTGGTGAAGTATGACTGCGTAATTAGGATTAATCCGCTAGTCATGTCTTCACTTTTGGCCCTAACTATTCATTTTCCCTTTTTTTCTGAATTTTTTCAATATCTACTGACTTCTTTTACGAGAACGTGATTTTTTTAATGTTTAGCTTTTTTTGAATTCACTGAATTCAATTTTCCTTTCTACGAACTCGGCATCTTTTAGCTTGCCCCTTTTTTATTTTCCAACTCGGCATCTTTTAGCTTGCTCCTTTTTTTCCTTTCTACGAACTCGGCATCTTTTAGTTTTCCAACTACAATGAATATAGAGGAGACACAACAAGCACTCAAGTTGAAGATCTTTACGTATCACTGTATCCATTGTTGCATGCTTCCTTGTCATGACTCATTGCCAATTTTTCTTCATCACAATTCACTACTATTTGAGACTGTTTTAGAAAATCTATTCATGGCATACTTCCTCTTTGCCATCAAAAGATTGCATCTCTTTTTTCTTTAATGGCACACTCGGAAATTGCCATGTACTAAATTGGCATTGTGAGATTGTCGTTCAGCATAGTGAAGCTCTGGCATCTGGTTTGATCGTTTTTTACTTACTACTGCTTGTTGTGGAGCTGTGAGGTTGAGGCTAGTGAGATCATGATGAACTATTCATTTTTAAAAAATTGTATAGAGCCAAGTTCTTTGTTGACGTGCTCTCACTTCATTGGAACTACAAAAATTGTTGAGTTTTTTTGGCCGTGATTCTTGAATGGCATTTGCTCTACAATGTTTGATCGTTGTGGCATCTAATCGCCTTGCGCAGCGCACGTGTTCTTGCGAGGTTTTAATTTTTAAACCTTGTGAGATGAGGTTGGTTGCTTTGTCATCTGCACTTTTATGTTTTTCTACGCCAATGACTTTGCCACTTTATAAATAGTAGTTGCCAGAAACTTAACTCCAAACTGTGGATAATCGCTAGTAACAAGCAATGAAAATGTCTTAATTGCCATAAATAGTTCTTGCAAAAATGCACGTGTCGCCTACAATGGCACAAAAAAATACACCTTGTATCCTGGAATCAATGGCCCAAAAAAAAGGACCGCAACCAAACTTCTACCAAAATTTTAATTGAGAAGCCAGATTTGTTTTTTTCTTTTTAAATACGTCACCACACTAGGACAATTTTTTAAAAAGTAAATTAAACACTTCTTGGTAGCATTCAAGGCATCCACCATTGACTTTAAAGTTTACATTGCATGTTCTTGATGAACTTCAAGTGGTTTTGTTTGATGCACGCCCCTGCATCCACCATGTATAATTGTAGCAAGCGGCATGCACAAAAGATATGGTAGTAGCAATTACGTTGACAAACCATGCATGCCTGAAATTGCATTTGTGTTGCACTCCCTAATCTGCCTTGCCTCTAACAACATTCAAATCCACTTCCGCAAACTTTGCACTTTCAAATTCAAAAGCTCCTCATGGAATATTTGGAGACCACCTTTGACGTCCGTTGACAAAGAGTAGCACATAATGTTGTAACAAAATGCAGAGAGCAAAGCCAAGATTTGTTGAAGGTGTCCATTTATCCTCTTAACAACAATGTTCCAGTCTATCAAGTTCCTATTATGGCCGTTGCCGACAATAATCGCGTTAGCTTCATCTGTCGTGGGCATATTGTCCCTTGTTGATCTTGCAATCACAAATTTAACAAATAGGATTCTAAGTCTATTGTTGGTTGCTCTGTCAAAAAGTCGCGTGGAAGGGTTGCTTCTTGTAACATGTTTTAGAGCAACTCCATTGTTTTACGATTCACACTCTAAAAAACACCTAACACCAAAAAAACAAAAATGTTTTTTGTTTTTTGTTTTTTTGGTTGAATTGTATTGTTTGCATGGTCAAATGGTTGCAAGATTAATGCCAGGACATAGTCATTTCCTATAAAATTTGCAACCATCATAGTAGCAAATTTACAATCAATGGATAAAATATCAATAAAACTAAAAATATTTCAAAGGATTGTTTTGACGCAATACCACTTGTTAGTATAACTATGATATTAAACTGTAAAATTCAAAAACCATGTACTTGTACAAATTGTTGGATAAAATACCTCCACAAATTCTAAATTTTTTGTCTCCAAGAAACTACAATCAAATATCTCTCAAACACTTATGAGACTAATGTTGAGCCACGCAGCTAATTTTTAGAGGTATTAATGATTATGTATCTACAAGGGATGAACCAACAAGATGCATACACGGATTGATTTTTCTTTAACACAAAAAACAAAACTAGATTTGTTTGGCCTCTCTACATTCGATGACCTCGTTGACACCAAACATTGCCTAAGTATGCAGTTGCAATCCCCGCCAAAGCGCGGCTTAGGGAAGTGCAATTTGCTACCATGTCAGTGGTAAGGAGGTCAAGGAGGCCACAGCTAGCAACACTAGGTGGTGGCTTTCAAGTTCATCCTTGGAATTTGAAGCCTCTCCTGCTCTAGCCCTCACGCTCTACAAATTCCGTCATTTTTACAATGCAATCTGTGAACTTTTGCACCTTTGTGATATTTAAATTTGTCCTAGTCCAATATCCGGCACCAAGATTTACGATGGATTAAGTTTTTGACCAATTTGACAAATTGATCAAATACATGCTTACCGAGACCATGCCAAAACTTTTGCTCCACTAAAACACAAGAATGGCGGTACTATGTTATGCCTTGCAATACTCTATCAGCGAGAGGTCCTATCAGCTCCACTAAATGAATTTTTTATCGTTTTCTTTTGTATATTGAGGTATCTATATGTTTTTCAAAGTTTTTTATAATTCATTAACTGTAAACCTTGCATAGACCAATCATAGTAACGAATTCTATTAGAATATTGTTAAATTCCAATATACAACAATTTTTAATAGAAATCCCAAAACAAATTTAGAAGCAATGGAACTTGTAGATTTTTTTCTCAATGTTAAAATAATCTTAGAAAGAAAAATAAATTCCCTATTGATGGAGTTTTTCAAAAATTTAAAAATATTATAAGATTTTTGCTCATAAATTAAGATTTCTTTTCAATGACCAATATAAGACTTAATATTTTTTTTAACTTCACATGAAATTTTTCAAAAATGGATAAGAGACTTCTTTCTTCTACAAGCAAGGGAGGTGGTGACAGAATATTGGTCATTGATGGTTGTTGAGTTATTCGTGATTAAGTTAGTTTTTAAAATACAAAGTGCACAACCAAAGTTTATATTTTTATCATGTGCCTCAAAATTACGTAGTAAATCCAATTTTGAAACATCACAAAATATATTTTGAAACTCAATTTTGGACTCAATGGTGTCCATTGATGATCGTTATATAAATCCTTATTAAGTTAGTTTTAAAAAATAGAAAGTGCAAAGCCAAAGTTTACACTTCTATATAGTGCCTCTAAACTGTGAAAATGAATTTTGAAACATGACCAACGACCTTATATGATTTTTGCTAATAAATTATACTTTATTCTTTAATGACTATTTATATTTCTTGAGTTCTTTGAAATAATTTCATCATATTTGAAAAAAGATGGGTAGGAATCTCTATTGTTACACGCATGGGAGATAGTGACACAATGGTGCCCATTGATATTTGTTGCATAAATTGTGATGAGGTTGTTTTTAAATAAAAAGAGCACTTCCAAGGTTTACACCTTTATTGAATGTTTACCATAAAGTAATATATATATTTATATCCAAAAAACACTTTTTTCCTCTTTAGCTCTTCATTTAGGATTGACAAATTTGAAGCAACTTTCGAATAATAGAGTCTTTGTACTTTAGAGGAGAAGTATTTTATTTGTACAATATCTTTTGAGATAGATCCACATCACATCAATGATGTAGGATCTCAACCATTAGGTGGTTGTGACTTCAAGTTCCAATGCCAACGTGGTATCTACCACCATAGTTCACCCAACTATGGTTGGGAGTCCTCAAGACCTTGTTGTATGGATACCCATAAGGCCTTTGGAGAGAATGACATGTTGATTGTCTCTAAGACACATAGTCTAGGGAATCACTTAGTGTGAAAAAAGCATTTATCCTGAAAAGGGGGTAGTAGTTCTATTACACTTATCTATGCTATGTGATCATAGAATTAGTGAAGAGAATGAACAAACACTATCTTTAGGTTGGTCCGTGGAGTTCTTCTTTTGAAGACTCAACCTATTCCACACCACACCTATGGCATGGAGACATACAAACTTCCCATACATGCTCCAATATAAGGAAAAGTAAATGATTATAAGTATTCTATGTGTGATGTTACTTAAATGATTTATCATTTATCTACTCACCATACACAATTTACACAATTCAAGCCATTTAGCTCAAATATCATTTCCGATGACTAATATAAAACCAAATGTTTTTCAAAACCTCACTTTATGTTTTTCAAAAATGGATATTTTTAATCTTTGAATGTGCGCATTGATTCCTTCCATCTCTCCCCCTTTCTATGTCTTAGGCACTTATTGCTTTACATAACAAAGGCAACAATGTTATGCGGAATATCCAATTGACCAATGTCATGAACAAATGATTGAGGATTGTTGCTCAATCAACAACATGTAGCAGAGGCAACAATGTTGTTATCAATGCCCAAGCAATAAGTGTTGTAGCCGAGGACATCAAAATTTGTTGTGAAGTTTTTGCATAAAACACACTTTGATGTTGTTTAAATTATAAATCTATCCACCCGCATGAAGTTGACCAATGTTGCCTAAAAGTTGTTATTCAAAGGGACCCCGTTACATGCACGGGAGAAGATGGCACAATGGTGCACATTGATAATTGTTGTATAGATAGTCATAAAGTTGGTTATTGAGATTAAAAAATGCACCATTGTAGATTGCACTTATATAAATTGCCTCATAAACTACGAGAAAACTCAATCTTTAAACATCACCAACTACTTTATATGATTTCCACTAATAAATTATGCTTTATTTTCTGATGATCAATATATGTTCTATAAAACTTTTCATCACATTTTTTTAAATGAGTAAGTTCTTCTTTCCTTTCATGCAAGGGGAGGTGGTGACGCAATAGTGCCTATTGAGATTAGTTGTATCAATTGTGATTGATTTAACTTTAAAAATAGAAAGTGCACAACCAAAGTTTACACTTCTATATAGTGCCTCAAAACTATGTAAAAACTAAATTTTGAAACATGACCAATGATCTTATACAAGTTCTACTAATAAATTATGCTTAATTCTTTGATGACCAATGTACAACTTAAGTTTATTTTAATCTTCACGTCACATTTTTTTTAAATGAGTAAAAGACTTCTTTTTTTACATGCATAGGAGGTGGTGACACAATGGTGTCCATTGATATTTGTTGTATAAATAGTGATTAAATTAGTTATCAACATAGAAAGTACATCACTAAAGTTTTTCTTCTACTGTTATGCCTTTGAACTATGTAAAAACTTAATTTGTAACATTGATGGGCCCTTTAATACTTTTAATTAAGTTTTTGTAATGTAACAAAATTAAATTCTTGTAATGTTACAAAATTAAGTTTTTACATAAGTATTGTAGCATTAATGGGCCCTTCATCACTTAGGTAGGAGAACCAACATCCTTGATGTAGTGAATTTACTATCCTCCGCGTTCTTGAGCATTGTCGGTTGGTCCAATTGAGCTTAGAAACCTTAAACCAAATAAAAAAATGCCGTCTCAAAACTTGCAACAAAATAATTCTTCTCCTCTTGTACCGACAACTCCAAGTTGAGCACTATCACATGTCATGATGCGATGTATCATGCAAGGGCATGCAAGAGTTGCATATCTCCAGACCTTGCTTCAGGAACCACCAAATAAGACCTAAGTTTTTAAAAACTTTACATCAAATTTAAAAAAGGAAGTAACACGATTTCAATCTTCCATGCACGGGAGGTGGTGACACAATGGTGCTCATTGTTGACTCATGTTATAAACTGTGCTTGAGTTAGTTTATAATATAGAAAGTGCACTCCCAAAGTTTGAACTTTTATATGGTGTATCACAACTATGTGGAAACCCAATTTCAAAAGATTACTTATTATCTTACAAGATCCCCCTAATTTATTATGCTTTGTTATTTAATGACCAATATAAGGCTTAAGATGATTTAAACCTTTGCTTCAAATTTGTAAAAAATGGGTATGAGACTTCTCTTTCTAGATACGCAAGAGGTTGTGACACAATGGTGCGGATTAATAATTGTTGTGTAAATTACACTTAAATTAGATTTTAATTTTAAAACTGAATAACCAAAGTTTGTACTTTTAGAAGGTGCCTCAAAACTGTGTGGAGACATAATTTTGTAGCAATATGATTATCGCTAATAAATTATGCTCTATTATTGTTTGGCTTTTTCAATAGGCCATGCCTGCCTGCACCACTCTTTTGATGGGTCCTTTATTGCTCTCTAAGAGCAACCATCCTCCTTACAAAGATGATCCATCAACTTTATTGCGCGTTTTTGAACACAACCGCTTAGTCTAATTAAGCCAATAAGCCCTCAACCAAAAACGGCAGAAATGCACATACCCCATCTCAAAACTCGTCACAAAACAATTTCCTTGCCCTCTATTGATGACTCCATGTTGAGCACCACCATAGGCGGTGGGGCAATATTTTGCGCAACCTCCTACAAGTGTTGTGTATCTTCAAGCCTCGCTCCAAGAACCACCAACATAAGACTTAGGTTGTAAAAAAATTCACATCACAATTTTTAAAAAATGAATAAGAGACTTCTCTTCTTGCATGCACGGGAGGTGTTGACACAATTTATAAGATCTTTCATAAATTGTGATTGAATTAGTTTCTATACTGAAAAGTGCATTATTAAAGTTTGTACTTTAATGATGTGCCCCAAAATTATCTAGAAACTCACTTTAGAAAATTTCCTACTATCTTGTATGATTTCCGCTGGTATGTTGTGTTTCATTTTTTGATGACCATTATAAAAGTAAAGTCTATTTAAGACTTCACATCACATTTTTTCAAGAATAGGGATGGGACTTCTCATCTTACATGCACGGGAGTCAGTGACACAATGGTGCTCATCGATAATTGTTGTATTTATCGTGAATGATTTAGTGCTTATAATGAAAAGTGCATTACCAAAGTTTTATAATGTGCCTCATAACTATTTGGAGACTTGATTTTGAAACATTTCCTGCCATCTTACATGGTTTCTACTGATAAATTATGGTTTATTTTTTGATGACCAATATAAAACTAATTTGTTTATCAAACGTCAATTCACATATTTCAAATATTTATAAAGATTTCTTTTCTTATATGCACAAGAGGTGGTGACTCAATGTTGCCTATCAATAGTTTTTTTAATGAATTGTGATTAAGTTGGTTTTAAAAGTACAAAGTGCACTATCAAAATTTTCTTTTTTATATAGTGCCCCAAAATTGTGTGCAAACTTGGGTCTTATGTTAGTACCTGGAACCACATGGACAAGGTGACTTGGCGTGGAAAAGATGTGGGAGAACTATTGTTCAATTTATCAAAAACCTAGGGTCCCATAGGGGAGCTCTAACTTGTATAGGTGTGCGCAAGGGCATTGATTGCTAGACATTTTATCGTTGGAGAAAGAGGGAGCATGAAATTCCTCATGCTCTATATATTTGTGTATATAAATGCCTTTCAATTATTTCCTCTTAAAGAAGGACTTCCTAGAAAACTCTAATGTCTATTATGCAATTAGATTTATTATCAA
Source organism: Bryoerythrophyllum caledonicum (assembly GCA_963971425.1). Taxonomy (NCBI): domain Eukaryota; kingdom Viridiplantae; phylum Streptophyta; class Bryopsida; order Pottiales; family Pottiaceae; genus Bryoerythrophyllum; species Bryoerythrophyllum caledonicum. The sequence continues at coordinate 6,421,980 of OZ020520.1, forward strand.
CCACCTACTTTCGCAAGGCGATTTTGAATACTAATTTAATTAACTATCGTGACACAATAAAAGAAAAAATATAAAACTACTATGATCTTTGTAAATGTCCTTAATGGAAGATTTTATAAAATATCTTAAATAGGAAAATGGATAATAAAAACGTTGATTTTTATGTGAATTTTTTCCACTTAATATAGAAATATTGTATGAAGAATAAGTTAGTTATTTTTACTTTAAATGATTTTATGATGTAGGGAAAGTTTTTGAAGATAATAACATTTGGCTAAATTCCAATAATAATAACATAACTCTTTTTTAGCTTGTACCCTTTTGAATTGTAGTGAAATATTATTTTATGCAAGAAAATATAAGAAAAGAAGAGAACCACCACATCATATTCAACTCTGGGGAGGGACATTTCGAATGTTATAAGTTGCAGCTAAATCCAAAACAAAATGACATCTAGTGTGTTGCACAAGAAAAAAACTCCCTTTACCGAAAACAAAATGCACCCTCAACAAGGATCAAAATCCATATGCAACCATGTAAAAGCTAGACTTATCAATAATTCTTTAATATTATAAAATCATACAGAAATTTTGATCAATTCTTCAAACTAAACAAGGCTTGTCACTCTCAATGAAGAACCAGAAAGGGTTCAGGTAAGGGCAAGAATTTGGTTGGCTTAGTCTTTAACCCGTAAGGACCAAAAATCTTGAGAAGAATTCTAAATCTTTGGCACGTTTCCATGATTGCAGTTTACTAATTCTTCAGGTTTTGTATGAAGATGTAAGAAGATATGAGCTACATGGGAATATAATGTATATTTGCATCAAACCTATAGTAAAAAAGTTATATAATCTTATACCAAGTTGTCAATAACGGGCACACTAAGCAACTCTAAGTTTTTTTTATTACAATATTGTATTCAATGTGAGATTTATAACACAAGTAAGTAACATTATAGTATTTGGAATGTCAAATAATTTTTTTACAGTACTGTAAAACTTTTATTCCAAGACAAGTCTTCTAACTACAATCCTTATTAAGAACATAAACATTGATTTAACTACAAACCTTATTAAGTATAGAATAACTTGGTGGTCATAAATGTTTTAACTAATTCAGAAATAGTTTTAGCTGCCTCCAAGAAGGACAAAGGAGAGGTCATATTATACCATGAATCATAGCCACCGCTTACCTCATTGAGCTGATAATAGAAATTTAGAGCTATTGAGGGATGATTTTAGAAAATAAGAATATAGAGAGAGGTCACAACATATACAATTTGGCAATATTTTGTTATTATTTACCTACCTAATAAATTCTAGAAGTTCAATGTTCCTGAGAATTGCAATGAGCACAATATCTAAGGTAAGCCCCCCTAAAACCGACAAGTTAAGGAATGAGCATATATGGAGAGAGGAGATAATTATACTATTATTTTTCACTGATAGCCAATAGAATTACAAATCCAACCCCAATGATTTCATATTTTTCGATGGAAACTGAATTAGTTATGAATTTTCAAACTATGCAGCCATGTTTTGTAGGTGGCCTGCAATAGGTACCCTCCATAACCAACGACCAAAAGTAAGGGTCTTGACTAATAGCAAACCTCCATTTGGAGCTGAGTTGGTGGTAATGGGATGGAAGTGGGTTGGATATACCTCAATGTTATAGGCGTTGGCTATGGGGTTTTGTTGGTTATTGGCGGCTTACCTTATTAAAAGTGAATGCTTCCGCCATGCCTTTTGTTTTTGGCGACCTACAGCCAAATAACGAAATAAAATATTATGTGGTGAATTGGTCTTCAGAAGAAATCTGAGAAAATTAAAAAATGAAGCCAAATTGTCTACATGGTGAACAACATGGGAGCCTGATGGCAAAGGTATGGGGGATGGTGGGGCCAAGTGGGAACGATTGCTTTAGTGGGACCCGTCGCCTCGCGCGCCAATTTCTCGATCTCGTATTCCCTTTTGCGCCAGAGCACGCCTGTAGTGTCTTGGCGCTCGCCCACGTTTATTTCTCTTAATTTGGAGAATGGCCAGGACACGCGCTGAAATCATGGCATTCATCGCCATCCCTTGTTGCCGTTACCCTAGCACTCTCGCCACAGAGCACTGCCCGCCAACAACCTTCTCGCATGACCTCTCTGTCTCTTCCCTGCGAGGTTTGTTGAACAACTTTCGCCTAGGTTTTTTTGGAATTTCTTCTTTGTGGCTATGTCTCTGTAGCACTTTGCGCCACCTTGATGGGCCTAAGAAACTTAGCAAATCTCAACATCTCAACAACTTGAATTGCATTTGTGACTTGTGGGAATCCCGAGGGTGAGGATTTGTTTTTTGAATATGACGTCCTATATGTTTCGTATTCCACCAACGTTGTTGCATGGAGCTCTAGGGAGGCGCTGGCGGTTGTTGATGAGGTACCTCAATTTTGAAACTCCCCTCTGTAGATCCCGATTTAGAGTACTTCGTGATGTCTGAGGATTTGAATGATAATGTTGTCTTCACGATACTGCTAAGCACATTGTCAATCTAGTTGTTTGTGGGAGTGGAAAATCCTCTGGTGCTGTCAGTGAGGAATATTCTGTGGGTTGTTGGTGCGAGGCTAACGCGCGGTGTTTTTCGGTGCATCATGACGTCTTCACCATCAGAGATTGCGGCGGAGGCTTTAGGCGCCCTCACAAGTGCATCAGACCACATTTTGGAGGGTTGCTTTCCGTCACCGAAGTTACTAAATGCTGCAACGACGTTGGGCGCCGGACAAAGCTCTGTTGCGGACATGGCACGCCAGAGACCTCAGGTGCCGTAGAAAGTCGTGAAGAGAAAACTCCAGATGGCCTCTGCGCCAATCCAGAGAAATCAGGCGGCGATGCTAGTGTTGCAGGCGGGTCATTGCTAGATCATTGCGGTGGTCATCCTGGTGGAGGTGCAAGTGTTGCAGGCGTCGCTTTGGGCTTCAGGCGATTCAGCCGTGGCAACAATAAGTCGGGACGATGATCTAGGTCATGAAATGCTATTGCTTTCATTCGCAGTCTTCACTCTCATTATTGTCGTTCTCTGCTTGCAGATCTAGGCTCTGGTGTTGGTGTTGTAATCCTTGTCGGCAAGGAAGAGGGACGATATGTTTTTGGTGCAAGACTAACGAGCGTTGCTTTTGAAGGATGACATTAGAGTAGCACCCATACGCTTCGCAATGATGGTGGAGGTATGTGCGCCAGTTTGTATCCTTCAAGTGTTGCTGTTGAACATCTTCTTGGTAGGGAGAATCGTCGAATTGAGAGGAGGACTTTGAAGGAGGCCGTGGATAAGAGACGGACTTTGCGGGAAGCCGAAGAAGGTGCGAGGGCAGCAGCCAAGGCAGCCGTGACGCTCAACATGTATTTCCAATCGTCTAGAAACACATTCAGTGACAATCTGCTTCCGTGGAGTGCCTCGACATCGACACCCACTGTAGACGCCTCTACCTCTGCTTCAGCCAAAGACACAGTCGTTATTTCTATCACCCCGCCCCGGAGCAATCCTGTTGTCCGTCTGCTTGCACTCCCGTCTCATGAGAAGGAAAAACGGACGACAGTCATGGCGCTTGCAACTGCGGAAGTGGAGAGGAAGAAGGCCGGGACGTACTCAAAAGGCTCAACGTCTACAGCGCCCCATCCCTTCTAGGTATGTTTTTTTTCATTGCCAGCTTGGAGTCTTCTATGTGTACGCAGTGGAGTCTTGTATGTGTCGGGTGGAAGTGTCGTATATGTCGGCTGGGAGTCATGCTTGAGTTGGGTTGAGTGGGAGTTGTGTCTGAGATTAATGGTAATATTGTTTGTGTTGAGTGGGAGTCATGTCTGTGTTTGGTAGGAGTCATGTTTAGTGGACAAGGACCTGAAGGTTGGTGGAGATACTGTCGGTGGAGATTCCAGGTCGGGGAGAGTCGGTCGGAGGAATTGGTCTTGGTCGAGAAGAATCAGTCAGGGGAGTCGGGAGTCGGTAGTCGGGACTGGGAGGGAGGAATTGGGTGGTCTTCCAAAAAATCCTTGCTTGACCTGTGCGACAACAATCCTTGTCGGAGGCTTCTTCTGCAGTGATATGTGGGAGTTGAATTGAATTTTGGTTTTTTTTTAAATATTTAAAAAATATTTTCTCCTTTTTGATACATGAGCCTTATCAAAGACTATCAATTTGGACTTGCATTAGCAAAAGAGAACTTCAATTTTTAACTTGGTCTAAATATCAATTCTGATTCATTCTCTGTTGGATTGCAGGGCCTCTTTAAGAATGAGCTTCAAGAGTCATCAGACTCCGACTTTGATCAGACTCCACCAACAGCCAAGCGGAAGACCCGGCAATATGATAGAAATCGTCGCTATCACTGTGAGTGGGCATCATGGTTTCCATGGGCAGAAGGGATTATGCAAAATGGCTACAACTTTGTGGAGTGCATTATGTGCACTCGAATTGAGGGTCGGCCCAAGCTCATGGCGGCGAAGACTGACATGCTTTTCAAGCATGAGGGTAACCGCAAGGTACATTCACATATCCTTGTGGTATTTCACTATAATTCGTGGAAAACAACTCTATTATGCTTGTTGTTTGTGTGCAGGCTAAAAAAGATGATCTGGCCAAGGGGCCTAAGAAGGCACACAACTTCCTTGCAAAGAATTGTCGCCATCACAAAAACGTTGCTTTGTTGCAAAGAAACCTCTTGAGTCGATCTTACAAGTGAACAACATCAATGGATCCACTCGGAAGAAGAAGAAAATTCAGTTTGCAACCCTCTTGCAAGTTCTTTAGAAGGGGAGGCCCATGCAAGACTTTCAAGACATGGAGGCTTTATTCAATTACTTGGAGTTCCCTGAAATCCCGCGGATGCACTGGACCCACTATTTGGGTTGGAACATGGCAACGTCTATGTTTGATGTGGTATGTTTGTTGGTGTCAGGTTTTGTCAATCAACAATGAATGAATTTTTTTGGAGGAAATCTTTTCTTTTGTCTTTGACTTTGGGACTTTTAGTTGGGCTCATGACAATAATTTGCAAGTCTTTCAGTTTAGGTCTTTGACTTCGGCTACCATGAATGTAATTTGTAATAGTTTGCTTTTGTGGATACAAAGGCTCTATATGTTCTCTAATGTGTTGTCAATGTATTTGCAACTGCAAGGACACATCAAGGACAAAGTTAGCGCTGCTAACTTCGTCCTCCTTAATTGCGATGAAGTTACTGCAAATGATACCACCTCATGGATGTCAATTCATGCATGTGTGATGCATAATTGGCAACATTTGTCTTTGTTGTTGAAAGTTCACAAAGTTGTGGATGGGATGAGGGCAGATGACCTTCTTGTTGTCGTTGTTAGTGTCCTTAAGGAGTTTGGAGGCTTGAACACCTTAAAGATTCAGCGCAAGTTGGTTAGTTTTGAAGCAGATGGAGCAGCGGTGACGCAAGGGAAGGTTACCGGAGTCTCTACACAGCTTTGTGAAGCTCATGCGCCTTTTGCACAAGCAGTGCATTGTTTTGCTCACAGGTGTAACTTGGCTTTCAAGAGCCTGAGCCAACTGAAGGTGATGGAAGCCATTGAGAAAGTCCTTGCATCCACGTACTTGTACTTTAGCAAGAGCCCGAGGAGATTTTAAGACTTCAAGGAGCTTGCGGAGACAATGGAGTGTAGAGGTTTGAAGCTCTTGCACAATGTATCCACGAGGTGGATTAGTTTACTAGACCCTCTCCGCAGGTTGGTCTCACAGTGTAGGTTGGTTTTAACCAAAATGTACCAATTAAAGGCTTTAGAGGCAGTTGCTCAGGTGCTTATCTCATCATTCTCTCTCTTTATGTCTTAGCAATATTGTGGTTGAGTGCATTTCAAATTCAAGTTCAATTGTACTAATTTTGTGTGTTCCCATGTGTATTTTTCAGGCTTGTTTCGATGAAATAGTTGATCTTAGTGTCCTTTTGGGCATGGTTGCCTTAATCCGGTTGGTAGAGACCATTGATGTTCTCATTAACTTTGCCCAGAAACAGAACGTGTTCTTACAAGATTTCGTAGTTGCGCTTGGCACATGTGAGCTGCAGCTGTTCAAGCATTACATTGATTCATCTACGGCATTTGCAAGTGTTGACTTACAAGGCGTTGATGGAGTTGGCACATTACAACATATTTCTTCGATGGAATGTGGACTTAAATACTCAAGCTGAACGTTTGATGTGGAGGCTCCATTGCGCGAAGGTGCCCGCCCTCTACAAGGGCAAATCCATTGACAAAACAATGTTCTCAGAAATGGCAATGGCCATTAAAGCAGATTGCAAAGGTAACTTCTCTTTCCACTTTGAATTTTAATTTCCTTTGAGGTTTTGGTATGCATTCATTGAACTCACTTGATTTTGATGTTTGTTGGCTGTAGAGGCAGTAGTGCATCTCATTGAAGAGCTGCAATGTCAATTCCGGTCTGTAGATACGCTTAATGCCCTTGGCATAGTGTATCCGCACAATTGGGCAGCGCCAAATTGTTTGGACACATTTCACAACATCTCGAGATTGTGAAGCGTTTTTTCTGCAAGACCAAGGGAATCAAAGGTAATGGGGCGGCTGCTCCAAGGATTGTAGTGCCTGCACTACTAAACGAGTATGATTTTGAGTCTGAGCAAAGTCTATTCAAACTCTTCATGCGAAGTAGCTTTTGACAAGCATGTGAGGCTCCATATGACTTGAACCCACTTACAAAGATATGGCGGGTTGCCCAATCTAATGGGCCTCTTGCGGGCCGATTTCCCATGTACATGAAGCTTGCTGAGGTGGCAATTGTGATGGTGTTGGGGTCAGTGGAAGACGAGCGCGTCTTCAGTTCCTTGTCATTTTTTAAGTCCAAAGTGCAAAGTTCTCTAGATACTAACCTTGGCATTGTCGTTGGGATGTACTCCGAGAAGTTGTTTGATGTAGAGACTTTCCCGTACATAAAGGCTTATGATCATTGGTACTATAGCCCGGACGGGGCCGGACGTTATGGCGGCGAGAAATAGGTCCTTATTGTGGATCATTGTTTATGTTCAGAACTCTTTTCCTTCAGTTTTATGTCATGCACTCTATGTGCATTGAACATTGATGTTGGTTTATACATATTATGTGAAATTTTATGTTTCAAAATTGTTACTTGATTTTTGTTGTTCTCTGCTTGTGCTGCAGAGAATGGTTGATGGTAGACAATGATTGATAAAAGGCCTCTGCAGCAACTGTGGAGTGGCTGGAAGCCTTCCATGTATGCCTATTATGTTTTTTTTCTTTTTTTTTCTTCTCATTTCTCCTTCATTGTATTTTGTGGGTGTGCACAAGATGGTGTATGGATGCTGCAACTGCTTGGGAGGTGTTGAGGGTTTGAGTTCACTTCAAGTATGAAGTTTTCCTCATTTCTCCATCACTATAATTTGATAGAGGTGCACAAACTTGTCTATGTATGTTGTAGCCCCTTGGGAGGGGCTGATGGTTTTAGTTCATTACATGTACGTTTTTTTTTCTTTTATTTGGGCCACCTTTGAAATGGCTGTGGAGGTGGGGTGCTAGACTGGCATGAGTATTGCGGTTGCATGATTGTGATTTTGGGAGGATTCAAAAGCCTTTCTATATGCCACTTTGAAGCCAAATTGATTTGTTCATGTTTTTTCTTCCTTCATAGCCACTTGGCCTTTTTTTTCCCAACTGAATCGCCTCTTCAAAGATCACAAAGTCGTTGCAAGAGCCAATTTGCACCATGCTCGTATTTATGAATAGCCAAATGGATATTTCTAATTTTCTAAAAAAATTGCCATTATATTCATTCCCATTGTCTTAGAAGGGGCCAAATTTGCTTTTTTTTTCTCCTTGTACGGCCAAATGTTTTTCCCTTCATCAGAGCAGTGGATGCCAAAAGTGCTACAATCCTAAACTTGTCGCAACCATTATGGCTATTAGGTCTAAACAAAAACAAAAGGCCTGGCTTCTGCATAACCTTCTATGTTAGGGCACAAGGACTGACGCGACTGAGGGCTTAATAAGGTTGGATGACCTGTAACCACCAACTTAAGCTTGCTGACCTATTTATAGCGTTTGTATATGTGGTAAGACTTTATTGGGAATTCAAAGTAGGATTTCATGAATATTGCAATTGTCGTGACCATTTATTTCTTCATATTGAAATTGCTACAAATTTTCAAAGTGGATAGTAAGCCGTGACCCATTCTCGACATACAAAACTCTCTACTTCCACAATAAGTTGTGCTAATGACCACTTGTGCAAGAGACTAAAAACTGAGAGCGTTGAACCAATTATAAACTGGCACCCAATCACAACTGACTTCCTAAAATTTCGGAAATGGGGTGGGCGGCTCGTGGTTTTGGCCTACATAAGATTGTTGGTTCTGGGGTTTGTGGTGGTGATAGGTCATCCAACCTTAATCACCTCCTCAGTCCTAAGGCACCTGCATTGTTAGTTGTGTCATGAGAGCAAACAGAATGTGGGACAATTACACAAGTACTAAAATCCATGCGGAGGATTTCTGCATAGTAGTCATCGCGGTTGAAATATGGTTCTACACGAAGTATCAGTTGTAGATATGGTGATGTAGTAAAATATCAGGGTTGTAACTTGTTCCTGTCAAAATTATGATATAGATGTTTCCAGAAAAAATAAATTAAACAATCTCCTCTCAATTCAATTCTTAATCGGTAGTTTTTTTAAAAGAAAATTATCACTAATAAAAACGGCCACAAATGACTTCGAAATTAAAAAAATCACCAAAAATTAAATGTTCAATTTAAAAGATTTTTTCTCATTCTTCCTCACTAGATGTAAAAAATAATAAAAACTAGAAGCACTTTGGAAATGTAATTTTTTTTCAGAAATCATTTGTAGAAAAAGAAGGTTATTTTTCAAAATCATATGATGTCTCCACCTTCACAGAAAGATCATGGATTTATATGCAAATTACAATTATTTGTCCTTTAGGAATTTAAGGGTACAAAGTACAAACCATGTGTTCAGAGTCCATGTCAGCATGCGGAATGACTTCAGGGCTGTTGGGAAGACATCAAGTGAATCGTAAAAATAGACCACATACTAAGGTCATTGACTGTTTCAATGTACAGTACTTAAGGTAGAGGCACCCAATTCCGATTGGCCACCCAATTCCGATTGGCCACCCAATTCCGATCAGTAGAACATGCATGGCATGGTGCATGAAAATGGCAAATGCATGAAATCTGATAATCAAAAACCGATAACTCAAAATCTGAAAATAACAGTTATTATCGTCATTGGGTCATGAAGTGTGCAATTTTGGGTTGCTCCACCTCAATTGAGCTCTCATTGGTGGCATCGCCTCGAAAGTCGAACAAGGCCGATCGACATTGGGTACCCTCCATGAGTTGGTTATCCATGGCATGTCTTCTCTCTTTTAGTCACTCTCACTTATTGGCATTGGGCAAAGGAGGGCACAAAATCTCACCTACTCTAGAGTTTGATTATGGGCTCGAGTGATTTTTGGGCTTTTTAAATTCTATATCAATTCCAAATCTTTGTGATTAAATTTGAAAAATATTTATTGAGTTTCATTCCTAATTCCGCATCTTTCTACAAAAATGTTTTTGACATACAATATCATTTGAGTCCCGAACTGGCTTAAGTGATACGAATTGGGTGCCTCTACCTCAGTCCACTCCAAATACTTCATATTCAAGTACTCCTTACCACCTGAAACATTGGACAATAGTGGAAATCACACCAGCTTTGTTACGTGGGCAACCTACAAATGACAGAACCAACCACTTGATTCATGAGCCCTTCATTCTGTGCCAACTTCTGTTGGTACACATGAGGAGTGCCCTGCCACAAGTGCTGGGCAATCATGGAGAAAACCATGGAAAAAGAGGCACCTTCTCTGGAGGCGGAAACATCCCCCTGCTCTGCCTTCTGTGGAAAGTCAAGAGCAACTGTGGTTTCTGCACAGAGTGGTGCAGTACAACCCCCTTCAATGCACCGTTATTCAACTTGTGTGTACACACTACTTCGGGTTCAGTGGGTGGATAAACCACCTCCATTCCTATGGTGGCCCAGTACACTAAACATCGCATTTAGTGTAGCGCCCAGTAAATGACTTGTAAATGCTATAAGTTTTTACTCTTGATGCCAATTTTTACCAAGAGCACAACTCTCTATAGTATTCAAATAAGAGGATCATCATAAACATAGTTGGTAAAAATATTCACTTAAAGTAAAAACTTATAGCATTTACAAGTCATTTATTGGGCGCTACACTAAATGCGATGTTTAGTGTAGTGGTGTATTTTCAGGAGTTTAGCTAAAGTTGAGCAATAGGCAGCATGGAGTAGAAGGAGAACATGTCTAATATAACATAAACTAAAAGAAAGTGGTGGGACAAACATACACTTTATTCACTCAAGCCTCTCCTTAAGGGACCGGAGTACTTCTTTTTTAAATTGATAGGTATACCTGAGTTGATCTAAACTACAATTTTTATCCCTTATAGTGCTACCTACACTACTTGATTAATGAAGCATGGATATTTTTATCAAGTGTGTCAAGAAAGTTCCTCTCACATTAGGACTTGGAAAACCATTGCTCTTCATTGTAAGTAAAAAATGATTCTATTGAGCAAAGAGTTAGCATAGGTGGTTCTATAGTTGGTTGTCTCTAAGGCACTTAGTGTAGAAAAGCATATACCCTCGAAAGGGGGAAGTAGTTCTATTACACCACCCTATGTCCCGTGGCCATAGGCTTAGTGAAGAGAAGGAACTCGAGTTTTTTTTATCATTTCCTCCTAGATGCAGCTATGAATCCAGCACTTTTGCAGATTTCTAGCAGTATTCGATGAGTCTAATACTCCACGGAAAGCATGAGGCGCATGATGCCACACAAGTTACACAGGAATATTCACTACAGGCACCCTGCAATTCTGGAGATTGGGCTCCGGTCACCCGTTAATCCTCGCTGAGTAGATTCACGTGACCTGAAGCGAGATTGCACTTATCACCACGACGTACCAAATGACCTAATCACTTAACTATCACGTGAAAATCATCACAAGCGTAACGAGAGTCAAGATCAAATCGCGCATCAACTGCTCACCTGCAGTCGCCGATGGTTCACCGCAGGCTGCGACGGCTGCCCAGTATCACCCGACTATCACGATGGTATCACCTGAGTATTACCTAGATATTACTCCTGCTCACTGATCAGAGACAAGTGGTCTCATAAGTCAAGCTGTGTCCATGTCGCGTCCCATGCACATGAAGCTTCGGCTCGCTCCATACTAAAAAGCTCCAGAGATGCAGACTAGACGGGGTCGAGGAGATTATTTGTTTGGGCAGTAGCTGTGGGAATCATGTCCACCATGAGGTGCTTCAAGGTAGCGCTGTTGCTGAGTGCGTTCTTCGGGGTTGGATATGCGGAGCATAGCTGCAGTGTGTTGTTGGCCAATTACAAAGGCTACACCGCTTGCCAGAGCTTGGTGAAGCTGGGTTTCACGCTAGCGTGGACGATTCACAATGCGAGCAACAGCGTCGACTTCGCCTTCTCTGGTCGGTGCATGCAGTTTGTTGTTGCGGTGTGAGCGATCGTGTTTGTGTTGCGGTGTGAGTGATCGTGGATGCATGCCTGTGCAGGGTCGGTGACGAGCGGAGGATGGGTGGGGTGGGGCATCAACCCGACGGCGCAGGCGATGGTGGGCACGCAGGCGTTGATCGCGTTTCGATCTGCGCAAGGCGCCGTGGTGCGCAAGTACGCGCTCACGGGCGCCATGAAGGGCGGTGCGCCGGTGGTGCCGGTGGACAACCTCAGCCTGGACTTCACGTCCACCTCCGCGGTCATCAGCGGCGGCGAGGCGACCATCTTCGCCACGCTGCGCATGAAGCCCAACCAGTCGTGGACCATGAACCACGTCTGGAACCAGGGCACCACCGTGGACCTCGCTACGAACGCTGTCGGCCAGCACGCCATGTCCGGCGACAGCTTGGCGTCCGTCTCCGCCATCAACCTTGCCACCAACCAAGCGTTCAGCAACGTCGAGCTCCCTCATCAGAAACTAAAAAACGTAAGCGAATCCAACCACCCAGCTCCAGTTAGCAATCGGAAGCCCTTCATTCACTCTGATTCATCTGTTGATTGCAGCGACATGGCATCCTCGGCACCGTGGCGTGGGGCTTACTCCTTCCTCTGGGCATCATGTCGGCTCGCTACTTGCGCCCGCTCTCGGGATCCAACCCGGCGTGGTTCTTCATCCACGTGATGTGCCAGTGCACTGGTTACCTCCTGGGCGTGGTATCGTGGGCGATGGGGCTCAAACTCCACTCGTACAACCAAGGCGCCATCCCCACCAAGCACCGCAACGTCGGCATCTCCATCTTCGCATTGGCCACTCTCCAGGTACACCACTCTCACTGCGAACTAATTGTAGCTAACTGACAGTTTTCAGCACCATCGGCAAAACTTTCTAGATCTTGCAAATTTTGAGTGCAAATTAGGTACTTTTATATCATTTCTGTCTTCTCAGTAAGCATTGTTGTGAAGAAGCAGTAGGAAATGTCAGATACATCATATGAAGACCGCCAATACAGCTTCACACACTCTCGTCTCGTGATCATATATTCGTTCCATGGCTGCAGGTGCTGGCTCTGGTGCTGCGACCTATGCCCGGTGCGAAACACCGGCCGTCCTGGAACGTATATCACCACGCCGTGGGCTACACCACCATGGTGCTGATTATCGTCAACATCTTCGAGGGGTTGGAGCTGCTGCGCCCCAAGAACAAGTGGACCGACGCCTACATCGTGGTGCTCTGCGTGCTGGGCGGCACCAGCCTGATCATGGAGATCATCACGTGGAGCTTGTGGCTGCGACAGCGGGCCAGGAAGAACGCCGCGCCCATGAGAAAATTCAGTGGATCCCACGACTTGAAGTCGCCCATGGACGCCGTTTAAGGAAAAAACAAATCTCTCGACAGCCTACACAGCTTCACAACGACAACATGAGCGCTTCAACTGTACCAACGAGATTTCGCAAAGGTGTTAGACTAGTATCACCTGAGTATCGCATAGATATCAGTCGAGACCATCAACTCCTGCTGATTTGTCAATGTTGAGCGTGTCCAGACTTCACTACAAGGAACCCTGTCGCTAAAGTGTCACCCTTCACTTACACAGAATGTGGAAAAGGACCGTGCTTTTTCTTGCCTTTTGTGATCCGATTGACTCACCAACTTCTAAAATGCTTGTAATAGTGAGGGGCGACATGGTTGCTAGTAGTGCTTTGCATCCAGTGTGGATGTGCCAATTTGATTCTAACTACTGTAGTAGAAGCTGGGTCGGCTCATTCTAAGGAGCAATGGAGGATTGGGAATCGCCAAAGCTTTTGGTCACTTCTCGGTCACGATGTAGGTGAATCTGTTAGCTGTTGAAAGTGGGTATTGTATCCGAGTGAGATCACCTACACGGCTGTAGCCCATGTAAAGTGTTAATTTCTCATGACATTCATCATCTTCAACGTGCTCGGCGTCAAGTTCATGTTGACACAAGCGATGTTCTTCTCCTCATGCGATGCCCCTCTTCCAATCTTCATGAGGAGTTTTCTTTTGCTTGTGAATCTTATTGACGCTTCTTCTTGAAGCTCTTTGCGTTCTCCCCTGTTGGTGTTCCGCTCGGGGTCTTCCTTGCTCTTTGCTAGGTTGTTGTCCTTTTCTTCCCCTGCTAGTTGTCATTGCTCTTGCTTTAGCCTGTGACTTTTGTGTGTGCGCGCTCTTTGCCGGATGTACTCATGGTCCTTGGGCTTCTTTGTTTCTCCTCTTTCTTTTTAATTTATCCCGAATTGGATCTTTTCAGCCCGTGTAAAGTCTTCCAATTACAGTTGAACCCACATGCGTAAATTTTCAATTTTTAGGTGCACAATGTCATGTTATGAGCTTCATGATGTCGAATGTCAAAGCAGACAGGACATGCTTCACAAGCTAAATGAGGGGTCGTCTCTGCTGACGGTTGTTTCAAAGCTTGTACATTGGAGCTGTACTTAATCATTCTATGGCAAGTCAATGATCTGATATGTACAGTATCTGTGCCTCTTCCGTCTGCACAAATTGTGAAGGAATTGGTCAGTGATGTCAAGGACGGGTCACCACATCTACCCCTTCGTGGATGCATTCATTTGATTGACTAAGGTAAACCCCCTCATAACTGACAAAGTTAAGCAATGTGCATGTATGGAGAAGAGAACAAATAATGATAAACTTATGTTTTGGTAATAGCCAATAGAATTACAGTTGCAAACCCAAGTGATTTCATATTTTTCTGATGTAATGTGATTTAGTTAAGAATTTCAAAGTGTGTTGCCATGTTTAGCAAGTGGCCGCCAATAAGTACCTCCAAAAATGCAGACCAAAAGTAAAGGGTCTTGACTAGTAACAAACCTCCATTTGGTAATGGGATGAAAGTGGGTTGGATATACCTCAATTTTATAGGTGTCAATTATGGATTTTAGTTGGTTAACAAGGGGTTACCATACGAGTTTTCAAGTGAAGGTCTCGATAAGTTTTCTTATCTCAAGACTCAGCCTCTTCATTGTCTGTTAGGTAGAGGTAGTTTTTTCTTGTTATAGTTTCCACATTGGGCACCAAAACATCATCAGAATTTTATATAATTATTATTCTGATGCAATAATTTATCTTACTAAATCAGCCACCTTGAGTGTAGCCTAGGTATTTCCCAACAATATAAATAAAGACAGCGTTGTGAACATGATGAAGACACTATTATGTTTTTAGAAAGAATCCTAATCAAGTACAAGTCTTAGTAACAAATATTGTATAATAGAATAAGACATCAAATAGATGTCTTGATGTTAGAGTTTTCTTGAAAGTACTAGGCATGACGACCCAGGATTAGATTTGTATCCTGGATTTCAGTAGTTGCCCTGAATGTGGAGTGCCGAAATTGAGGAACCAAAAAGGTTGGATGACAAGGGGATGTCCGGTTGAATTTAGAGTGCAAATAGTGAATGGAAAAGGCTATATGGGGTTGTACAGTACATATCATGCACATGTGCATGAGGGGCCTAGGCTTAGGAGTTGAGGTGGAGCTTGTGGATACTGTAGTACTATTTAGGGAATGCCAGCCTATAGTCTAGGAAATACATAGGATGAGATTTCTAACCCTCCGAAAATTTCTACTTATAGATCACATATTGAATTTGTGTTTAGAAAAAGACACAGTATCCGCACATCCTGCTGCACCCTTTTTCATTTTTTCCTGTCATAGGGCAACCACTCTGGGAAAACACAACTTTCAAGAAAACATTGTTTTGTCAGAGAAAAACAAAACACTATTAAATAGCTAGATAACAATGCACTATTTTAATCATTTAAATATTCTTAAGATTCATTTTCTTTGGTAGATTATTTTTACTAGGTAAAGTGGAATAGAAGAGATGGAAGAAATGGACAAAAGTAATTTAATGGAATTCACAATTTATCCTTTCTCAAAAACTTTTAGCCATCTTCTCCTTGTTTTAACCTTTTATAAGTTAACAAGCTAGATATGGGTTGCAATATGATGTTTTCCGTGTATTTGACATACAAGATGTAAGAATTGATGTATACAATAATTATAAAGTTTGTATTTGTGTTGACCCTGATACAAATTTAGATCATTATCGCACCTACTAAATGTTTGAGAAGTTACAAAATGGTGATGTATTCTACATGTATGGTATCATATTTGAATGTCATAAGATTGATGTTGTAGAGGAACAACATGTTCCTAGTGTGGAGAAATAACATGTAACTTGTTGCATTGTGGCTTCTAGCTCCTTGTCTTGTTGTGGCTCCACGACTGGTTATGGGGCTTGAACAAATTGTAGGGGCACAACAAGACATGGAACTACAACAAGAGGAGGTGCCAGAAGCCACGGAGTAGCAATAGGTTGTTCTCCCACAACAACAACATGTCATTCCTCCACGACAATCGTTCTCCACAATATTACAATCAGCCCTCTTTAAATGTTACCTCTATATATGTTGTTATAACATTTTTCGCTCCCTCCTTTGTTAATTTCACCTCTATTAGTGTTAAAGTTGATAAAACCAGAGAAATTACGGGGTAGTAAATAGAAGCAAGGGTAGTAAAACGTAGTGCAGGGCAATAAAACATAGTACAACGCAATAAGACTAGAAGGTAAAACACATTTTAGGGTTTAGGGTGACTATTTTAGAGAGGGAAGTTTTCCAAGACAATCAGTACCAATTCTATCGATTTTCTAAAAGTAATGGGTTTCTGCACACCAATCCACCTTATAATTTTTACAATATATATATCATCTCAAAAGAACCTAAGTATCACAAACATCATTCCAATCTCAACCAATTCCTTAGAGTTTAAACCGATCAAGTATAAATTTCTTTTAGGGATTTAATTGGGAGATATTTCCAAGGAGGAGGACAAGGACTTAACTTTTACACTTATAGTTCACGTACCTAAAACTCACTTTACCCGTTGAAGACAACAGGTCAGCATATACTACTGTTGAATACAAGTCAAGTGATGGAATAAACATGCACTTCATTTACAGCATTTTTTTTTGTTTGGAGCAGGCCATATCCCATACCGGCCTCATCCGGGTATCTAGAACCGTTGGGATACCCGCCGCCAGAACCCCGGATAACAGACGCAAGAGAGTGAAAGCTGACGGGCTCAGACGCCAGAGTTCCCGCCAAGTCATTTCAATTCCCCGCCACAACCATTGCACTCGCACTCCACAAGCAACACTCTTGCATCCAATTCACGCCCTCTATCGACGCCATCGATTCCACATGCTCGCCCTCCGCACCTGATCATTCCATGGCCGGCTACTACGACATCCACGACATCCTCATGCAAGACGAGGTATGTCTCATCATGTTCCTTGTAGTGCTCCTCTCGTGCAATCTCTCGCAGTGCTCATTCAGCGATGGGGGAGAGAAGGTGAATTGGAGTGGAGCGACCTGCGAGGTGCTTTGCTCTCTCAACAAGTTTCTCGTAGTGGGTTCTTGTCAGCTGCAAGTGTGGTTGATTCTGCAAGGATTCATGTGTTAGGGTATACCGGTGTTGCTTCTGTTTTTTTTCTCTGGAAATGGTGAGTTCAGGGCAGTGAGAGAGAGGGTTTAGGAGGGATTAGTGGAGTTTCGTTATTCTAGTGGTAATCTGTTTTCTGGTGAGGATGAGATTGTTGCGACCATTCCGGCGCTTGTCATTGTCAGTGTTTTTGGTTTGATTTTGAGTGTTTATGGCATGGGAGGAATGTGTGCAGACTGTGTCTACGGTGTTCCTTCATAAAGCGAATGGCGCCGGGTTTCTTGATCCGTCTTCCGAGGACAATAATGTGAGTTTTTTTTCTGGGTTTTGGTTTACTAGGGTTGGTGATTATGCACACCAGGCAGATAGGTCGATGACTACTGTGACTAGAGCTTTGTGAATCTGGTGCTGTGACTCAGGTGGCTCGAGGATCTGTGGTAGACCTTCCCCTTTGGTTAGCGCAAGATTTAGTCCAACGACAAATTGTACATGTGAAGCTACCTAGTTGCTTTAACGCAAGGTTCAACTCAATCACTTCCTTGTGCACTCCTCCACTGTAGACATAATACTTCTCTTTCCTGTCTGAGGCGAGGTTGGAGCACTCTCTCTCTCTCTCTCACTCGCTCTTGGTCAGCGGGTTGAAATCAATGCTAACCAAGGCATCTGTGCCAAGCTGAAATACACACTTTCCTTACATGTCTTTTGTATGTGGTATAAACGTAAACCTGCTCCTTTTGGATAGTTTCCTTGGAATGTGTCGAAGGTGTGATTATCGTTTTGACATGTGCAGTCGTGGTTTAACGTGCTTCTTGTTCTCGGAAATGTGCTCAGGGTCCGCAAGGAGGTGCAAGCAGATCCAGCATGTATAGACCTACGTAGCAAGTGCCCTTTCTATTACGATATGGGCTGCAAGCTAGTTGAACTGTGAGCCTGTGTCTTGTCCTGTTCCATTTCCTTTCCGTGCTCGCCATGAGGGATTGTCATCGTAAAGCTTTAAACAGTATGCATAGTCAGGATGCTGTTATTTTAGATGTCACTGCTCTATTTCTTCTTCTTCCGGTTGTCCTTTAACCTCATACATTCCCCTGTGAATGACAGGAACGTGGATCAGACACTCGGCCCTTTCCTACTGAGCACTCTGCAAGGGCGTTTCAAGGACTTGTTATGCAAATCCCTCACAGCCACGTTAACCGGAAACCCAAAGTTTGTGCCTCTTCTCACTGAGGAGGAAACTCGATGTGAGTAGCCAACTCTCTTGCCATTCTCCATAGTTGATTTTTTTATCAGCCTGATTTTTTAAGATCTAAGATTTCTACCCTCATGCTGTCTTTCATTTGGCAAAGACTGATATGGAGTATTGTTTTTTCTCTGAAAGTGTTCGAAGCAGGCAGGGATTCAATGAAAGCTTTCAAAAAATGGCGACTACAAGGCCCTCGTTTAGAGAGGGCAGCAATACTCGGAAAAAAAAGAACTCGTGATGCTACTCCAATCTGGAGTTGAGCGGAGGTTTGCTCATTCATTGACCTCTAAATTTATCATGAGATTAGGTATAAGATGCAGAGAGCTGATTGTTTGAAGTCGGTCAGGCATCAACTTCTCGAAGTCTCTGCTGACTGCAGTGATAGTGCTGCTACTCTGGGGTTGACAGATACGGGAATGTAACAGTATGGAAATGTAAATATAATGTTTTCTAGAGCATCCAGACCAGTCTCATTGTGGAGGATGCCTCAGTTACGCACTCAAAAAATCGGGAGTGTACCTGCACTGTCCTGCTGAAGAAGAAACTAAGGAACTGGATCTAAAACCATGGAGATTGTGCGTGACAAGTGACCTGGAGGATAGTCCACTTCAGATTGGATGCTTGAAAACTATCGAACCTCTGCAAAGTAAGGTATGTGACTAGAAGTCTTGAATGAAATGGGTAACCTACGGGATACAGATACCTTAGAACTTTAGTCATTAACATGAAATATGGTTTGACAGAATAGATACTATAACATGGAATGTAATCCTCTAATTGGGTTCAGAATCTCCTGTGTTTTGGAATTGAGTGCTTTAGTTGCAGAATTAGTTCTGGCCTGTGCATGGAGGTACAGTCCAAACTCTTGATTTGTTATCTTTTTAAGTGTTAGAATCTCATATATGTTATGAAAATTACGTTCCCAAAAAATTTACACTATTAAGTGTTAAATGTTAAGGAGTAGGGGTTTTAGTAAAACGTAGTGCAGGTCAATAAAACTGGCTGGGTAAAAAGCAATTTAGGGTTTAGGGCAACTATTTTGGATGAAAACAATCATGATAGATGAAATTATTAGATGAAATTTGTCATAATGGATGAAAATGTAAACGTTGCTAATTATTGGGACAAGGACTATATGTTATAAAACTATGTGTAAGGAATTTTTTGCATCCTACCTGTAACATGTAAAGGGTTTAGACTGTAGAGAGATGTTGTAGGGCTGTACAATCATATTATACAATCAATTTGTTGTTATCTGTGTGCACCTGATACCATCTGTAGTACCTGCTTTGATTTGAAGGTTTGGAATGCACAGGCTTGGACTGCTTGAACATCAGATCCTTGAACGGAGATCTTAATGTCTTTGGAATTGGAATAGCAGCTCAAATACTATGTTGTGTTTTTGCTTTTGTCCTTGATGTCTTGGAATTGGAATAGCAGCTCAAATACTATGTTGTGTTTTTGCTTTTGCCCATGTTGCTTAGCACATCTATGTTGGTTGCTATGTGGTGCATTTTGTAAGATTGGAGTGCACTATAAATTGTCAATCATATATTTCAATCATAGGCATGGATTTATAATAAATCTAGCATATTTCTAGAAACATGTACTATCTCCTTTCAGTAACTTTTATCAATACCATAAAACAAGGGAGATTGCTATTAAGACACCTACAAAAATAATGGAAAAACTTTGCAGTTGTCCCAAACAATAAGAAAAATAGTATAGAAAATACAACAACCACAAGAGCGTATAGTTGCAACAAGCATAAAGCACAAAGTTTTCAATGAAAATTTGAACTAGAAAAACACACTAGAATTCAAATGTGAAACAAGCTTGTACAATTCTTATGCAAAAAAAGATTTATTGGATATCAACTGTAGAAAACAAGACTATAAGCTACGGAATACCTTTAGGACTCCATGATTCAACTCTTAAGCACTCCCAAGTACTACCACCACGTGTAGTTACCCCTTGCTTAGTAGACATCAAGAGCTTTTTATGGCATAGAGTAAATCAACTTCCTAATTACATCAACCTTATTAGTTGTACCAACTTTCTTGGATCTCTCCCATAAGTCACTTTTGCTAGTGGATTTCCCCTGAGGCCTTCTCAGAATCCGATCTAATTCATTCTAGAGATGTTCTATTGGATTGAGGTCAAGTGACTGTGGAGGGTGCCCAATAAGGTGAAATTTTGACCAAGCAACCAATCTACAATGTAATGTGCAATATACTTTGGTTCATTGTCATGTTGGAGAATAATGTGATCTTCTTCTAAACCTTGCATTTACATAATACCCATAAGTTCCATCTCTAAAATATTGCAATGCACATATTTATCCATCTCCCGTTCAATCAAATGAAGCTTGTGAGCTCCTTCCCAACTCATACAATAATTGTATTATTACTCAATTGCATGCCCTCATTTTGTAATGTTTTTCCTACAATTGCCATTGTACTAGTATTTTGATCACTTAACCTCCTCATAATGTCACAGTCACAACATTCATCAACAATTCTAGTTCTACTAAGTGAAGTTTCAACAATTCTAGTTCTGTCTGTTGGACTCCCTCTCTCACAAAATCTTTGCACTATATAAAAACAAGAACTTCAAAGAATGCCAAAACTGTTGAAGTTTTGCCATATGAGTTGCCTTACTCTACGTTGATTTTTAGACCTAGGAGCCATAGCAAATCACCAAAGACCTCTTCAAGGCTTACAAAAGAATCCCAAAACAAAAAGCATCACAAGTGCACTTGCATTGAGAAGATTGTGGTGTGCTCAACTTGTGTGCATACTAACCTCTAAATGAAAAAGTCCCGAGGTGGGCTTCTCCAAAGCTTGGGCCCGTTTCCATGGTTGGAATTTATATTTGTAATTCTTGAAATTTTGTACAGAGATGCAAAAAGACACGAGGTATGTGGGAGTATAGTTTTTATTCTCATTGGACCCACAAAAAAAAAGTTATGCCATCTTAAAGAAAAAATCATCAAGTGTGGGCACGTCAAGCAACTCCAGAAGCTTTTGCTAGGACACTCTAGTAAATTTGAGATTTTCAATACTACAACAAACACGTCATATAGTGTCGACCATACTATTTTGAAATACCTATATTAATTCCAATACACACAAATTACGATGGTCCACCTCAATTCTCAATCCACATCAAAACATGTTACTCAAGAAATGGTGTGGGATGTTTCAAAATTGTTGACACAAAATTAATGTGGATTGTGGAGAGGTGGCGGCGAGCAGCGGTGAGGTGGCGGCAAGCAATGAGGAGTTGGAAGATATTTAGTAGTGAGTGGCGGTAAGGTGGCAAAGAATGGCATGACACATGTTGAAATGTGTCCACATCATTTTAGTTCCAAAACCAAAATCGATGTCGTCCACATCATTTTTCACCCACATTACCAATGGATCTACACTATATTCAACGTTTGGTATAGCAAGTAAGATTAATTCCTTTCCTACAATAAAAAACATTTTTCGTCTGTTGTGGAAAAATGCATTTTATCTCAAGTCAAAGATTTTCACACATTGCCACACATTTTCGGGCACAAAATCGAAAAAACTCCTTCTTTTCCACATAAAAATTTGAGATCTTCGTATTTTAAACTTTTTTTTTTCTATTGCAAGATGTGGTGTAAACCTTCTTATTGACCGTTTGGATTATTAATTTAAAACATATCTTGTTCCCAAAAAATTAAAACGTGAACCTCCACTTTTTGGCACCTTGCACAATTTTTTGTATACGCTACACCCCTTTTCTACCTCTAAAAATTGGTGCACAAGGAGTTAATATCATGATCAATATGATGGTATAAGATTTAGACCTTTGTACAACAAAACTTTGAAGTCAAAGTTTGTTGATCTACTCAAGGCACGGATGTAAATGAATCGTTATCTCTACTTCAAACATTGTAATCTTTCAATTCGTGCGGTTAAAGTTGATGAAATTTTGTGAGTATGTTCTTTACTAAGTGATAAATGAGATCCTACGGTTTGAACTAGAAATACGATTTTTTGTTTCCTTCCATACTCATTGCACTAGAATTAACAATTTTGAAGTGTGGGGTGTGAAATTGTCAAGGAGATTTAGGGGTTAAATTCTACACACCTCTTGCATGTGTAATACCAACAAGTGGCAAACTTTGAAAGTCTAAAATTGAATTAGGTGCCATGTGGTCTATGAATTAAAGTTGGTTGAAAAAATCTCTTTTCAACTCCACAAGTAGGCCACAATCTATGTAGTTTTGCTTCATTATCCAAATACTTTTAATAGCCACTACATATGTAATGTTTGAGTTCAATGCCCATTCTTTAAACTATATTCCAATCATTATCTACCTATATAATAGGCGACAGTCTGTCTGTCCGCGGCTCCCTGACCCTAACCCTAAAAACCCTAAAACCCCTTAAAACCCTAAAACCCCCTAAAACCTTTAAAACCCAAAAACCCTAAAATTCCCTAAAAACCCTAAATCTCTAAAAACCCTAAATTCCTAAAAACCCTAAACCCTAAACCTAAGATTTCGTTGGAACATGCGTGCTGTTGTTGGTGAACGCTGTGTGGATTTGGGCAACCGTACATTTCCAGAGTGACTCCTAGCGCTGGGAGAGGACTGGTTGGAGAAGGTGAAGGATGATATGATCAGGTGTCCACGGGTGATGATTGTCGGCAATCACACCTTGAACGGCTTGATCAATGCCGTCTATGAGGAATTGCTGACGTCGAAGCAAATGCGCGCGAGTACTTGAGCGGTCGTGCCATCCTTGCCGCACGGAATGACGACGTTTCGTGGATCAACGCACTACATTCTGAGGGATGCAAATTGCAATCTAAAATATAATACGTTAAACAAATTTTATTCTGAGGAGCACTAATAAAAAACCTTCCCCGGTCGGAACGACGGGTACCAATACTAGTATATAATAATTAATGAAACCCTTTCATTTTCAACATGTTCACTTGAGTTAGTTCTAATAATTGTAACATCTTCACATCAATCATATTGATTTCTTATAACTGCAATATCCAAAAAGACTTAAATTCATTACAATATCTCAAAATTAGTAAAATAAGTTTTAGATACAAATAGTATCTCCTTGAAAATTCATTTATTTTCAACATTTGATATTCATTGAAACAAATTGAATGTGTCTATTGCATTGAAAAGATTTGAAGAATCAAGATATTATCTTTGTTGAGCACAATAGGGTTCATGGTGGAGGTATCAAACACTAAGATTTTGGAGTCTTTTGGTAAATCTTTTGATTTCAATTTTCAAAGAGTTAACATAAAGTTAATGAATGATAGAAATTTTGTTTTCCATATCTATGTTACCTAATGTTAAATTTTTAGATATCTTGTTTTGTCTATTTTAGGGTTAGATGCAAGTTGTTAAATAATATTCATGTCCTTCACATTATTTTTTTGAACTGTACCACAATTGTAAATGCACCCTATAGCAATTTTCACAATATTTCCTACAAACAATATTAAACGTAAGATTGAATTCTGCGTTGATATAATTTTCATAAGTAATTTTTTCAATGAAAAGAATTCTTCAAAATCATGAAATTTTTTGCGAATCATTTAATAATTTTATGAATGAACATCATACATAACTACTTGAATTATTTGTAAATTTTAATTTTATTTAATGCACATCATTGTTCGTTGAAAATAATTTACTAAAGAAACAACTGTAAGAGGTGGTATAAGATATAATTGACCTGCATAGCAATGGTATAAGAACTAATTAAATGCATGTTTAATTGATTCCTTGAACAATATTGTATGTAGACCCATTCACTAAGGTGAATGTTGAAGACAATGGTGCTAGTTCAAAAGGAAATGGTTATGTGCATATAAGAGTACAACAAAGAAATGGACAAAAAAGATTGACATTTGTTCAGGGTTTGAAAAAAGAATTCAATTACAATAGGATTTAAAAAGATTTTAAAAAATAATTTTGTTGCAACGGTGTAGTTGTTCAAGATCTTGAATTAGGACAAGTTATTCACCTACAAGGTGATCAACGGAAAATATCACCAAATTTCTTGTAGAGGTAAACATTGTCGTAAACATTGTCATAATAAACTACATAATTTTTTTTGTGGATTATATCAAATTTTAGAAAATCGGATGCTTTCTTTATATATTATGAAGAAATGCGCTCAATATTGTCAATAGAAAATAAGTCAAGCTTAAACCTAATTGTATGAGAAATCTTCCAAATTTCATGATCAGTTAGTATTTCATTAAGAGTTGTAAGTATTCAATTATATGCCTTCATATCTTAGAGCAAAATTTAATTTCTATTAGTTTCTTCTCTAAAATGTTTCTTTCAAAAATTGTAATTTCTCATTAAAAAATTCATAACGTTTTTGCATTCTCCTCTAATTTATATTTATGAAATTAGAGTAAATTGATGCAATTCTATTATTCCAATTCAAATAATTTTGATGACTTCTTTTTTCCTTTTTGCAGGCAGGAATTGTAAAAACAGATCAAATTAAAATCCATGGCTTTTAAAGACATAAGGTTATAGATGCAGAAGCAACAAATGGAATATGTACATTGCTCATGCAATAGCATGGTTATAAAATAATGTAACTTGATCTATGCAAAAAATACCATTGACCATTAATTTCATGATTGATATTTAACTACAGTTGGAAAATAATAATATTGAAGAATAACTTAGATTATATTAAGGTTTTCCTCTAAACACAAATTCTGAATGGACTTTTAAGACATACAAAGACCTGTTATTGTAATGCCTTTCTTAAATTCTTTGAAATTCTTTAGGGAGTGTTAATAGAATGTATTTTTGAAGGTTTTTTTTCTTTACTGTTTCAATATCTTTCTCTTTTGTTTGTGTCTTTTTATATTCAATGAATACATGCATTGCATTTGGTCTTTTTCACCTGCTTTAGTGACCGTATATATATATAAATGAATTATTTGTTATCTTATTCATGGTATGTGGCATGGAGTGCCTCAGTGGGTAAAAGGGTAATATTTGATTAGATTAATTTAAATTTTGTTAATTTACTTCGTGTTTGTTGGTGTTTCATTTTTTTTTTAACATTTTATCATCTAGCGGATAATTTCATCCTCATAGGATATGGTTTACATCCTTATCAAGTCAAGCTTTTTAAGAGTCTCTTGACGAGCTTGTTGTCACTAGTTTTATTTGGAAATGGTGGTTTAGCCACTTATCCCCTAGAGGGCAAAGTGTCAAAAATGGGCTTTTGAAAGTCTGGTCAAGTTCCTATGGTGTCAATTTCCAACATTCTACTTTGAAATTTTTACTCTAAAAGGACATTACTGAGATCTCAGCGGGAGAATAGGCATTATTTCTTGAATCCAACATATACTGAAAAAGTTATAGGGTTTTGAATTTCAAATAGGGAGCGTAGGCTCTTTGGGCACCTCCAGAAACTTTTGCGAGGACACTCTATTGAATGTGAGATTTTCAATACTAGCAAGTAATATTTTTTCCCTTCATGTTGTCAAAAAAAATTCTTGTCTTTAGTTTAAAATAGAATATTAACCCAAGTCAAACATTTTCACACATTGTCACACATTTTGGGCAAGGTACCAAGAAAACTACTTCTTTTCCACATAAAATTAGAGATCTTCATATTTTAACCTTTTTTCTTCCCACAACAATATTTAGTGTAAATCTCCTCATTGACCATTCTGATTATCAATCTTAAACATATTAGGTTCACAAAAAATTAAAATGTGAATTGGCAATTTTTGAACCTCCACTCCTTGCACAATTGTTTTGAATATGCTACAGTCCTCTTCTACCTCTAAAATTTGGTGTGTAAAGAACTAACATCGCTCAACATGATAGTGATGGATTTAGACCTTGTGTAGCACAAAAATTTGACACCAAGTGAAGTCAAAGTCTCGTGATACACTGAACGGAAGGAAGGAAATGAACCAATTGTTTGACTTTAAACACTATAATCTTTCAATCCGTGCAGTCAATGTTTATGAAATTTTGTGAGTATGTTAATTATCAAGCTCTATTTGAGATCCTTACTATCAAAACACACTATAGAATTTTTTCTTTCCTTCTTTATTCATTGCATTAGAATTCAACAATTTTGAAGTGTTTTTGGTGTGAAATTGTCACGGTCCTTTAGGGGTTAATAAAACTTGACATTTTTTATATTCTTTGTATTTTCTTATCTTCCTTTGCTAGAATGAGATATGCTTGAGTCATTGCGGTGCTCCTTGTCGGTTTTTATTTTCCGACTATAACCTTGGCTAACTTATAACCATTGTTGATGGCTTCACTAGTGCTCATGCTTCAAAGTCAACCTCCGGTCTCTTTTCCATCATGATCTCCAGCCTCTATGTCAACCTCACTACGCCTTCATAGTAGAATAACGATTGCGCCTCTCAACGATGCAGGTGGATGGAGGTCCAATCAGGCTGAAGTTACCAAGCCATCTACTAAACCCATTGTCAACTTTAAATCTCTACTAAGTTCTTTCCACGTCCATTGACCAGCCCTATACTTGGCTATCACTTATATCACTTATAATAAATGGAGATGGGCATCTGGGAGAGAGGCCACCTCAAATATACAGTGAGACCCCTACAACTTTAGGAGCTCGCAAGGAGATGGAGTGTGAGTGCCTAAAAGTGCCACAATTTTAGTTAGTGATTAGTTAGTGGAAGACAACCTTATTAGTTGCAATTAGTGGATAGGTTTGTGATTAATAGCACCATGTAGTGTTAATTAGAGTTTTTGGGCTTGAAGGACTCCATGTAGCCTTTAATTAGTGTGGATGATAAAATTAAAGTTATTATTAGGAAATTAGACTTACAAGAAGCAAAAGAGACATAAAAATCCATTAGTGAATTATGATTAGTATTTTGTTTTAGATAGTTCAAGTTAGTACTTAGTGTTTGATTTAGTTAGTGGAAAAGTTGAATTGGAACTTCAAACTGTATAGCACTTATGTTGTATTGAAAAGAGAAAAAAAATAGAAGATAATAAAATGAAGAAGAAGAGTAGATGTAGTTGCAAGCAAAATTAACAATTAAATTAAGGAACCACTTGGTTTTTGATGATCTAGAACTCGGATTTAGACTTACGAATAGTCAATCTTGAGATTTAAATGTGTTTTGAACACATTGGTGATGTTATTTTTGTCAAAATTACTTTAGTTTAGTAATTTTAGATATGTTCAGCCCTAAAATCGAGTTGAGAACTTTGGATCAATTTGAACCATTGATCTTAGTTAGGAATTGTTGATTTTAACAGTGGAGATGTGGCCGCCACACTTGGGCCATCCTTGCGGTGGATAAGAGGTCTTGGGCGGCCACTCTCCTCCTACTCTCTCTCTCTCTCTCTCTCCTCTCTCTCCCTCTCTCTCTCAGCTATGTTAATTTAGTTCACCATCTTATTTGTTCACTATACACGCGGTTTTTTTGTTGCAAATCTCGCTAGATATTTAGCATTAGCACTTGAGTTTTTGACGGTAGCTAGCGGATCTCCCTTCACTAAAATAGCTACAACTTCTTTGTTACTGATCCAGTGAAGACGTGATTTGTATCCTTGGAAAGCAAACTTGACAATCCGTAACTTCCTAGAAGCACAGCTTTCAGCTCACTGCGAGTTGTCTGCAATTTTTGGTCAAAGTTGGTGCTTTAAATCGGCGTGGCAATGGACCTTTGTGATGTGCTCAATGTCAAGTGGAAATTAAGGACTTGGTGATCGCTGGAAGGGCAGTTGTGTTGAAGAATGTTAGGTCAAGGTATACCATAGAGATAAAGGATTTCTCTCGAGGTATCGAGTTACCCCCATTCTCTCTTATCTTCACTGAATTTGAGAGTAAGGGCTTTTTATTCCACGCCACGTGGCAGTTGGAGGTAGACACTTGTCAAGAGCAGGCTAGTAGTGTGTGGGACTCACTTACCATGGAGCTGCTTGAATGGAAAGTGTCACCTATCATTTACGCACCATAGATGAAGGGCATTCATGAAGCATGGGGTTTCTTTGAGTGAACCACTTTACTCTCAACCTGCATATGTGAAAGGGGCCCGGTTTCATTAGGAGTAATAGCCCCTTTGCGATAGATGTCCGTAACAGGTGTTAGAGGAGATTATTGCTCATCCGAAAGAGGAAGAAGTTCCGGTCTTACCCTTGGTAGAAGTGGAAGATCTTTTTGACAAGCGTGAGATAGATGTTGTAGCACCAAATTTTCTTAGGAGGCCACAACAATCATATTTTGATTAGGAAGGCATGGCTTCAGCATATGGAGGTGAGAACAAGGAATACAGAGGTTTTTGGATGCCACGGGCACCATCAAAGTCTATGACTTCAAGAGGGAATTCACCATGTGGTGTAAACTCTAGAAGTCCTGTAATGTCAACTTCAATCCGTGCATGGTTTGGAGGGCATTGTTTCGGTGTTTAGAGGGAGCTCTATTAGCGGATTATGGAGAGTTCGAGGAGGCTCACCTTCCAAAAATTATGGCATGAAGAGATTTCTACGCACCAAACTACGCGGATGTATTTGGTGGAGCACCGAAAGTAACATCACCACTCTTGTCCAAGGGGAAGGAGGAAGGCATGAGCGCTATGGAGGATACACTGCAACAGGGTAGTTGATAATCCATCCACCTCCATTCAACCCCACAACTAGGTTTTTGTGCAACTCAACAGATACTATCAAGGGCAACGGGCGGATAAAATGAAGGCCCTTTGTTCTTTCACACGTGGAGGTGACGAGTCTCTGAGAAAGGCTCATGCAAGACTAAGGAGACTAATTTCAGCCACTCACTGAGTTATAGAATAACAAACAGTGCAACACTGATACAATATCCTGGACAAGGAATTGAAGACCTTGGTTTGCAATGAGGCCTTGTGATTGGGAGTGCCAACTACATTACAATTTTTTTTTGAAACCTCGGAGCGAATTGAAATCGATTTACTTGAGGAGAAGGCAACCATAGGATTTCTCAAACGTGAAGAGAAGGTCTTAAAGAAGGTTAAGGTGGCCAAGGTGGTTGTTTATTCATATACCGTTGACATTGGTGCCTCGTGCTTCAAATGTGGGAAAATTGGACATCTAAAAAAGGATTGTAAGGAAGGTAAGACTTTCACACCTCAAGCTAGAGGATTTTGCTTCAGTTGTGGTGCAAAGGGGCATATGGAAGCCAACCTGTTGGAAGCTTGACCCAGAGTTGAATCCTTTAGGGAGAAAGGGAGCTAAAGTAGGTGCTAAGGAGAAAGAGTCCAAGGCCACTGGAGGAAAAAGAAGATTTGGAAGGCCAAGTTCGCGGAGTTGGAGGCAAAAATAAAAGCAATGAGTGCCAACACTACCGTGGGAGGTGGCAATCCTCAGGTCACTCCTAGATTCCATGCTGGGGGCGGCTTTAGTTCCGTGGATAATGAATTTGGGGACTCTATGTTGAATGGCATTGCACTTGCCATCAAGGATGGCACCCGGGAGGCCTATACCCTTACAAGTAGCCAGACCCCAATTTCCAAGGAGGTACCATGTGGAGCTAGTCCAACTCCGGATCCTCAGCATGGCAAGGACAATCTGCAAGAACGGTTGCCCCAGTCCTTCACTTTGGAAGAGATAGTGCCACGTCATCCATGGTGCATCAACCACAACCGGTGACAATGTCCAAACGACCATCACCACAAGTTGGTGGACAAACAAGAGTTCATGAGGCAATTATGGAAGCAACAACCTTGGTATGTCAAGCTTCCTTGTTTTCTGCTAGGGTATTGTCACATGGTGGCTTTAGTGTGGCAAAGGTTTTCAAGCTGGCGCCTTGATGTATGAGTTGGGCAACTCCACGGGTGTCAATGGGTTGAAGACGGAGGTAATAAAAGTGGAGGTAGAGAAGAGCCAGAATGACAATATAGGAGGATTTTTCTTCTGCAGCCATGCGTGCCATGACAATGGTTGCCAAACCTGTGATCAAAAGGTCATCCATTACACCTGATGTGGAGGTGGTGGTTAACAACTCCCAAGGTATTTTCCAACTTATTGGGCCTAATGGAAGAACTTTTGTACCTCGACGTGAGCTTTGGGATTCAGGAGCTCAACCTTTGATGCTCGGAGCATCTGCTATTGAAGGGTTGGATTTGACTGGGGATGCTTTGAAGAAGTGTCCATGGCAATTAGTACATCCATGGGGGGTACAGAGCACGCTACAGGCATCACAAGAATTGAGTTGGTGTTGCAACTCAATCAAGATGATGTTGCGGATGCAAGTTCAATGAAGGTGAAGGCAATCGTGACGGAGGCCAAGTCATATGATGTCTTGGCGGGCTTGGCGGTGCTATATCCAATGTAATTCACATTGGATTTTTGAGAGGAGCGAACAATCTATAGACCAGGATGGCAAGTAGGAGTTGGGCGGAGAGCTCAATTGCGAGCTCAATTTGTTCGAATTCTTATTGGTAACCGTAATGACGTGTTTGCCTTCTCTCGATGTATGAATGTGAAACCTTCATGGTTTCACGCAGGTTTTAAGGAATTCTCTTTTGCAAACCACACTTTAGAGGAACTGGATGTCCACATAGGCAACACAAGTGGTGGAGAAGTAGAGAAAGGGTTGTCATAACGGACGGGTTGAGGTGATCGGACAGACAAACGGATGGGCAGACAGTTCGGACGGATTGCCTAAAGTACGCCCAGTAATTTTTTGCAGGATAATTTTTTTTACTATCATTTACACTTCACATTCTAACGGGTCACGCCACGTTGGCGCTATGGCGGGGACGTCCCCGCCCCTCCCCGCCCAATTTTGAATTAGCAACTTTGAATGGCCATATCTCACTCAAAAATAGTCCAAATTACGCTTATGAGATGTTTCTTGGCATCTACAAAAAATTTAGATGTCAAAACACACCTCAAACGCTTGATTAGGGCTATTTTTGAGTGAGTTATGTCCATTCAAAGTTTTTTTATTTCAAAATTAGGCAGGAAAGGGGGGGGGACGTGAGGACAGGGACTCAACCCTTTGAAGGTAGTAGAGGAACAAAGTTGGGCAAACTACATTCTTGCCTTGACAAGGCCTTTCTTCTTTCCATGCATTGGAGAACTATATTTATATTGTAAATTTAGTTTTCCATCCAACTTCTAGGGAAGGGCATAATTACCGTGATGATTGAGGAATGCAAAGATCTTGTCGGAAGCAAATTTAGCAGCTCTTTGCTTTGAATGGTTCCATTGGACTTGCGAAGAAGAAGAAGAAGAACTACGGTCTTATAATGGGACCGGCGCAAATGTAGTGTTTGTTCATTCTCTTCACTAAGCATATGGCCACGGGACATACGCTAGTGTGTATAGAATCACTTCCCCCTCTCGAGGATAAACACTTTTCTACTCTAAGTGCTTCCTTACACTAATTGCATTAGAGACAACCGACATGTGATCTCCCCCAAGGGCTTTGTGGATTCCCATACAAAGAGGCCGTGGGACCCCCCACCATAATTGGGTGGACTATGGCGGTACTTGAATTAGAATGTTGTATTATGCTATAAACAACAAATTCTTTTTGACATTTTCAAAGAAGGTAATATTCTTTGCACAAGTGAAACCTCCTTTGTTATCGACGGACAAATACCATTGAGCAATGTAGTTTAGAGGTAAAGACGCGTTTTTAAATGACTCATGTTAAGGTCATATTCAAATTTATGAAGCATGATGTCGAATCATCCAATGTCCATATATCCCTTGTGTAATAACCCTTTAACTTTACTTTAGAAAGGAATTACGCAACTTAACTTTACAAAGGAATTATTTAAACATGCAATGAGAGGGAAATATATAAATCCCGAAACATAAGGGATAGTGTAAGCTTCTAACCACCGAGGAAATGTACAAGTTACCCAACAACAAAATGTTGCATGAGTGCCCCACAATAAATTAGGAATGTACCACTTATTAAAAAATACATTATTTATTCCAACCCTCCAACCCTCCCATTGATTCATCCACAGACTTTCATAAAAAAATACCCCCTTTCAATCATTGAGAAATAGTGAGAATCTAAATCAGTAGAATCTACCATTCAAATTTTGTACCTGTTTTTTCCATGATATTTTGGATGTACCAACTACATAGTTCTTTGACATTATATCTAATTATATATTACTTATAACCATATTTCACACTTTTAAAGCAATGTATGTTACATGTACTTTCTTTATAAAATTTATTCTAAGTGAATATATTTGCCCCTATTTTTTATTGTACGTAGTTTCTACAATTTTTGCCACTAGCCCCTTCGAGATTGCTTTTTTTTTCCCAACTCCACCAAAATGTGTAAATGTGTTTTATTCGGGTTAAAATGTTTTTTTACAACAAAGAAAATACTTTGTTTTTGGAATCTTAGAAGAAGGTTATACTCTTTAATATATATAAGTATTCTACAATTGAATCCAATGCTAAGAAGGGGCATGGGAAGATAAACAAAAAGGTTAAGAAACATATAAATAGTTTGCACCTGTTAGAGAACTAAAAGTGAAACCATTTAACATCGATGTAAAAATAAATTCTCTATGTTCCAAATATAATACATATATGAAGAGCAACAAATATAAAAAAGAAAATGTAATATTTTCCATTTGAACATAAAGAAATTGACATTTCCAATTTATAAATACGGCATATATATATAGTACAAAACAACGTCAAAATTATATTTATTTAGGAAAAGAATTTCATACAAACCATACAAAGTTCTATCGTTATTGTATATAGACATGAGTTCAAGAAAGAAGTTAATAGTTATGTTCTATATTGCTAGAAATTTTGCTAGAGCTTCTATTCACATTTATATTTTTTGTACATCTATATGTAAAATAAAAAACATTTGGTCGTGTCTCTCTCCCTACATCCATTGCTTTTACAATAGACATGTTTAATGTGACCTTTTGAAGGTGTCACCCTTAGAAGCAAAGCCTTTTGGAGTTTCATCTAACCTTGGCAAGGTTTAATCAATTTAAAGTTAAATTGACACCATTTGGTAAGAAGTGTTGTGAAACAACCACTTTGACTTTGGTACATTGTGGCCTTCAGAGGATGCTTTTGAATGCACCATCTTTCTTGCGGGTTGAATGAGGTGATAAATAATCATAACCTCAACAATTTAAAAATATATATTTCAACCACCCTATGTTTATGAAGAGTAATTTGTGGATTGTTCCAAAGGGGTTGTTACACAAGAGATATATGAACATTGGATGATTCGACATCATGCTTCATAAATTTGAATATGACCTTAACATGAGTCATTTAAAAACGCGTCTTTACCTCTAAACTACATTGCTCAATGGTATTTGTCCGTCGATAACAAAGGAGGTTTCACTTGTGCAAAGAATATTATCTTCTTTGAAAATGTCAAAAAGAATTTGTTGTTTATAGCATAATACAACATTCTAATTCAAGTACCGCCATAGTCCACCCAATTATGGTGGGGGGTCCCACGGCC
>OZ020520.1:6455982-6514380 GCA_963971425.1 Bryoerythrophyllum caledonicum
CATAAATTTGAATATGACCTTAACATGAGTCATTTAAAAACGCGTCTTTACCTCTAAACTACATTGCTCAATGGTATTTGTCCGTCGATAACAAAGGAGGTTTCACTTGTGCAAAGAATATTATCTTCTTTGAAAATGTCAAAAAGAATTTGTTGTTTATAGCATAATACAACATTCTAATTCAAGTACCGCCATAGTCCACCCAATTATGGTGGGGGGTCCCACGGCCTCTTTGTATGGGAATCCACAAAGCCCTTGGGGGAGATCACATGTCGGTTGTCTCTAATGCAATTAGTGTAAGGAAGCACTTAGAGTAGAAAAGTGTTTATCCTCGAGAGGGGGAAGTGATTCTATACACACTAGCGTATGTCCCGTGGCCATATGCTTAGTGAAGAGAATGAACAAACACTACATTTGCGCCGGTCCCATTATAAGACCGTAGTTCTTCTTCTTCTTTTTTGCAAGTCCAATGGAACCATTCAAAGCAAAGAGCTGCTAAATTTGCTTCCGACAAGATCTTTGCATTCCTCAATCATCACGGTAATTATGCCCTTCCCTAGAAGTTGGATGGAAAACTAAATTTACAATCCTCTACTACCTTCAAAGGGTTGAGTCCCCGCCCTCACGTCCCCGCCCCTAACGTTCCCGCCCCTTCCCCCCCTAATTTTGGAATAAAAAACTTTGGATGGACATAATTCACTCAAATAGCCCAAATCAAGCGTTTGAGGTGTGTTTTGACATCTAAATTTTTTGTAGATGCCAAGAAACATCTCATACGCTTAGTTTGGACTATTTTTGAGTGAGATATGGCCATTTGAAGTTGCTAATTTCAAAATTGGGCGGGGACGTCCCCGCCATAGCGCCAACGTGGCGTGACCCGTTAGAATGTGAAGTGTAAATGATAGTAAAAATTTTTAACCTGCAAAAAATTATTGGGCGCACTTTAGGCAATCTGTCCGAACTGTCCGCCCGTCCCGTCCGAACCGCCCGTCCGTTTGTCTTGTCCGATCACCTCAACCCGTCCGTTATGACAACCTTGACGGATTCCCCAGCCGTCAGCTCGATTGGTCAGCCGCGAGCTTCTCAATCGATCGGCGGACGGTTGTGTGCCGTGAGTTGGTCGGTCGGCTAAGTGCCCCTTGATTGGCTGATAGGATGGCCGGGAGGGCTTTCAATCTAAATAGACGGCCCGGTTTGATGCATTTTAGTTTAGTATCATATTTTTACACCATCGTTGTTAGTGTTTGTCCTTGGTAAACGTTTATTACCACAAGACGCTCCGTCCAACCGGACGTCAGGTTGTTGCCGTCCGCCGGACGTCTTTTTGGACGCTCGGACCTTCAAGACGTGGGATTGGTAACTCAAGCCGCTGAGAATATTTCCTCTGAACAGTTTGTACGTGGAGAGCTTCTTCCTCGGCACGTCTTCGGTGTTGACGATAGTCCCTATTCAAGGGTAGCGGATGTTGGCACAGGTTGACACACCGATCTTGTTGGAGATGGACATTTCGCCAATCCACATGTATAATTTGCTGGGCATGAAAAATTTGGGCACAACCTGCCTGTACAATATGGCAACTTTCCTCCATAGGCCGAACTTGTTGCTATTGGTGCGATTGCTGATTTATTAAATCCCAGAGAACCTACTGCACCGTGTGTTCCTGCACAGTTTGCACAGTATGTATCCGATGCATAGGGCATGCCCGCTACATTCGAT
This sequence comes from Bryoerythrophyllum caledonicum, assembly GCA_963971425.1. NCBI lineage: Eukaryota > Viridiplantae > Streptophyta > Bryopsida > Pottiales > Pottiaceae > Bryoerythrophyllum > Bryoerythrophyllum caledonicum. Next base: position 6,457,699 of record OZ020520.1, read on the forward strand.
ACCGTTGGAGCACATGTTGGAGCATATGGTAGAAGAAGCTGACACGCTGAACGGATTATAGATGATGTACTCAGCCGTGATCTCTTCAAGGAAAGGCTTGGAACCTGCAATGCTTCCAACGCCGGTCTCATCTCCACTCCCATCCCGGGGCGCACGACAACGGCATCCACGATTCCTATCGAAGCTTCAAGGGACGAACCTCATCTACCAACATTCCAAGACATTCCGCCGGAGGTAAGTGTATTCCTTAAAAGATCCCTAGAAATCAAAGAAGAAATACTACAAATCAAAAAAAGAAAATATCCAGACATATAGATAGTTGAGACACCAATCCAACGTCCTGAAGGTCCGAGCATCCAAAAAGACGTCCGACGGATGGCATTGTTCGGACGTCCTGTCGGACAGAGCATTTGGCGGTAATAAATGTTTACCGACGACAAACAATGATAATGATGGTGTTAAAACATGATACTAAATATAAATAGATCAATTGGGGCCGTCGGCTTAAATTGAAAGCCCTCTCAGCCATCTGATTCACCAATCGAGGGCACGCGGCCGTCCAATGTGCGGACGATAATCGGCCGTCCGCCATTCGGTTGAGAGGCTCGCGACCGTCCAATCGAGCGGCCGGTAGCCTCCTGACCGTCCGATTCGGCTGCCCGAGGCCGTCTGCTCGTACAGCCGTGCGGTCGGCCAATCAAGCGGCCGGTAGCCTCCTGACCGTCCGATCCGGCTGCCCGAGGCCGTCTACTCGTACAGTCGTGCGGTCGGCCAACCACGGCCGTCCAATCAAGCGGACAGCCAAGAGGCCAATCTCGGCATATACTAGGCCTACCGCTCCCCCTATTTCTCACTTTTATTCTCCCCCTCATATATTTTGAATGGATGCGGAGTGGCTTTGGCTGGCAAAATCCATCCATTGGCTCCTCATTTTTGGAAGTTGAAAAGTGATTTATTTGGGGGGAAGATTTTTCCGAATTTTACGAAGTTTTATTAAAAAACTTTGTATTTTGCCAAACTCTATAAAGTTTTTTTTAAAACTATCTAGAGTTAACGTTCAAGCTCGATTCAAATTCTGAATGAAGATGCCCAGGGACAAGAAGAAACAGAAGGTGGCGGACTTCGGTGGGCCAAATTTGCACCCAATTCAAGACATTCCATCTCAAGAGTGCAAGCATTTCCTCATGGAATTGGTCGTCCGATTCTATGAGGAAAATACGATACGAGCTTTAGAGAGCAAGTACATGATATACCGTGACGAGGGCCCCAACAAGTTCAAGGTGGGGATGACACAGTACTTGATGGCTGCGCTGCATGCTCCGAAGTGGTACGCGGAGACGAAAAGTGGGGGTATTCAAAGTTTCTGGAGAGCAGGGTGCACGCTGCTTTATGGAATTCGAAGAACTTGTTGGCGAAATACGGTAGAGATCGTCGAGGAGGTGACGAAGCGTTCTACGCGATGGTTTTGAAGGCGGATTTATTTGTCGCTCAAATAAAATCGTTTGCTAAAAACCGGAGCCGATGTGGATCTGTGGACTGGTGGAGTTCTGAGGAGGGAAGATGGGAGCAACAAGATTGAATGGCGCATCTGATTGCAATTCCTGCAACTGCGAGTCATTCCAGTGGACGACGCGATCAAGAGAGGTGAACTTGTCACAATTTGAAAAAATCGGATTGAAGGAGCTCTTAGCATTGAATCATTTTGGGAGTTTCCTGCAAAACTATCCAACCAAGCGCAAACCAGGCCGGACCTACCGAAAATGGAACACCATAGCAAATCAAAGATAGTGAGAATTCTACACGCGGGCGTCATATGATTTGCAGCCATCCATCCGTCCAAATACGAAGGGTATGCGTACTGGTGGAATGGGGGACGATACGAGAGATGCTCAATCGTGATTACCAATACGGTGATGACGTGAACATTCATCTATCGTATGGAAATTACCCAAAAGATGAGATTATTTGTGCTCATAAACTTGTACGATTTTGCAAGAAACCGACTGAGCTTGCGTGGACATTGCTGCACATCATGAACAAAGTACACAAGAGCGGCCACCTTCACAACAAACAATAGCCTCCTTCATTATCTCCAGACAATATCCTCCTTCATTTTTCAGACGATGAATCGCAAGTGTACATCGGAGTTTGTGACTGGGGCATGATAATTCTGTCAAGCAGATTAATGCAATCACTATACTCTAAATCCTAAACCCTAAAATCCTAAACCCTAGAAGTTGGATGAAAAACTAAATTTACAATATAAATATAGTTCTCCAATGCATGGAAAGAAGAAAGGCCTTTGTCAAGGCAAGAATGGAGTTTGCCCAACTTTGTTCCTCTACTACCTTCAAAGGGTTGAGTCCCCGCCCCTTCCCTGCCTAATTTTGAAATAAAAAACTTTGAACGGACATAACTCACTCAAAAATAGCCCTAATCAAGCGTTTGAGGTGTGTTTTGACATCTAAATTTTTTGTAGATGCCAAGAAACATCTCATACGAGTAATTTGGACTATTTTTGAGTGAGATATGGCCATTCAAAGTTGCAAATTCCAAAATTGGGCAGGGGGGGTGGGGAGGACTCCGCCCCTGCCTCTTCAGGGCGGGGAAGTCTTCGCCCCTGCCATTTAGCGGTAGGAATATCTCCACCCCTGCCATTTAGGGGTTGGAACATCCCCACCCCTGCCATTTAGGGGCGGAGACGTCCCCCCTTATCATTTAGAGGCGGGGACGTCCCCGCCCTTGCCATGTAGAGGCGGAGACGTCCGTGCCCTTACCATTTAGGGGCGGGACGTCCCCGCCCCTGCCATATAGGGGCGGGGACGTCCTCACGCCTAATATACCATTTCCTATAGTCAACTACCCATTTTCTTTGGTCTGAATCCTGCGTGAGAGCACTTTAGTGCATACGTGGCTGCCACGTCGCCTATTTTTTACCTTGCGGGAATATAAACTCCATGTTGACTGTATCGGACGAGCGAGACCTCTATCGGACGGGCGAACCGGACGTCCGTCTAGTATGACAACCCTGCATAGGGGGATACCAACCTCGGGTTGAGGCGGCGTGGAACGATACCACCTAGTTGTTAGAGGACGCGGAATTAGCAGTGGCAGAAGCGTGATAATATTCTATGCTACCACAGATGCAACATGAGCTTGGAGTTGAGCAAGACCTAGGGCCTTCCTAGGACACCTCTATCATCCATTGGAAGGCACTAACGGATGGCATCGTGTTGTTGGAGCTCTTTGAAGGGATTGGCATAGGATTGACAATTATTTTACGAGCAAGGATAACGTTAAGCACTACATTTACGTGGATGCCGATGAAGCAGCAAGGCAGGTGGTGAAACGTCATTCACAAAGACTGAGGACACAATTCTCAGAATTATTGGCCACTAGTGTCATCAAAACTTCATTTTCTACACTTGTGGGTGATATTTTTTTGTCATCAGACGATGACATTCACCGTGTAGGCCATGTTGACCTTATCATTACAGGATGGCTTTGTCAAGGCATGTCTATAGCAGGCAACCACAACATGTAGCAGGCAACCAGAACAGGTTGCAGACACCCGTTCTTCCAGATTATTTGGCATGGTTTGAGTGCTACAGTTGCTTCAAAGTGCTTTAAAGCAACCGCCGGATTATATTGTGGAAAACGTGCCGGTGGTGAGCAGTTCAAGGTCGAAGGCATTGGAGAGTATGTACCGCATTCATCAAACTCTAGGTTTCCAATGTTAATTGATGCGGCTGCACTGAGGTCAAGAGCACATTGACCACACTTGTGTTGGACAAACCTAGCACCGGCAGAGTTGCTCCAATCTACAGTGGGTCGGGTTAAACGACCGGATGTGTACATGAGTGATATTTTGGATCCTCTCAGGATACCACGGCGTGAATACCACAATGACCAGGCACCGTTGGCGGTGGTTAACCGCAAAGAGGAACCACGTAGGGCCTTGCCCATGTTGGTTAATTTTACACGTTCTTATGCTTTAAAAGATAATGGACTTGGGCTTATGTGGGATTCATTGTCATAGGAGATGGTGGAGCCTAATGCAGATGAGCCATGGGCTTTCCCACTTGCACTATCAATGTGCCTAGGATTTTACAACAACATCGACGATTTTTACTTGGCCAGGCAATGGATTTAAATTGCCTGAATTGGATTGTATCGTTGGTGGTTGCCGAGTAGAAGTATTAAGCTTCTAGCTTGACTACTTACATAGGTTATTATGAGTTGCGGGCGGCCGGAGAGCCCCTTGCCTCTGTCAGGGTGACAAGCAAAGTGGTTGGGGAGAGAGGGCCTTGGCACCTCATCCATGGAACATGTGGGATACGGCAAATATTTTTTGCAACGTCGAGGGCAAATGATCTTCACCAAAGGATGAGATTGGACCACAAGAAGATGAATTTGGAGGAGGTTGCGGAGAAGATGTTTGTCGAAGAGCAAACAACCTCTCAAATGGACGAAATTGGCAAGCTTTGCCAGTAGGAGGGACTTAGAGTCTTAGAAGCATGATGGGTGTGGGAGTAGGTGAGTCTTCTGGAGTTGGCATTCAATAGCAACCAAAGGTGGAGAAGCATACTCTAGAGGAACCAAACGAGGCGGTGACTAAGGAAACTTGGAAACCGATAGTTGGCCTGGTAGATGGAGTGGTAAAGGCAGAGGAACAAGAGTTTCTCAAAGAGATATGGATTGTTTTGCGTTTAGTTTGCACGATTTTGGAGTAATGAAGGGACAAGAGGTACGTATTAACTTGACAAATGAAGCTCCAATTTATTGAAAGCCATATAAGTATAGCAACGTAGAACAAAAGTTGATTTGTGCTTGTACAGAGGAATTGGTGGCTGCAGGGCTAGAGGAGTTGGCTCCACCGGATTATGAGTATGCATCGGCAACGGTTATGCCATCCAAGAAGGATATCTATGGTAATTGGGCTAAAAAGAGGTTGTGCGGTGATTATAGGACGATTAATAAATTCACTAAGTCAGATCGTTATGCCATGCCAACGCCGGAGGAGAATTTTGAGGCCATTGGTCATGCAAAGGTGTTTGGTACTTTGGATTTGCACTCTGGATACCACCAAATAGGACTGAGAGGTGAGAACAAGGAGAAGAGCGCGTTCTGGGGCATTGATAAGGGTGAGAAGGGCCGGTTGTTCCAGTGGAAGTTCTTGCCATTTCGATTGAAGAATGTACCAGCTGAATTCTAAAGGGTTATGGACCAGGTATTCTCGGGTGTGAGCCGCAAAAACGGCTCACGGTGATGAATGGACCTCACATTGAGTCCATTAAGGTTAATGAATAGTGAAAATGGGTTATCCCATTGGCTAGTTCATGGTTTTCGATTAAATTGGCCAAATAGCCTTTCCGTGCACTAAATCTTTTATTGGGAGCCACATTGTGGTAACCAAGAATTTTATGAGGTTAACCAAAATAATAAATAGAAAGAGAAAATAAAGAAAAGATTGGGAAAACCAAAAACAATAGAAAAGAAGAAGAATTAGGTCGTTGGAGGAAAAAAACTACCTTCTACCGCGTCGGGACCATCATTGGCCTCGACGAGGAATCTATGGAAAAAATGAGGAAGAAGAAGGATGGTGAGAAGAAGGGAAAAAGAAGGAGATTTAAAGAACCCTGAAAGAAAAGATAAATAAAAAATAGTTAAAGAAGCCAAAAGGCTTGGGCAAAACCCTCACCATCACTTGGCAAATTAGCCATAACCCAAGGCAAAGGGAATTCAGTCTTGGTCAATTAATTAGTTATCGCATCTTCGAAATTAGATTAAAAGCTCACTTATTGGAGGTCATGCACACACATGTGGCATGGGATTAAAGTAGGGAATTTAGACTTCCTTGGTTAGTGGGACATCCATTTGTGTTAAAAGCAAGGGAGGCACGGAGTTAGTGTGATAGGTGAATAGTTTTTTATTGAGAAGAGTCATTAATGGAAGGGCCAAAGGCGGCGGGGAACACCCTTAGGAACGAAGGAGAGCAAGGCTGGGGGGTAACCCTGGGAGACTCTCATTATTCACGGGAGAAAGAAGGTAGGAGAGGGAGAATAGAGAGAAGGAGAGCCGGAAGCCCCGGCCACTGGAAGGTGTGAATTAGGTACGAAGAGAAGATCACCAGAACACGAAGAGCAAGAAGGCGAGGATCACGAACGAGCTGAGCACGAAGAGAAGATCACCAGAACACGAAGAGCAAGAGGGCGAGGATCACGAACGAGCTGAGCACGAAGAGAAGATCACTAGAACACGAAGATCAAGAGGGCGAGGATCACAAACGAGCTGGAGCACGAAGAGAAGATCACCAGAACACGAAGAGCAAGAGGGCGAGGATCACGAACGAGCTGGAGCACGACACTGAAGGAAGGAGGGTGAATCAAATTAAATCAGGGAGCCTCTCCTCTTTCCCGGCTAGTAGTCAATTCGTTGTGCATAAGGGAAACCTTAAATTTCTAGTTATATTACATCACGCGGAAGCGCTGTCAAAATTTCACTAGGATTAGGGTTGCTATCAACTCAAATCCAACCAGTTGGTCAATCTATAATAACAAGAGGACGTTACTGGATGCCCATGCGTAGCTTAGTGTTAAGGATGGCTTAATCGTGTGAGTGCACGTGAATGTGTGGTCACAATTTTGAGTAAAACATATACGTTAAGTGTGCACTGCTGGTCGGCGGCTGTGAGGTCCAGGGTTGAGTCAATTGATTGATCGGAGGCTTCCATCACGTTAAGCACAAAAAACTCATAAGGATACAAAATACAACCATAAAAAACGGAGTTGTAATCAATGAGCAATTGTGATTATATTTTCTGCAGAAACTAGGGAAGCCTGTCTGCTGCCGACTGTTTACAGGGTCACACCTAAGCCTGGAACTGATCATGAAGGGTCTAAACAAGTTTGTGATGCTGAATTGAACTCCCAGGAGTTTAAAATGTTGGATTCGGAGCCCTAGAGCAAAAGTTACACTCGTTCAAAGGTGGGTCCGATTAAAGGCGGGATTAAGTCACCACTTACTAATCAACCACAAGGAACCTAAGTAAGCGTGAGACGTATTACCATGCTTGTGTAAGGTGTATGAGAAGGGGTTGAAGATTGGTTGCATGAGGGACTAGACCTCGCATTAGGATCTTGTGTTCAAGATAAGCCATCCTTTAGGGACGGTTTATTTGGCTCACATTTTGGTGCGTCCGCCGGGAGGAGGCGTGTTCATGGCTTGATTGTGTTAATCACTTCACCGTTGGATGTAGGTACAAACGCCTATAGCTTTATGGAGTATGGAGTAGCATTGGGTAGCTCGAGGTAAGTGCCCAACTTGCTCATGATTGGGTGAGTATTTGTTAAGAATGAATGTTTTGTGAACGTCTTGAAATATTGTGAATGCATGAATGCCAAGTTGTGTTTAAAGGTGGGGGTCTAGAAGGGAGTGTGGATTTCCCGACCCTCCAAACCACAAAACACATTGTGCTGGAGGGATCCCTTTCTAGGCTTGTGGCTTGAGTTGAGCAAAAGACCTAGGGGTGAAAGGTTGAGGCCCTCCCACGGAAATCCACAAGGATTTCCACTGAGCCCTAGGACAAAAGGGAAGGGTGCATGAGCCCGGGTATGGGACAAGGGCGCCTCTTCCTTCCCCCCATGCTTGACTAACCACCAAGGTGAGTACAACTTGGAATGGAATGAGGGTCTGGATCATGTGTTGCAAGTAACGGTGTGCGTGACCAATTGAGCCACCTTGGAGGGGAGTTGGAGTCGTGGACGCATCCAAGATGTAGGGGCGCTGATTGGAAGGAGCGCTGCGTATGGTATGTGCACTACACCCTCTTTTAGGACCGCGAGTAGTAAATAGGACCAACTTGGATGTGGTGACCGCACTAGGGCTAGGAAACCCTGGTTTCCCACTTGAGCCGTGTGGAACACTTGCCTTAGAACCGCTAGGGTGGGCCAACCACGAAATTACATGCAACGAATCTTGTGCTAACAAGTGGGTTGGCTAGAGTTGCTTAAAGGTAAGTCATCCTCCTCTAAAACATTGTATGCGACCCATGGGTTGGCCTTAGAATCGTTAGAGTGCGATTAGGTCCACGGTCGACTTCAACTAATGGTAACAGGGTGGCTGGAGATGCATCAAGGTATGTCTTCTTCACGGTGATAACATTGTATACACACATTGTTGCATGCTGTTCCGTGATTGTGTCGTTTTCCTCCTAGTGGGTGATGCCTAGCTCAAAGTGATAAACAGTGGAAGGGGGATACCAAGGAACCCCACCTTGTATCAAGTTGAAGCCTAGGTCAGCCCCACAGTAAGGATTTGTACCGTATGGCGCCAGTTGAGGGACAACTTTCCAACGGGGTGATGCTCGTGGAGACATCCCTCAATTCGGTTAGTTTTTTGTCGTTTGCCCTTGAGGAGTAGTCTTTAATAGGATTCTTCGGCGGCTTCATCGAGCAAAAACTCCACCATTAAAAATTGGGTCTTGGTCTTGAGTCAGTCCATCCTCGTGATAGAATTGGCAGTAGGAGTGTTGGAAACACCCACTCACCGATCGAATTAGGCCGTGCTTCGTGTAGATCCACCCACGGCTTTGAAAACTTGGACGGGAAGCCTTTTGGAGGACATGACTACCATCACCAACCAATTGGACCCTACCCTTGGACCTTAGAGTAGATGTCCCGTGCCACAAGGTCCCAAAGACCTTCCCTCACACCACCGTGGGAACCGGCGAGTGAACAAAGGAGTAGGTCTAGGGAACTCACCGAGGACACGGCGGAAGGATTTTTAGAGGTGCAGCTAGAGGCTCTCCCAGCTCATTCCCTTCTTTTTCCCCCATCTTTTTCTTCCACTTCATTTAAACCGGCGAACACCACCAACATCACTAGTCCACAAGGCACCACCTCAACCCCTACCATGGCCTCTGGAGGACCACCCCCGGTCCGGCCTTCCATTAATTCCTTGGTTCAGCCAAGGGGTTTACCAATCTTAGTACCCGAGGGCTTGCAAGCGGCGCCCATGCCACCCAACTTGCCCACTTTTAGAGGAACCAAGGATGAAGACCCTTCCGCACATGTGGAACATTTTCTAGAGCTCCTCACGACGTGCCTCATCACCAACACCGGTTATTTCCTAGTGTGGTTCTCGTGTACCTTGAAGGATGCCGCTTACGAGTGGTATAGGAATCACCCCCCCAGAACCTTTGAGGATTGGGATAGCCTCATGAGGGCCTTCTTCGAGCACTTTAGACCCGAAGTAGGTCAAAGTAATGCCCTCACAGTCCTAGCCGCGCTACGCCAAGGTCCAAGGGAGGATATCACGACCTACATCAAGAGATTCGAGTTAGTGGTTACAAGATTTGTGGGTAATCTCCTCACCAATGACACCTTAACCCAATTCTTTATCCAAGGGTTCAATAGTGAGGTAACCATTAGGGAGATTTTGAAGGTCCGCCCCACATCGTTATACGCTGCCAAGGCACAAGCTAGGCTAATAGAGCAAGTCGATGGAGACCAAGAGCGTCTATGGAGGAAGGAAGAGCACCACATCCCTAGTTTCATACCCATCCATGCCAAGGGCAAGGGACCACCCCTGGAACCTAACCTAGGAGCCCCGGGTGCACAAATTCCCATGTGGAACTACTATGCTCCACCCTTGAACGTTAGGCCACCAGTAGCTCTCTCCGAGCTCACCTATCACGAAGAGCAGGGCACATGGAAGGAGGAAATGAAGAACGAAATCCTCCAAGGCCAACAAGGCTTCCATGACCAATTAGCTCAAAAAATCAAGGCAATGCAAGACCAAATGGCCTTGTTGATTAAAAACCAAGTTCCCAACCCCACACCCCCACCCATAGAGTCTAGTAGACATGCTTCAGGCCTATGGTGCACTGAATGTGGCCAACCGGGGCACACTAGTCCCTTCTGCACCACCCCAGCGGCAGCACCGCAATACCAGGCCGCTCAACCCCCGTATGTACCTCCCCATAGGAATCAACCACCGGTCGCAACTAACTATGGCCCACAAGACTATACCCCCCCAAACCAAGGTTATGGGGGACCTCCACGACCCCAGTATGAAATCCACCACATTTGTGGCAAGAGACATGCACCTGGGCAGTGTTGGGTCGAAAGTGGCGTAGTATGTGGTAACTGTGGGGGTAATCACCCTACCCAAGTGTGTCGAAGGCTAGATAAGGTAATCCCCATGCCTTCCCCACCAGGGAACTACCCTCAGCAAGCTCAAGACCATTTGAGAGGTGCACGTAACCCTACCACCGATAATACTCTTAGGCCACCTAGCCTCTACTATGACTACAACAACAACCGCCAAAGTCAAACTCTCCCAATGGGGGTAAAAACCAAGGACGGTTATATCCCTATAAACCAAGGACCAAACCATGGGAGGCAACAAAACCACGGGGGCCAACAAAACCAAGGTCCACAGGATGTTCGCTATGCCACCATGTCAAGTGAAATCATGTCCACACACGGCCCTTCTCTCACTGAGCTCAATGTAGTTTTCCACAAGGTTAGTACAACCAAGGAAGCAAAAACTTGTGAGTTACCCGCATTGGCAGTCCAGACTCGGTCTAACCGACACGAGCCTAGGTACTCGAGCCCCCCTCCACCCATACCAGAAGAGGGTGAGACCTCAGAGGAAGATTCACCTCACTTCTTTGACCTAAACGATACCACCAAGGAGGCGGTGGAAGGCACTAAACGGGCCAATCTAAAGTCCTCCCATGGGACACCTAGATCCCGAACACCATTGTCCACTTCCCAAGAACCATGGAAAGGTCCACCGGTCCCTAGTCCTGAAGTGAACACATTCCTACGGGTCGAGGAACACGTGGGAGAAGGGCCTTACGATTTATGGGCGGATTTGAGTCGTCTCAAGGCAGATATCACCATAGCCCAACTACTAGAGGTATCCCCACCCATGAGGAAGGTCCTTAGGTTGGGCACCCCGGTGAAGCGGAGGCCTAAGGCAAGGGTTAGGTTGGCGGCTCGTGTAAAATCTGCACACCCCAATATCGAAGTCAAGGCGGTTCAAATTGAGGTTTCAATCGTGGATAAGGTGGTACCCAACGTACTAGTCGGCGGTGGTAGTGGTTTGAACATCATGCCCCTCTCAACTATGGAGAAATTGGGGTTAGACATCACGGAACCATCACCATACATCATCAACATGGCTAATCAAAGCTCGGAGGCCCCGTTAAGCCAAATTAGTGGTTGTAAAGTTACCACGGGGGGTGTAGAGTATTCCCTCACCTTCCAAGTCATCCGAATGCACTCCAACAAGGAGGCATACCCCTTGCTACTAGGAAGACCTTGGTTGCAAATTGCCAATGCCACGGTAGAATGGGGAGGACCGCAACCAAACATCACCTACGGGCCCCCTGAGAATCCTACTACGGTCCATATCCAACCGAGTAGGCTAGGACTATGCCATGGTTGTATGGGCTCTTCGGTGGATGAGTCGCAAGAGGTGTTGACAAAAGAACCCTCCAAGAAAGTGAGGTTCGCACCACACAAGGCGGTGGATAGAGCCCAACCCTCGAGGGCCAACGTGATGCCATTCAAAAGCAAGGGACCGGGCCTTTATGAATGGGTTCCCATCGGGGAATTTGTAGACTGGTTGAGGGAGCACCCCACCTCCAGCGCGGATGAAGCCATGTCCGTGCATTTCATCAAGAGTGAGCTTATTGAGGAGGAATCCGGGTTGGGACTTAGCCTAGTCCCCCTCCTTGATGACCTAGAACCCGCGGCGGTATTTGGACTGGATGTTGATGGCATACAAGGGGACGAATTGGAGGTTTTGGGGGACGAAGGTCCTCTCAACCCATCCCTCCACTTCCGTAGGACATCCACCGGTATACTAGCTAGTGGTTTGGGGGCAACGTACCCCCAAGTTCTGAATGATTGGTACAAGGGACCTACTCAAGAACCACACGTACATCATGATGATTGGAAGTTGATGGTAGTCTCTCATGAGGAGGATGAAGTCCGTAGTATAAAGGTTGGCGTTGGATTGACCGAGGAAGAGATGGTGAAATACAAATCACTAGTGGTCGAGTTTGGGGACATTTTTGCGTGGTCGTACAAAGACCTCAAGGGCATTCCCCCGGCGGTAACACAGCATCACATCCCCCTTCTCCCGGGCACTACTCCCGTTAAACAGAAGGAGTGGCGCATGAACCCTAACCTGCAGCTCATTGTGAAGGCAGAATTGGAAAAGCTACTCCAAGCGGGGTTCATCAAACCCGTAGAGATATCCGATTGGATCTCCCCCATGGTGTTGGTTAAAAAGAAAAATGGGAAGCTACGGGTGTGCATTGACTATAGGAAACTCAACCACCACACCCAAAAAGACCACTTTCCCTTGCCCTTTATCAACACCATTTTAGAGGAGGTAGGTGGTCATGAGCTTTACACGTTTATGGATGGCTACTCGGGCTACAACCAAATTTCCATTGCCCCCGAGGACTATCACAAGACCGCCTTCACTACCCCGTGGGGCACATTCATCTATTTGGTCATGCCTTTTGGGCTTTGTAATGCCCCTTCCGCATTTCAGAGGGCCATGACCTATGCCTTCTCAGACCTCTTACATAAATCAATGACGGTGTTCATTGATGATTTTAGCACCCAGTCCACGAAGGACAACCACCTCACGTGAGTGAGGCAAAGTTTCGAACGGTGTAGGCACACCGGCTTCGCTCTCAATTCCGAAAAGATTTTCCTCGCCGTAGAGAAGGGACTCTAGCTAGGATTTGTGGTTTCCAAGGAGGGTAGAGAGCCAGACCCCAACAAAGTGAAGGTCATTGTGGAGTTAAGCCCTCCCACAACCGTCAAAGAGATACAGAAAACCCTAGGGCACATAGGGTGGTATCGGGAGGTTATCCATGACTATGCCACGAAGTCCATGCCCACTACTCGACTTATCCAACAGAACGTAAGGTTCGAGTGGACTCCCCATTGCCAAGAGGCCTTCGAGGTCTTGAAAGGGGAATTAACCACCTACCCGGTTTTAAGGCCTCCGAATTGGGAATTGCCCTTCCACATCTTTTGTGATGCCTCGGCGGTGGCTGTAGGGAGCACCCTGTGCCAACCAGTGGGCCTTAATGGCAAGGACCACCCCATTGCCTTTGCAAGTAGGCAATTGAACCCCGCCAAAAAGAACTACACCACCATCGAACGTGAGTGTTTGGCAATAGTCTTTTCGGTCAAGAAATTCCGCCACTACTTGTTACTCAACCCCGTAGTGTTCTACGTGGATCACATGGCCATCAAGTACCTTGTAAAGAAGGCGAACTTGAGTGGTCGTTTAGCAAGGTGGGTCTTACTTTTAGAGGAATTTGACTATACGGTGGAGTACCGCCCGGGGCGGATGCACCTTCAAGCGGATCACCTCTCACGCCTCTCAGAGGAAACCGGTGTAGTCCCCATTGATGAGGCCTTGATAGACGAGGACTTGTTCAAAGTAACCTCCATTCCCTCGTGGTACCATTTGGTGGCCAAGTTCCTTACCACCCACCTTCTACCGGATTCATTGTGCAAAAACGAGCGTCGGAAGGTTCGCCTCCATAGTCGCCACTTTACCATAGTGGGGGGCAAATTGTACCGTCGTGGGGTTGACAGCTTGCTACTTCGATGTGTGACATCCGTGGAAATCCCCACGATCCTCTCAGCCTGCCACGACAACGCGTGTAGAGGGCACTTCTCTGGGACCTTGACGGCCCAGAAAGTCCTTCGCGCGGTGTCGGGTAGAGAAGTCTTTGCCTTGGGAAAATACTGGATTTCTTGCTGCAGTTAGTTTTGGCTTAAGACATGAAAGACAAGGATAATATAAGAAGTATTAATCCTTGAACACATCATGTATACATACTTGTACCTATACCCTTTTTGTACGTATACGTAGAGTATTCCTATCCGTATACCTATAGTATTTTTATACGTACATGTAGAGTACTTTAATACTTGTATTTATCATGTATAAATACAGTAGAAAATACTATACGGATACATGATTTATACGTACAAGTATAATACTTTTATACATACATGTACAAAGTATAAATACGATCTACCGTATACAAAACCGTATAAGTTTTGTACATACCTTCAAAATCCCGAATCTCCCTCTAAAATAATAGCCAAACTTCAAATAACCACCAAATTAGCATAAACACTTCAAATCAGGAGTGCATTAGCTTTTTGGAAAGCTATCAAAGTGCTTAACAGAGAGAAAGAAAGATTAAAGCTCTACAAGGTACTGCCAAGAGTCCATAGCTCGTCAAAGGTCGTACTCCCAAATCCAGCATCAGCTGCACCTTCCTTTGCTTCACAGAGCACTCTGACTTCATACAAGCTTTGCCAAAGCCGAGTGATAGCTTCCTAGAAAGCTGATAACACCACCTAAGCTCTCTACAAAATTCGTCTTCAGAATCTATACCAAACGTTTTCTATGCTCAGTTGAAGTTGGTGCCTACTTCCACTCTTGAATTTAGTCGGCAGCTCAACACCCTCTCACTTTCAAAGCCATAACTTTGTCTCAAACAATCTAAATAAAAAGTTACAAAGCTCCATAGAAAACTAACACAATAACACTTGACTTGCTCAAATTTCATAAACAAAAACACTATAAACAAGTTTCTACAAGCTTTTGAAGTCTCGGTCTTCTAAATTTCTTCACAGCAGACACTGTCCCACTCAAACACTCATAGAAATTACACACAAAGCTCAAATAGAGCGTGCTATATCATTATGAAATCACAACGACAAGATGTACAAGCTCTCAAAATCTCATAATAAAACTCGTAGTACACACTGAGCTCTTGCTCTCTAAAAACTGTCCACCCAAAACTCCACTCTCCTGGAGGAGAGAGGGGAACCCGACCCCTTTGCCTCCTCCCAAAGTCAACACCAGCCCATACCTACGCCTCATGGGCCTCAACTAGTCATTGGCTAACTCCCTTAAGCTTACTTCAGCCTTATCTATCCCTTATCTTAGCCATAAGGCATCAAAAGTCTACCAAATGGTAAACTATTTCTACCTTTCATCTACCAAACTTCTAACACGCAAGGTGAAGTTTGGAAACATTAAAAACTAAACAAATAAAATCAAATATATGTCTAAAAGAGCTTGAAAAGAATTTCAAGAGGAACTTCACTCCATCTGCAAGAACTTGAGGATGCGTTGAAGGATAATAGCAACAAAGTCAGCACGAGCAGCCTTGGTCAATGGATTAATTGGACCTTCAAGCCAACGTTGATGACCGCGACTCCCTTTGACAGGCCTAAGACAACAAGAGTATTGATTGTCATTTAGGCCTTCAAAAATCCCTCCAAACGTCACATCTCGAGTACCAGGTTCAACACACCCAACCTGCAATAGAATCACCAGGGCACGAGCATCTTGTTGAAGATTGCCGTGCCACCGCTGCTCCACACGAGGTTGCTTTGGCGGCCGAGAAGGCCCAGCTTTTTCTTGTGGACGCTCAAGCAGTGGTGCAGGACTAAGCGGCAGAAGAGTACAAACCGGCAGTTGAGATAAAGATAAATCTAGCTCAAGCTCTGGTTGAAGCTCTTCATCCTGAGACTCAGAAAAAACTCTCCAATTCGACATGTCCAAAAAAAAATTCAAAACAACTACATAAAACTGATGAAGCTCAAAATGAACCTTCTTCTTATAACACAAATACTTTGTAGAAGGCGTCACCTTGAAGCTTTCCGAAAGATGTGATATCTTTTTCTCCAATCAAATCCACTCAAATAAAATATAAAATAAAAATATAAAACAATGGATAGGGATATAAATCCCTTCAGCATGCTCTGATAATCGCCAAGCCGCGGAAGTCCAACTGGTAAAGTGCTTCAAGCGCCATAGCACTGGTCCGGGTTCGAAACCCTTTGGACCCGTATGAGCATGCGAATGGCCACGTGGCTTGGCATTGCTAGTGAAAACTAGGCAGGAAACTACCAGTTGGCGCCACCTACCCCCCCTGAGCATGTGAGAAGATGCAGAGACTCCAAGTTTCGTGGTTAAAACCACGGTCCTTTCTCTTCCCCCTTCATTCCTCTGATCTCCCCCCCTCCCTTTTGTCTATACTTTTATTTTTCTTAGTTTTATTTCTATTTGCTCTGAACACTACTCTCAATCCATTTCACACTGTATTTACATATTAAACCGTTTCTTTACACGACATCGGGTTACTATTGGCCCACATTATTCCAAGACGCCCATGAGTACACCAAGCGATGCGACGCTTGTCAACGGTATGCCCGAAATGACCTTCAAATGAGCATGCCACTACGCGTATCCTTGCCCTTGGTCCCATTCGAGAAGTGGGGTATTGACTACGTGGGGGAGGTGCACCCTAGCTCTTCTAGTGGAATGAAGCACATTGTGGTAGCAACTGAATATCTCACCAAATGGGCCGAGGCTCGAGTCGTGAAAACCAATGACGCAAATCATGCGGCCAAATTCTTGTTCGAACAAATCATCACACGGTTTGGTTGCCCCAAAATCCTCATTAGTGATAGGGGGAAACATTTTTTGAATGAGATGATCGAAGCCATGACCACCCGGTTCAAGATCAATCATCGTAAGATCACCCCTTATCACCTTCAAACCAATGGACACACCGAGCGAGTTAACCAAACCCTCGTGAATATCTTGAGGAAGACGGTCACGGACTCCAAGAGGGACTGGAACACGAAACTCCCCGCCGCATTATGGGCCTACCGAACCACCTTCAAGGTAACCACCTATGCTACCCCCTCCTCGTTGGTGTATGGCATTGAAGCCATTTTGCCAATTGAATTCGAGATCCCCTCCTTGCGAGTGGCCGTGACCGAACGATGGTCCATGGCCACGTCCTTAGCCGACCGGTTAGAACGATTGAAGGAGCTCGATGAGATGCGCCGATGGAGCGTCCAACACATGGAAGCCATCCAACGTCAAAGGAAGATTGCCTTCGACAACCGAACAAAGTCCGGTCACTACAACCGGGCATGCTAGTCCTCCTCCAAGATGCAAAGAGATTGGATTTCCCTGGCAAGTTCGATGCCTTGTGGTTGGGACGATATCTCGTGAAGGAGGTCTTTCCCAACAACTCCATTCAACTCCAAACCCTTAACGGCGAGGATTTCCCCTCGAGAACATCGGGCAACCAGTGCAAAGAGTACAAGGTGTGAATTGCTGACAACCTTCACAATTGGACCTCCCCATTTTGGGTACAACCATGGGTCATTTGAACCCAAGAAGGTAAAACTTGACCGTGTGCCCGTGAACAAGAGTGGGTTCTCAGCCTCTTCGAGTTGTCCCAGATGGCCGCCAAGTGTGAGCCGCAAAAACGGCTCACGGTGATGAATGGACCTCACATTGAGTCCATTAAGGTTAATGAATAGTGAAAATGGGTTATCCCATTGGCTAGTTCATGGTTTTCGATTAAATTGGCCAAATAGCCTTTCCGTGCACTAAATCTTTTATTGGGAGCCACATTGTGGTAACCAAGAATTTTATGAGGTTAACCAAAATAATAAATAGAAAGAGAAAATAAAGAAAAGATTGGGAAAACCAAAAACAATAGAAAAGAAGAAGAATTAGGTCGTTGGAGGAAAAAAACTACCTTCTACCGCGTCGGGACCATCATTGGCCTCGACGAGGAATCTATGGAAAAAATGAGGAAGAAGAAGGATGGTGAGAAGAAGGGAAAAAGAAGGAGATTTAAAGAACCCTGAAAGAAAAGATAAATAAAAAATAGTTAAAGAAGCCAAAAGGCTTGGGCAAAACCCTCACCATCACTTGGCAAATTAGCCATAACCCAAGGCAAAGGGAATTCAGTCTTGGTCAATTAATTAGTTATCGCATCTTCGAAATTAGATTAAAAGCTCACTTATTGGAGGTCATGCACACACATGTGGCATGGGATTAAAGTAGGGAATTTAGACTTCCTTGGTTAGTGGGACATCCATTTGTGTTAAAAGCAAGGGAGGCACGGAGTTAGTGTGATAGGTGAATAGTTTTTTATTGAGAAGAGTCATTAATGGAAGGGCCAAAGGCGGCGGGGAACACCCTTAGGAACGAAGGAGAGCAAGGCTGGGGGGTAACCCTGGGAGACTCTCATTATTCACGGGAGAAAGAAGGTAGGAGAGGGAGAATAGAGAGAAGGAGAGCCGGAAGCCCCGGCCACTGGAAGGTGTGAATTAGGTACGAAGAGAAGATCACCAGAACACGAAGAGCAAGAAGGCGAGGATCACGAACGAGCTGAGCACGAAGAGAAGATCACCGGAACACGAAGAGCAAGAGGGCGAGGATCACGAACGAGCTGGAGCACGAGGAGAAGATCACCAGAACACGAAGAGCAAGAGGGCGAGGTTTACGAACGAGCTGAGCACGAAGAGAAGATCACCAGAACACGAAGAGCAAGAAGGCGAGGATCACAAACGAGCTGAGCACGAAGAGAAGATCACCAGAACACAAGAGCAAGAAGGCGAGGATCACGAACGAGCTGAGCACGAAGAGAAGATCACCAGAATACGAAGAGCAAGAGGGCGAGGATCACGAACGAGCTGGAGCACGAAGAGAAGATCACCAGAACACGAAAAGCAAGAGGGCAAGGATCACGAACGAGCTGGAGCACGAAGACAAGATCACCAGAACACGAAGAGCAAGAGGGCGAGGATCACGAACGAGCTGGAGCACGAGGAGAAGATCACGTGAACACGAAGAGCAAGAAGGCGAGGATCACGAACGAGCTGAGCACGAAGAGAAGATCACCAGAACACAAAAAGCAAAAGGGCGAGGATCACGAACAAGCTGAGCACGAAGAGAAGATCACCAGAACACGAAGATCAAGAGGGCGAGGATCACAAACGAGCTGGAGCACGAAGAGAAGATCACCAGAACACGAAGAGCAAGAGGGCGAGGATCACGAACGAGCTGGAGCACGACACTGAAGGAAGGAGGGTGAATCAAATTAAATCAGGGAGCCTCTCCTCTTTCCCGGCTAGTAGTCAATTCGTTGTGCATAAGGGAAACCCTAAATTTCTAGTTATATTACATCACGCGGAAGCGCTGTCAAAATTTTACTAGGATTTGGGTTGCTACCAACTCAAACCCAACCAATTGGTCAATCTACTTATATAATAGGCGACAGTCTGTCTGTCCGCCGCTCCCGGTCACGTGACCTTTGGATTTGCCATTTGAATCAAATATGCCCTTTGAATTGAATGTGAACTTTGAAAGAATCCTCCATATGTGCCCTTTGGAGGAATCCTCCATATGTGCCCTTTGGAGGAATCCTTTATAGTGCCCTTTGGAGGAATCCTTTATAGTGCCCTTTGGAGGAATCTTTTATAGTGCCCTTTGGAAGAATCCTTTATAGTGCCCTTTGGAGGAATCCTTAAAAAGTGCCCTTTTATTCAAATTTGGCTTATTGAGTTTTAAAATTGTATTATGTATCAAAAATAGAAAAATAAAACCATAATTTCCAACATATTGAAACTATACAATATACTACCTCGGGTACATAAAATAAATGATAGTTACCTAAAGACAATAACACGTATACGAAATAAATATTGGGTATTTAAAGTGAATAATAGATATATATATATATATATATAGTACATAATGCGTATATAATGGGTAAATTTGATTTTTGCATTTACATACGTTTATTTAACTTGGGATTGCCCCGGCCAGTTGATGACAACGGGGGATAAAATACAAAACATACAAACGTATATTTAACACACCATCCTCCGCTCTCCCCGTCGGGACGACGGGTATCAACCCTAGTCTATAATAACAAGAGGACGTAGGTGGATGCCCATGCGTAGCTTAGTGTTAAGGATGGCTTAATCGTGTGAGTGCACGTGAATGTGTGGTCACAATTTTGAGTAAAACATATACGTTAAGTGTGCACTGCTGGTCGGCGGCTGTGAGGTCCAGGGTTGAGTCAATTGATTGATCGGAGGCTTCCATCACATTAAGCACAAAAAACTCATAAGGATACAAAATACAACCATAAAAAACGGAGTTGTAATCAATGAGCAATTGTGATTATATTTTCTGCAGAAACTAGGGAAGCCTGTCTGCTGCCGACTGTTTACAGGGTCACACCTAAGCCTGGAACTGATCATGAAGGGTCTAAACAAGTTCGTGATGCTGAATTGAACTCCCAGGAGTTTAAAATGTTGGATTCGGAGCCCTAGAGCAAAAGTTACACTCGTTCAAAGGTGGGTCCGATTA
Organism: Bryoerythrophyllum caledonicum; assembly: GCA_963971425.1. NCBI lineage: Eukaryota > Viridiplantae > Streptophyta > Bryopsida > Pottiales > Pottiaceae > Bryoerythrophyllum > Bryoerythrophyllum caledonicum. The sequence continues at coordinate 6,477,958 of OZ020520.1, forward strand.
AAGGCGGGATTAAGTCACCACTTACTAATCAACCACAAGGAACCTAAGTAAGCGTGAGACGTATTACCATGCTTGTGTAAGGTGTATGAGAAGGGGTTGAAGATTGGTTGCATGAGGGACTAGACCTCGCATTAGGATCTTGTGTTCAAGATAAGCCACCTTTTAGGGGCGGTTTATTTGGCTCACATCGGGCTTGGATTTTGTGAGATGCTACATCGATGATATTATTGTCTTTAGCAAGAACTAAAGGCAGCATGGACTACACTTAATGGAGGTGTTTGCTAAATTAAGGCTCCACGATTTGAAGTTGCGCCTTGGTAAGTGCAAATTCTTCTTCGATCGTATTGAGTATTTAGGCCACACAATTTATCCAAGTAGATTGAGTGTGGTAGCTAGCAAGGTGGAAGTGATGATGTCTATTCTTGGACCACGAGATGTTAGTAGGCTATTGGCATTCTTGGAATTGTGTAACTATAATAAAAAGTTTGCAAAGACTTTCAATGCTCTTGCAAAGCCATTAACCATGTTGACAAGGAATAATCAACCTTGGATTGGGGAGATAAGCAAGAGATGACCTTTCAATTAACTGAAGGACCGTTTGGCATCAATACCAATATTTTGTTCGCCAATAACACGGAGGACTTACCAGCTATACATAGATTGGAGCGCGTTGGGGATTGGCGCAGTATTGACGCAAATGGATGACGATGGAAAGGAGTTTGTGATTGTGCATGCCACTCGGTTCAACAGCAATGCGGAGGCTCAGTGTAGGAAGGCGTTCCCACTCGCTTCCGGATCCTAGCACTAAATCCGAAAATTGGAGAAAAATAAAAAAATTAGGTAGTTAGCTTTGCTTTATTAGCATAAATAGGACCTAAGTAGAAATAAGGTTTCAATGCTAATTCGGCATCCTTAAAAATGACAATTTCGACACTTTTTCCGGAGGTCCGGGAACCGGAGTACAGTGGAGTCCGGAACCGGCTGTTCCGGACCAGACGATACCCGGATCCGGAACCATCATCATGGCGCCCAACGTTATCCGTACATTGCGCCAGATATATAACGCGCCTGCCAGCAGAGGGCGCCATCATTCTAGGTTGTCGTTTTCTACGCTCTCTGCTCTCTTCTACTCCTCCGCGTCTTGTCGTCTTCTGATTCTCTAGTGCAGAAGTAGGCTAGACTCGAGAGACTTTGTGAGGTCAGTGCGTGCAGGGTTTCGGAAGCAATTGCGAGGCGCAATCGCACCTAGAGGTAGGCCCGGATGGCGGGGAAGTAAGGCAAGAATCTAGCCGCTAGAAACCTACTACTCCAAAAGGTGGCGCTGGAGTGGCCAAACTCAAAAGAAGAGTTTAGGATTTTAGAGAGCTACTTGGAGGTGATGGGCTGTATCAGACTTCTCAGAGCGCCGTGGACATTCCAGACTGAAGCGATGGTGGCGGAGCTCGTGGGAAAGCCGCCGAACCAGTACGAAGGACGCATCCGGAAGGCTGGACCACGACATTCTGGAGAGACGCCTACAGTCTTTGGCCGGGAGTAGTCAAGGTGGCAGAGCTCGACAACAACCTGCTGAAAGAAGAGTTCCTGCAGAAGGCTAATCCTAAAGACGGGTACGTCCTCAACGACCTAATGGATTTGGATGCCAGGTTAGTCGTTGCTTTCCTAAATCCTATCTTCCATCCAGAGAAACCGAAGAGGATAGTGGCGAAGTTAGCCAGTCTAATACTAGGAGCCATGAGAGGGAAGCACGCATTAGACTGGGCAACCTTGATGGGAGACCAGGTCGACCGGATGGTCAAGAACCTTCCCAAGGCCTGGAAGACAGCAACGCCCCTCTTAACCTACGTGGCGCATATATATGCCAAGAGGAAGATACTGAGTCCGGAGGAGCAGGACGAGTATGACAAGCTGCTAAGTATCCAGTCTTACAGGGGGTTGGAGATGGACGATGAGAAGGAGGTTTCGAAAGACTCGGAGTCGCAGACGTCGTCATTCCTACTCGTCGCCAGGAGATCTCGGAAGCGGAGCCGGTCAGTCCAAAAGACTCCGGAAATCGTAGGTCCGAGCCAACCTCCGGCAGATATGGAGACTCAAAGCCCGACCGAGGTACCACCCTCCGAAGCACCAACGGCCGAACTCTACAGCTCTGGAGTATAGCCGGGACCGATTTTTGCCCCGACAATGACCGGCCGCATTCCGGCGGACGTCGTGGAGCTCTGCCAACATATAGTCTGGCGGACAAGGATCCAGGAACGAGAGATCCGGGAACGGACAGCCATGATCATGGCTATCATAGAGGAAGTAGGGACAAACAACTCCGTCGATCTCCTTCTGCAACTCCAGCAGCTTAAGGCCAACGAGGACTCAGTCCAGTAGTTGGAGCAGTAGCTAACCACCCTCACCCAGACCAACATCCGGCTCTCAAAGCGAGTGGAGCAGGCGGAGGTTGTGCAAGAAGCGGCCCAGCAAGCGAAAGCCAAGGCAGAAGTAAAGGTCCGGACCACCATCTAGGCCTTGACGGAGGTTTGCGCTGCCCTCGACTTTCCGGTAGACACCATCAACCGGGCTCTCCTCTACACTGAGAGCCTCGAGAAGAATGAGAAACTTAATAGGGGGCAGATCATCCGGTTTCTCTTGGATCACAGCCGGAAGATGGAGGAGACCTGAAGCAAGATGTAGGAGCTGGTGAAGAACCTGACCCCCGCAACCCCCAAGACACCTGAGGTTCCAGTTCCAGAGGCAACATTTGCGACACCCTCCAGAGCAGGGCCATCCGGAACTCCATCTAGACCTGTAGCCGGAACACCATAGACGCCGGCTAGAGACTTCAATGACCTCATTGGGACTCTGGACTTAGCCTCTCCGATGAGCTAGAGCGGGGTGCCCTTCCTAAGTACGGAAACCCTACAGAAGTGGCAGAGTACTATGCCAGGAGGTTTCTGACAGGAATCCCCTCTGCCCTTCCAGATTCCGTCAAAGTCTCCCTCTCCAGTTCAACGGTGGGCGACTCCTCCACTTCGCAGCCCTGCAACGACTACCATGGATATTAGTCCCAGTGGGAGTTTTCGAGACCTACTCGATCTTCGAATCCGGTCAAGTGTCCCACAGACCGCCCCACTAGCAGCGGAAGATCTAGAAACGCCTTCTGGACCAAAGGATAAAGAGCCCGAGTCTACGCCAAAACCGCCGGATTCTACTCCGGAATAGCCAAAGGCGAGCACGGCCACAGTAGAGGAAACCCCTAAACATAGGAGTCTTAGGAAGAAGAACCAAGTTACTCCATAGTTAGGGTCTTTAGTCAATTAGGTTTAGTAGCGATTAATGATGGGGCTCAAGATTGCACATGGCTACCAAACCCTAGGCTAAAGAAAACCCTAAACTAGTTTACTAGTTAGAAGCGGAAAAATCGGATCTCAGATCTATAAATTTCGGATTTGAGATTTGAAATCCGGATTTCTAGTGATAAGATCCTTTTTACTTTTTAGAATTTCCCGGATTTTGAGCGGATAAGGTAGGCTTTTAGATTCAAGAGTTTAGTTAGTACTTAATAGATGAGTTTTAGTCAGCTCGTCATCTTGTTTTTTCTCATGAAGAGTATTTTCCATCTATCATATTTTCTCTTCTTGAACTTGTGGTGATTGAGTCTTCTTTGCTGTGAGGGAACGGATCCATTGTGGTTGATGTATCGTGATTTAAGTTCTTATGAGTGTGTGTCGCAAGGGTTGCAACTAGGACGGCCGGTTGAGGCTTGCATTGGGAGATTGCCCGGAAGAACTGTAGGAGAGGTTAGGTAGAGACCTGACAATCCACAGGGACCGGAAGTAGCCAGGAGAGGGAAGGAGTGTATTGCAGGGGTGGGCCTGGTAGCTCCTAGAGCACGAAATATCCGTGTGAACCCGGATTCCGGTTGCGGCCCGAATTTCCCCTTACGATAGAGGAAAAAGCCCGATGTGTATGTCTAGAAGGAAGTCTATTTACAAACCAGCAACACCGATTCAGTAGAACCACTTTAGTATCAACTGGAATGTCGTTGTAGTCCGGATCAACCTGTGTGTGACCGCATCCGGAAGGCCATCTGGATGATGTGAGAGCGTAAGCCGAGCGCAACAAATCCACCACCGGTTAGCAGAGTAGGGAGAGTCGGTGACCAACCACTTTAAGTTTTGGGGCAGTGGGTGTCTAGCCACTTTAAGTTACAAGACAGTGGGGAATCCGGCCACTTACACAAAATAGGATCAGTGGCACCCGGCCACTCATTTAAAAACTCCGGAAGAAGCTCCATCTGAAGTTGTCCGGCATCCGAAAGGATCTGGAAGCTGAGAGTAGGAACTCCGGAATCCGGAAGGATCCTGAGGTTGATCAAGGGATGAATAGGAAAGCTAAGCAGTAGATGAGAGTGTAATAGTTAGTTAGTTTGTACTTATCATTTAGAGAAGAAACCATAGGTCTCTGTGGAAACAAATTTAGAGCGGATACTTTGGATACATTTAGCTACAACTAAGTGAAATCCGGAGGAATACTAACTCTACGAACTGCAACACTCAGTATAGCTCGTATGAAGGAGAGTGTTTGAGTGCCATATGGGCAATTGTCTATTTGAGGTGTTATCATTATGGTAACGAGTTTTTATTGGTGACAGATCATCAACCGTTGAAGTGATTGATTGAATCTGAGAGACTGACAGGAAAACTAGCGCGGTGGGCCTTAATGTTGATGTAATATGACTTCAAGGTAGTTCATAGGGCGGGGTTGGTGAACATGAATGCTGGCAGTCTTAGCCTTAATCCAGTTCCAAACTATGAGGACATCACAGGCGCTAGGTGGGATGGTGAGGCTGAAGCCGATCCGTTGCCAGGTTGGCATTGTTTGGCATTTTTAGGAGTGTTGGCGATGCATGGAGATCCTACCGGGGAAGCTACTATCGCCACGGTAGATGAGGATGGAGGCGAGGAGTCTGTGGGCGCCAAAGACATCTTCAAAGACACAAATGTGATGCAATTTCTAAAGGATGGAGAAGCCGTGCCAACATGGTCCGTTCAGGAGAGAGATCGGATCTTACAACGAGCCAAACGGTTTATGTGGGAGAGGACTCACCTTGTTAGAGTGTGGTCGGACTATACCAAGGAAGTAGTGTCAGCTCCAACAGAGAGGGTAAAGTTGATCAAAGATGCACATGAGGATTTTAGACATTTTGGAGTGTGGGGGACTTATAGTTTGCTAGAGATTCACTATTGGTGGCGGGGGATTCAATCACAAGTCCAAGCGGTGGTTGCTCGGTGTATGGTGTGTGATCGTGTGCGAGCGTCTTTTAACGCTCTGATGTCACAATTGCAACCATTGCCAATTATGGACTTAAAATACCGGTGGAGCTTGGATTTTGCAAGTCCTTTGCGAGTGACACCTCAGCACAACAAGTATGTATAGATGATCATTGAGCATTTCTCGAAATGAATAGAGTTGGTGGGATTGCCTGATAAGTTCAGTGAAGGGTTTGCTTACTCTTTTCTTGATCATGTTCTGAGTTGTTTAAGAGATCCAACGGAGGTACTTACAGACCAAGGGAGAGAATTCTTCAATGAGTTTCAAACGTTGTGTGAGCAAGCAATGATTGATCATTGCACTACTTTAAGGGATCGCCCCGAAGCAGATGGATTGGCGGAGCGCATGGTGTAAACCGTCACAAGGGGGCTCCGGAAGTACAATTGGAAGAAGGGATATCACCAAGATTGAGATTTGTAGTTATCGTGCATAGTAATAGGCTATTGGTTTAGCAAACAAGCATCTTTGGCATCTTTTTCATCTTATTATCTATTGTTTGGAAGGCACCCGGTTTTACCATAGGTCATTCAAGCAAATGTTCACACTGTGTTGGTTAACATGGACAATCCGGACACGTGGGCTCAAGTGTGTGAGCAATGTGCAAATTTGTTGAAGAAGGTGATGCCTATGGCATTGAAGAACCTCTCCATTGCTCAACATCTAGATAAGTTGCTATGCTATAATATAGGGAGGTGGTTTCACACCTCGAGTCTATGTGTATCTATAGCAAGCAACGCCCACCACCTTGGATGTGACAGAGGGAGGGGTAATTTTGAGAGTTCGTGAGGTGAAGGAATCAGTTGTGTTAGTGTTGGAGGGTCGTGATGGAAAGATATGGAAGGATTACACGCGCAATTGCGCACCTTGCCACTTACCACACATTGATGGGATTGTACACCCTAGCCTCTCTCACATCTCTGCTGGATTACGTTGTCGGTTATGTGGTAGTGCCACATGAGCAGCTACAATGGTTATTTGTGACTTATATTCTACAGGGTGGCATTTAAAATGCTTAACTCCACCTCTTTTAGAGGTACCAGTGGGTCAATGGTCTTGTACAAAGCGTTTAGCACGTTGAGGGTCTATGTAGACAAAGTCTAACATTAGAATGTGTTAGAGGCGATTAACGATGGGGCTTTACTTGCACCCAGCCTACCATTTGTTTATAGAGTCTTTTAGCGTCTTTTCACATGGATCTCATTGATTCTATGGTCTTGAGAGGTTTACATTCGCGGTTATCATTCAGTTTGAAATAACTGTGTGGTTTGCCGGTGTGAAAGGGGCTTCAGCACTAGCAAAGGGAGCAAGTAAAGGGGTACTTGTAGACCGCTTACTATTTCCTGGTGTACGGGGTTATGGGTCATTTATTTCTTTTTCCTAAGTCTAGATTGCTGATAGCGTGTAAATGTGTATTGTTTTATTGTTTAATAGAGGTAATGGTGGTGGTTTTGTCACCGTTACGCTAGATTTGTCTCTAATTGTGCGCTCTCACCTCATTAGCACAATGTTATCTTGGCACGATGCGGTTGTGCACGACAAAGCCTACCCCTAGCCGATCCTCCATGACATCTAACCGGGAAATACCCAGTAGATACCAGCTAGATACCCGTGACATAGTCGGACGCTATTGCGTTTGATGACCTGGTCAAATGTCATATCCGGCGATACCCACGTGAGAAATCAACTTCTCTTGCAGGAATCTCAAGAAGCTTTCTGGGCAATCACTGAGCTGACGCACATGCGTCAAGAGCTGAGCCGGCGTCGCCGGCGAAGTTCCACGCGGCGGCGCCTGGATCAGCTGCTCCGACCCCGTTCACACCGCGCGGTGTGAAGGGGTTCGGGGTATTTGAAAGTCAGCCAGCGTACGCCACGGAGCGTGCCGCTTGCATGTGCGCCGGCGTACGCCGCGTTGAATAAAAAAAAACCTCAAACCCCATCACATCGTATGTTCACACTGTGCTGGAGTTTGATGTTTTTTGTAAAATAAATTTCGTATAAGTATAGAGGTTCAGCGGGGTAGACTCTCTCTTTTCTTGGGATTTTGTGGCATATTTCTTCTCATTTTCAATTGAGGTGGCTATGGAGGATCCAATATTTAATTTTTTTGCTTTCATGGTGGTTTTTGTGGCGTTGTCAACACCTCCTAGAAGGCGGCGGAGGAATTATTTGGAAATTATGGAGACATCAGTTGGAGCACGATATATGCCACTTATTATTGCGTTTTCTTGGGCGTGCCGTTTTGGAGACAGGATGTGGTGGGTGGAGCCACGGCAATATATTCATTATGATATTGTGGAAGGAGATGTTTGGCACACGTCGCCCGGTATGTTGGATAGAAAATATTGGCAAGCATATAGAATGGGTTTTTTGGCATTTAATATGTTGGTGGATGAATTGACACCATTTTTGCAATCAAGGGCCATTCAATTTGTAAGAGATCCTATTTCTATCCGTAAACAAATTGCATTAGTGATTTATAGATTGGCCCATGGGATTAGTTGTGACACTATGAGCAATTTATATGGGGTTGGCGCATCAACCATTAGAAAGTATACTTCTATTGTTTGTGCGGTTTTGAGTAGTACGGATGGACTTTATGGTAGGTATATACATGCCCCAACTAGTCATAGGCTCCAAGGGATTATTGAAAAATTTAGAGATGTAACGGGATTGCCAAATATATGTGGTGCAATAGATGGGACCCACATTCCGTTACGAGAAAAGCCTTCTAGACGTTATATGCCATATCCTTCAGATTTTTTTTGTAGAAAAAAATTTCATAGCATTAATGTGCAGTGCGTTTGCGACATGGACATGATATTCTGGAATGTTTGTGCTGGACAACCTGGCGGAGTACATGATGGAGGACAATTTCGTTGGTCATCTCTATATGGACAACTTCACACTAGACAAATTTTACGTGATCCTTTGATTCATTTGGGCGGCCAAGAAATTAGACCATATCTTATAGGAGACTCGGCTTATCCAATCCGACCTTTTTTTATGAAGAATTTCAAACCGGCCAATCCTATATTTCGTGATCAAATTCGTTTCGATTCTTCTATGAATTCCGGTAGAGTCGTAATAGAAAATGCATTTGCTGCTTTAAAGAATCGTTGGAGGATTTTGAAGGCATTTGATATGAATGTAGATAAATGTGCAATGGTTACTTTAGCATGTTGGGTTTTACACAACTTTTGTGAATTTCACAAGGAGCGAGTTCCAGTGCCTAGAGATCGAAGAATGCATAGGGATCCATTTGTAGGGAGATATCGTGGCCATATTCGTTTACCTGACGAAGGTGAAAGTAGCAAGAGAGCTGGAGAATTGATGAGAGAAGCTATATTTACAAATTTGGTATCTCGAAATCCTGAATAGTGATTTCTCAATATTGTAACACAGTGTTCTTTAATGTGATCTTGAATACTTTACTGGAGAAATGATTACAAGTTCTTTTGTTCTATGCTATGATATACTCCATTTTCATAATTTTATTTTACATTTAATGAGTTTCATGATATAAATATGGAACATGATATGTTAAAAATATATATTTTACAAAGCTTCAAGTCCATTTTTGATGGTTGACTACAAGGTTGTGGTGACATAAAATGGGGAATTTCAAAGAAAAGAAAATGCAATATAACTTTAAAGTTTATTGCAAATCATTGGAAATTAAGAATTTCCAATGTATACAAGCACATATAGTGCTACATCTAAACCGAAGAATTTCCTCCACGGTTTTGCAATACAGATGCAAATAGTGTTGCCATGCGCTCTTGGGACGCCTGAGTTAGCTTGAACATCTCCAACTCCAAGGCCCTATTCTCAGCATGCAACTTGACAGCAGTCTCAACCTTCATCTCTTCAATCTTTAGTGTTGCCTCGCAAAAACGATCCAATGACGCGGCCATATCACCAGACACCCTCCGACGCTTGTTACTTGCACCACGACAACCTTGTAGATTTGATGCCCTTGTTCGTGGCGAAATTGGCGCTGCGGGAGGTACATCTTGTGGGCTCACCTCGTCATCATCTTCCAAATTCACCGGAGCCTTCTCTGTGCCATCAAGCTTCTCGACATTGTCCATCGCTCCTGGTACTCCATTTGCTTTGGCCGCTTCACTGAAAATAGCATCAAGGTCATCAAAAAAAACAAACTTTGACTCATGATTCACTCCCGATGTCATTTCCTTCTTCTCATTAGTGTAATGCTTCCGCATTTTTCCCCACTTGTCTCTAACATGCATCCAAGTCCTAACCCCCCTCACTAGGAAAATGGGCAACTAGGCGGGTTTGGATAAGGGCCCAATCCTTCCTCTTGAAGTTGCAATCTCCGCGCGCCTCAATCTTCTCCCTGCACAAGACAATCAAATATCTAGTAGCGGGAATTCCCCACTTTCTATCATCGGCGGACACCAAGGGAGGTAGGGGAGGAGGAAGGGGTGTGCTTGGAACACATAAGGGAGAAGAAGGAGAAGGAGAAGAAGGTAGTAGAGAAGGAGGGCCATTAGCCATAACCATTTGGCCTAAAAAACCCAACCCTTGCTCCATGCTTGAAGAAAGAAAGTTGCAAGTTTGTAAGCTTGCAAGACTCCAAGGCAAGGAGAGAGAGGACTACTACATCTCTCTGCCATCTTTAATAGTGCTTTTCTATGTGACTTGTGCATTTTACTTACTCTAATTTTAAGTGTCAGAGGGTTGATAAGGTAAAACAAAAGTGGGCGGCTGAGGCTGAGAGAGGCGGCTCATTTTTTTTGTGCCTGCCTGACTTTGGCTGAGGTTGAGGCGCACTCTCAACAGAGGCTCACATGGATGGTGAACAGACCCCATCCATGTGAGCCGGCGTCGCCAGCCAAATCTGCGCATGTGCGTGGGCCTACTTGCATCTGCAAGTTTGTTGCGCATCGCATTTTCTTGTTCGATTGCTCCTCTTTTAAGGTTGTTTCTCTAGGTTTCCTTTGCGGACGGCTTTCCAATCAGCTGCGGAGTGGTTTCGTGGAGGGTTAGGGTTTTGGGTAGGGTTTCATTGAGGGTTTTGTGATCGAATTGCTTAGCGGATGGTAATGGCGGGCGCCGCGCAAGTGCCGACAAGCTTTGGCCGTGAGCTGCGTGCTTGTTTGCGGTGTTCTCTCATGAAAACCTACGATCAGGTTTGTTTTCATTCCATTCCATGCGCCGTTTTGATTGTGGGAGTTCATTAGAGTTCTCTCGTGGTGACGTAAGCCCTAAGCTTGCTTTGTTGTGAATCTCAGTTCAAGGAAAACGGATGCGAGAATTGCATGTTTTTTAATATGGACAAAGATCACGATCGCGTCTTGGAATGCACAACTCCCAATTTTGCAGGGTAAGTAGCCTCGTCAGTTGACACTGTTAGGTGTTTTTTTCTTTTTTTCCTTTTGTGACCATATGTGGTTGAAGAGAAAGGTGCACTTGTGTAGCAGAGGTAGTGATGTTTCTTCGTTGAGTTGCAGCTCATGTATGGTAATGTCTTGCAGGGTTATCTCATGTATGGACCCTACAAGCAGCTGGGCAGCTCGATGGCTTCGGATAAGTAAGTGAACATTCGATGGTTTCACTAGGTTATGGCGGTGCACTAGAAAGATGCTGATTGCAGACGTCGTGATTTACTGGGAAGGGGCAGCTTCTGGTTTTTTCAGGCTTATTCGAAAAGTCTCCCCGTGTCTTTCTTTTTGCAACCTTCATTTAGTCATCTTAGTGATTGTGATCCATCTTGTCATCGAGCTCAAATATTCTGGAGACTTGTCGGATAACGAAGTTATGTATTATGTCTTAATCCAAGCGTTACGTGGGCTCGACTTTGTTCAACACCTAGTTTGCTGTTATTGGAAGTTGGAATACTCTTTATTTCAGTCAATCTGTTCAAGAAGTGTGCCAAGTATGATTTAATCGTGATCTTTGCTTCTGTATCAGACCGTTTGTTTTTTGATTGAATGAACTTGTGCAGGTATTAAATCATTCGTTCCTCGTTTGTGCAGGTAAGTTTGCACCGGGGTGCTATGCGCTCACTGTCACCGGCGAGCTGTCTGAAGAAATGCAGGTACTTGTGGTTTTATATCTGAGGTTTTTTTCCACTTGCTTATCATTATACTGTAGTAGCTTTTCTGTATCTATGCTTGGATGTTTAGAAGTATCATTTGACAATCTCGACCGCTTATGCAGGCTCTCTGTGATGACAACAACATTCGGTATGTGCCACGGTCTTAGGACGAGTTTTGGAAGAGTTCCTAGAAATGATCTCCCCACTTGCTGTGAGTGATAGTGGTTTTTCTGATAATGCTACTAAAGAAAATTTACTGGCACTGGCGTCATTGTAAAGATTGGCCTTACAGTAAAGACGATTGTATATTTCAGAGACGTTCTGGTCCTTGCACTAGGCTATTTCTTGCACCAAAACTTTTCTCTGACGTGAATAATAACTTTAGAACTCCTAATTCACCTAGATGTCTCGAACGAACTCCTGTATTCAGTTTGGTTACGACACTGGAAATATTGGGGATCACAACATTGACGGAATGTGACATCGACTGAAGCTGTTCCTCACATGCTGATCTTTCATTGTCACTGTTTTCAGTGGAAAAAACACATCCAGAGACTAAGTCCGGAATAAGATCACATATTCAGATCCAAGAATGTCAATACAATGTCTGCTCCATTGGGCCTGTGAGTCTGGAAACCAATGCATCTCTTCAAAGGAAATTCTACGCAAAACTCTTTAGACTTCTTCATTAATACAGTGAATTTGTACAAAAGCTACGAGCGAACTTCAGTCAAAAACGTATTTAACAAGACCACCACATGGATGCATCACGTGCTCCAATGCCGAGATGTTGAATCGCCACTTGGTAGATCCAAATGCACCTACAAAAGGTGTCAACATGGAGCAGGAGGTTCGAGGTCTCTCACCATCGTGATCAACTTCTCAGCTACCCTGACAACAGCTGGCTCATTCCTGAATTCCGAAAGAAATCGAAGGCAAAATGACATTAAACAGTAAGTGAGCTAAATCTCTCCACCATAACCCCCAGATCCAAAGTAGTCTCGTCTGGTTCCGGCAATTGCTTGGCTCTTCTGGTGCTCCAGCTTCGGACACTCGCTGATCCGATGACCCAACCCTCCACAATATGCACAGCCTTTGACGCCACTGGCCTTGGCAAGCTCCTCTGCCTCCTCCATGGGGTCGTCTAAAGTTGCCAGCACAGGCGGAATCCTTTGCTTGGCCTCCTTGAGCAAGTGCTTCAAATCCAAGAGGATGGTCTCGCTCTGGTTCTTGTTGATAAACGAAGTGGCAATGCCAGTTTTCCCGCATCGTCCTGTACGCCCGATCCTGTGGACATAATTCTCAATCTCTGCAGGCATGTCATAGTTGATAACATGCTGTATGTCTGGAAAATCGAGACCCTTGGAAGCAACATCCGTAGCGACGAGGACATCCTTGTTGCCTGCCTTAAAGGATGCAATTGCATGCTCTCGCTCTTCCTGGTCCTTGCCTCCGTGAATCGCGACAGCCTCAACACCCTTGAGGAGTAAATACTCGTGAATGTCATCCACATCAGCTTTGTTCTCACAGAAGATGAGAACTGGCGGGGGTGTCTTCTGCAGACATTCCAGTAAGTAGACTATCTTTGCTTCCTGCTTGACGTACTCGACTTCCTGAATCACGTCCAGATTTGCTGCACCGGCTCGGCCGACGTTGACGACCACAGGCTTCACCAAGGCGCTCTTGGCAAAGTTTTGGATCTTCTTTGGCATAGTCGCGGAAAACAACAACGTCTGTCTCTGCCCTCGAAAATGGTCAAAAACCTCCCTGATGTCCTCTTCGAACCCTAAATCCACAAGCCTGTCCGCCTCGTCCAGAGTGAGGTACTTGCAATTATCCAAATTCATCTTCTTCTTCGCAAGCATGTCCTTCAACCGACCTGGCGTGGCAACCACAATGTGTACCCCATGTTTCATGACCTCCAACTGGGACCTCATATCGATACCACCAATGCAGAGCATGGACCGCAACTGCGGATACCCGCTCTCCGCAAGCACCGAAGTAAACTCCTCCACCACATCAAACGTCTGGCGGGCAAGCTCTCGGGAGGGACACACCACTAATCCGAACGGGCCCTCTCCACCAATTAACGGATACCGAGACTCTTCTTGCAACGCAAGCATGATCAAGGGTAAAGCAAACACCAAAGTCTTCCCGGAACCTGTGAACGCAATACCTATCATATCCCTGCCCGACAATATCACCGGAAGCCCTTGCACCTGAATCGGCGTCGGCCGTGTGATGCCCTTGGCCTTCAATTTCTTCAAAATCGGCTCCGGAAACCTCATATCCTTGAAATTCTTGACCGGCGGAGGGATATCGTCACCTTCGACCAAAATGTGCCATTGCCGTCGTATCTCATCACACTCCTTCTCACTCATGTTCCGAATCGAAGAAGGGGGCTTCCACCCCGTCTGCATGGGCTCCGTGTACTGAATCCCCTTGGCGAGCTCGCGAACAGGTACCAGATGCTTCTTCTCCGACAACCTCTCGATCATCTCCTTCTCCTGCGCCACCAGTGCCTCCGTCTCGGTAATCTCCGGCGCATCCTTCTTCAGCTGCGACGACTTCACCAGCAAACTCGGCTTAAGCTCCGAAGCCTTCAACGCCTCCTGCTCATCCAACGCCGAGCCATTACTCGCGCCGTTGGCGCCCTTCACCGCCTTCTTGTGCAACAGCTGCTGCGCTGCCATGATACGCCGTTTCTTCACCGGAATGTACTCCTGAATCTCCTCCTCCTCATCCTCCATCCCTTTACTCCCTCCATGCTCCACCGCCTCCTCCTCCACCTCGTGCACCGCCATCGCAAACCTCACAAAACACACCACACAGAGACAGAAAGACACAAGGAACTCGCCTCGCAATGGTTGCAGAAGAGAAGCGGTTGCGAAACCGCTGAGGTGTTCTCTCCGCAACGATCAACACCGAACCGAGGCCCGCGCAACAAACCCTAATATGTTTCCAAGCAACAAGTTTTCTTCTCCTTCCTCTCCACTCTCCTTCCGCTTTCACTTTCTTGCGGCTTTCATCTAAAATACATTTAAATATGCAATTCACACACAATGAAACTATCAAAACTACGTATATTGTACTTTACATATATAAATATTAGATTTTACTTTTACTCATCAACTTCTATTTTTATTTTTGAATTTCTTTTTCTTTTTCTTTAACTGGTATTTGACTTTGATAAGAAGGTACTCCCTCTGTTTCACAATAAAACCATGGTTTCTGCATAAACTCCGTGCCAGAATAAAACCATGGTTTCGTTATTACCACTACTCATGCCTATCATTCAGGGCTAACAACGCCTTCGCACCCAAACGGACATATATATTGAATGCGCTTAAAAGCATCGATTATATTAAATGCATTTGAAAAGCGCGTTATGAGGTTAAAAAGCGCATTGCGGTGAAAAACCGGTCACTGTTCTTAATCCCGCTCTGAAATAGAAACCACGGTTTTATTGTGAAACATAGGGAGTACATCTTAGTGCTACACCCTAACCAATCAAGCCACCTCTCATTAACATTGCAACAAATCCTTCTTACCGGAAACACAACTCAATAAAAAAAAAAACACCTCCGCGGAATCAGAAAGTCAAACAAAAACTCCATCAAAACACAATCCAAGCGAGCACAACTGGGAGCGACTAAGGTAGAGGCCATCCAATTCCGATTGGCCATCCAATTCTGATTGGTAGAGTATGCATGCCATTGTGCATGAAAATGGTAAATGCATGAAATGGTGCATGAAGCAACCCAAAACCAATAACTCAAAAATCTAAAAACCCCGGTGATTATCAGCATTGGGTCATGAAGTGTGCAATTTTGGGTTGCTCCACCTCAATTGAGCTCTCATTGGTGGCCTTGCCTCGAAAGTCGAACAAGGCCGATTGGCATTGAGTAACCTCCATGAGTTGGTTATCCGTGGCATGTCTTCTCTCTTTTACTCACTCTCACATATTGGCATTGGGCGAAGGAGGGCACCAAATCTCACCTACTCTACAGTTTGATTATGGACTCCAATGGTTTTTGAGCTTTTAAACTCTATATCAATTCCAAATCTTTGTGATTAAACTTGAAAAAATATTTGTAGGATTTCATTCCTAATTCCGCATCTCTCTACACAAATGTTTTTGACAGACAATGTCATTTGAGTCCCCAACTGGCTTAAGTGATCGGAATTAGGTGCCTCTACCTTACATTGAAGCAATGCGCGAGGATGCCGTAGGGCTGCTATACTTCTATTTGGATGGTCATCGTTGGATATAGGGCTCCGGTTGTCCGTGGGGTTGTACGTCCATTGGGGACGGTTCTTTCCATTGTATTTTTGAAAATAGTATATTATCCCAAGTCAAACATTCTCAAACATTTTCACACATAGTTGGGCAAGGTACCAAAGAACTTCTTCATTTCCACATAAAACTTAGAGATCTTTATATTTTTTACTTTTTATTTTTTCTACAACAATATGTGGTGTAAAACTTCTTATTCACCATTTGGATTATCAATCTAAAATATATCAAATTCACAAAAAATTAAAAGGAAAATTGGCAATTTTTGAACCTCCACTCCTTGCACAATTGTTTTGAATATTCTACACCCTTTCTTTACCTCTAAAATTTGGTTTACAAGGAACTAATATCATGCTTAACACAATGGTAATGGATTTAGACCTTGTGTAGTGCAAAAAGTTGACACAAAGTGAAGACAAAGTCTACTTTATGCAGGAAAGAATATGAACTATTTTCTTGACTTCAAAATCTATAATATTTCAATACGTGTGGTCAAACTTTGTGAAATTTTATGAGTATGTTACTCAATAGAGTTAATTGAGATTGTATGTTCAAAACTAGTAATATAAGTTTATGTTTCCTTCCTTACTCATTGCACTAGAATCAACACATTTTGAAGTATTTTTGGTGTGAAACTGTCACGGTCCTTTAGGAATTAATATTATGAAGCCACAAGTCCCAGGTTGAGTCAGATCTCCCCTAAACCCTTAAAGGACAGAGCCTATGACCGTGGTATCAACCCCAATTTCCATTCTACTGTGTGCTTTGATTTTTCATCAAATATAAGTGGAAATTTTTTTATTTCATTTTTTACAGATGAGATCACATGTTTTGTTCATGTCACAAAATATCACAATTTTTTTGGAAAAATTTGAATTTATTGTGATTTTTTGAAGAAAAAGCAAAGAAAATTCATATCAAATTCAAATTATGCTATTTTTTTTTTAAATTTCACCAAAGGTGTACATTGTAGCGACAAAATTTGTGGTGTAAATGAAACTTCCGTGTTCAGCTAAAATTAGAAAATTGGTTACAGGCCCAAAGTTTGAATCGTAATAACTTATCCAATTTTAAGTATTTTTCACAATTTCAAAGTGGAATGGAAACTAGACTTCAAAAACCTCATTTCAATAGTTGGGCTCAAAATTAAAAAATATCATTTTAATGACTCGAATTTGGATTTATAGCTAGTGCAAGAAGTTTCTAAAGTACACTACATTGAGATCCATGTCACAAACTTTTTCTTCTTTAGATGTAACATGATTACCTCAATGAGGCAAGTTTCATCAGCATCCAATACTTACACATTCAATGAACTTTTTGGTTGCTCTGGCGTTTAAGGTTTAATCCCCCCTCACACCCACACATTTTCTTTTACTTTTCCTTTTTTTTCTTACATGCATTGGAAGTTGGTTATGGTTGGTCCAAGATGACCCTAAACTACCCAGATGATATTGAGAGATACCCAAAGACATGAAGTTATGGGTTCAATCCCTCGCTGTAAAATCTTCTCACTTGACGAGACCACCCACAAGTTGCCAATTCAGCAACTCGTCTGTGCCATCTGAAAAATTTTAAAAAATTTAAAAAGAAAAAAACAAGGAAGTTGGTTCTAGTGGTTTCAGAAGCTTTAGCTGAAGCTTCGCTTGAACCTCCCCAGTGTTGAACAGTATAATGGAGTGAAAAGCTTGGATATAAGCTACACTTATTTTTTTATATTTAGTTCACTATGACGGCGCGGACAGGAAACCCCCCAAGCTCGGGCTTACCCGAGGTGGGGCCCCGTCTTAATTGCATGGGCTCATTTTTCTGGCCCTCCCATTTTGGGGGGGTCAGAGGTGTTTTTTGGCTTTTTTTTTACAAAATTGGAGCCTACGGCCCCAATGTAGTCTACAAGTCCCCCTTTGGCTAAATTTAGGTCCCCATCCAAAAACAAAATAGAGGCCAGGCTTTGGCCCCACCACCTCCTCCCCCACCTGGTAAGTCTGAGCGTGGGGGGTTTCCTGTCAAATTGCACTATGACCACTAACCAGGAAAAAAAGAGAAATTACGCAATTGTAACAAATTCCAAATCAACTAACTGACATGACTTGTAAACCTTACCAATGATTTGGAATTTCCAGTTCAAATTCTCTAAATTACATTGATTCTTCATGAAAATAATAGATATGAACTTCACATGTCTCTTTCCAAAACTTGGGTGACTTCCTATTAGTAACAGAAATGCACAATTTAGAGAGTATTACACTTAACCTCATAATTGGTGTGGATTTATCTTTTATTTATCCAAGGCTCTCCAAAGTGATTTCTTCCACCTTGAATGTTTGTGAATGTAGTAAGCACATTGTAGAACTTCTACCTATGCTTGTGGTTAAAGGTGTTTTTCTCTGATGTTATAGAACCTTTAAACATACTAATTAGAATTTTATGTATGGCTTTGACCAATCTAACGGATTCTTATGTACATCTCTTACATCCCATTTGCAAAAAGGGGTCCTAACCTATTGGAGTTGGTGGTGCATGGTGCTACAAAGCTTGATGTGCACATCAATAAAATTTAAATGATAGATCATCTAAGAAATTTTTATTGCAACTACCATAAGGGCAAGGAAAGGTGGAGGTGTGAGTGAGGTGGAGATAAAAGTTTGTATTTCAAAAAAATTCTTGAAATATGGATTTTAGATTTGTAAAAGCACAAATTTGTAATCATAGGTGGAGAAGTATTTTTTCAATAAAATGTTCAAATTTGACAATATAACGGTCATTAGATTGAAATGGTCATTTCTTTTTACCTCTATTTTCTACCTAAATGTGTACTTGAGCTTTTTACTTGTATTTTTACCTAAACATTTTATCTAAGTTTTTTACCTAAGTTTTTACTTGACTTTTAAACCTAAATTTTCAATTAGCATTTTGAGGTAAAATTTTCACCTCGTTTTTTTACCTCGATTATTTAGAGATACCTTTTCATTTGCCTCAAAGCCCCCTCCTTTCCCAAGGAGGAGCAATGCTATCTTGTGAGCACTGAACAATGAGCGGTGAGCGGTGAGTAAAAACAAAATAGGAGAAAAATAATTATTTTGTACTTTTCATCGAAAAATGTGAAAGTGATACCTATTTCTAAACCATAATACTCAAAATATAAACCCTAAATCCTAAACCCTTATTCCTAAACCCTAAATTCAATTTCTCAATGCTCACCGCTCACCATTTACCGCTCACAAGATAGCAATCCTCCCCCAAGGAGCATGCATTGAGCTAGGCTAGTGTAGGAATTGGAACTCCAGTCCCCATATCGCTCAATGGCTCAATCCCACAATAGTTACTTTCCCACCTATTCTCCTTAAGTGAAAGAAATCTTCTTCACCAATGTTTTGTAATATCTAGAATGCTTGTACTATAATTTTGGAGTAATGTGCATTATGGCCATTTTCTTGATGTTTGTGGTCAAAATTCTTTTCTTTTAGGCTCCATGACAAAAATAAGTAAGAGAGGAGAATTTTAGAGTATGGGGACATTCAAAGACAAAAAATTGACTTGGAATTTACCAAATCGTATGGGTCAGGCCCCCTCAAGTTGGATTTCAGACTACCAAGACCCAAAGTCCCAAAAATGCATATTCTAATGTTTTTTCTTTTCTTTTCCTTTGACTCAATTCCAAAACTAAGCCTCTTGACATAATTTGGTCTTTGATGGAGTTTGATCCTTGGTCCCATTGTGAAACGCTCCTTATCTTTCAAACCTATTCTCATAAAGGTTGATGCCACCATTTATGAACGGGTCATTTATGCCACCATTTATGCGTATTCCAATAATAGAGACCAGGATTTTATTTTTCTTGACGAAAAGCTGACAAACAAGCATTGCTGTCAAACATGGACTTGGTAAGAAATTAGAGGGAAGTTTTGTTAGTGGCCACAAGGGAATCGGGCATACGGATATGAAAGCACTGATAGAGACTCACTCACAGACAATTACTTACAAAGCTCACATCCTAGGTGGCATCTCCAAAGCTCATCACACAACAAGAGGAGCAGAAGCATTGGAGAGTCGTCGCCGACGTCACAGACGTGTGCTCCGCACGGCACCGCCACTTAAAAGACCTCTACACAAGACCATTCATTCCTCTCTACAAAACGAAAGTGCACCTAACATGCCTGTAAAACACTGCCATCTATCTTACTGTGCATGTGTAGCCCCCTCTGTGTTGAAACTGAGATCATTTTAGCCCAAATACCGTCACTACTCATTCATATCAAGTCTGTAAACCCCAATGATGGTGGTCATTCTGGATAATGTACGTGCAAATCCATCTATAATCACATAGCAAGGCTGCCACTTGTTGACACTTTTAAGGACGACGGGTGGAACCATCCACGAGTGCAATAGATCATGTAGAACATTATCTACATTTTGGGTACATTTCATTGCGACTGGTCATTACAACTTCACTGTAGTTTGTTTGTAAAACTCCGGCGCAGATTTTCACCTCATTTGTTAAAAGCGCACGGATCCAAGAAACTTAACTTAGAGACATTGAAGTATTAGTTCACCAAATTCGCAAATCACTCTAAAAGTGACCACCTATGCCCCTCTCATACTTAAAGGGTTAAATAAGCATTTGATACTCCTTTGAGAATCATTCCTTGTTAATGAATGTACCTATTCTCGTCCCCCCCTTAAAAAAAACTCATTAAAATTGTTTCTTCATAATGTCATTCAACTTTATTGCTTTTCATCTCACCTCCTCCCAACTTTCCATTTTTTTAATCAAATATTCAAAGAGAACTATCTTAGATAACCTTCGTATGGTACCACGTTAGATTATACAAGAGCCACCATGTAGCTTAACCCCTAAAGGACTAAGTGTCCATTTGGTGGATAAATGTTTTTGCTTTGAATGCAATTACCTTTCAATTAGTACAGTCAAAATTCACAAATTTTTTACCACATCATCTCATATAAGTTTAGAAGAAGATCCTACGGTTACATTCTCAAGAAGTTCATCTTGACAATTTTTACACAATGGAGTAGCGATTCTTCTAAAATGTTTTGGTCCTTTAGGGGGGTACCCCTAAAAGACCAAAATATTTTACACAATTCTCTACTCCGTTGATTGAAAATTGTCAAGATGAACTTTTTGAGAATAGAACCGTAGGATCTTCTTCTAAACTTATATGAGACGATGTGGTAAAAAAATTGTGAATTTTGACTGTACCGATTGAAAGGTAATTGCATTCAAAGCAAAAACATTTGTCCACCAAATGGACACTTAGTCCTTTCGGGGTTAAGCACTAGAATCCCCATCCAAGATGCCAAGACCAAGTACATGGCAGAACAAGGTCCCTTGAAAGTGTGTGTTTTTGTTCGTCTTGTAAAGGTCCCTTGGATTTCGTCACACTGTCTTGAAGGAACTGGTAGCTTCCTGGTCACCTGACGGTCTGTCTGTGTGCACGAGAGTCTAAGTTGTGTGTGTGGAGAGCTCCATTGGTCTCGTTGCAGGAGAGGATTGGGCGATGGCGACCTACTCGGGCCTCACGCACAAGCAGACGGCGCCTGTGGCGCACATCCTGGGCATCGTCGGCATAGTGCTGGTCATCATCTGGACGTCGTATTACCGAGGCGGCTATGGACTCTCCGGAGCCGCCGTGTTCAATGTAAGAAGTGGGGTTTCCAAAAGGGTAGCTTCTTTCACTACTTTGGTGTCGGTATACCAACTCAATTTTGGTGTAGCTTCGGTCGATGGAGCCTCTTTGTGGGTAGTTCCCCATTATTTCTAGCTTTGGTTTGCAGTCTAGCTCCGCAAGGTAGGATGGTGTTGAGTTCCTCTTTGGGGGAGTTGATGTTTTTCTGGTCGTCTTATCTTGTACGAGAGAGTGACTGTTCGTGATTGTAGTAATTTTTTTATGTAAAGAATGGTGAGATAATGAAGGGAGATCCATTAGGGTTTTGGATGAGTGGAGTTTTTGGTTTCTGAAGGTTATCACTGGTTGTGATGGTTGCAGCTTCACCCTCTGCTCATGTTTGCCGGCTTCATCTTCTTGTCCAGCCAAGGTGAGTCTTCTGTTTCCTCTCTGGACTATGGATAATGAAGGAAGGGCCTGTTTTCATGTACCAGCTAATCTGACGTTTAGACTATTCCCACACCGGTCATGTAATTAGAAGGATGTGTACCCTTTTTCATTATTGAGCTTCTCTATCTTTGTGCAAATGACACATCTTCAGTGACATGATGTAAGTGATCTTGTTCACATTCGGGATTAAATTAGATTTATCATAACAGCAAGACAGGTTGTGTCACAGTACCCAATTATGGAGGCAGTGAACTAAAGTCTTGTGATTGTATCTCGTCCTGTGTTGTGACCGAAGCGCTTCGTTTTTTTCTTTGTTTGTTTGTGTGCAGCTGTGATGTCTTACAAGACAGTGAATAGAGAGAAGAGGTACCAGAAAGCTGTGCACATGACCTTACAAGGAGTGGCATTGCTGTTGGGCATTGTGGGCATCCTTTGCGCGTACAAGTTCCACCTTGACAACAAGATCCAGAACTTCTACAGTCTGCATTCCTGGTTTGGAATCATGACCATCTTGTTCTACCTCGTCCAGGTACGAACATTTGTTATCCTCCCACGTTCACATGATCCACTAATCTACACACCATACACCTCAAAGTGCAAGCCAATAGAGATTAATCTCTAAAGCCACTGGGAGTTTGGTTGTGCATCATCAATCATGTTTGATGGTCTCTACAGGGTAGGATCACACAATCTCCTAAGCATTATGCTCACATACAGTAATTTGGATGGTTCTCGCATAGCAATATTCAACTCTATCAACTTCAACTCAAAGTCCAAGCCAACAGAGATTCATTTCTAAAGCGACTGGGAATTTGGTTGTGCATTAATCATGTTCGATGGTCTCCACATGTTAGGATTACACTGTGCACATCCACTTCAATCTAAATTTGCACCTCAAAGCTCAACTTCCGGTTTTTGTTATGTAACTCCTAACTTTTAAGGATACTAATACCAATATTGTTGCAAGAATCCACATTGTTCCGGACTGATATCGATGTGTTGCAAGTCTGCCTGTGTGTGTTCACTAAGCAGTGTCACTTGGATGTTGTTGCAGTGGACTCTTGGCTTCGTAGCCTTCTGGACACAGAGCGTGTCTTCCTCGCAGCGCGCGGAGCTGCTGCCATGGCACATCTTCCTAGGCCTGGCCGCGTATGCGGCAGCTCTGGCCACGGCCGAGCTGGGGCTGCTGGAGAAGCTGACGTTCCTGCAGAAGGGCTCTCCGCCCGTGGGCTTGTGGTCCGGGGAGGCCATGCTCGTGAACTCCATCGGCATCGCCGTGTTCGTGTTCGGCGCGGCCGTGGCGTTGACGTCGGTGATGCCGAATCCGCGTCGACAGGAAGGCTACAGTCCTCTGGAGTAGCGCCCATTTCTCAATGTATAGTGCTCATGACTTGAAAACTTTTTTTTTTTTTTTGGAAAAAAACTTTTAGTGTCTATCTTTGAGAGGGGGAAGTAGTTCCATACTGATAATTCTTTGTCCGGTGGGCATCGACTTTAGTGGTGGAATGAACAGACACTCTATTCACGCCGGCCTCCACTTCCACTGGTGGCCGGAGTTCTTCTTCTTCTTGCTCAAGACTTGTCTTGTATCTATTAGGGGTATTTTAAAGCCAGGTTTTGAACTAGCTGTTGGTTTCCATCGAGGAGCCTTGGTCCGTTGTAATGGCATTCAACAATTGAGCCATCAATCAAAATCTATATTTTTTCCATCTACTATAGTTAGCTCTTTTTAAATAGAGAGTTGTTATAATGAAGAGAGTTTTGGTCTCAAAATGTGCAAATGTATGTCTTGGCAAACCGATTGTTATAATAAAAGTGGCTTGTTGTAAGAGCTTGTTGTAGTAAGTTTTCATTTTAGGTCAGCGTATCACTGCCATTTGCCTAACGCTGCCAATCTATTTTTAGTCTCAAAATCGCCAAGTTGTCATAAGAATATGAAGGGATTGGTGTTGATGTTGTAAGTGGTGGTTATGGAAATTAGTACGGTGCTACAATGTTAAAGAGCTGGCGGTTTTGAGTATTGTCACTCTAGCACTTGCATTTATTCTAAAATGAAAACATAGTCTTCATTAATGCATGTATGGCAAATTTGTAATATGTGGGATGATGGTAATTCATTCAGTGATGAGTGGTAATAGAAATACAAAAATGTTGTTTACAGAAGTGCCTAATATCCATCAACCAAGAGATAGGAGAAAGGAGCAGGTAGTGAACATTTCAAAGTAGACAATATTGTGATGTGATGTGTAATTGTTACAAGTTTGAGTAAGTGAGTCTTTCAAAGTAGACAGGGTTGATGTGATGCACTTGTTATTTGAAGTTGCCTCAACAACAAAGTGTTTGTTTGACAAGAGTGGCTCTTGATCCAAACAAATTAGAATCGGCTAAAAAATGTGCTTTTGATAATAACGTTCATGGTTGAAATGACAAGATCCAACTTGTTCATGTCTAGCAAAAATATCCACCGCTCTTGCCACCTCATGATGAACAAGATGTTCGAGACTTCAGCCGCATTTTACAAGTTTTGGCAACTAGGAAATTTGTAAAATCTATATGTTATGTTGTTTGCCAAAGTTTTGAGCATACTATTAACCCTTATATGTCATAATGCGTTGTTGTGGCCAATACATGATGTGTATGGGGGCTGTACGCGTTAGGGGGCGCGTAAAAGTCACTACGTGTCTTGCAATTATAGCTTTGTTGTTAGGTGTTCGAGGTTTACGTGGTCTTGAATGTAGTTAGTGTAGTTTATGGAGTCAGTGTAGATACAAATCTTGTGGTTCGTTTAAGGATTAATGAGGGAATAAAATAATCTAATTGAATAGGGTAGGAATGGATACCATGCCATTTACACGGGCAATATAGATCTCTGCAAAAGTTTTCAAATCAAACTCCCTTGCTTGCAAAGACGTCATAATCATCAGAGACACTAAACTAGAAAAATGTTGCAAGTGGCTACTTTTGGAGCGGAATAATAAAATTGCTAGCACATGTGTCTTCAATGAAGTACATGACGACCTCCAATATGCCATGTCAATCCTCTTGCACAAAAGAAGACTAGAAAACAACCAACTCTATTGCAATTACAAGATAGCACTCAATCATTGTCCTATCCAATGATGTATTTCCTTGATATTGATTACTTGTTTTGATAATGTCTACCCTTGGAAGGAAGGAGTAGTTCCATACCACTAATCTATGTCCAGTGGTATAGATATAGACTATAATCCCTTGTGTCTACCCTCAAAAGAGGGCAGTAGTTCCCCCACACTTATCTTTGTCTTCTAGGCATCGATATAGTGAAGGGAATGAACAGACACTTTATTCACGTCGACCTTCCTTGAAGGCCGGAGTTCTTATTCTACTCTGTCCGGTGGTATAGATACAGACCGGATACGGACTTGGTGGTAGAACAAACAGACACTTTATTTACCTAGGCCTCCACTTGACACCATAGTTATTTTTCTTCTTTTTACCTAAATGCCAATACCAACCCTCTTTCACTACTTCACTCCAAAATTCAAAACATTACGCAATGACACTATGTAACTAATATTTTTGCCATTTAGGAGTGGTTGGACAAGGTAATGCCCACTCTCTGCCTGCACATCTGCACATGAAATAAACGGTCAAGTTTATACACCTTAGAAAGAAGATGGTATTTATATAGAGAGAAATTAATTCAATAGTGGTTGGATTATTGAGTAAAAAAGGACGTTTTAAAGTGGTTTTTGAGGGTCATTGGGTTGGACTGTGAGGGTCTTAGAATATAAAAGGGCAGTTATTTGGCTTTTTGGGAGGCACATGGTCCTACCTATTGTTGCTCATTGAGATCATACATCAGTACTACTTTAAGACTCATAATTCATTCATACTTCATCAAACTCCAATTGTTTAAATAACATTCTTTTCAAAACCTAATGTACTTTTATTGAAAAATTAGCCCACCTATATTGTGGCGGTGATAGGCTAGTATATTATAGGAGCCATTGACTCATTGTGATGGCACACAACACCTCAGCTACTAATCAAAATCAATACTTTCTCCATTTAGCAACTATTACTAGCAATCTCTTGTGCTTCAAATATCCTTATTATATCTTGTTACTTTGGATATAGTTTACATCTTGTTACTTTGGATATAGTTTACATCTTGTTACTTTGGATATATTTTATATCTTTTGTGTTGAATACACTCATACCTCACCTTTTGTATTATCACAAAGACCTTCATCCAAAGCACATGCTTAGAATTGTAAACTTGAGGTGGGTCACTCTCATTATAATTGGTTCTTTGTCATAACGGCTTCTCAATATGATCATATGATAGTAGAGTCATTGGAATTTAAGTTGGTGGTATAAAAGAGTAGGGGAAAGTATAGATATTATTCTAGGTGTGTTTTATAGAGGTTGTTGAATTGGTTCTACATTGGTCAGGTTTTGCTAGGAATGTGGGATTCAACCTAAAATCTAATTATCCTTTGTAGTACACATTCATAACAAAGAAATCATTAGGAGTAACATAATACAATTATTTGTAATGTCATATCAAGTTTGCATAAAGAACATTTTTTCCCCTTTTTCCAAGTAACTGAATTTAGATTCAGAGAATTCTCAACATCTAAAATTAACTTGTAAGAGAAAAAGGTGGTTAATCCTTGAAGGGCTATCATCCACACAATTTGCGCAAGTTCTTATGATGTCAATAAAACTATTGCATGATTGTGATCTTTTAGGAAATAGTATGGTATTCATCAAATTATGGTATCTCATTAAAAAAAATTACTTTTTTTTCAACGAAGATTAAAAAGATTATGGCTTGAATTTTGTGATCACCAAGCTTTCCCATATTTACTAAAAATAGTGAGAACATGATAAATAAAATCTTCTATTGATCTAATAACTTTTAAGAACGATGGAGGGAGTTTACAAAAGATTGAGCTAGGAAGAAAACTCGGGAATCAAATACATGACTTGGCCAATGAATGCATCCGAATGAAATAGCCCTCCAAGCCTACACCAAAAAGAAAGAAACCAACTTAAATGTTTTCAATAATCAAATGGAAATAATAGAAGAGCCTGATCCCGTGGGTCCCACCAGCAATGGTTCCCTCCAAATGAATCAGAACCCACATCACTTCCCAGAACCCAGTCCACTGCCCTAACTTACTAGTAAGCCAACACCAACACACTACTAGGAACTTACTACACAACCATCACCACACCAAACAACCAACCAACCAACCAAACAAACAAACACACAAGCAACGAAAACCTGTTCATCAGCGAGAAACCCATCAAAAGCGCCCACATTCCCAAACCCCGGCCTGCTTCCTTCGAGATCGACAACAATTCGAAGAAGCAGCAGCAGCTATGGCGACGACAGAATCCTGAGTGGACAACGAAGGCGCCAATCATTCGCTGGCTATGGCGCACACACGACGAACCTGGTGATGCTGTGATGTTTCGTGCGTGATGAGGAGGGTTTGAGAGCTGGAGAAGGTGGTGTGGCGACGTCTGTGCTGCTGCTCATGGCCGCGCGGCGACAGCCAGCTGCTGCTGCTGCTGCTGCTGCCGCGGCATCTCCCGCAGGTGGGTTTTTGTTTGGAGGAGATTCAGGGGTTTCGCGAATTGAAGCATTGTTTGCGGATGAGGGAGTGTGCGTCTTTTTTTCTTTTTTTTTTTCTTTTCTAGGGTTTTGGTTCGGGGTTGGGCGCTGAATCTGGCGATGGGGGTTGTAGGGTTGAAGATCAAGGTGAAGGCTGGGGTGAAGGAGGGGGAGGACGTGGGCGCAGGGGAGCCGGGGGACGGGGTGGTCAGCGCGGCGAGCGCTAGAATGCTGAAGCGGAAACGGTTAACCCCGCCGGGGTCGCCCGCCAGCAAGCGGCCCCCGAACTCGACTACTACTACTACTGCCAACGGGGGATCCAATTTAGCAGATCTCAACGCCGTCAAGGAGGACGTCAACGGGAAACCCACCGAGTCGTCCGTGGAGCCCGATGAAGCAGCCATTGTGCAGCAGACACAAGGCGAACTCCAGGTTACTGCAAAAGTGGCGGAGCAGAAAGCAGACACAGACGTCGTCGGCGATCAGTCGCAATCGGTGGCCACTGGTGTGCAGGTCTCCTCGTCTCTGGCGACGTCCAGCCTCACAAATGTGGCGGAAGAAGTGAAGCATCACACCATTCCCAGTCATGCTGGTATGCATCATCAGTTCACTCTTTGACGAGGATGTGAATGAGAATGGTTGTTGCGGCAACAATGGAGAATGCTTCAAATTCTCTGCGTGTGTAGAATGATGGGGAATGTTTTCTGTTGCGTCTGATTTTGTATGCATCCGAGGGACGCGTTATTCCCAGTCGTGTTGGTAGGATATGTGAACTCTTACCAATGATCGGTTAGTTATGTTATGAGGACGTGTTGTTGTTTTTTTCTAGAATGAGGGTGGTTGTTGAGTCTGACTGTGGGAGGCGTTTTTTTTTTTTTTTCTTGTTGGTAGGGTGGTTTTCGTGGAGTGAGATACACACGCTGGAGAAGAGAGGTTTGCCGGAGTTTTTCAATGGCAAAGTGCCGGGGAAGACGCCAGAGATGTACTTGGAATATAGGAACACGATAATGAAGAAATACCGGGAGCATTTGGGGACGGTGCTGACCGTGGCTGAGATGCAAGAGCATCTCAGTGGCGTGGACGAGAAGGCCACTCACCGGATCATGGAGTTTTTGGATCACTGGGGTCTGATCAATTACAAAGCTCCTGCGGAGTTTCTACCTTCTTGGAAGTATCCTGCGCCCGTTCTAGAGTCGGACGCAGCGCTCATGCTTAGAGCTTTGCCGCGGAAAGGGTCAAGCTTGTACCATTTCGATACCACCCATGCTCCGGTTCCCCAGCAGACTCTTCTGGCGAATCCCAAGACCACAGACGCGGCAGTCATTGCGGAGATGCTTGCGTTTGGGGAAGGCCCGGAAGTGGAGTATCATTGCAATTCTTGCAGTGCAGATTGCAGTAAACAACGCTACCATTGTCAGAAGCAGGTGTGTTCCTTTTTATGAAGAAATAAGCAGTCGGTTGCATGTGGTACCTACTTATCTGACAGTTTTTTTAATTTGTTTTTTGATGTTGGCAGGCCGATTTTGATTTATGCCCCAATTGTTATGACCAAAAGCAATACGGCCCGGACATGGCGTCGACGGATTTTATAAAAATGGATGTCACAGAGGCATCTAATGCAAACGGGGGAGGCTGGACGGACCAGGAAACGCTCCTGCTGCTGGAGGCTTTAGAATTGTATGGGGACAACTGGAACGAAATAGCCGAGCATGTTGCCACCAAGTCCAAGTCGCAGTGCATTTTGCACTTCATACGGCTTCCAGTTGAGGATCCCTTTTCAGAAGACGCGGACGGTCCTGCTGCTGCTGTGACCAATAGTGCAGCGCCTGCCACCACTCCTGTTTCACAAACAGATAGCACACTCGAGGGTGAGCAAGAGGACAAGGAAACGGCGGAGAAAGCAGCACCCGAAGATGGTGCTGCTGCTCCCGTTCCAAGCGCGGACAACGACGAGGAGCCCTGGAGCCGGGAGTTGGTGATGCCGCCAAATCTTGCGGCATTTGCAGAAGCTGGCAACCCTGTTATGGCCCAGGTACGTCTTTCATATATACATCTGTACCTCCCGTGAAGTCATTCGAGTAAAAGGTAGCATGTGGTCTATATTCAATGAAAAGACAGCATCCGTCTTCAGTTTCTTTTGGCAAAGGTTCTACCTGTAGAGTGTGTTCTATAATGCCAGCTACACTAAACACTGAATATAGTGTAGAGGGATTATTGATGTAGATCACTCACACTAATTTCCATAAAAGCATGTGCATGCCAAGTTTTGATTGGGTATTTGTTCTCAAGCAAGTGTGTGTTAGTAAACAATTGCATGTAAATTTTCAATTAGTGTAGGAAATTTCAAATAGTTTGGTCTACACTATATTCATGGAACGGTGTAGTGATTGACCTATTTGTCCAGTCACTCAAAGTCTCAATAAGTTATCTCCTCTTTTTGTTTTATTATACTACTTGTTCACTGTAGAGCTTGGTGGTCTTTCAATGATAATCCTTGGTCAAGTATGAACGAGCTTGGTGGTCTCTATACTCAAGTCATAATATTTTTAGCTGTTTTTCAGAGTGAAGAACGAGTTTGTAGCTGCGTTTTTACTTCCTTTGCCGAGTTTGGATATCGAGAACTATTTAGGGTTGTTTTTTGTTTTTCAAAACGAAAAAAGAGGGGGTATTCTATTCAAAGTTTGGGTGACTCCACTTTATTCTAACACAAACTCTTGTGGTTTGTAGATGGCTTTTCTTGCGACTATGATTGGATCGAAACTAGGTGGCGAGGCTGCACAGGCTGCTTTAGCAGCACTGATGACGAAGGACCCCGGGATTCATCTTGCGGCAGGGACTGCTATGATCCTAGAAGATCCGGTTGTTGTTGATGTCGAACGAAGTAGCTCGGAAAATCCTAGCAGGTTTATTCTTCTTCCTTTGAGCCCTTATTGTGCTTTCATTCGTTCTTGCCTTCTTGTAGTCGTCCTCGTCGTTACTGTTGTTGATAGGTTTGTTTTCACTTTCACACGAGTACCTAAACAGACAAACTCAGATCTCGAGGTGCTGCAAAATTTACATATTACATGAGCAACGCCGCACACAGTTCATAGAATGCTACAAGCCTAATTGCATATTCGATGGAAGACCATGCAAAAAAGATCTTCGCATAAGTACTCAACATCAGTTACCGTCTTTTGGGATGGTTACGAGTCATAAATAGAAAAATAACTAAGCAACGAAGTTATGGTAGCTGCCTGTGTATTTTTTATATTGTTTAAATTTGCTTGTCATGTCTGGAAATCGCATCTTTACCAACTGGTGGATTTGAATCAAGCAGATCAGTTCAGGCTGATGAGGAAACGCAAAGTGGAGATGAACCCATGGCAACAGGTGATGCTGCTGCTGCTGCCCCAAGCCTCTCTGGTGGAGCCAAAACTCCGGTTCCTGACAGCACTGCCTCTGCTCAAAATGACGACGATTGCCCCTCGCAATCAGAACCCAATTTAGGTATCGAACACTCTTCATTTTTCATTCTGATATGATATAAACTTGAGTGAGCAAGTAACGCATCGATGTAATTCGTTTCTTTCTCTCAGCCAGCACGTTCTCTTATTGGTTGGATCGGTACTCAAACTGGTTGGCCCTTGCAGCAGGTAAGGACATCGTTCAGAAAACAGAGTCCGTTCCAGACAGTTTGGATGTCATGGAGGAGGCTAAAGTTGCAGGGCGCGTGAAGCGAGCGGCAGCAAGCGCCATTGCTGCTGCAGCCGTCAAAGCCAAGCTCCTGGCTGATCAGGAAGAGCGTGAGATGCAGCGGTTAATAGCAGGCGTCATCGAGCAACAGGTAACTTACAAACCACCTTCTATAAATGCACTTGTGTCCTACTCCTTAGGAACTAACCCAGATACCTTGTACTTCAATTGGAAACGAACATTACCAAAATGGTGGTAGGTGATGTGTGTACAAGAAAAGACCAGTCTACTAACACGTACGAAATATCAGTATTTCAAAAATCCCCAGGAAAATCAGGATACGAGCTTCTGGAATAGTGTCCTCTACCCTCAACAGTGTGAATTAGTTTCCTAAACACCTACGCTTTTTGTAACAGCAAAAAAAGATGGAGCTGAAGCTGAAGTTCCTGAACGAGCTCGAAGCCGCAATCGGAAAAGAGTGCGAACAAGTGGAACGCAACCGGTTGAATTTCTTCACGGATCACGCCCGGATAGCCGCCTCGCATCTGGGCGGAAGCTCCCACTCCAACCCGCCTCCATCGCCACCACGGCAACACCAACACCAACAACAACAACATCAACAACACCAGGCCATGGTCCAAGTTCAGCAGCCACCCGCCCAGATGATGTACCAGCACGGCGGCTTCCATCACCAAATGCCGGCCACCCAGGCCGCGTTCATGCAGTCCCAGATGTACCAGGGCCTGGCGAACTCCGTGAACGCCGGCGCCATGACGATGCAGCTGAGCCACTTCGGACGCCAGATGATGATGCAGCCCCCTCACCAGATGATGCAGCAGCAGCAGCAGCAGCAGCAGCAGCGGGGCCCCCAAGAGATTACCCCTCCGCAGGTGAACCTCGGCAGGGCTATGATGGGGTCCGACCCCTTGCCCGGCATGCCCCAGTAGCACCACATTGTGAACTGTCATGTCACTGTTCTTGGAGGCAATTGCGAAAGCCGGAGTTTCATTACTCCTTGGTCTCTCTCTCTCGAGGATGTGCTGAATGTTTTGATCGGAGAGTTACAGTAGGATTTCCAAGTGTATTTATTTCAATCAGAATGTACGGAGGGCCATTGGAAACAAGTTGTGTTTCAGACAAGAGAGAGAAAGAGAGAGCCAGGATATGTGTGCACACTTGGAACGTGTCTTGTGCCAACGTCCATGGATCACGTGTTATGAGCTGGATTTCTGAAAATTCATAGAAAATTCATAAATTATGGAAGTAAGGGTAGAGGAAGTTGTATACCCCTCTAACCCCTAAAGGACCGAGTGTACGTGCTGGACTGCAATTTTCTTTCGATTTGCATGGCCAAAAATCACAAAAAATTTACCACATCATCTCATTTAAGTATAGGAGAAGATCCTACAATTACATTTTGAAAAAAGGTTCATTTTGGAAGTTTTTTATTCGATAGAGTAGAGATTCCTTTGAAATATCTTGGTCCTTTAAGGGTTAAGGCCTAGAGTCCATTTTGGGGTTGTTTGGGCATGTTAACCTATGTAGTAAGTGCTACATGCTACATGCCACCTTCAAGGAAAATTTAGAGGTGGAGTAAGATGAGCATCTACTGGGACCGGTGCTACCATAATTGATGCAAGCATTAGCAAGCTATATTGATTTTTGTGAAGTGGGGTCATGATGAAATGTACCCTTTGTATAGATGCTATCATGTGTGATCTATTACACTCATAGATTTCCTCAGGCCTTGTTAGCTCATCGGTCTTAGCCCCTAAGAGCCAAGTGTACGTGGGGCGTGCGTTTTGGATTTTGGGCAAGTTCCTACAATTCGAAAAAAAAATCTTTTTTTTTTGAAACTCATACACTAAAATTTCCCTAATAAGAGCTCCATGGAGATATTTTTATTATTATTTTTGGACTCATGGTTTGAAAGTTAGTACCACTCAAAATTAGAAATGGGGATTTCGGGCAGCTCCAAAATTTTGCTAGAAGTCTCTATTGAGATTGAGATTTTCCATACATGTAGAGAATATTACGTTCTTTTGAAAGGATAAACATAAGGTTTTGTTTCCTTCTTAACTCATTGCACTAGAATCAACAATTTTGAAGTGTTTTGGGTGTGAAATTGTCATGGGCTTTTAGGGGTTAAAGGGATAAAATATTGTAGAAAAGACTAGTTACTTGTAAAGGCACCCAACATTTTGACAAGATTCTTGTTTTTTTATATGTTGTGCATTTGTCTGTTCAATTTAAATAGTTATTTGGTATATTACTTTTGTCCCAGAGTTAGGCAATACAAATGCCTCAAATTTGGTTTTCAAATGAAAAGACCCCAATTGTATGTGAGGATGCAATCTCATGGTGGAATTTTAGGGTAAGGATGCCACTTGATGTGATGTGAGGATGAAGATACACTCAACATGCTCTTTTTGTGGAAAATGAGTAAGCCTGATCTAGCATTTTAAAAAAGAA
This sequence comes from Bryoerythrophyllum caledonicum, assembly GCA_963971425.1. Lineage (NCBI taxonomy): Eukaryota > Viridiplantae > Streptophyta > Bryopsida > Pottiales > Pottiaceae > Bryoerythrophyllum > Bryoerythrophyllum caledonicum. Next base: position 6,511,461 of record OZ020520.1, read on the forward strand.
ATTGGACATTTGTATGCCTAATTATAAGACAAAAGAGAGTAGAAGAGTTTGATATAGAAGAGCTTGGTGGTTTTGCAACTATAAATTAAATTTTTTTAGGTTCAATAGATTTTTTAACCTTCAAAGGACGAGAGGTTTATAGGTGGTCATTTTCGGAAAAATTTGCAAACAGGAGATCCGCCAATTCATCGCAGCCTATACTCAATATCAAAATAACTTGCCTTGTTCTGTGCGATTCCAACACATGCAATGAGAATTTGTGCCAAAGTCCAACGGGCAAATTATAGTGATTTCCGTAAAGTGGGTCGTAATGAAATGTACCCTATCACGGGATGTGGCGTTGAAGACCGCACCACATCGCGTAATATTAGCGTAGATTAGATAGTTCCAATCTACCTTTGTTAGTGATGTACGTTTGCCATATCCCATCCATCCAACCGATGTATTTCATCCTTTCGGGCTTTACGTGTGTGGGTATAGCGGCACGTACACGTTGGAGTTGACGTCTTTGTGAAGTCAAGCTTTGTGAGTGTGTTCAGAGAGTGTTTCGTGAGTTTCCTTGGCTTATAAGTGATGGGTTATCATTAGTTAAGGCTTCGTTTCCTCTAGTTTCACTCGCACTCATTGATTCTCCTCTTGTGGAGTACAAGACGCTTGACTACTCTTGTGATTTACAACATTCTCACTTGACAAAGACCTCCAATTTTCCTTTATTATTTTCTTACCATTTCCGTATTTTAGAAATTTGTAGTAGAGCGGGAAGAGAGTAGAGAAGAAGCGGATAACTAAGAGGGGAGGAAGAATGACTTAAGGTGGGCATTGTGTTGACGTGTGGGAGGTTTTTAAAGCTGGAGGGAGCTCGTGAAGGTCAACTCTAATTGTGAAGGAGCAAGTAAACCGCATGGCTGCTAGCGTCCCTCGAACGGAAATCGGCTTAACTTTGTTAAGTGATGGTTCATAATAAGAACAAATTGTATTTCGTGGAGGTAGCCTAAACGAGCTCATGAACCATAACCACTTTCTACCATCATCAACACTTCATCGCAACCCTTCACCAAACACATCATAGCAACCTCTAGGAAACGGTTGATAGACTAACTGAGAGTTGGAGAATCAAGAGTTGAAGGGTCGAGGGAGCAGCGTTGAAATGAGTAGAAGCACCGAAGTGAAGTGGACAGAAGAATCGGTAGCAAGTTCGCAGCCTGACGTTGGACATTGTACATCCAAGGTGATCATCCTTCCTCGAGTTGCCAACTCTAACAGCTCCGTTCATCTGGAGTTGGCCATTGTGCCAAACGGCCTTCCTTGTTTTGTTCGTAGTGAGAAGAAGGGATTGGCTACCATGTTGTTTTGTGACCATTGCCAACGTGGTTGGCATGTGGCTTGCTTGACGCCGCCTCTCTCTACTTTACCATCCGGAGATTGGACTAGCCCTCGTTGTAGGAGGTCTTCAAGCCACGTTTCAGTCAATGAAACGACTTGAATTCGGACTTGTCACTATGTTGTGCGCTACCATCTAGTTGGAGTGCCTGGTTCTGTCTCAAGGATAGGCAACGTGGAAATTGACCAAGGGATTGGCAATAAAGTTGCCTAAGGTGATTAGGGGTGTGGCTCACATTGCACCCGGCCTACCCTCCCTTAGTTACTTCTCCACACGCTTATTGATTTGGCAGCGGGCGATATCTTCGACTAGGTGCGTATAGTTGTTGTAGCAACATCACTGTAGTGATGGTCTTTTTAGTGCTATTGGCCATAGCTCATTAGAGGGGTTCTTTATGAGCTAGGAGCGGCTCGTAAGGGTGTGCTTAGCATAGTTGTGTTTGGCTATGTTTTTCGTTTATTTGATGTTGGTTGTACTTCTCGATCTGTTGCGTTTAGTGATCTTTGTTTACGCGACAACCTTCTTTGTAGATTTTTCCAAGGCTTCATGAGCTCATAGGCCTTAAAGAGTTCAGCCAATTCGATCTTAACCAATTTTGAATATAAACAAAGAGCTTATAATCCTTTAAGGCCTCACAAGACCTAAAAGAACCCATATGTGTAATAGATCATACAAAACATCATCTACACCTAAGCTACATTTCATTACAACCCCACCTCACAGAAATCACCGTAGCTTACTGATGCTTGCATTTATTTTGGTGGTGCCAATCTCAATAGATGCTCTTTTTGCTCTGCCTCTAAATTTTCCTTGGAGGTGGATTGTAGCGCTTGCCAAAGGGTTCATGTGCCCAATACAACCCAAAAATGGTCACATGTCCAATAAAAGGTTAATCAAATCTTCAAATGAAAAAGGACATCATATTCAAACCTCACTTGACATTACGAAGCAAAATCTATAAGAACCAAGAAAAACAAACCAACCAATGTAAATTATCCGATTTGTCCTTTAACGCCTAAGTGAATCATCACCTATCGACGTGGCAGTGGCACCATAACCCCAAACCCTGACCCATCCACCGGCCAAATAGTATTCCATAATAATGAAATGACAAACCAATCGTCACTGCTGGAAAGTTTTTCATGAAACTTGTCGATTGCAATCTGTTGAAATTGGGATGAATGGTAACTTTATATACAATTCCGTGGTGTGATAGTTGTACACTGAGATTACCGAGCACCCTGACAAAGCACCTTCACTGCCTGCGCAAGGAAACTTGATCCCTGTACGCACAGTTCTCTCTCATCTACACACAAGCCTAACCTCAGGTTACTAACAATTGCATATGCATCCTACAGTCCCGATGTATGCGCAATAGAATTGTTAGAATTTGCATTCCAGGAAGAATTGAATCTTTTGCTTGAATGTAGCTATTCTACTACTCCAAAGATTCAGCGGAAAAATAATGTTACACTACGGGGAATGGGACAAGCGTTTGTAGACCCAGTTGTCGAGCCTTCTCGGAGGCATCGAAATGTG
>OZ020520.1:6514580-6571135 GCA_963971425.1 Bryoerythrophyllum caledonicum
GAGACAAAACTGATATTACAGCCAAGAAAAGTAAAAGATTCAGAATGGACACTGAAAACTTACAGTCAAGAAAAGAAACAAAATCAGTGAGCCTTGTTGTCCGAAAGGGTTAATCAAGTAGACTCCGACCGCCATAGCAAGTACCAAGGCTTGGAAGATCAATGACGCTGCGCCTGCCTGCTCATGACCAAGATACAAACCAAATCCACATATTAGAATCTCGGAAAAGAATAAGAAGCCTAAACCCTGAAATAGCACATTAATTCGACCTGATAGTTGATTAAAAATGTAGTAGAGAATGTTATCGCAATAGTACCTTCAACACCCCAAGCTTGCTAATCATAGAAGCTGAGAGGAATGTTGCACCGAATCCCATGAGTGCACACAATCCCCTAAATAGTCCGACCAAAGAAGGATTTACTCCTGCAGATTCAAACAAGCTCAGTGAGTGAGTATCGGTCGTCTCCAATTTTGAACATTCTAACAGGCAATCTAAACTCGTACTGATACAAAAGAACAAAAATTACAGTCACATGCATCAGTACCTTGTTGAGTGAGATATGTTGTCATCAATCCACCAGGGGCTAAGACCGCATTGAAATAAAGAAGCACATATGCTAGACTAGCAGGTAACACAGGTTGCGCCAGGTATTGTTTCCAACCCCGAATAACAGCTTGTAAGCCCCCCTCAACTGCACAGTAAAATGTTCGATAGCGTTAGCACATCTGGATGTTATTTGAAGGCCATTGTTGTTGACTACCAATTGAACTGCAGAACAGTGGACACAGATGATTCTAAATTAATTAGCACGAGTGGATTCATAAAAAGGTCCTGACCGAGTATCTAACAAGAACGGAGTAAATACATGTATTAAACGTCATATCCCCAGTCAACTCGCAAAAACACAACGCTTGCAATTGTACCTGCTTCATCGTGTTGGGTATCTGTGGCACTGCCCTTCGTATGGTCCACCAAGTTCACATGCTTCGGACGCTGTAGCGTCCCCTTGGATAATTTATCAGTGTTATCCACGAGGTTTAGCTGCGAGTACACGTGTAGATGATCAAATAATTTGATAAGCCAAGGACGGAAGGCAATCAATGTGCTAGAATCCACATAATAAGTTTCTGATCAAGATAAACTGAACACTCGATAAACGAAAGTGCGATAATTACCAAAATAGGAAGAGTGATGACCATCACTCCTACAGCCAACTTCACGCACAACTTTGGGTCGTACTTGGACAAAAGTAGACCAAAGACAAATGGACCCGCTATCTGCAAAACACGAAGAGAACCACTCAAATAAGTAACATTGCACACGACCACATAGTGTAATCACAACAGCGTCAAACAAAATAGCCATCGAGCATACCTCGCACACCAGCTCCACTCTTCGAAGAATCGCATTCGCATTCGCAAGTGCGATGGGACGGTTAGCACCCGCCAGCTGACAAACAAAAGCAGAAGACTGATCTCAATACGAATGATATCAATTCAACATCCTAATCGTATTCTTAACAAATATCTTTGCGAAAGCTCCGTAAGCCATGGTTTTACTTGCTGCATTAATCTGATGGCATAGAAATGGCTATCAGAGGTTGAATTTCATGCCTGATTCCTAACAATCAGCAGCCAACAATCAGTACCTACCATCCATCATCACAACAAAATAACACCTCAACTGAGACCAGGACATGTATTGCACGTCATAATCAGAAAAAAAATGCTTACCAAAACAACCCAGTCTCTCTCGAATGCCACACCAGAAGCAAGACCGGTCAGTCGCTCCACAGCAGAGGCAGCAACAAGCACCAAAAACCAGGGTTGAAGGAAGAGAACAGTGGCTGTAGAAGCTATTGGTGCAGCTCCACTAAGAGCGTATATAGTGACACTTGCGGAAGTTAACATGGACAATGTCTGCAAAACATACAGAAGATAGAAAAACATTGTTAGCAAAAAAGATATGCTATGCAAGAAGCTATCCGACAGATCAACCTGCTTGGTTATATCCTAAATTCCTTCTGAAATAGTATTAATAGTCAGTGAATCAAAGGTAGCATGCTTCAAATATAAACAGTGTAATACAGATACCAACCTGCACAACGCACAAGGCCTTGAAAGCAACCACTCGAGGCATCGAATCCATCAGAGCTCCAACCCAAGGACCTGCCGCAAATATTACAAGCTGCCACCAATTCAAATGAACCATCAGTCGATGTTTGTGGCATAACACAAACAAGAAAAAAAAGGTTAGGGCCCCAAACCTAAAACCCGGAAGCTTAATTTGCCACATAGTCTTAAAAAGTTGTATTTCTAAGACAATCATCAAACATAAGGATCCCACAATAATTTGATTGTAGTTGCGACCCTATCTAACCCAGTCAAAGTCTGACAGATAGGTCATCATTAGCAGGCAGTTCTTGGGAAGCATTGCAGCTTCAAGATAGAAGCACCTACCTGGCTCACGAAGCTGACCACAGCAACAGGAAGTAGGGTATGATGCATCACGGCTATAACAGCAGGCCAGGCAAAGCGCCAGGTGTGCTCCACAAAGCAGGAGGCAAAATAGCTGCCAAAGAGGGCTGAACTACGCAAGCAAACCAGCAAACACAACACTCCGTAAGAGAGGAAGGCAGGAAGACAGAAAGTACCTGGCCAACAAAGCTGACCACAGCAACAGGAAGCAGAGATTTGTGCAGCTGGGCTACCACCAAGGGTAACGCAAAGCGCCAGACTCGCTCCATAAAGCATGATGCGACAAATGTAGGATACATTGCTGGCATGGCAGCATTCCAACCCCGTCCCTCGTATAAGCCAGTGGTTCACTTTGGCTTCTCTTCTTCGTTATTTTAGAACAGACTGTACAATTAAGGACCTAATCATTTGTTCCCTCCCTCAAAAACCTTCCCATAACAAATAAACTCGTTCTTTCTATCTTTCTGTGAACTTGCTAGCTCGGGAAGAGGACCAGATCAACACCTATAGGTGTCTTCTACCCACTGTCGGGTGAAAGATTTACGTCAATATATACACTCGATACTCAAAATAGGCTCTACAACAGGACCTAGACGAAAAATGATAAAATAAACAGTTACGGAGATCGATATCTTACAGGTACGAGTAGTACATGGAAGTATGAATAAAAACAACAAATATTAAACATAACCAACACATTTTGCTAATCATAATGCAACATGCTACACACAGTAGGAGTCCCGATGTCATTGAGAATCGTATCTCCAGTGGAACGTCAAGAAACTCATAACACATGGTACTGTAAAAGAAGAAGAACCATAACAGCTGTTGAATCGGACAAGATAGATTCGTACCGTAAAGACCCTCAGGATGTGCTGGAGTTGCGGCCAATTTCTCCTGCTCTTCCAGAGATTGCACCTGGTGACAATATAGAAAAAAAGTGAGTCGCAACATCAACACTACACGTACTGTAAATCGAGGGATTCAGATTGCACTCACTGTCGACTTTTCCATAATATTGACTGTACGAAAACTGAACAACTTCATAATAATCACTAAAGAGCACTTGCGTACGGCCAATTTGCTAATTGAGATGCGGCATGGAAAAAATATGTAAAAATCCATAACTCGTATTTAAGTTCACTAACAACAACGGACAACGAGCATACCTGCATGGTAGGCAACAAGACTTCCACAACTGCTTCATCTTCAAATGGCGAGGCCCCCTGCTTCGAGTCCAAATCACTTACAATTGCTGGTTTCAGCAAAGCTTCGTCAGAAATAGTTTGAATCACTTCGGCACCAATCTCTTGGTAGAAGCATCTGTACGAAGGAGATGCTACGGTCCGCCTGTAACATGAACTCCACCACTCAATTCAAAGACGAAAGCAAGAGTCGCAAGCTATACAAAATCCAGCTGGTAGGAGCACATTTTACCGTCCACTCAAGCAATATGCTTCTGCCAACATCACTTCGCAAGTGCTGAGCCAATACTAACTACACACAAAATCCAACCTTATCCTCAAAGCATTCTAATTTACTGCACAAAGAGCCACACGAAATCCCGGACCTACGACAAAGAAAAACACGTAATCCAACGCTAGATAAGCTCAACAATCCCTCAAACAAGCCTATAATAATACTCTCAACGCCAAACCACAGAGAACACAGGACAGAGCTGGAAATTCATATCCACCTGAACGCAGATTTTAGGTCAGCGTGCAGCCATCCTTCTTGGAAGAATTGAACGCTATTGCACTTCCAACCCTCACAGTCTCCGCCAGAGCCCGACCTCGCAACGACCTCCGGCCTGAGCTTCGACGACCGCGGACAAGGATGTAGCGAGGGCCGCAACAACAAGGTATGGATCGCCATACCTAAAGCTCAATCGCAGTATTCTCTCGTCCAACTGCGCGGCCCTGCAAGAGGCCAACCCTGCGCACGGCTCTCTAACCATCCAGCAAACGTTCCACGCTTCTGCAACTCTGTCTTTCCTCCACAAGCCTCCGCGTCTCCTCCACGAAAATTCACAAGTCCCGGTAAAAATCACCGAACAACTGCTCCAAGCTCCTCACACCCGCGCCGCTCGCCGGATCAACCACGTGATAACACACCTCCTGATGTCCCATAGACTTCACCTCACATGACTCCTCACCGAATTGAGCTCCACAGAACCACAACCTCTCAATCGACACTCCAAAGTAATCGCTCCGAAGCGCTCATCCACATCAAACCCTGGCTCGCAAATGCTGCTGCTGCAAGAACAAAACACAGAACGGAACGAAGACGACTGCCAAATTCCAACCGAACGAAGCAGCATTATCTACTACAAAAAGATCTTTCGTTTCATTCTCTCGATAGGTTTTCGTCCACCCAAACCCGTCTGGAAGTCACGTAGATGTACGAGTGACGTTGATGATCCTGGTCTGACGGCTTTGGGGGGTAGGACCATCGGTGGTTTCGATATACGTGACGGGTAGATATGCGTGGGTTTGGGGGGTGGTGGTTTAGAGGGTTAGTGTGTTGGATGGTGGCGGAAGCGCCATGCAGCTTAGGCGCAAGGAACCACTCCTTTTCTTTTGCTCTCAACTTGTCGCCGATCTTTCCGTTACGCCACCGCTTGTGAAGTTTTTCTCCCTTGCCTTGCCTTGCCCTGCCCGTTCGGGAGGCTGCCCGATGATAGTTCCTCATCTCGGCTAATTTTGGAACGTGGGTTTTCGAGTGCTATTTGGGCGAGATTATTCTCCAATTGGGAGAGTGCCAACAATAATAAATAGAGGAGTAAGAGGTACGTTTTTGAGATATGATATTTGATGTAGAGTGGGACATTATGTATATGGGAGGAGGTTTTGTTTTTTAACCGTTAAGGCGCTCACGAGGCTTTGGAGATTCTAGGAGTGTAATAGGTCATGTAGAACATCATCTACACATATCAAAGTTGTTCAAAAGATGGTCATCAAACTCTGATGAGCATCATGCCCATACATGTACACTATATGTATGGCAGCTTCAAGAAGTCTCCAATATAAGGTAAGCCCCCCAAAATCGACAAGTTAAGGAATGTGCATATATGGAGAGAGGAGATAATTATACTATTATTCTTCAATGATAGCCAATCGAATTGCAATTCCAACCCAAGTGATTTCATATTTTTTCGATGAAAGCTGAAGTAGTTATGAATTTTCAAACTGTGCAGCCATGTGTAGTGGGTGACCAACAGTAGGTACCCCCCATAACCAACGACCAAAAGTAAGGGTCTTGACTCATAGCAAACCTCCATTTGGAGCTCAGTTGGTGGTAATGGGATGGAAGAGGGTTGGATATACCCCAATTTTATATGCGTTTGCTATGGGTTTTTGTTGGTTATGGGGGGCTTACCTTAGATACCAATACCTCAACATGGGGCACATGTTATCATGGCTGCCCTCATGTGCTGTTTCATACTCAAAAGGTATCATGAACAAAGGTTGCTGCAAACTCTATGGCCACCAAGAATGGTACAAACATTTGGCCTAGTTTGTGACATGCATGATTTGAGGCAACCACAACTTGTTTTGACAAAACCAAGTGCGCTTTTGTGAGGTGAAGAGCGTGGCCAATGGAGACTGGCTGATGTGGAGCATTCACAACCCACTAGAGTGCAAACCACTTTGTGAAAGCAACCACAACAGAGTGGAATTTAGATCTGGCTCTACTTTCAGTTTGTGGGGGCCTACCTTGGAAGTTGGAGCCATCATTCCCAGCTTGCTCTCAGTGCTTTTACACAACTCACTTCAGTATCTTCTTTGACTGTAACAGGATTTTCCTCAACTTGGAATGGCATATTCCTCAGGAAACAACATGCCCACCTTTGCATCATAGAAATCAATGGACGAAAATTCTGAATTCAAATATAAAATTGCTTGAGAATGGACATGATGCCTATGTTTTTCATGTTTCCATGTAGAACAGAAGTCTCATGTAACAGTTTTGCACTTGGATATCTCCTACAAAACAAATAACTCCCACTGTCACTTCCTTTCCACTATGGATGCAGCACACAACGTCTGCGATAGGTGTGAGCAATGGCACATGTCAAAACTACAGATGTAACAGCCCCTAATAATGCTAACAAGACAGCGACAATGATGTAATAAAAAGAGACATGTGAGCATACTCAAGCCTTTTGGCATCAAGCTATAACAATCTAACAAGAGTACATGTTCCAAATCACATACCATACTGTTCTAGTTCATGCAGCGAAAAGTGCAGACCTTCACAAAGTAGGAATACAAACAAGTTCCACACAAATGTAGCTCTATTTACTTGGCCGAAAGAAGAACAATGCCTGGGTACTACACGGGAGCAGCATACTAGAAGACAACAGTGTCAAGCATGGTTCCCAAGGTCTGCACAATATTGGAAGACATCAGATTCGAGACGTGCTCTTCTAAGTGCTTCTTCGCATCTTGACGCCCCACATTGGCAATGGCCAGCTTCTCTGGACTGAGCTGGTCTTCCTCCTGCACAGCCTTATTGTACTTGATTGCCAAATCCAACATTTCCTGTAACATCCCACCCAAACAGTTCAATGACGAAGCAACAGTTATGTAAGGCCACAGCCTCGTGACCTTAGACCAACTCCACAACAGAGTCCAAACCATGTAGACATTCAAAACTGCATGACGAAACTTGGTCGCAACCATGTCAAGATTCCAACATTCCGAGAGTAAGAAAATAAAAGTTTAGCAATCGCAAAAACCCGTAAAAAAATAAAAATAAAATTGTAACTAGACAAACATTCGATGCAACAAAGAATACTACTTACAGCCTACGAGATTTATGCTTCTCAATGAAAAGATAAGGGAAACTCTGGAGACACGAAAGTATAGCCTACAGAATGACACTCTGAGCAGTAAACACATTCATTCCCTTCAACAGCCCGAGTTGTAATAAAGTGTCCACTTCCATAAGACCTCACCTTCACTGTAGCTTCATTTGTTTTCCCATGATCGTCATACCGCTGAAGCGTGAGTCCATCAGTCCATTTCTTCTTGTGGAGGTTCAGAAGCATTTTCTCTTCTAATTCATTCTTCCGGTAATTGATTCCAATTGAGTAGTAGTGCCGGTTTAAGCCATGAATTAAAGCCTGGAAAACACCAGCACTAGAAAATTAGGTCATCCAACCAAAGAAAGAATACAAAAATCATCGCTGCACTTACGAAGCAAGTTTCACAGCTAGGTCATGAATGTTCCACCTGAATAGAAGGCTTGTTAAGATGGCCAATGTTGGAAGTGGTCTGCCTGGGCTCCTGCCCCAACATCATTGTCTGAGGGTTGATCAATCGGAAAGCATCTATCACAACCTTCCCCTTCACACTTTGAATTGGATCCACTACTACTGCAACCGCCCTTTGGTTCAAAGCTTCAAAACTCTGCGTGTACACAAGTTTGTGCTTCAGAAACCCTATCAAACGATAAAAACACATCGTTCTCGATTGCTATCACCCATAACTCTGAGGCCGCAATAACTCCACAAATTCATTAACCAAATCTTCTTAATCTATATCAAGGTAAATAACTGCAAGCTGTGTTAGAATCCTTATGTTCTGATATTCACGGGGCTATGCCGTATCATGATATCACAACGAAATCACCATATTTTGTACAAGTTAAATGGCCAAAATACCAGGGATAGGCCAATCAATAACCAAAATGGCTATCAAACAATGAGCCACCAACTCGGCAGATAAAACACAAGAATCCATTCCCACAATACCTGTTGAGTATTAATATCCACGCCAGACAACCAGCAACCAAAACCCGGATGCGAATGATACCAGCCCACCACCATCTCCGGCCTGCCAAGAACAGAGGTACAAACAGATCAGCCATCCCCTCTCGCTGCTCAATTAGCTTCGAATTGTTCTCCACCACCGCTCAGCGAACAGAGCAGTAATACCAATGGATGCGGCAAAACAAAACACAAACCCTACCGGCCAGTTTGCTTGAGCATATCGAGCATTTTCGTCTGAAACACGGGGTCGACCGCTTCGACACTAACCCCTGTTCCGCTCTGCGGCATGGCAAACACATCCACGACGCGAACGGTGTACTCGTCCACGAACTCCCCGAGCATCAGTCCCATCACCTCCATCGGCACCCCAGCTCTCCCTGCAAACACCGACCAAACATCATGAGCAAAAACCAGCTCGAAACCTAACAACACGTCGAAACCCTAATTCCTCAGTTATGACTCGTCTGTCTGTCTGTCTGTCTGTCTGCAGCGGCCTGCGGTTTACCGTGCTTGAGCATCTTGAGGAGCGCCAGCGAGGAGATGTAGACTTGCTCCGACGAGTCCACGAGGGGGGAGTCCGGGTGCGGGCCGCCTCCGGCACCGCCCCCCGCGAAGATCCTGTGCAACCTGGGATCCATGGCGACGACGATCGCTGTGAAATCACAAGTGAGAAGAAACACTCGGAGAGCAAATAACGTGCAAAATAACCTGCTACTCAAGTTCCTTCTGCGTCTATCAAGGCCACTCCGAAGGCCGCCTTGAAATCCTTCCCTTCCACTCCTCACCATACCCGGCGCACATCACCACGCCCAGATACCCGCCCAGATACCACGTCTTGGGTGCTCTCCATACCCGCCTTGGGTGTCTTCAATACCCGTCTAATGACACATCTGATGTTAACCCAACAACCCATAGAGGAGCAAGGCATTTTAGAGGAATCTCTACTCCATTGATTAGAAACTGCCACGATGAATTTTTTGAGAATGTAATCGTAGGATACTCTTATAAACTTATATGACATGATCTGGTAAAAAATTTGTGAATTTCGATTATATGGATTGAAAGGTAATAGGAGCCAAGTGAGAAAAATTGTACCTCACAGGTACATGTGGTCCTTTAAAGGTTAATACCTACGAGGCCCTGGCAAGGTCGATTTTGGTGCTTTTGGTCTTCTAACTCTTTCCACAATTGACCATTGTCTGTCATGTCCTCTGAATTCAGTTTGAGCTCCTCAGTAGCTCTTCAATCTCCAATCCATGCACGTAGTAGCAAACTAGAGTGATTTATGTGAAGCAGGGTCTTGCTGAGATGTATCCACTATGTAGATGATGTTCTGCCTAATCTAATACTCCTGTAGATTCTTCCAGGCTCTTCCTCAACTACAACACCGGTCTTGGTGACACCCACCTTGGTGACAAGGTGGGTGAATTGAGAACTATGTCTCCCTTCTTTGATTAGAAAAGGAACATGTACCTTATGCATACGTAAAGCCCGCACAGTTTTTTTTTAATGAACGTCTATCGGGCATGACACGGTGTGAGGCCCGATTCCCAAAGTTTCGAGGCCTCCCACCCGTAAGAGATCTCTTTAAACCATGTCGACGGATGGTAAGGGAAGGAAGGTGTGGACAAAATCTGGCCCCTATTTTAATGAAAGAGGAGAGCCATGTTTAGACCAAAGTGAGCCTTCAAAGGATACATTGCAACCACATGCTCCAAATTTGGCAAGAAAAATTCCAAAAAAGCTCTTGGACCCCTAAAATTAAAAGGCAAGAAAAAAGAGGCATACCCCTAGCCTACCCTCCGTGATATCTATCTACATGAAATAAAGAGATCCGCTCGTGAGGCCCATTGTACTTGAATGGGAGGCCCGCCGTACTACCTCCACGATCATGGGACATGTCAAATTTGATAGAAAAAATCCTTTGGGCTTTATACAATGTGAGGCCCCATTCGTGGGGCCTCATATTGTACATACAATACGGTAACATTGAAATTGGCGTTTCAGCAATTCCAGGGATAGTGTTCCACACTGCTGCCAACTTTGACACCCTCCTAAGGGCTGAAAATTTGTTACTTTACCATGAAGATTTGGGGACAATATCATCTCTATGTTGACAACATGCGTATCAAATTTCAAGTCTAGTAGATTTATACAATCAAAGATATGCAAGATTTTCCAAATGGGGTAGCTGTGACAAGTTGACCAGAACTATGAAGAACGAGCTCATGTGCTACTACATGAAGAAAGAGCTCCCCTCCAAGAAACCAAGTTATATCCCTTACACCACTGCAGAGTATGACGCATTTGCGGCGGAGAGGAAGATTTCTCGGGTTGAGCTTGAGATGTGAGTCGACAAGGCGTTGGGGACAATTCGTGGACAGAGGTGGCTGGAGGAGCGCACAAAGGGCATGAACAAGGCATAAGGTGGAGGCACCACTAATCGTCCCTTTAAGCTATACGGACCAGATCTGAAGTCACAAAAATCAAGCAAAAATGTCACCAAAAAGACAAATGAAATTTATGAATATGGTGCAAAAACCACAATTTAATTCCAAGTGACCAGGCGGCAATAATTCCTCAAAGTCAGAACTCATGTCTCACCACTTTCCATCTGACAGGTGCTTCATAACCGCTCTTGATGTCACTGTGATCCACCTTAGCTAAGAGCCAATCTCACTTGGACATGTATCACTGTTGCTTTGCACTAGGAGTGGGAGCTGGTGCATTGGGGAACGGTTGCAGGTGCTTTTTCTTGGAACGGAACTCGGGGAGGGACGGTTTGTGGTGCCTCTACCTTATGACTCCAATGACTGTCTAGAGGTAGTGCATAAACTTTAGGACAGCCACAACCATCACAACCACAGCCATTGAGTTATTCCTTGTATATGTCATTGCTAGTAGTTATTGTTAGTAGCCGTTGCTCGTCATGTGATGTATTCAATATTGGGATGGTCATGTGATAAATCATGACTACCATCTCATTCTTTGGTCATGATATGTACTTTGCTAAAGTATTCTTGGTCATGTCATTTGAGTTTTTGTGAGTGATGGTGATTGATCCGGTTGCAAAATCTTACATTGTTATTTTATTGTTTTTTAATAAATAAAAATTGCATTTTTTTTGTTGATAATATCACATCCTACCTCAAATGTGATATTATCAAAATTGTCACACCTTGATAATATCACACTTTTTGATGAAACGGAGGGTGTGATATTATCAAGGATAGCCTGTACTGTACAGTACTGTATATGCAATGTTTGGTGTAGTAATGGTATCTTCAAAAATTAGAAAAAAGGGAAAAGAGTGCTCGGCCAATGATTGCAGACCTACCTACACCAAAAGTAAAAGCTACTTCCTTACAAGCACTTGCACACCTCAAAACATAACATATGACAAACTCTAGCACACAGAAATTGTTGTGAAACAATCTCCAGTGACCACAATCTTGTCACACACGCACAAAATGTCGTGAGAAAACACCTCGATCCAAGTGACGTGCACAAAAAGGCTTTGGGGCATGGATTAGGGTTTGGCGCTCACGGAGATCGAAGGAGCGATGGCGATGGAGGAGGTGGGGACGAGCTATGGGTTTCCCGGGGGAGGTGGGGCTGCTGCTGGGCCGGGGGGGCTGTCCCTGGAGAAGCTCTACAGCCAGGCGCGGCGGGCGCTGCTGATGGTGCGCGACGGGCTGGAGCGCCTGGAGCGGCTGGAGTCGCTGGGGCAGCAGCCGGGCAGCGCGCGGGGGGCCGTGGGGGGCGACAGCCAGGCGGGCCAGCCGGGGCTGGTGGACAGCCTCAAGAAGGAGATCGCGCAGCTGCAGGGCGCCAGCGGCGAGATGGACCGCATGTGGCGCAACCAGGTGCTGGCCAAAGGGCAGCGGGACCTCTGGAAGCGCCGGGTGGAGCAGGTCGCGGAGGAGGTGGACTCGCTCAAGGCCGGGTTGGATCGCTATCTGTTGAACCAGCACCGGCGCCAGGTCGAAGCGCAGGAGCGGGCCGAGCTGCTGCGGAGGACCAGAGGCGATGGCTCGCACATCTTGCAGGTAAAATATATTCCCGTGTGCTGAAAGTGTTTGCACTAATGAATTTGCTCTCTGTTGATGCTTAAATTGGTGTAGTTAAGGCCCAGGGAATTACTCATGTGGTTGAGCTCCTGATGCCCAAATTTGCGGAGTATAAGGGCCTGATTGCAGACTTATGTATTTCGTAAGCTCCTAATGCTCACATTTGTTTAGTTCAAGGGCTTGTTCCATGTTTCCGTGCACCACAGGACCTAGCACTTTCAAGATAGGTCACTCTCGAAAATGAATAGTCGGTCATGCAATGAGAAGATTATGTTCGATTTTCAGTGTTA
Organism: Bryoerythrophyllum caledonicum; assembly: GCA_963971425.1. Taxonomy (NCBI): domain Eukaryota; kingdom Viridiplantae; phylum Streptophyta; class Bryopsida; order Pottiales; family Pottiaceae; genus Bryoerythrophyllum; species Bryoerythrophyllum caledonicum. The sequence continues at coordinate 6,527,195 of OZ020520.1, forward strand.
GCTTCTCTAATCATACTTGTAAGGTGACTGTGCAAGTGACACATTGTATTGAAGTACCTCGTATATGGTTTAGATCATCTTTAGAGTCTGTCCCATGGGTTGGGCTTTTGTACACAATCATGGAAACAAGGGGGGAGTAAACCCGAATAACCACACATTCAATCTTCAAGTTGCTAGTGACATGGTTTACACCATCTTCTTCACTTCACGATCACTTATGATTAAACTAATCTGCACTATGGGATCTGGTATGAGTACATAGTTTTGGAGACATGTATGACGGATGCTCTTGTGTTTCTGATAATTCATTGCGTGATGGCTTTGTAGGTGCATGATGATGAGATGCAGGCGCTGCAATCTGCGAAGAACTCGTCACGGATGTTGGAGGATGCGTACGCCACGGGAGTGGCCGTGCTGGGGCAGTATGCAGTGCAGAGGGACCGCCTCAAGTCGGCGCAACGCAAGGCGTACGATGTACTCAACTCTGTAGGGATGGGCAACAGGTTGATGCGGGTGATCGAGAGACGGCAGAAGGTGGACCGTTGGATTGCGTATGGGGGCATGTTTGTTACCGTCGTCATTCTTATCACTGTTATCAGATGGCTACGGTGAAGTACTATGAGACTTCAAGCGATGCCATTCATTCTTCTCGGTATGTAATACGTGCCCCATGTATGGTGCTGTTATCATTCTCTGCAGCAAGTTGAGGAGTAGTAGATCAGCCTTCGAATTCACCTTTTAGGTCCATTGCGTGAAAGACCTTTCACCCTTAAACGTCATGTTAGGTGTATTTTTTTCCTTTTTGTACTCGAAACCAATCAAATGAGAAGTTGAAGTTCAATGTAGTTTTTCCATGTATGGTGCTGTTATCATTCTCTGTAGCAAGCTGGGGAGTAGTAGAGCGGCTTTCGAATCTATTGCCCTTAAACGTCATGTTAGGTAAGATACGGTGTTATTTTTTTCCTTTTTGTACTTGAAACCAATCAAGTGAGAAGTTGAAGTTTAATGTAGTTTTAGTGAGGTGTTTTGGAGTCAAATACGTGTATCTCCATGGGATGTGTGGGGTTAAAAATGCTTGTGTCAGTTTTTGGAGGCAGGAATACATTGGTTGCTCAGTAAGCTTGGCTGCACCTGATAGTTTACTGTGTGTGAAGGAGTTTGTAGAAGATCTCTGCTCTAGAAGTTATATAGCACGAGTTCTGATTAGTCGAGATTAGCATGAATCAACAAGAGTGTCTGATGTGCTTCATTGTTTCCTCTGTTTTGTTGTGAGGGCTTTGTTTGCATTATTTGCTTGCTTGCCCATAGACCTTGGAAGATGAACTTTGACTTGTGTGAATTGAGAGTACTGTATTTCTTTAACCTATTTGCTTGTCAGCAACCTATTAATAAGATTGTATATTAGAAAGATGGTTTGCAAATAGGTTAACCCTTAAACGTCGGGGCGACCAAAATTTGGTTGATGAACGGATGCAAAACGCCCCAGATGAAAAATCATTAAATTCAACTCTTGTTGGGGAGAGTTCATTGAATGTGTAAGTAATAAATGATGATGAAACTTGCCTCATTAAAATAGTCATGTTTTATCTAGAGAAGAAAAACTTTGTGACATGGATCATAATGTTGTGAATTTTAGAAATTTCTAGCTTTTGATCTAAATCTGAATATGATTCATTCACATGATACTTTTTGAATTTAAGTCTAACTAATGGAACAAAGCTTATGATGTCTAGTTTCCAATCCATTTTGAAATTTTGGAAAATACATAAAATTGAATAAGTCATTGTCATTTGGACTTTGGGCCTGTAATTGTGGTTGACCAATTTTCTAATTTTAGCTGAATACGGAAGTTTCATTTACACTACAAATTTTGTCCCTTTAATGTACACCTTATGTGGAATTTTCAGATTTTTTTAGCATACTTTGTGTTTAATATACATTTTCTTCACTTTTTCTTCAAAAATCAAAGTAAACTCAAATTTTCAACAAAATAATTGTGATTTTTGTGACATGAACCAAACATGTGATCTCATCTTTGAAAATGAATTAAACAAATTCCCACTTATTTTTAATAAAAAAATTAAAGCACATAGTTGTATGGAAATTGAGATTGATGCCATTTTCATTGGCTCTGTCCTTTAAGGGTTAAAGAAGTACAAGTTCTCATCTTTCAACATGTGCATATATCACAATCAAATAGAAGTTCATGGACTCATGGATGGTGGTTATATCATTCTTAAATAAGTCAGTACAAGTATTCTACATTTTTTTAATATTAGTGTTTTTCATTAAGTCATATTGAAGGTAGAAAGAGAGGTTAAAATTGGGTTTGGGGTTTAAAATGGGCCAACAAATTTATATCTATGCTATATTGAAGATAAATATATGCTCTCTTTAAATCTCAAAACCCAATTTTAATCTATGCTCTCTTTGAAGATAAGTTAATAAAAGCTCCAATCAATCAAGGAGAATTGGTCATATGGTCAAATCTAACACATATAGAGATCAAAAAGTGGTTACAAGTTAACCTTTAAAAATAACTTAATATTTTGATGTTAAAAATCATCCAAATCTATATGTTATCGAGGAAAAAAGATAGACAAAAAAATCATCCTCAATCATAGGATCATCATTTATATCAATATAATTCATTTTTTTTAGAATTAATAAATTTTGATCATACAAATTCAAAGCATGTAGTGTCTAAAGTAAAATAAATGACTTCTTTTTCTATGCAGAAAGGATATGTAGATATTTTCTCCGTGCAACATCTAAATTTATTACCTTCATGATTCACATGAAGTAGTGCCATGTACACCAATTATTAACCCTTTAAGGCCAATGAGCTTTTTTAGCATGTGAGAATCTACGAGTGTTTGAGATCATGCAAATGATATCTCCACGTTCAATACATTTTGGCACAAAAAACTACAACTCTACTTCACGGAAATCACTGTAGCTCACCGATGTTTGCACCAATTTTTGTGGCGATGGTCTCAACAGATGCTCATCTTCCTCCACCTTTATGCCCTTGTTTGAATTCTTTATGGAGGTGGCTTGTAGCGTTTGCTATAGAAAGTGTTGTGTCAAAATGATCCAAAGTGGGCTTTTGGCCTTAAAGGGTTAAACATAGAATTGGGGTCTTACATTTTTTTGAAGAAAAATTTACAAACACTAGAGGTTTAATTTTTTTAATTTTTTTAATTTTTTTGTAAAAACAATTCCATGTAGTATGCTAAGCTAATGGTCTAAACAAAGCTTTATAACTTATCTTGTAATTGAAGAATATTATAATTTTAGAAATGAAGAGCTCCATTTATTATGTGACAAACGCATCTTCTTGGTTTCTTGTCCAACACGGTGCGGAAATCTTGAACTTGCCTTTGAATTCGACTAAAAATAGCTTTCAAAGTACAATTTTGTAGAAAGAAACAAAATTGTAATGGTAGTATAAGGTCATAGTTTAAAATTTAGAACTGATGAGAGTCAATTGAATTTCACTTAGAATAGTATTATAAAGTTTTGAATTCTCTTTATAATGGAAGGTCAAAATTCTTCACATTAAATAATCAATAGTTAGATTTGAGCCTTAGAATTTATTGTAGCTTATATTTTCCTTTAAGATTCCTAATGATAAGTTATTATGAATTGTTGGTTATTAAGTTATGTAGTTATGTGAGCTTTCATAATTTAAAACTAAAAGCGTTTAAAATCCAACACATGTAACTTATAATATATACTTACAAGAACCATTTTTCAATCATTTATACTTGTTATTACAAAATAGACTCAGAAGGGATAATATTTCAAATGCCAAAACTTCAAAAACATCTTCTACTTGAAGTTCTTCATAATGACTCCATTGATATTTATAATGATATTATATGTAATGTGATTCATTGTGTGTTATGTGTGATGTGAACAGTGATGCATGTGACACATGTGATGTCATTGTAGCATATAACACATAAAAAATCTTGAAAAAATGTGGCTTGTCAAGTTTGCCATACGATTATAAGAGGTCATCTATGTGATACAAGGTTGGGGAAGAATAAAGGAAACTTCATATTGATGATATTATATATCCATCTTGTATTAATTTAGATGTTATAAAGAACCATAAATGCATCGGACTAGTATTCTCTTTCAAAGGTTTAATACCTCTTTAGTTGATGTGTGAAAAGTAGGAGGCCGTGGAAGTAGATTTACTTTGAGTGTTTTGCCATTCTTGACCACTCTAATGGAGATTTGGTAAACAATGTATTCATTATAATTACTAAATGGTTAATCTAAAAAGATAGACCTAGCTTTAATGAATAACAATAATTACCATAGTACTATAAGAGGATCGATGATACCTATGGAGCAATACTAAAGAATAAAATAGTTAACTCCTACAAATAAAAAGTCTAGATTTTTGTTTTCCAACTACAAATGGATGAAAAGGTACTTCATTCAATGAGGAATGATAAAACATTATGAAAAAAATTACAAAGATTATATTTTAGACAACTCAACTACAAATTTACTTTAGTAGCAACTAATGATGTAGAAAAAGAACAACTTCTACGAAACTAATAGGAATTTGGTCTTCCATGGTTTTATCCATTGTTTTAACTAATCCAAAGCATCTCTTGTCAAAAAACCTTGAGAATGCAAATCAACAACTTGTGAATGCGAAAAACACGGCCTCCTACTTTTCACACATCCACGGCCTCCTACTTTCACACATCAACTAAAGAGACCAAATTTCTACTAGCCAAACCACAACAAATCTAGAACCTCAACCTTTATGCAAAGATCCTAGCACCTCACACATAAACTCTAGTCAAATTCTCTGACAATAAACTTGCCAGCACCTAGCGGAATCAAAGAACAAGTGTCAAGTGACTCATAAATTGATTAAATATTCCCGACTTCATTGCGAGCACTATCCTCTCGAATCACTTCATGCAACGACGTCTTTTAGAAGGAACCCAAGCGGTTGACAACATGAATCCTAAAACCGACTTACGAAAAATGGTAGAAATGCTACATCCTGCATTTCAAAAGAGGTTGGTAAGATATTCAAGCACATACGAGGTGGATATACTTAGGTGATACCCGAGATACCTATGTGGTATCCATGGATATCATCTCAATAAGTGGCTAAATACTTATAACACTGGTCCGCATTCTAACAAATGTTTCTAATTTCTTACAATGTACTAGAATACCCTATGCCATGGTCGCTTTTGTACATAATTAATTCAAAATGGAGAGTTGTCCAAAATTTTGGAAAATATGAAGCTTTTGTCCAGGTGCTTACCCATGCAATGTCAAGGTGCTACCTCTATAATACCTAGGTGATACCCATGTAATACTTAGGTGATACCCACTCTGTCCAAATCACCGTGTCAAAGAAAAATAATTCTTTCTACAGTCGAGGTGTTGAAAGCGACCACTAGGTACGGTAATAGCAGCCAGGTTTTCAACCATGTCAGCTGATGCCTCTGTGATACCCTTCCCTACCCGGATGACTCTGAGGTGGAGACCAACCGGGTATTCCCGGGTGTCGGAAGTCTAGTATCACATAGACATCAGGCGAGAAGTGCACAGTGGCAGCCGCTCTGCGTTACTAGATCAAGTACCCGTAGACCGCGATCGTCACGCGCTGACGCTGCGGATCACGAGGGATGGAATATCTAAATGCCCCGCGACGTTAAAGTCCACGTCTGAGCCCGCAACGTCGCAGCCTTGGCCTGCGAGAGTAAGTATTGAATTCCAGTCTTCATCATTCGCGTCGTCACTCTTGACTCGGGATGCACGTCCGCGAGATCCAGGCCTTCTTATCCAGGCCGCTGCACGTTCCTGCCCCCTTTCGACACATTAATATTCAAAGGTCGCGGCCGGGTCCCGGTGCACCGAAGTTTCAGATCCAAGTACTCAGCACGCGCCTGCTCGACGTCGTCGTCATGTATAAGTACGTCGCTTGCAGCAGCGGCTACACTCCTCGTCAAGCTGTGCACCGGCACCGCTCCAGCTGCTTGCATCCATGCATCGATTCAACTTTGCAGATATATATTTATATATGCATGCTTGTCCACACGTATATGCAACTTGTATGGACAGAGTGAATCATCTAGTTTGAATTCCCAGCTCTGTCATGTCACTAACTTGACCCCAGCAGGGTTGTGGGAGCTGTCTAGTGCTTCCTGTCCGAGGCCAGGGTCGACTGGAGTGAGCACTATGTCCATTACAGTTGCATATTTGTGTGGATGGCGTACGTACTTCAGATGATATTATTGCTAGCTTCAAGTAGGAGTGACCTCACTGTTGAGTTTCCTATCCGCCCCGGCGGCTGGAGGCAATGATATACTAATGTACTGGCCTTGTTATCGGTGCAGCTTAAGCTTTAGATTTCAGCTGCAAATTATAGACTGAGTTACCGGATATCAGTTCCAGCTACATGATGATGTTCAAGTCATCTTTGCAATGACGTAGTACAGTTTAAGAGCCTTGAATGATCAGCTTCTTTTCCTATTTTATATATTTTTTATTTCTAGATAACCGTGCATCTTAGACTAATTCCTCGACTCATCAGCGATCGTAATTCAGCTGAGTATTATCTACTGTTAACTGTAACTAAGAATTATTGCTTCAGAATCTGGATCGTGAGGAGAGTCTAGCACCATTGCTCCTTGTTTATGGTTTCAGCACTTCTTATGATGGAACTTACAACATACACCACACACTGTACTCAAAATGTACTCAATCCATAAGTCAATACTAGTTAGGAAAGGTAGTATCAAAGTTATAAATATCTGTTCTCTAGGTGATAATTAGAATATAGAGGTTACATATTTGGACTCCATGACAATGTGCTCTTTAGGCTATATATTGTCTTTGATGTATGTTTTGTATATTATATTTGTCAAGTCTAATATAGCACTAATTACAACGTGTTTGCTAATATTTCTCTAGTATAAGAGAAGGTCTTTAAGATAATTGTTTTACTGTAGGTATGTGTTCAATGATGATTGATATTTTTTTAGATGAGTTGATGGAAGAACGTTTGATGGCTCTAAATTACAGCTGGAATTTACGGTTATGGTAATATTTTTAATTTAGAATATGCTCCACTTATGTACAGTACAGTGTCACTTGAAAAATCTTTAGCTACTTTTAAGGACATATATGACATTGTATCCCCAATCAATAACATGTAAATGGTTTTTTTAGTACTAATATCATGTTCCAATTGACATGGTGTTTTTAATTCTACATAGTGTAAACAATGTAGGTAGAAAAAATGGATAAAGTTATTGGCTGCTTTTAAAAGAAAAGATTCCCACTTTGAAACAATTATAGGATAATGGAAAGAATTTGATGGTTCCATATGTTTTAGATTATATTTAAAAACTTGGAATATTAAATAGTTTTTGGATCAATATTCTTGAACCAAATAGTATTCTATCTATCTCTATACATTATAGAATTGGTTTCCATCTGTTCGTGCGTGCAATCAAGCTAATCTAGTTTTTTTGGAAGTTTTCCTACTTTTGCTTTGATACTTTATTTCAATACTTTTACATTGATGCTATATATTGCCTGGTTAGGGACGATGGAGTTTTACTTATATATACATAGTATTTATGAAAATAGTACATATACATATGTGGATAAGTTAAAAATGCTCAATTTGGATAATATTTGAGTGAGTTGTGCTCTTTAGAAAGTTGCTATTATGATACTTTGAGAGCTCTTGGCGGACCTTTGACGATTATTTCTAGACTTAGTCAAATATCCATTTCTTAAATTTAATAACCTACATATTTGTTTTTTTCTATTGAAAAAGATGTCATTTATGACATTCATTGAGACATGTGACATTCTCACAAATGTCATTTAACAATTTTCATCAAATATTTAAGTTTTCTTTTAAATTTTATTATCTTAGCTTTGAAATGATATAACACATAGATAACAACAATAAGTTTTTAAATCACAAAAACAAGAAATTCAAACTTATTTAACCCTATAGGCACCAAATGTCTTTTAAAGAAATTTGCAAGCTAAAACTTTGAAGAGCCATTTTTCCTTCAAGAATTGTTGATATGCAATGAAATTTAATGGATTAGATCTTCTGAAATTCTAGTCTAGATTATTTCTTAAAAACCTCAGGTCAATCAAAGATGTTGTGAAAGAAATTTGCAAACATTTTACTATTCACGGTCCAGATCAATTTCTATTTCTTTTGTGAAAATTTGGCAGTTTTTGGACAATGCAAAAGCCATTTATGCTTACGTAAACATTTAAGCATGAAAATTGTTTTGTACAAACATGATTTTCTATACAGTGGTTTAGGATTTTATAGTTGGAAGTTATTCTCTTAGAAAATATATATTTGTAAAATTTCTATTCCAAAGTGCCAACAACCAAATCTTAAGACAAAACTTTACACTTGAACATTATGATTCTCCAATATATCTAATTTAATGAATCCAAGTTTGATACACATCTCTCTATATAACAAAATATCACTCTATATTCATCTCGTGAGCGAAATCTATGTGATAACCAAACATGGTCTCACGCTAGGATACGGTATTGTACCGGGACATGGTCTCACACCATGATAGTGTCTTAGGCTAGGACATGGTCTTGGTTAACTGCCCTTGTTCTGTCAAGGACGACGAGAATCTACACTTGTAACTGATAACAAGTTTACTACTAGTTTATAGAGTTTAGTATTTGATATAGAATTTCTCGTTATACCTACAACACTTTAAAGACAATGATGTTTGTAAGTGAAAATTCCTTGGGCCTTTAGGAATCAATATAGTTTGCTTTATTTGATAATGATGATGGAAAGAATCATTCAAAAGGTATTGAAATTTGATTAATTTAAAATCAATCACATGATCTTTTGGTATAAATAATAACGAAATTTAGAATATAATTTTTAGAAATAAATAATTTGGAGGTGATTTTATGAAAAGAAAAAAGATTCTATGCTTTTCAGATAATACAATTTAAATGATAGACGAGTTAGCACTTGCAGCCAACACACTATGGATGTAGGCAATGATTTAAATAGACAAAGAATGTTTTACAATACTTGTTATTTTATTCCTCCAAGATACACAGTTCTAGTGATTCCATTACCTGTGACAATAAAAATAAATGTCACAATATAGTTGGAATAAGCATTCCTTGTAAATTTGAAGTGAAAAGCAATTTGAGATGAGCAATTTGACGCCAATTCTTTACTAAATCATGCTAAAATACAAAAAACAAAAATATTTTTCTTCAACAAAAATAAATCGACGTTCAAGGGTGAACAATCCTGTTGTGGTGGTTATCAAATACACGTATTCATACAATTGAATACATATATATTGGGATTTAGTTGTGGTACACATTGTTGTTGATGGCACATTTATTGTTGATTGCAGTTTCTCTCTACCTCATCCAATCATATAATCGAGCATATTCAAAATAGAAATACATATATTACCCCCTTTGGTAACCAACCAAAACCAGTAACCGGCAGCTATAAAATTGGAGTATATCCAACCCACTTCCACCCCAGTACCACCCATTCTTTTCCTATTAGTCAGGACCCCAAGTTACTCTTAGCCACCGGCTAAACATGACAGCACCATGAAAACTTACAACTAAATACTTTTCATCAGAAAAATCTGAAATCAATTGGGTTAAATCTACAATTCTATTCTATCACCGAAAAATAAATCCATGATTCTTTCCTCTCTCCATATATGCACATTGCTTACTTGTCGGTTATAGGGGGCTTTACCTTATAACCTTGATTGGAAACAGGTATTTTCTCGTCCTTCACTTTCGTCGCCGTTGTCGAGTTGTTGAGTTGTGGCTTTAATGAGGAGTTGGGCATATTCTTCTTTTTACTAGGGTTCAGGGTTTAGGGTTTCGAATTTGGAGGGTCGGTACTTTTACGTAGGAGATTTTCGACCCGGCATTTTGGGTTTGGGTTTGCGATTCTAAATGGGTTCTGTATCTTGACCTAAAGGGCGCTAGAAACTGAGCTGTAGTTGTATTCGGTGCAGGGCCTCTTAGACGATGAGAGGTTGTTTAGATGCGTTGTGATATTCAACATCAGGTGACTACCTTGACGAATTTCAGGAAGATTTATTAGAAGCAATGGGGGGCGGTTCTTTTGTTTCGTTATTGAATTTCTCATCAGCTGTTTGGCTTTTGCAGTGGGAGTTGCCTGATGGCTGATAAGCATGAGCTTGTCTCCATGAGCAACGTCGGAACACATCAAGACGGCAGCAGCGTACTGACGCCAAGTCTGTGGGCCGGTGCTGCTGCGAGTCAGGTTTGTGAACAAGGCTCCCCGGTGGAATGAATTGTTTCCCTGTTTCTAGGAATTCCCTGTTTGAGTGCGTGCTACCGTTTGCAGGCGATGGCAGCTCGTATCCTGGCGAAGAGGGGCGACGGAGGTCCATCAATGCCTTTGCGGGCGTTCTCGATCGCATCTTTACTGCTTGGCGCTGGCTTCTGTGCCATGGGCGGTGCTCTCTGGGCAACTGGAATTCGCGAGGTGAGATCTTCCATCTTTGTTTGCAAATACTACGTCACTTTAACCCTTAAAGTATGGTCTGTGGGGGACCCTATACAGTATTAAAATGTTAGCACGACCAATACACCAATTTGCAGTGAAGATTCTTCAACCAACATCTCTCATTTGGAGGTCATTTCAATCAATTTTGAACCTCATCATGTGCAAACACAACACCATACATATAGAATAGATGACCATTTTGCAACTTCTCCAACAAATGGAGTAGGTGCAATTGAATGATCTGAATCTGAAATGTCATGTGTCAACAAAAAGACTAACTTTTGTAGCTATTGTATACATCAATTCTTACACCTTGTATGTAACTCATCAGTGGTTGCAACCCAAATGTGGGTTCTCAGACCTGGAAGGGTTAAATTGCGCGCCGTAAACCCTAAATCTACCCTAAACTCTAACCCTCTTCAGAGAGTGTGCCCTTCGCTCGTGCAGGTGGAGGATCTGAGGAGCATGGGTCGAACAGTTCGAAGTGCCTTTGGGAAACCGCCCCGAACACACGCCTAATCGTTCGTTTCGATCGTATAATTCTGGTCTCAGACTTGGTGGCTCTGGGAGATGAGCTGCTCAAGTTCTGCGTTGCATCATTCTTTTAGCCTGCTTGAAGCTATAATCTCAAGAGTCAATGACTAGCACTCCGAACAGCTTCAACATCGAGTTATATTCACTGACAGGCTCACTGGTGCTAGGGTCAGATCACATCACCGGCACTAGGAAGGAGGAGGCAGGGCCACATCTGTGTTGTAGAGAGGGGTTTTCATGTTATGGATGAGGAAAGAGAGTTGCTAGTGCAGGTTTGATGCTGGAGGGGGGCATCTCGTGTGGAATATTTTGCCATTACAGTCAGTTCCCTCTGCAACAAGCATTTTTGTTAGAACAGTATTTCATTATATTAGTTAGCTCTCTGTACAATTCGTGTTTGCTAACAGTCAACTCCCTCTACAACAACCCAAGCCGATTGTTATACATAAAATGGCTTGTTGTTGTTTTTTTTAATTTAAAAAAATTAAAATAGATCCTTGGTTGTAAAGCTTGAAAGCATGTTGACTCAATATTTCACCCGTATGTTACCAATTCTTGTGCAATGCAATTTGAAAAAATTTCTAGTCCTTCCACACTTAAATGATGACATAAAATGAATTTGCCAGAGGTTTCAGTGAGTCCAGTGGGCTCGGATTCATGCCCATTGGGCCAACATTTGTGGTAGGTTCTAAGACCAAATTTTGGGCCTAGTTCCAAGACAGTCTATTCCTATCACTGAAGTTTTCCTGAGTGAAAAGGGGTGACTCATAATATATGATTGGATGTTCGTACCACTACTAAAGCATCCCATTGAACTTTTGAAGAATCTATTCATGAATTGTAGACACTATTCGTGGAAGGGAATTTATAATGCTGAAATTTTTATTTTAGCATTTTGCATTATTTATTCAGATTTCTTTATTGAAATTTTGGATTCTATGATCTAAATCTGTTGAGAGACACCCTTCCCTCGAGACAAGAGACCAGTGCCATGTAAGATGGAAGAGTCTTACTAGAGCCCACCAGGGTCTTGCTTAGAGTTCTCCAAAAAAGTTTCATGAAAGTACTTTAGCGTTCCGACATAAAGAGGGCGACTTGGCTTGGAAAAGGTGTGAGGAACTGTTTGTCAACTCTCAAGAATTTGGATATGGGAGAGATTTAATTTGCATTGGGTAGGGCCAGATCTCCCTATTTACCCAGGTCAAGCATTGCCAAGCCTCAGCCTTGGGTGGGTCTATTTTTCTGGCCTTTTAACTTTCGGGGCTCTAGAGGCTTTTTTTGGAGAAAAAAAATTCCAATTTTGGGGCCTGCGGCTATAATTTACCCTCGGAGGCCCTTCCTCTGATCAAATAGGCCCCTCCTCCAACATAAAAATAGGGGCCGGTTATGTCCCTACCCTCCCCCACCCTCCCAAGCCTGAGGCTTGCTGCAACGCTCAACTGGGGTATTTAGGCACATCTGGTAGGGCCCAAAAACATTGATTGCTATTACTACTCATGCATTTTCATTGGTGGAAAATATGAGCATGAAATTCCTCATCATGTTTGACTTCATGGATTCTAGTTTTATTTAAATCTAAAATTTTACAACTATGTATAATTTTGCACTTGAATTTGACAAATCCTATAAAATTTTCATAGCACAAATATATTATTCTCTCCAACAAAAAAGACATATTAAGTTTGTTCACTATTTAGATCTTAGATCCAAAAGTGATTTTTCTATATAGAAAATAAAATTGCTTTCTCCAATATACTACTACTTTCTATACCCCAAGTCATTGCAAGTCTATTTTTTGTATCCTAGACACCTCCATTACTTGTGATTCTTGGCATGCACTGACCTAACACAAGATAGAACATGGATTTATGCAATATGTAGTAGGAAAATATTCCGTTATCTCAAGTCAAAGTACACTAAAATTGTCCGTACAAGGAAGAAAAAAACCTAACTGCACCCTTCAAATGCATGTAATTTACAATTGGTACAATTTTTAAGTGTCTCCTTGTATTATTGTACATGATGGTCACTTTTGGCACCTACCTACCAAAGTATTTATTTTTCCAAATTGCAATGGTTCGAACACAATGGGTATCGACCTATGTATTACATGGAGATTATCTAGGCATTACATAGATATCACGTTGATATCATGTAGATATTACTACGGCGTTACATAAGTATCACCTATACAATTCTCTTGAATTTTCCGAAAAACTTAGACATTCTCTATTATAAGTTAATTATGTACAAAAGTGACCACTACACAAGGTAGTTAACTTGAAGATCCTAGGGCTCAAGATAGTAAAACGTTCTTTCAACTAGTCTTGTGATGTCTCATCTTATTATAATAAATTGAAATCTAGATTTTTTATATGGTTTTAGAATCAAAACTTCCCTGTAAATTTTTTATAGAAAATTATTATTCTTATTTAGAAAATTTACATATTTAAATGACTCTTTTAGAATTTTGACGCATATTCAAAATTACCATCTCCAGAATATATTGAAAATTTTCTTGCAATTCTTATTTATTCATTATATCATTTTCTAACTTGATGCTCTTTTAACTTTCTCTATATGAACCAAAATTATTTAGCACACCCTAACAATGTGTAATAATGAAATTCTATTAAACACTTCCACCTTGTCTTGTTAAATTCAAATAGTAATTTGGTTTTACATCAATCCTTAGATTCCTAAGAATACTCTCGGAAGACTTTTGAAGGTTTGGGCAAGTTCCTTTAGTGTCAATTCATATTATTCTTCTTTGAAATTTCTAGTGTCTATGAACAATACTAAAAGCTTTATAAGATTACAATTTTTTTATATATAAGAGTACAATATTGTACAATATGTTTTATTGTAGAGGTGAATTTTTTCAAAAATTATGCTGCCCAAAGCAGATTCTTAGGGAGGGCTAGCAGAGGGCTAGCAGGCTGGGCATTTTATTGTAGAGGTGAATAGTACTACTGTGGAACTTGAATAGTTTTGTAGTAGGGCTGAATAATGCAATTTTTTGAGGGGAACAGCAGTGTAGTCAAGTTTTTGGCAACCCTCATTGTTTTTATTTAAAAACACATAGAAATTAAGGATTTCATTTTTTCAAGAATATATGTTTCCCTTAATAGAGTAAGTTATAACTATTCCATCCTCTACTTAGATTTAGATCCGACATCTTTTTAAACTTAAAAAATGAAATTGCTTTCCTATGTAAATGGCTACTCCTGTAACCCTAATCACGATAAGTCCAAGTTTTAAAAAAATCTTAAACAGCTCCATTACTTAAGAATTTTTGGCATGCAATGACCGTACAAGGTAGAACATAGACCCATAAAATTGATGCAATGTATAGTGGGAAAATATGCCATCATCTTGAGTTAAAGACTTAAAGTACATCGACGTTGTCCACGTAGGGAAGAAAAAAACCATATTTCACTCTTTAAATGCATGTATCTTATTATTCCTGCGGTCAAAGTTTTCAAAACTTTTTGGGAATCATCTTGTTGAAGTTAATTAGAAATTCCTATGGTAAAAAATAATAATAAGTTTGCTTAGATTGATTTTGCAACATCTCATCTTAGAGAGGCACTTTTGGAGTGGTTTTGATGAAACAAAGCTGGGAATTTAAAGGTTAATGTCTTTATCTTTTATCTTTATTTTTTCCTTTATTGAATATATTTATATATTATTTTATAATTCGTTATCATGATATATTTATTTAATAATTATTATTTTAAAAATCTATTTATGTCCTTATTAAATTATTAATTTTTATTTATTTTTATTGTTGATTAGCAGTGATGCAATGTTTTGTCACGTGATGCATGCTATAAAATAGCTGCTCATCTTTTCAAACAACATAAAACATAAGACTGTTTATAACTTTATTGTAAACCATGTAAGGCCTTATTAAGTTTTTATATGTAGAAACTAACGTAAAAGTATAATATTCATACAAGTTGAGGCTTGTGGCAGCATGAAAATGAAGCTAGTGATTAAAAAGTAGAAAAATAGTTCTTATTTATTAAATTTTAATGAATTTATTTATTTGATATGATTATAATTATTTTAGTAAAAAAACTTGTTGAAGTGAGGACTATGGTCTATCATACACTGAAACCTCGAAGTTTGTTATTTGGCGCCTTAGATTAAGTTCCAAAGATTTGCTTTTGAAAGGTACCATGGAATAAATCCCTCACATTACACAATGTGCCCGTGCGCATGCCTTCTAAGAGTCTTCTACAAACAAAGGAAGTCTAGAATATGTTGCCGTAATGATGTTATGTATTCCATTTGCCGTTTTTGAGTAATAAGTTCCACTAATTTTCAAAGAAATTATATGTCGCTCCCTACTAGCACCTATGTCATAGAAACATTCCATGTCAAGATTTCATCTTTATTGTGGCCCTCAAAACATCATATACAAGACCTCAAGAAGATTCACTCCTCCAACATCCAATAATATCACCTAAGCTTGAATATTCAAATTAAGATGCAACACGCATAACATTGAGTAGTAGTATTAAAAGTCACATATTTGATATAAAGAAAAATGTAAAAGAAGACATAAGAAGAAACTAATGTAAGAGAAAGGAGGAGAAAAGAAACATTGGTACAATGATTAATAGTCTAGTGATGGTTAAGTTTATAAACAAATATGACCAAAAATGCATCATGAACTTTACGTCTTTGTGATTTTCCTTCAATAAAATGAGTCATCAACACATTCACATCATGTATTCCATCATGGACGCCACTTTATTAAAGTTGAATAGATAAACATCGAGAACAACCCAAACGTTGTGAATGCTCTATCAATTTTATATGGTGATGAGATATCTCTATTCAGGAACTCCAAAGTAATGAGACTTCCTATTGTGATGAGCATTGCAAATATTTCATACAAGAACCAATATTTAAATGATGGAAATTGCTTATTATCATTATTGCAAGTACTTTCAACACGTTTGTCAACTTCATATGAGTGGGTTCAATTACTTCAAGAATGTTTAGTGCATGTTCAAGAGCCTTTAAAAGAAGCAAGTTTTTGCTATGTCAATTGTATTATTAATACTTACACTCAATTGTACTAATTAATTTGTAGAAAGTATAAAATATAATATTGATTTTTTTCTTTGAACGAATATTATTCATATTATTAACAAAATACTAAATGAGCAGTGGTTTTTGATCTAGAGGCATTGTGATATAAGATTCATTTGGAATTAAAAGACTTGTGTATCCAGATATATGCCTACGTTTGCGATTATCTAGAACGAAGCAAGGTAAGAATTTGAAGTTTAAATATTGAGGTGAACACTGTATATGAAGTCATGGTTGTTTAAATTTAATAATATTTTGATTGCAAATTTATGATTATTATTTTTAAAATTACAATTGCTTGTGAAATTATAGCCTAGATCAACCCCTTTTTTTTGGGCGAAATTATGCCAAAAGGCAAAAAATAAAAGCTCGTGGCGAATGGCCTATAGGTGGAGAATGACTTTTTAAATAAAATGTAGCCTGATGTGACATCACGCCAATGTCATGCGAGCCTCATGGCTACCTAAAGGTCAAGACTCGGGCCAAGAATCCAAGAGTTGGTGCGGTTTAGATGCGGAAGTTGTCACCTCAGCGCGCTCCAAAAGACAGACTGTGCACGGTGTCTGTTGCTTCCTACGCTTGGACTTCGTGGCCTCTGCCGCCTAGTTGCAGGAGCCTGCACATAGCGTTCGCCTACCTCTGCACCACTTTAATGGCACAGATCGCTGGCCGCGAGTGAGCTCGTCTGGGGCACGTCGCCACATTGAATTTTTTGTATATCTCCCCTCGCCTAACTGTGGATCTTCCTTTTTCCATTACTATGGTGCGCCAAATCTCCTTCGCAAGAGAGAAGATTGTGTCGCTTTAGGTGTTATTGCTATGATTTGGGATTATTGGAGAATCGACCTTGGAGTCTGCTGACGTCATGGCGATGGCGGCGGCCTATACTTCCCATTTCTACAGGTGGGGCGTGGGCAATGAATATACATGCGAATCGTTCTTTCATGCCCGTCTCATTTATTGTTTTCTTCTCTGTGGTGGACCTTGGTCTACATAGATTGTTGTTGCGTGGTTGTCTCTGTGGAAGTACTTCTGCGTCCTCGCATAGGCTCAAATTTCGGATCGTGTCTCCCACACCAGCTTTAAGAGTTTCTCACACCTGCTTTGTTGTTGTTCACGATGGAGCGGGGGGAGGACTGTGACGTTCGAGAGTTGGGCATTTTCAACAACGTCGTTTGTGGAGGTCAAACGGGTGGGGGCGTGCCATCAAGCGAAACAGATCTTCACCAACTTGCTGCAGCACCGGACGCGGATCAGTCACTCATACACTTGGACGTTGTGTCATCACCAGATCCAGCAAAGGAGGTGTTGGCCTTCGCGCCAGACGTGGAGGTGGTGAACTCCAGCGCTTGCGCGGTGAGAGAGCAGTGCCGGATCGAGAGACGGCTTCTAAACGAGGCAACAAAGAAGCGGAATGACATGCGGCTACCTGAGCAACATGTTAGAGCTGCGGCAAAAAATAGGGTTATTTTGAAGACCTTTTTCCAATCGTCATGCAACAATCTCAGTGAGGTGCTGTTGTCACAGAGCTGAACTGCTGGGGAGAGAGCGTCCGTAGGCTATGTGGAAGACACGCTGGTGCTTGCCGTTACTCCTCCCAGGGCAAATCCGGCTGTGCAATTGGTTTTGTCGGTGGACATGCAATTGGTTTCGTCGGTGGACAAGAAGGGAAAGCGGTAGATGGAATCAAGAATGCTGGCGCAAGGTGTTCAAAGCCGGAAGAATCGTGCCGATTCATCCGGTGGCTCCACAGCTACAAAGCCCGTCTTAGAGGTGAGTTTAGGGTTTATTTCTTTATCTATCTTTTTTATGTGTGTTTCTGGATGGGATTGTGTTGCTTGGTCTGGGTTGGTGCTTGCATGGCGGTGCCTTGGTCTGGAACGCTAGCGCTGGTCTTGGGTGGTCCTCCATGCCGTCGGAGAATCTGCGAAAGTCCTCCATACCGTCGAAGAATCTGTAATTGCTCTCCCGGTTGACCGACTTCCGCTCTCAAACTATTAAAACCCGTCATTCCATATCATCAGAGGTATGGTAAACGAGCCTCTCTCCTCAATTCCATGCTACTTAATTATTACAACTGAGAATGTCAGACTGGCAAGACACTAGATGGGAAAACGTTTTTTTCTAGGCTCTCATGGAATTGTTTTTTGGTACAGGTGACGAAGCAGGCGTTGTGTGTGTTGTGGAATGTTTTGCTCAGTGAGGAGGAGAGGAAGAAAGTTGCCGGTCTTGAGCTTCTTCCGGCCCTTTTAGCCATGGTGGACTCTCAGGAGGTGGAAGAGAAGGATGCTGCACAGATGGAAGCAGCAGGGTTGCGAATTCGCGACTCTGAAGAAGAAACTGCAAAAGAAGCAGCTGTCGGTGTCCTGGCAAATCTCTCCTATAGCCCTTGCAATTACATTCTTCTCATCCAAGCTGGCGTAATCCCAATACTGGTGAGTACTCCGTGAAGTTCATGATGATATTCTTTTTAAGAGGGGAAATCTTATGAAACTGTGGGTAGCTTTGCAAATAACTTTGATGAACAGAAGGAAGCAACAAGCATTCATTTGTTGCAATTTTTTTCATCTATTTTTGTGGCAAGCCAAAGTGCTCTTGGAGGAAACAAGCAGCTCCAAAGTAACTCGCCAAGAAGCGTGCACCTGCCTGCTAAATCTGGCCAAGGAAGACCCCATCCAAAAGTCGGCCATCGTGGAGGCAAGACTCGTGCCGGTCCCGCTCATCGGCGCTAGCGCCTTCTGCACCTTCAAGCCTGTCATGGAAGACACGTTCGCCATTCCGGAGGAGGACATTAGCTTCACACCGAACCCCACCTTGACCACCGTCTTCGGCGCCAACAAGCTCCTGCAAGGCCTCAAGATCAGCAACGCGGACAACGTTGACAAGACCACGGTTCTCCTGAACGAAGGCAAGGTGAGGTAGCAGTTTCTGGCGAGGATAGGCGTCATTGAGAAGAAGAGGGTTGGAGAAGAGAATAATGGTGAAGACGTCATTTTGATGCTGTGGTGGGACGGGATTGCGAGGCTGGTGCTCGTACTAGGGCTGCAGAACCCCACTGTGAACAAGAAAGCGGCCGAGTCATTGGCGGAGATTTCTATCATTGAGGATTATAGACAAGCCATCCATAAAAGGGGCGTTGTGCCGCATTTAGTGAAGTGGCTTGATTCTGGTGATGAAGCGGCGGCTGAAGCGGCAGCTTTAGCTCTTGATAAGCTGGGGAAAAGGTAAGAGCCATGGATTAACTTAAACCTATGGTTATCTGATTGTGAATTAGGAGCAGTAGTGATGGCCTTGTCATTGATAGAGATGGTTTAGGTTCAGGGTTCAGGGTTTAGTCACCTTCAAACCTAAAACCCTGAACCCTAATGGTCGTTTTCTTCCCTCTGACTTTTCTACAATGTTGTGTTTTGTGGCGGAGTTTATAGTCAGAAAGTGAGGCGAGCAAGTGAGGCGCATGGGGCTGTGCCGGCTTTGATTGAGATTCTTCGAGCCTCTGGTGCACCCCAATCGGCCAAAGAAAGGGTACTTTGATTCTGCACGAGCTTTTCAACTTCTACGAGAAAGTTGCACAACCATATTTGTTTTGTAGAGTTAGCATGGAGTATGAAAGTTTCTGACGGGTTTTTTTCCCCGGGATCAACAGGTGGTGAGCACATTGCTTAGATTCTCATAGGAAGGAGAGGGGAATGAAGAAGCCCTGGTTAGTTCTTGAAGCCACATGATTTAAGGATCAAAAACATTTGTTGCTTTCTGTATCATTGACAGATAAACCTCCATAATGCAGACTCAAGAGGGCGCAATCCTAGGGCTGATGGACATTGTGAGCTCCGACGGGTTCAGCGTAGAAGCGAAAGAAGAAGCAGAAGGAATATTATAAGAACTTTCCTCCCGCAGACCGGACTCAAGGTTTGAACCCGAAGCCCCAATCCTAGTTTCTCTGGGAATTATCCTAGAAAAATCTCCTCTTCAAACCTTGGAGTCTCTAGGGACCAATTCTAGAAAAGCTCTGAATTCAAGTCCTAGAAAGGATTCTAGTTTCTCTATCGTTTTAAGATGTCTTTCAACTAATCGCTTACAATTGTGTGTTTCAAGGTAGTGATTATAGCTGCAGGTGGTCTTTCTCCGCTAATTGAGATGCTCTCCACGGGTTTGCCCCTACAAGCAGAGAAAGCTGCAAGTGTTTGAGAATCTCGCCACAGAGCAGAGAAACGCCGAGGCTATGGTAAAAGCCGGAGTGGAATCTGCACTCTTGTCTCGCCTCAACATAAATGTGCAAGAAGAAGGTAACTCCATTCTTTGTCTCATTTGCAACCGTCTCAAATTCCAGGATAGTTCATGTCCCAATTCTAACCAACCTTTTCTTCAGGCGACTTGCCAGATATGGACACATGGACCTCAACGATCGCCGCCTCAAAGCTTCTGCAAGCGCTAGTGAAGCACAAGAGCGCACTGGAGACCAGCAAGTTTGCATCTTTCCTGCTGCGCATCCTCCAAAACGCAACCACTCCTGCCAAAGTGAAGAACTGGGTGAGCCCATCTGTGCGGCGCCTCCAGCAACAAGGCATCAATAGAGACTGCCTCCCAATCGGCCCAGAAATCACAATCCACGACCGGATCCCTTGCTTAGTGGAGCAGCTTGGCGTTTCATCCCAACAAGAGGTTGTGGTGACAGAGCTGCAGGAGCTCGTGTCGCAAGGAGTGGGCGCAACTTGGCGGCCATTTCGTCCTCTAGAGGTATTTTCCCGCTTGTGAATCTACTTGAGAATAGCACCACTCCTGAGGCTAGCTTTGCTGCTCTGGCGGTGCTCTACAACTTGGGCATGGACGAGGAGAATCATGTGGCCATGCTGGCTGCTGGAATTGCGCCGCCTCTGCAAAGGTGGGTCAAGCGAGGAGCACCGGACTGGAAACTTGCCTTGTACTTGTTGAGAACTCTTCCAACCTGAACTTCAGTTTTGTTGGAGCCTAAAACTGATTGGTGCAAGATTACTCATGGTGGAATTTGAACCTGATTTTACTATGAGCCGTAAACTTTTGAGGCGTTCTGTAAGTCATGTTATAGCAACCAAAGAATCAAGATATCACGGACACTACAGGTTGTTGTAGTAGTGCAGATGTTTGTAGGGATGAACATGATTGCTGCGTTGTGAAGCAGACTTTGATTACTTTGATCGGCATAATAAGCGAACTGGTCGTCTTTTGATTCGGCAATTCATTCCGTGGTTGTGCAGAGCTAAAAAGAGCGTCTCCAGATAATGATGTTTGTGACCAAACGATGCGCATGATCATGGCAAACATCCCCATGAACAACCCGCACATGCAAGAGAATTTGAAGATGGTCGCTCAAGAGAAGCTTGCACTTTTGAGAAAAGGTTGTGTGCCGCTTCTCGAAAGCTATCACCTCATGGGCACTTCAGATCCAAGCAAGGAGAGGATTCTGAAGCCAAATGAAGTCGCCATCATCAGGTAAATAACACCCAGCTTTTCTCCAACATCATTTCAAACAAGCTCCACCATTGCAAAAGAGGTGTCTAGAAAGGGGATTTCCAGCATATCTCAAGCATTCTCAGATTTTGTCAAAACTGAAGGTCTTGTATGACTTATAATGATGCTGCTCCATGCTTTTTTTTGGTGTTAACCATGGCATCTAAGTTAGACGAAACTAAGAGTGAAGTAGCTAATACTTTGAGTTTGAACAAAGTGCAGGAATGGGAACAAAGTGCAGGAATTTGGCTTTGCCGCCTGGTTATTTAGAGACTGTGGCTTGGTTGAGAATTAGAGTGTATTGCCAACAGTGGCTTTGGGAGGTGAAGTGTTTTGGTTGGGTCACCATCGAAAGTCTTGAATCGGCTTTGCTGGCCGGTACAATACAAACAAAGTGGTATGGGACGACTTATCCTTCATTTCTTGGAACCAAGGCTAATATTAGTTCCTCTTCTTGTTCATGATCTAGATGCAATTCTCCCACTCAATTTGGTCTTTCATACAAACAAATAGCACTTCACTAATTCAATTCACTGATGGTTTATGGAGCAGAGGTTGTATGTGGACTTCTTGGGCAATTTGGGGGCGACTTGGAGAAGTTTTCAGCAAAGGAGGACGAGCTTATTGCTTTGAGCTCTAGGATTCTTGGTCGTATGGGGGCTTTTTAATGTTGTATTGGGTTGGTCTGTGATTGGGGGGTGTACAGTTGTATATGGTGCGTGTAAAGTTGGGCACAATGACTAAAGCTTCTTTTGTTTTTTAGATTGTGTCAGAAGAGGAACTCATCGACGACACCGACTCCGACTTTGAGCGATTGCCTCTAGCTCCAAAGCGGCAGACTAGGGATTATGATCGCAACCGCCGATTCCACAGTGAGTGGTCCGCACAATTTCCCTGGGCGGAGGGTGTTGTTGAAGCAGGGATGCACTTTGTGAAGTGCATCATCTGCTCTAAGATTGATGGGCGTACAAAGCTCCTTGCGGAAAAACTACACTCTTATCAAACATGAAGGGCATCGTAAGGTAAGTATAAGACATTGTCATTTATTTAATTTTTTCTTATATTCATTGCAATCTCTAAATGTATGTGTGCTTTTGTGTGTAGGAAAAGAAAGACCAGCTGCTGAAGGGCATGAAGAAAGGTGATGATTTCATAGCCAAAGATTGTAGACACCAAATAAACACCGACATCTAACTTCTTTCACCAAAAAAACTCCCACAACCCATGCATTTCACAAAATAAACACCCAGAGCTCACAAAAGGCACCAACAAAGCACCTACAACCCATGCATTTCATGAAAAATCATCCACATTTAACTTCTTTCAACCAAAAACACCAAAAGTGTTTGTAGCCTTGAAATGGAGCAACCGTGTTTCAAGGCTACAAACACTTTTGGTGTTTTTGGTTGAAAGAAGTTAAATGTGGATGATTTTTCATGAAATGCATGGGATGTAGGTGCTTTGTTGGTGGGTTGTAGGTGCTTTGTTGGTGCCTTTTGTGAGCTCTAGGTGTTTATTTTGTGAAATGCATGAGTTGTGGGAGTTTTTTTGGTGAAAGAAGTTAGATGACGGTGTTTATTTGGTGAAATGCATGTGCTGAGCGTACTTTCTATGGGCTGTTGATACTTTTTTGTTGGCTGTTAGCTGAATTTTAGGGTTGTGGTGATGAGCAATTGAATCTTCAGTTGTGGTGGAGTATTTCCTGCGAGTAACAACTCTGCCCTTATTGTATGCAGTTGAAAGAATACATACGTTCGAAGGTGAAAGGTGTTGAATTTATTGCCCTCACATGTGATGAGGTCACAGCCATCGACAACACTTCATGGCTTTCAGTACATGCCTATGTGATAAAAAATTGGCAACGCATGCCTCTTCTATTGAAGGTCCAGAAGTTGACGACGGGGGCGAGAGCAGATGACTTGGTGGAGGTGTTGATGGAGATCTTGAAAGAACGCGGTGGATTGGAGAAGAAGGACGTGGAGAAGAAGTTGATTAGCTTTGGGGCTGATGGAGCAGCTGTGTTTCAAGGCAAGATCACCGGAGTATCTACTCTGCTTCGAGAGAACTTAGAAGGAAGCACCCTTTGTGCAAAGCATTCATTGCTTTGCACATAGGTGCAACTTGGCATTCAAGACTCTCAACGATTTGCAAATCATGGTGGGCATTGAGAAGCTGCTTGCTTCTACGTACACTTATTTCAACAAGAGCCCACGAAGACTACAAGAATTCAAAGATCTTGCTGACTTGATGGAGTGTAGGGGATTGAAGTTACTATGTAATGTTCAGACACGTTGGGTGAGTTTATTGGACCCAGTGTGGCGTCTAGTGGCCCAGTATAGAGTGATGTTGGCAAAAATGCGACACTCCCAAGATGTTGAGGTAGTTGCACGGGTAAGCATCATTTATTGCCTTTTCTTGTTGTGGGAGTCTAAAACTCCCACTTGGTCGCCCCTACCAATAAAATTAGTTAAAATAGGGTTTTTAGTATTAGTTAACTAGAAAAGTAGTTAGTATTGTGTGAAATTAGATTAGATAGCCAATAGAGAAAATAGAGAAATGCTTAAGTAGTTAATTAGATTTATAGTGGTCATATAACCGGGTCTTAAAATCACTAATTTAAGTCCCGGTAAACAATATCAAAAGAGTCCCGGGAGAGATCCCGGGACGTAAGTCTAAAATCACCACTTAAATCTAAATTAACTAGTTGAGTTTAGAAGGTAGTTAGAAGTAGTTGAGTTCTTCTAGATGCTAATTCTTGTTTGAATTAGTAGTAGTGGTAGAGAAAAGAAAAGAAAAGACAAAAAAGAAAAAGATAAAAGAAAAAGAAAAAAGAAAGAAAAAGATTCCAAAAAAGTTAAAAAGTTAAAAAATAAAAATAAATATATATATATATATATATATATATATATATCCGGGTATCAACCCGGGTATGAACTAGCCCGGGTATCAACCCGGGTATGGGCTGAGAATCGGGTGCCTAGGTATCACCCGGGCAGCAACCCGGGTATCTCCAGCCATCTTGGCCGACCTTCTCTCTCCCCGAAATTTTCCCTTCTCTCTAGAAACTGTTTTCTCTTCTAGGAACTCTCCTCTCTCTCCCTCCTTCTCTAAAATCTTCTCTTCCCCTCCCTCAAATTTTCTCCTCTATCTCCCTATCTAGTTCTCTCTCTCTCACAGGTTCTTCCTCTCTCTCTATTTAGTCTTTGTTTGGAGTTGGGGTTTGAAGAAGTAGTTAAAGAAGTGCAAAAAAGGAGATGCAACTAGGGTTTCAAGAAGAGGAGGTTTCAAGAGGAGGTAGCGCAAGAGATTTGGTGGAAGAGGTGCGCGAGCTAGGCTTTGGTGGAAGAGGTGCGCAAGCTAGGCTTTGGTGGAAGAGGTACGCGAGCTAGGCTTTGGTGGAAGATGTGCGCGAGCTAAGGTTTAGTGGAAGAGGTGCACGAGCTAGGCTTTGGTGGAAGAGATGCGCGAGCTAAGGTTTGGTGGAAGAGGTGCGCGAGCTAAGGTTTGGTGGAAGAGGTGCGCAAGCTAAGGTTTGGTGGAAGAGGTGCGCGAACTAAGGTTTGGTGGAAGAGGTGCGCGAACTAGGGTTTGGTGGAGATTTTAGGGTTTGCGGAGGTGGAGGAGATTTGTGGCCGAAGCGAGAAGATAAAAGAGACAAAGGAAGGAGGTTGCGGGTGCAACAACAAAGATGACTCTTGCCCATGTTGGGTTTCTTTTGTTTGTGACAATTTCTTGTTTGTGAGTTTTTTCCTCTCTTGTCTACTGGGGTGACTCCCCGGTAATATCCTCCCCGGTCTAGAGAAAAAGTCCTCCCCGGGGACTTCATCTAGAGCTCATTATGTTGTTTACATGTGTAATTGTTGTCGATTGTCCTAGCCTTGTGGCAAGTTGTTATCTTGAGTTGTCTCCCTCCTCCTGTTATTTTAGGTCTTGCCCACAATTCCTATCTTTTTCCTGGTCTTCCCGGTCAACCGGGAAGAACCTCTTTCTAAGTCCTTGTCTCCAAAATCCTCTCCTCGTTACGATTATATGTGACCTTATGTTGTTAGTATGTTGCTAGATGTGTGAGACACCCATATTCACATACTCTAGCAAAGTGTTCCGGAGTTGTCTACCGGCTGACCGGTAGACTTGTGTTTTCGGGCCGGACCGGAGTTTGTGACAAGTTAATAGGGAGATTGGTGGAAGTACAAGCATTTTGATGATTTTGTCTACCCGGGACAACATGGCTCTCCGGTGAGTTAGATGGATTCTCCATCCTCTAAAGGTAGGGCTTGAAGGTCTATGAGAGAAAAAGAAGCCTCCCGGTAACTTCTACCGGGAAGGAACCGGTAGACCTCCCTTCCTCAACCTCGGAGTCTTTGGTGGAGTCCTATGCGGCTATACTAATCGAGCTTAAAGAGACTCCGCATGTATCTATAGATACACCCAACCTTCCGGTGGACACCGCCACTCCACCGGTAGACCTCCCGGTGGATATTTCCAATCTACCGGTAGACCTTCCGGTTGAGACATCCGACCTCCCGCGGGATTCTCTTGACTATGTTGGTACTATCAGACATGGTGACAATCTCTATACGTCTCAACCGGAAGACTCTTCCGGTTGAGTCTTTGTTATATGTTATGTGTTGATTTACCTCACCGGTTGGTGAGAAGTCGTTTTAAGTTGCTAGAATTACACACTAGAGTGAGAGTAGTGATGTCGATGGGGCCCCATTGCGCACCCGGTCACTACCACTTGAGTGGTTTGTCCGGCTACTTATTTTTGTTAGGAAAAGGTTCACCGGTTCCGGGACCGCCGGACCGGGAGTCTTCCGGTCTACCGGTCTTCCAGTTTACCGGTCTACCGGTAATCCGCCGGTGACTAGGCTACCCTTGATTTTAGGATCTAGATGCCGTTTTGTCTCTTAGTGGAGCTACTTTTGGAGGGTAGCTATTGACTTTAGTGCACCTTCTTTTCGTCCTTTTGCGGTCTAGTTTTGAAGCGTAGCTATTGACTTTAGTGCACTCTTTAGATGCCATTTCCACCTTTTGGGGATCTAGTTTTGGAGGGTACCTAGTGGCCTTTGTGTACTTAAGGGCCTTGGGCTCTTGTGTTATGTACTCTTCTCTTTGTTGATCTCCTCGTGTTTTGCCTTCATTACTTGTGTCTAGAGTCTTTGTTGAGCTTGTGTGAGTGGACCGGGAAAGAGTTGAGTCCTCCTAGTGTGTCTTTGCTAGGTGTGCAAAGTTGTGACTTGTTGTGTGTTAAGTGATTGAGTGTGAGTAGAGACATCCCGAGGGGCTAGGATATCCGGGTTAGATAGGTAGAGTGAGGTCCGGGACTTGTGCTCTAGACTTTTCACCGGTGGGACCGGAAAGAGTTGCTTTCCCGGATGGGATCCGAGAAGCCCACGGCTATTTATGATAGCCTCCCTTAAGTGGGAAGTGTTCGGATTGGTGGGGAGTAGGGGGTGACATCCCCCTTCTCTCGGTACACCGGGAGACATCCCGGTTAAGCATGAGTCCGGAGAATACCGGGATTATTACCCTTGCAGTGGATGAGTTCCGACGATCCCCGTGGAAGGTTGTGTTGCTCATATGATTTGTTTAGTACTAACTTGTTGTGAGTCTTGTATCTTCTTGCTTTGATTCATTGGGTGTGGTTGTAGTTGGAACCCGGGCTTGCGTGACCGGTTTATCGGGACAAGTTCCTGGTAGATTGTGAAGACCGGTAAACCGGCTGCGACTTTTATAACTCTTTCAAGGTGTAGGGTTAGATTGTGGATATTGTGGCCTCTGGACTGCGAGAACGGAGGGCAGTGACTTTCTGGGCACTGTAAAAACTTACCGGAAATCTACTCTGACGCTCAACAGAGTTTAACTGAAACACATATGGTTACTTCTACCGGTTACTAAGGTACCGGGGAAGCCATCCTCCGGGATGTGCCGAGGTATTATGTGTGATTTGTTGTTAAGATTTAAAGAGTTTGATGCACTTCATAAATTTGGTCGCCCATTAGTTCATGTAATAAAACTCCCCATGGCCTAATTGCACCATGTTTGATTCTTGCATCGCCTTAAAAAAATTTGGCTTACCAGAAATTATCGCCAATGTTTTTGTTTCCATTTTTTTTCTATGGTGCCTATTTGCTTCGTAGGTTTTTTTTTTGCCACAAGTTTTTGCCCTTTAAACACAACATAAGCCAAATTGGCTGCCTAATATTATTCCACGCAGCCACTGTGGCTATCCCCTTGATTTAAAAAAAAAGGGTTGGCCTAGATATTAGAGTTCAATGGTGCATAGCACATGAAATTATTTTATTTCATGCAAACACTCTTAAAATTAAATTAGAATTATGTAAATATCACTATAGTAGTTTAATATTTGATTTCAATATGTTATGTTTGTCTTTTTGAGTGTGCACTTTGAGGATTTGATAGGAGAGACACAAAATATGAAAATCTATATTTTTCCATTAATATTATCATGCTTCTTTAAGCCGATCTTGGATAATTCAAACAATTATTAGCAAATTGAAAACAATTGCAAAAGAATAATCATCAACAATATTATTGGAAATAGATAGGAGACTTTTACTTATTAAAGAGTCAATAAGAAATTATAAATTTAGAGTGTCTAAGAAAAAGACATGTGGTTACTTTGTGTCAAATGCAAATTTTGCCGCATTTGAATACATATTTGTATTGCAGGTACAAATTATTGTATTAAGATTACTTGCATGGAAAGGTTTCTTGCATCTAGTGAACAACATTGTGTAGAAGAGCAAGGAGTGATGGAGCACTTTTTGAATCAGATAAAGAATCACAAGGAATGACAAGCAAGGTAAGGACAAAAAATTAAGTAAGCGCAAAAGTTAAAAAAAATTGTTTGTTAAAATAAATGACAGCACAAAGAAACGAATGAGTTGGTACAAGACGACAAATTAACCATTTGCACAAGATTAGTAGAATTTATTTTAAGCAAAAATTGTTGGCATACATAAAAGAATGTGTGCAAGTAAGAAAGATTACCTAGACAATCAATGTCAAAGATAAGGATGATAGTATCTTCTCAAGAGTTAATTGGTGCAATTGTTGTGTAAAGAAATATCGATAACTACAACAAATTGAGAGTCCTAACCAACATCAAATAAACAAAAAACATACACTATTACAAGTATATGTAGTACACCCTCAAGGAACAACTAGTAAATCACAAGCATAGTCAAGCATCTCGCATTCCACAAAGCGAGAATCAACAAGTGCAAGTAGTATAAGAGAATGCGGAGCCTTTATTAATAATAAACAATCACTTATAAGCAAAGATAATCACTAAACACTCTCTAACTCACTCACAAAGCTTGACTTGACAAAGACGTCAAACCAAAGACGTGTGCAATGCTATATGCACACACACAACCCTAAGTGGAAGGAAAACATCCATGGATGAATGTGGTGGACAAAGAAGATAATTCATTATTTAATAGCAAAAAGTGTTTTCTCAAACAAAACCCAAGACTATTCTACAAGTTTATCTAAAACTCACTTTTGTTGCATCCCATAATCATAGGGTTAAAAAAGTGATTCGAATGGACAATAACCAAGGTACATCAACCTCAGGCGTTTATAGCCTGGTCAAATATTAGACAACAATTTGGTCCAATAGAGAGTAGCCATAAATTGAATGCTATTCATTGATTAATCTTAAGCTATCTATATATAAATCAAAGTCTATCTACTTGCATAAAATACAATAAAGAAGTGTACTTATCTCAAGCAAACTTCCGCATGTCTTTCCCAAGACATCTCTTGCTCGCTTTCACATTCTTTTCAATTAACTCACCATGGTTTTACAACTATTCTTTGTTTACTCTTTTATATTATGGATGTAATTCGAGGGCTTCAAAATTCTCCCAATTGAAAGAATCTATAAAAACCATGATTTATGACTCTAAATTCTTATTATTAGGCAAATAAGAATATATTATCTTGAAAGTGATCAATCTTCAGGATATAAATTTCCTCACAACCAAACACTCGATCCATTCATCATAGTAAGTCTTTGTTAAAAGATATTGAAATTACATCAAGTCGTCTCCATTCATTCTTGTGACGTGACAAGTAGCTACACTAACTCATCAAGAATAATGGTATAAACACCTTATCATTCTTCCAAGGATCCATGAACCTTTCTTTCTCCGAAACCTCTTTCAACTATCAATCCTCATCTTTAAACTACCAACTATAGTACCAAGGTGATACCATTACTCTATGTACAAGTATTATATTATCAACTAATATTGTTCTCTGATACTCTTGAAGTCAAGTAGACTAAATCCCAGATGAAGGATGATGATGCGTGCATGTATGCATGTTGTACTCGATTACTTGACAATAGACTCAAACAAATTCTACAAGACTACTAAGCAATTGTTATTTTACATTCTATTACTTTTATTGGTTATTGCAATAAAATTAAGAGACTGTTTTGACACAACTCAGCCTTACTCATTTTATCATGTTAATTTCAATTAATCTTTATTTCAATTTCTTAAGTTGACTTGAACATATTCCACGCTTTCATAGCATACTCAGACTAATTCAACTATCTCAGACTGCAACCAGGGTGATACACACTTCAGATTTCTCAGATTAATAATATGTGTTGTTTCTTTCTTCTTTTTTCATAATGTACCTATCAATTTCCTAGACAACTATTCAGATCCAAAACTTAATGGTTGTAGCCGCCACACATTTCAATCTGGATTGTAAAAGAGACCTTTCTAGTCCAGCTAAGCTACCCTTTTGAATCACAAGTGCAAAGTGTTCACATTCACCTATTATTTCTAGAACAACTTAACAACTTGCTCTTTTTATAGATACTAATAAAAAATTAGAGCTCACACATCTTCAATAGGTATCTCAAAAACGCCAACCAAAAATAAGGGGTCGTGACTAACATAAAACCTACATTAGGAGTTGAATAGGTGGTAATGGGATGGAAATGGGTTGGATATACCCCAATTTTGCAACTGCTAGTTTTGGGTTTTGGTTGGATTTTGGTTGATTGTTGAGAAATCAAAGCTAGAGATGGAATCAAAATCTTTAGAATCCTTTTAGGCTCTATTTATAACAACACCTTTAAAGCATCTTGTTAACCTCTAAGGGCTACTTTACACTATGATAGAGAAGGCCACCCATCAAGAGTTCTGGAATATGATTGGTTGAGAGTGAGAGACTTGTCAAGCGGAGATTCATATAATAGTGAATAGTCTACTAGTGGAGAACTTTGCACATGGATGGAAAAAATAACATGGCAACACTTTTTTTGGAGAGTTCTCTAGAAAATAAGTTTCTTGGGCAACCTCAAAGCCTTAGATAAGAACGTGGGCTATGAAGAACTCAAACTAGAACGAGGGTTGTCTACATAAACGGATAGAGGCCCAAAGACAGCAGATGGACGAATAGTTGGATGGATGGACAGGACGGACACCACCCTTATCGGACAAATGACTGGAATATTCCTCAAATATTCATAGGATATTCCCCAAATATTTTTTAATATTCCTTGGCGGACGGACATCAACCTCTATCGGACGGATGGACACTATTGGACGGACGGATGCCGGAACAACCATGACTTGAACAAAATAGTAAGACATTTTTTATTGTCCTTTTCACCTTCTCCGACACACCAACAACGAGTATGTATCTAATACTATGTGCCCATGGTGACAAAGTCAAAAAGTGTCAATTGCCATCACTCATTGAATTTCAAATCAAGTACAGTCCTGTACCATTAATTTTCAACCTCTATCCTTTAGTTGAATGGTTGATCTTCTCTTATAATAAATAGACACTCATGAATCGAGCTGGCAGGGACTAATTGGGAACTCAACTAGGGACTGCCCATGCCTCGTTGGAGACAACCGGGAGGCTCACTAGTCAATGGAATAAAAACACTTGCCCTTTGATGTCCCGGGTTAACTTCAATAAATATAAAAGAGTATCTATTTTGGATGTAGAAGCTTGAAGCGCAAACTCCACTTCTAGGGATCTCCTAATTCACCCCGGTCTAGCGTGGGTCAGGCGCGAGGCTTGAGTGGGACCATATTTTTGGCCCTGCCCGATTTAGGATTCTAGAGGCTTTTTAGGGATTTTTTTGACAAATTTGGGGCCTGCGGCTCCAAGTCATCCTCAGTAGCTCCCCCCTTAGATCAAATAGGGGCCGGTTTTGTCCCTACAATCCGCCACCCTTCCAAGCCTGAGGCTTAGCGCAACGCTCCACGGGGGTATTTAGGCAAATCCCACTTTTAGCTGGGGTACTTAGGGGATGAGACACAAGAATTCTACCCGCATTCAAAATTCAACATCAACCAGGACAAGTGTGAAGTTGATGGTGTCCCTAGGTGACATTCTAGAATTGGCCTCTGTTGTCATGAGACCGAGCATGCTTAATGCTTGTGCAGACAGAGAATCCTATTTACCCCGGTCGAGAGGTGCACCAAGCCGCATGCCCCAATTTTGGTGAAAAAAATTCCAAAAAAAACCTCTAGGATCCTAAAACGGGCAAAAATCATTCTTAAAAAAAAGAGTTTGATCCTGGCTTAGAATGAACGCTAGCGATATGCTTAACACATGCAAGTTGAACGTTGTTTTGGAATAAAAATGAAAACAAAGTGGCTAACGGGTGCGTACTAACATGTAGGAATCTGCCAAACAGTTTGGGCAGGGCCAGAAAAATGGACCCAGCTGAGGCTGAGGTTTGGTGCACCCCTCGACCGGGGTCAATAAGGAGATCCTGTGCAGACCGATGTTTTGGGTTTTTGTGTCACATTTAGCATGCATGATGGAAAATTGCAGTACATTTCTGTCTGTTTTTTTCTTCAGCTTGAAAGAATTCTGGCCTTGCTCATTGATAGCTGGAGGGACCATCACATTAATCCGGACCCCAAATGGAGCCTGGGCAGTGAGCAAGTGAAGTGTGAAGGGCATTTGGCAGAAAAACCCAATCATGATTGTGTCATGTTCTTCATGCTCGTGTCACATAGAGCTCCTCATCAGGCACAGACCGCATTTTAAGCAAAATTTGATGATCTCCTAGATCCAACAATTCAGCAATTACCGGTTTATTGACTCCTCAGTATTCTGCACATCTTTTACAGGTCTAAAATGTGCTCACTGTTATCATCATCATATCTACCATTACTAACAACGAGGTAAACAACGAGGGTTTGAATTTCCGTTTCAATATTGTCTAAATTTCAGTCCAGTAAAAGATGTACAGTGGGGAGGTCATTTCAATATCCAAACCTTATCATGCTCATATACGACACTGAACATGTAGAATATTGTGGCCATTAGTGGCACCTTTTGATGTTTAAGGATTAAGTCTCATCTCATCATTGATAGCTCGTAATTTTGCATCTAAGAGCATCCTCAATCTCGGCCTTAATTTAGGCCTTAACCTCAAAGTTTGAGGCCATGCAATAGGGACCCCCCCCTCAATGGGTCCTTTATAAAAGATCCGATAATTTGGGGCTCTCCAAATGATGCCTCCCAGGCTCCCACTAACCAAGTTTATGAAACATAGAGAGCCCTTCAAACATAGTGACCCTGGTGATCATCTATAATTTGCCTCAAACTTCAATGATTCTTCGCAATCTTTGTGCCATTAAAGAAGAGGTCCAGTTGTCACATGGCGCAAAATGTTTTAGGGATTGAGGTTGGGGCTAATTTAGAGGCTAGGGGTTGGGGTGCACAAGCCTTCAAGTGGCCAATAATTTATCTAGACTCGCTAATTAGCCCTTTCTATTGAGGTTGAGAACTTATTTTCAAGGTATAGATTGCCAATGCTTTTAGTCTCCTTTATGTACTATGCTGACTTTGAGAGCATATGCCATCACAATTTTTTAAGGTATTGTCCTTGAATGCTTTTCAAGAGAATGAAGCTAAAAAGATGCATCTCTCTATGGCAAAATTCAGAGCTTGGTAGTGTTCTAATCTAGCAAAATCATCCGCAATCTCATGTTCCTCCATTTCCTTTCTAAAGCAAAGTCACTCTACTTCTGGGTCACACTTTGCAAGATGAAATTAAGAGGTAGTAAAGTTAATTTCTGGGCGAAAGGCAGAAAATGAGTTCTCTTCAAGGCGCCCACGTTTTGCTTTGCCCAGATCGAGTTTCTGTGAACAACTGAGCAGATATGGATGTATCACGGCAGGTTTATTGTACTGTACTCGTATGGAAAATGTGAATCGGACATGCACGGGATTATTAATTCTTTAACGCCTACAAGGTTCTCACCTGGTCGGTTTTGATGCTTTTGCTTATATAACTCTTTCCACATTTGGCCATTCTCTCTCTCATCTTCTGTATGGATATAGAGCTACTTGTTAGCTTTTCAGTAGATCTCTTTAATCTCCAATCCATGCATGCATTGGCACACTACAGTGATTTCCGTAAAGAGGATCACAATGAAATGTATCCATTATATACATGATGTTTTGCCTAATCTATTACGCTCGTCGCTCATAGATTCTTCCAGACCCTCGTGGTCCACTCTGGTGTTAAAGAGTATAAATATCATATCTGAACTTCAACCCTGTGCCATATTGTACTTATAGTGGCGAGCAAAAGTATCCGGACAATGAAGCATCCCTAAAATAAGTGTTGACTGTTTGTGGGTTGGTAAGGGATATTTTAGGCCAACTTTAATTAGTACACCACATGGCACCTAATTAACATTGACTCCCTCAAAATTTTCCACTTGTAGAGATTATACATGCAAAAATCAGGAAGGGGTGTGTACAACTTAATATGCACATAAGTTGTACAATCTCACCACTATCTTCTCATTACAAGTGCACTTGTGAGGCTTTTTGTTGTGGTTTTTTTTGTAAGCTTTGGGGAGGTCATAGGTGATATGCTATGGCTCCTAGAAGGTTTGAGAATCAACATAGAGAGTTCTTGAGATGTATAGGCGAGGCAACTCATATGGCCAAATTTTTGCAATTTCGGGCATTCCTCAAAAGACTTATTTTGACATAGTGCAAAGGTTTAGTGAGGGAGAAAGCCTAACAGACAAAACTTCATCTGGTAGACGTAGAATTCTTGATGAATGTGATGATCGTGACATTGTGAGGAGATCAAATGACCAAAATACAAGTACAACGGTAGCTATAGGAAGAATGTTACGAACTGAGGGCATGCAATTGAGTGATGATACAGTAAAAATGAGTCTTTGGAGGCAAAGGTTGAGCGCATGTGTAAAGACCAAAAAGCCACTTTTGACAAAGAAACATTGAGTACGATGTTTGTAGTGAGCAAAGAAGTGCAAGTATGTAGATTAGGAGTTTTGGGCTCATGTCAGTTTTTCTCTAATGAGTCCATATTCAATCTTTTTGGCTTAGATGGACATCAATATTGTTGGAGAAAAAGTGAAGAATGTCTTTTAGATCAACATGTGCAATCTACAAACAAACATGGAGGAAATATAATGGTTTGGGGTTGTATGAGTTAGCAAGGAGTTGACAAGCTTCATTTGATTGAACGAGAGATGGATAAATATGTGTATTGCAATATTTTAGAGATGAAACTTATGGGTATTATGTAAATGCAAGGTTTAAAAGAGGATGAGGTTATTTTCCAACATGACAATGATCTAAAGCATCCTGGACATTATGTTATAGATTGGTTGTGTACTCAAAAATTTTAGCTTATTGGACACCCTCCACAATCATCCGACCTCAGTCCAATAGAACATCTTTGGAATGAAGTAGATTGTTGTTTGAGAAGGTCTAAGAGGAAACCCACTAGTAAAACTGACTTGTGGGAGAAGATCCAAAAAATTTGGTACAATATTGAATATAGAGCCTGATGTTGTTAGGAAGTTGATACGCTCTATGCCTCAAAGAGCTCTTGATGTCTACCAAGCAAGAGGTGCCTACACACAATGGTAGTGTTTGTGAGTGCTTATGAGTTGAATCATTGAGTTGTAAATGTATTTTGTACTCTGTAGTCATGTTTTCTGTGGTTGATATGCAATAAAAATTAATTTGAGCATAAAGAATTGTAAAGGCTTGTCGCACATTTGAATTATTGTGTATTATTCGAGTTCACTTTTTCGTATGAAACTTTATTTTTGATGCTTGTTGCAACTATATGCGCTTGTGGTTGTGTTCTTGCTATTTTATGAGAGTTCATGTAGATTTGATAGCTAATTTTCCAAATAATCTCTTCTTGTACGACTATTTCACCTTGCCACTGTATATAGAGATAACCACATCAACTTTATTCTACATGCTACTAGACAAGTGTAATATGTCAATGATTAAGGGCACTCAGTGAAGTCATGAGATAAGAATGGCATCCATAAGGATCAATTACAGTATCCTTAGGCAAGAGTTTATATAAAACGTTTATATATATCATCAGTACATAATAATCCAAATAAACAGGTCTACTCAATGTGCCAACTCGGCAACTGCAGATATGTACTACGCAGTCTCAAAACATTGAGAATTTAATATTACCTACAATATTGTCAGTGAGCGCAACTGAAGTATATTGGCACCCGACATATCATAACAAGCTCAAAATATGCGACCTAGAAGGTGTGAAAGCTCTGGTCGATTCCTCGAAATCAACTTGTTCAATGTTTTAAAGGGAGTGAAGTCGGATTGATGCAGCATCAGCGATTTCCTTGAGGGCCTTCACAACCGCAACAGACGCTCCTACGACGGAAACGTTGTCGTACTCGAGGCCGTGCTTGGTGCACAACGCCTCCACCTGAGGCGCGATCTTGGGATAGTTGTGTCTGGGCATACTGGGGAACAGATGGTGCTCAATCTGGGTGTCAAGACCTCCAGTAAACCAGTCATTGAACCAGCTCTGCTTCGTGTTCCGGGTTGTAACAACCTGCAAAAGCAGCATCACATTTGGCAGAAAACTTAACAGCACATCGGCAAGAGCTTGCTGGATGAGCTACAAGTATGCCTACTGCAGGTTCAAACAAAAACACAGGCCGCCTTCACAGTTGTTTCTTGTCCATTTCACACTACAAGCGCCGCAGTATCACCAGGATATTAGACCTTTATCATATACATATCGCAAAGTGTCGTGTAAGAATATCAGGAAATCAACGTGCGACTTGTGGTTTTGCGTACCTGGGCTCTCACGAAGTCCTTGGATTCGTTGTAGACCTCCTTGCCATTGTGACTCAGTGTAAACACGAATCCTAGGAGCAGACCTCCAACGAGCTCAGTGGCCACCATCCACGCAAGAGGCTTGGCATACCCGGGCAGAAGATGGAACGCAGCCCAGCTGAACCAGATGTAGTGGAAGGCAACGGTTGCCTTCTCCACAAAGCCCTTGGTGGGGCTCAAGTCAGGGTTGAAAGTGAAGAGCATGCTGCCGAAGGTCCAGCTGTACCGGGCCATGAACAGGAGCGGCAGAATCAGGTAATGCTGGTACTGTAGGACTCGCAGGATTCGCTTGCTCTCCACAGTGGCCAGAATGCCCTTGCTCCACGCGATGATGGGGAGCGTGTCAATATCCTCATCCAGCGGTCTGTACTGCTCGTCACACTCATTCGGAGCCGTGTGGTGAATGCTGTGCTTGGTTTGCCACCACGAGACGCTGAATCCGAGAACGCAGTTGCCGAACAAGTAGCCGAAGAACGTATTGGCCGCACGATTCTCAAAGACCTGTCCATCAATTATCGAGAAATAAGTTAAAACCCATCAGATTTACTTGACAAGAGATAATTATAAGGAGAACTACAGTACCTGTTGGTGCAGGAAATCATGGGCTAGCCATCCACACTGTTGGACGAACAGGCCCATCAGACTGGCGGAAAGCAAAATGGCGAAGTAACTCTTATCGTAGCACAAGGTTGCAATGCTCCCCGCAAAGAGAGCAGCGTTGATGAGAGTCTGGAGGAAGAACCATGCCTTGGAGCTCTTGAAGAGCCCTTCTCTTGTGTACCGGGCTCTCATTTCTCTGTAGTCCTTCAGCAACTCATCAAGCGGTTCTTCCCTCTACACCAACAATAGGCCGCGCCACATCAATCCTCAGCACAGAGTAATATTCCTAGATATTATTTGAATGCGAACGATTATCATAGTACAAACTTTTCACTCACAGCAAGGTCCCCAACGTAGTAGTCATTGAGTAGCTTCCATGCAAACGGTGGATGGAACGTTGCGAAAACGTCTGTGCCATCACGTCCGAAGTAGCTGCTGATGACCGTCCCTCCAGGATGGTCGTCCGCAAAACGGCTCACATCATACACCTGCAACAAAAGTTCAACGAAAGAAACAGGCTCTTAACTGGCCAAAACAGGAACACATCACCGCTTACACACATCGTAATGATTCTCAGCTGATTGTAACAAGTTCGCAACCATATTGATTACCTTCTCTTTGACAATCATCCAGGAGTCTCCGGGCCTGTCGTGAGAGGCAACATCTGCCAGCGAGTAAGTGCCTGGCTTGAATTTCTCCTGCACCTGCCTCTGTCTCAGTGCTGTCTGGGCAGCTGTTTTCCCTTCTAGAGCGGGGGCCTTCTTAGCGTGTTTCAGAGTTGGCCCGTAGTTTCCAGTGTAGCTCTGGGTGTATACACTGTACTTGCTCCATGTCGTTCCCAAAAAGTTCAGAAAGTCGGTAACGAGAGCCATAATTTAATTACGTCGCAGAATCGCAGGTTGCACCTGATAATACAACCTCAGGTCATCAGTTACAAAGACACATCGTGGCAATAAGCCACATAATTTTATGCGTGAACGAAAATGCCATACGCTGGTAACCACAAAAAGCAATACAAGGAAACGTACACAATATTACCGAATTTGATAGATAATATACTTCCAACTTCTGCCAGCAGTTACAGAGCACCCAGAGAACTCACAAGATAATTGTTTCATTCAGGAGTCACTACATGTGAATCAGCTCAGCGCTAGAGGATTATCATTAAACGTCCAAGATAATCATACTGAACACCAAATCAAAAGCTGATTCCATGAAAGCAATCTATGCTATCCAGTAATATTCACTATTAGAATTGAGGGGTCTAAGTAACGTCATAAACAGACCCCTGGTGTTGCTAAAGTTACTTTTATCAAAAAAGTTACAGTTAGCAACACCAGGGGTCTGCTTATGACGTTGCTTAGACCCCTCAAGTAGTGAATGGATGATCGACATGCCGACAGCGTAAAATGATGCAATTCGGTGTTGTCGGTCGCGGATAATATGATTTGTAGCTAACCAGCAGCTCGCACACGCAGCTCGCACACGCAGCTCGCACACACTATGACACACACTCAGTCTTTCATCCGATTCTCAAAGAGTCTAATCGACTGCAGTCGATCGTCTCTGTACGTGCCCCTCTAATGGACCCACCTAGGAGCATACATGCATTACCTGATCTTCAGAGACCAATGCCGGCAAACACAGCAGATTCACGAACCACTCCTTCAATCACTCCCGAGATCACCATTCCACAGCTGCGATGATGAGTTATTGATAGAGCTCAAAGACTTGTTCTTATACTGCATGTTCTGAAAACACGCCCTAAACAGTCACTTCACCTAATGCCGGCTTTTTAAATTTTCGTGGTAAAGTCTAGGTGAAGTGACGCTGTAGGGCCGTGGTGGTTGATTGTGGTACCGGGGCGACGGCACCAATTTGAAGTGATAGGTCCATGCTGTCGCTGCCTTGTTTTTATTCCTTCCACTTGTACACATGGCAATGAACACCTCAGTAACAACCAGGTGTTAGGCGAGTATCATCTGAGTATCGACCAAATCCACATCTGTGTACACTGTGCACTTCTCCTCAGATATGCATATGATACTACTCTGATAACCTGTAATGCCCGGTTCATACTAAGGCACTCACAACTGATATTTATGTGATACTAGTCTGATACCCTGTAATATCCGGCTCATATCAAAAACCACGTTGTTAGCATGTGAAGGGTGCTGGTGGTGTTTAAGCTATGGTCAATTTGAAGGGCGGCTGATTGCAGATGGTTTCGTTCATTCTTCTTGTCTCTATGTGTCACGTTTTTCATGCTAGTGTAGTACTGATCAGAGCTCCCGATTTCTTCAATGTTTGAGGCTGACACATATTTATGGATTTGCCTATTGACCCCGGTCGAGCGTTGAGCCGAGCAATAGGCTCGGCAGGGCTTGGAAGGGGTGGGATAAAAGCTGCCCCTATTTTTGTGTTGGAGTGGGGCCCTATGTGATCCGTATTGAATACCACAGGGTAATATGGGGCCACAGGCCCCAATTTTGGCAAAAAAAAATCCAAAAAAAACCTCTAGGATCCTAAAATGGGCAGGGCCAGAAAAATGGACCCACCCAAGGCTGAGGTTTGGTGCAACGCTTGACCACGGTCAATAAGGAGATCCCATATTTATTGATTTATGTTCAAGAGCCACTAGGGTTGTAATCCAGTCTATCTGATGTTGATTTTTTTTAGAATGAAATCTGCGGCAATGAGGGACACCAATGGGGAGTGGGGTTTGGAAAGGCCTCGATCTTTGGAAGTACCGTCGGTAAACCTCTAGTTTGGCGTTTATTATTTAGGAAAATGCATGCCAAATTTAGTGGATTTTTTCTAATGAAAACACTAAAACTGGAGAAAGTATATATTAGCAAATTTTGTCAAACGAAGAGACATCAAAGAGAAGTGGAGCTTGGAAAAGCCTTCATCTAGATGTGTTCATGCATAAGGGCTTTGGTTTGAGACCTCAAGGTCTTGGGTTCAACCCCCGTGGTTGCCAATTGTGTTGAATACAATAAGTTGTGATTTCTTGCCAAAAATTACTTTATTGTTATTTTTGGATGGTGAATGGCCTTTTTTCACTTTTGAATTAATTATTTCAAACTTGGCATGGAGGTGCCAAACTAGAGGTTCACGGTTCACCGATGGTACATGCATGAAGAAATGGACCAAGCTTATATGTGAGCCGTGAGCAGAAAATTCCACCATGGAGAGCTAAAAATATTCAAATATTCTTAGAACATTCGGATATTCAGAGTATATTCCCACAATGTTCAAATATCTTTTTTTTAATATATCTTAAATTAGAAATTTTAGGAACCTCTAATCTCGGAAATATTATCAGTGAATATATCATATTCTTCTGTTCCTAGTACTTCCTTTCATTTTTGCAATAAATGTTTATTTTTTCAGTTAAAAGTGAGAACTTTTAGGCTAAAATCAACCATAAAGATTGATAGTCATCTACTTATTTTGCGTACTCTTAAGGAAGGCAATACTACTTTCATATAGATTGATATAGCTAACTACTTATGTAGAGTTGTTAGCTATATCCAATAAGCGTGGTCAATCTATATGTACCTCCAACTATGACTGTATAAATGCTTAATAATGCTTAGTGAGAACCAACAATACTCTTGAACATTGTGACGACCAACCAAGTGCCATCGCAATACCGTGAAGGCAAGCATCTAAAAAAAGATCACAAGAAAAATATTAAAAAAATTAGACAAGTTTCAAATTCACAAGTGCAATAAAATCCATCAAGAACGGGAAAAAGAAATCTACAAGTATCTTATCGGCACTGAGGAGGTATGCATTGAAAAAAGAGTCAACAAAAATACTTGGTCAAGGGGTGTCTCAAAATGCCGCTTTCAAGAACTAGCTTAACCTCATTGAAGGTGAAGGATGGTGAATGAATGAAGAAGTGAACGTTGGCTTTCAATATGCAGATCTTCAAGAAAATGAAGTAGAGATGCTTGCAATAGGAGAACTGACCCCATCCCTTGATTCATTTATATTTGTCTTGACCCCTAAAGGACCGAAGTCCCCTCGGAGGACATTTTGAGTTTGGGTAAGGTACCACGTTCTCAATTCTAGGCATTACTTTCGTAGATTTTTTATTGAATGGACAACTTTTGATTAGCTTTGAAGTTTGCGTAGACACAAATTTCGTAGAGTTCCAACTCACGGTTCAAAAGTTACAATTTATTTTCACTTACATATCACAAATACTGGCGCTAAACTTTAATTACTTCTAAATTCAATAGAAATTCGAGTTTTTGTCCAT
Organism: Bryoerythrophyllum caledonicum; assembly: GCA_963971425.1. Taxonomy (NCBI): domain Eukaryota; kingdom Viridiplantae; phylum Streptophyta; class Bryopsida; order Pottiales; family Pottiaceae; genus Bryoerythrophyllum; species Bryoerythrophyllum caledonicum. The sequence goes on from OZ020520.1 coordinate 6,568,963, forward strand.
CTAAAAAAACAAAAATGTCCTCTTGGAAAAGAAACTGAGATCTTTGTATCTACAGTATGGATTTGTGAATTTCAAAAAATTGAGAAGGATATGATATATGCAAAATATAAAGTGTATTGTTGATTCTCAACACATAGTTGCATTGCAAGATTTTTTAGGACATCTTCTACACCTCTTCTACTTTTAAAATCTGGTGCACATGTCCCTAGCATGATCTTTTCCAAGTAAACATAATAAATTCACGGCCCGTAGTGCAAGAAGTTGCCATAGAAGGTGGTCGAAGTTTGTTGAAGGTGTTTAGTATGACCTCAAAAAGAGAGTATGTCTCACTTCAAAGGTTGATATCTTTCAATCCGTGCGGTCAAACTTACCAAAATTTTCACCACACACTTTCATACAACTCTAGTATAAGATCCTATAGTTAAATTTTCTAGAAAAAACATTTTGTGTAGTTTTGTGTTGAATGCGCTGAAAATGGCAGTTTTGGAGTGATTTTGAGGAGAAAATGTCTTGGTCCTTTAGGGGGTAAAGGCACCACATGAACTATGTGGGAAGGAGCTCACCGAGATGGTATACATTGTTATTTGAGGTGGAACTCCTAAGTTGAGGGTAATAGAGCATCCATAGCTAGGAGGTGGATTCATCCTTTATAAATAGAAGCAACAAGGGACTCAATACTTTGTCTTTGTTTATGATTGGTTTTATTGGGTGTGCACTTCACCGTCTTTTCAGAATCCCGTTCCTCTTTGGAGGATATTTAATATGACTATCCAAGGACTTAGGCACGCCGGAGAGGTCTAACGGTGGCTTCGCAGTAGAGAATAGGCTCCAAGTTGGAGAAATCTGTTGCTTCTATGGAGTTGAAAGTTAGCCTTTTACATGTCCGCAATCTCACTGTGCGTGAGATTACTGTTTATGATAGCAAGCCAAAAGTATGGGATAGATGATTTGTCCTAGTCCTTGGAGTACTTAACAACCCACTTGCGCCTAGTTCCTTTCACACATCGTTCAATGTCATTGTTGCAAAAGTAGAAATCCATGGTATTTGTGAGCCTTAAAAGCGGCTCACGGTGTCATTTGGGCTTTAACATTAGAAACCGATAATTAGGACAAGTGGTCTAACCAAAACCACCTTTTATGACTAAATGGGCCAAAGATGCCTCTTTAAGGTTATTTCCTAGTTAGAAATGACTCATCATCTCCAATTGAGACTAAAAATGATTAAATCAAATCAAACCTTACAATTAAAAGGGACTCTCACCGAAAAAATAAAAATAAAACCAAAACATCCTCAAATCCATGTGTTTTTTAACACAATTAGATATGGCCTTGTCAAGAAGAGATATTGAATAAGTGAGAGTAGAAGGAAATTGCCTAACCGGCAAAAGAAATAAGATTGAGAGAAGGGAAGTAAGAGTACGCAAAAGAAGGACAAAAATTTGAAGTAAAAAGAAAACATTAAAAACCGTGGAATGGTGGCCATGAATGATCACTACTTTAGCTAAGCTAAAAACTCCATGCATGAGTAGTGGCATGTGGCTAAGGAAGATTTTAGATAAGCTTAAACAAATTAAAGTGGAAAAAATAGCATCAATTATTGGCCATCATGGGCTGCCCTTAGTGGCATGCCCAAATTTACTTTTTAAATTCCATTTTATTTTTTATTTTTTCCTCCTCCAAGTTGGCAAGGGAAGATTTTGGATTTTTCGGGGAATATTCCCTGTAATCTTGCTGGGGGCAAGGGATTTCCGTTGCTGTGAGGAAGTCCGGAAGTGCTGCCCCGACCCATATGAGCTCTCGCGCGCGGAATTAGGAGAAGGACGAATGAGGAGAAGCCGGATTTCCGGCGCTCCAACCAGGGTAGTTCGGCCGTCCGTCCGTCCGGTAGTGTCTGTCCGTCCGGATGTCCGTCCAATAGAGGTTGTTGTGCGTCCGATAAGGGTCAACCCTAGTTTGACCATGACTCGAGGTAAATCAATTTACCCACTGCCACGAAGGCAACTACGTGGCTGACACGCCATCAACAGGGTCGCGTGTGTGCAGACAGGGAGGCGGCCGCGTGAAGGGGTCGGGAGCATACGGATATGGGCCGGGCGCATACTAAAGGGGCCGGGCACGTGCGGATATGGGCCGGGCGCCCACTGAAGGGGCCGGGCGCATACAGGGGAGGACC
>OZ020520.1:6571335-6715441 GCA_963971425.1 Bryoerythrophyllum caledonicum
CGTCCCTTCATGAGTTAGACTATAGTGTTTAAAGTTACCGTATATTGGTAGTGAAAACAATGGAATTTGGAGGGTGTACTACTTTAACTATCAATAGAGTCTTGCAAGAAATTTTTTACTTTGAATTAGAGCGGTTCGCATGTGCACTAGGTTGATAGCTTCGCATTGACATATTATATGTAAAGAAAATATTTATACCCAATTATTGGTGCTTGAAGAAATGCAAATCTCAGACTGAAAATTTAAGATTTGGACGTATCCAAAATTGATTAAATGAGACGTATGGCAATTGATAAGTACACATACTCTTCTACGAAGATGTCGTATTTTCTACTTAACCACCACATGCGAAACTTATGCAACTTATTAACAAAAAACAATTGTCGGTGACAACATTGAGGCATAATCCAGCCGTGGGGGGGTTTCATTAATGTGTCTCACATCGGGCACAGAAGACCGCTCACTCACATCTTTTTTTAGGCCTTCCAATTAAAGCTTCAGGAATACATATTGCTTCGTGTTTTTGGCAATGAAAAACTGTGTGTCCCATTGTTCTTGCCAAATGCGAGAACAAATCCAACCCACCGCGAATGCATGTGCTGCCTTGGAGTAGAGGTGTGACCGTTGCATGACTTCAAGCGAGTTGGTGGAGCCTTGCTCCCCAAAAACATAGAACAGTTCTGGTGCCACAAACCGTTGCCGCTCTCTCTCATCTTGAAGCTGCTCCTTGAATTGATAACCATATTATGATGGCTCATTTTCCACAACCCGACTAGAAAGCTCCCAATTGCAAATTCCTATGTACACCGTATCAGGTTTCCACTCATCAAAGTGGAGCAAAACATTCGATGGAGAGAGGTCATTGTGTATATAATTCACATCGTGGCATTTCCCCACAATGAAGAGCAACGATAGCGCAAGGTTTAGTCCATTTTTGCGGAAAGTTCTTACCCACTGAAGCTCTTCCATCGACAACCCTGTATTTGGATTCATCTGAATCTGTTCAAACGGCAATGATTCGTCTACTTTCAAGTCATACTTGGACCATAAAGAAGCCAGAGATCCCCCATTCCACCAGAGCGTGTACCCTTCCATAGTTTTCGGGTGGATGTACGAAAGTCTAATGATCCCTGGATGCACCACCGGACACCCTCTAGCCACGTTAATGATGTCTCGGCGCTTCTCCCTCTCGTAGATGCTGGTCACAGTCTTTCCGGCGAAGTAAATCCAACTTGGAATGTTTTACAGTTTTGTTATCATCACCTTCCGTACAGCCCCATAGCCATCCACCGCTTTCTGTCTTGGCATTGGAATCACTTTAGCGCAACTTTTAAGCCACTTGAATGTTTCACCAACGTAGTGAGCCAAAATTTGGTCCTCAATTGTCGCTTTCCAAGGAACGAGTTTCTTCTTACGGGAAGAAGAGTATTGTTGAACGAAGATCTAGATCATCTTCATCTTCACTACAAGTAAGTTGTCCTCAATGTTTGAGTTGCTTCCATCCTCTTTCCTCGTGACGTTACACCAATTCGCAACAATATTGGTGGTTAGTGCGGTCACTTGTGTGTCCAACCACTCCGAATGCAACCAATACTCTAATAAATCATTAAATTTCTCAGATTTATCAAGGTTTGACATTAATTCGTGTCGCATGTCAACCATCAACTTATGGTATCCCTCTTCATTGTGCGCCAAATAGCTCCTCATTAATGCATGTCTCGTTCGGCGGTTGTAAAACTCGACGGCAATTCCTCTACATTCAACCATGTATTCATGCGGGGGCATGTCTAAATTTGGTGTCTTCTTCCGCCTCTTCCCGCTCGATGACGACGGATTCATTGATCCCAACGTCAACTCCGTGTTGGTGGACGAAAGCACCGTCTCACCAACATCATCCAAATCCATAAATTGGGGGCGCTTCTCCATCAACCTACTTCCTTCTCCCGCCATACGTAAAAGTCAACTCCCTACCAAGGTCGAAATTCCAAAATGATGGTTTTAAAAAAAACCGTACAGAGTTTGAGTGCAATAAATGGGCCAAGCCCGACCACCCACCGAACTCACTTTCAGGCCGCAAAGAAAACTGACACGTGAGGCCTCGGGAGTAGACTTGGCAGAGAGTAACGTCAAAAGTCTGCTATTTACATGGTTTCCAAGGTTTTAGCGAAGACGTCCCCGCCCCTACCTAGGCATTGAAGAGAATTCAAGACAACAAAGTTGCTTGGATGTGTTGGTAGAACATTACTATCAATGGAAGTTGGCCTGCATCTTCATGGTCGATCGGTCCCGACAATTGGTGGCGGAATTCCAAAAAATCGACAACAACTATACCGAAAACAACCAGGAGAGGGTGTTTGGTTTGACATCGTGGGCCCTCGTAGATGATCTTTTCAAGATGGACGAAATAGCGATGGTGAAAACCGTTGGTGGGCAAACAACCATCGATTGGTCCCGTTACAAATGGGATTTCAAAAAGGAGGTTTCATCCACCCTCGACCATCGGGGCAAACCCATGTTATTGTGGCCACGACCTTTGAGCTTCGTATCCGACGGTACGACTTGCTCAATTTGTCTAAACCCATTTGGTCCAAAAGGTGGGATGCATCTAGGCACTTATGAGCACTTATACCATCCATTTTGCTTGATTAGCTTGATGGTTGTACGCCGGCGGTGCTCATTGTGTAAGGCCCCTTTTCACGAGCGATTGTACGAACTTTTTGGATTAGTTCCATACATGCCCCCGCATTGGCAGTTCAATGTGACGAACGCTCATGATCAATCACATATGTGGGGAAAGGATTTGGTGTGGAGCTGGAAACTGAAGATGCACTCGTTGGATAAGATGCACCTCTCAAACGAGTGGGGTTGGGAAAGAGACCCAGAGCAGATTGTCCGGGTGTGCAAGAATTTGATCCCGTTAAAGGACAAATACGGTCAAGGAAAACGAAATTTCTTCTAACAATGCTTTAATGGCCATTGGGACGAGAACAGGGAGCAATTTTGTTTTGGACCTCATCCATGGCAATGGTTGTGGGCCGTTGACGGAATTCGCATCACAGACGACAACGGGGATCGCATTTCTCAAGACGTTGACCAACCGGACCCACAAGAACTAAGACAATTATCGGAATCAGAGTGGAAAGAAATTTTCCGAAATTATGGAATCAACTTCTTGCTCGATGTGCACAGTCCAAGGACACGGCAAGCGCTCGACCAGCTCATGCAATCCCAAATCCTAAGGGCCGTGTTGGATGAAGATGGACCAGCGAGGAGAACACGATCGGCGTCTCGTAGACTTGTATTGGGCTCAGATGAAGACCTCCCTATGCACGTAGGGGCACACCACAACAAGGTAGGGGCGAGTGGCACTACTAATAGCCCGATGAATATTAACTAGGTGTATTTTTTGTTTTTGCGGTACCAAGAGACATTTTTCTTACAATGCTTCATCTTTTAGTGTTTAATGTATTTTCCCATTTTCGTATTACATTATGGATACTAGAAGAAAATGAATAGTGGTGTCTACATTCTACTTGATAATAGTGGTGTTAATCCATGTGATTATGGATGTACTTAAGCCTGATAAGGATTTGTGCGTTTGTATAAAAAAAATGGTGTGGACCAAGTTTTAAACCTCCAAACATTTTTAATCCCTAAAGGACCAAGGCATTTTTGCACCAAAAACACTTCAAAATTGCCCGGCTATAGGATAATGCCTAAGAAGGGAGACAAAACCTTTTTGTTTCTATAATCGTAGGATGTCAATAAATACTTCTTTGTTAATGTCCCCACAAAATTTCATAAATTTGAACCGCACGGATTGAAAGACTTGCATAGCTCCCATGCTATTCACTACTTGGTATAAATTTTTTGCACTACATAAGACCTAAATCCATTACTAATGGTAGTTTAGGATGATGTTAGTTCCTTATACACCAATTGTTAGAGGTAGAAAAAGGGTGTACCTTATTCAAGTCAACTATGCTAGTAGTGGAAGCTGAAAAATGGGCAATTAACGTTTTAGTTTTTAGATACTTGATATGTTTTAGATTGATGATCCAAACGATCAATATGAAGGTCTACACCACATATTGTTGTGGAAAAAATCAAAAGTATAAAAAGTTAAAATCTCTAAGTTGTATGTGGTAAGACTTTTTTTTTATGGTACCTTGCGAGTTTTATTTTTGGCAATATGTGAAAATCTTTGAGTTGAGATGAAGCGTTATTTTCCACTAAAGACAAGATTTTTTTTTTAAAATTTGAATGGAAATCATTTTCTACACTCTTATGTTTGCTCCAAAACTAATAGAGAGCTAATAAAGGTGTTCCTTATTGGAGAGCATGCCGTCAAAGTACAAAAGTTGTACTTTCCATTTTGCCTTCCTCCCTAGAACTAGGGAAAGACATAATTTGCGTGTTATTTTAAGTGCATTAGGATCTTGTCGGAACCAAAAATAATGCACCCCTTATTTAATTGTGCACCCGCCTCATGGAAATGGGGAGTGCCTCGGCCAAGCAAGAATGGCCTCAAACGCCTCCTTCAAGAGTTTTGTGGGGACGACCCCCTCCCCCGCAAATTTTCAAACAAATGTCCCTGCCCCAGCCTTGGTAGAGGGCGGGGACGTCTCCTCCCCTACCGGATTACTATTTTAATGGAGAAACTCATCATTTGTCCCCGCCTCGCATACTCCTATCCATCCATCTCTTCATTGATCTGGATGTTGGCGTCGTGCGAGGTCTTCATTCATCCATCCACGCCAGAATTTTACAAGAACACGTGCACACCATGACTTCACCTGGACAATTGGCCAAGGAGGAGCGAGATAAGACCCGTGCATGAGCGGGGTACGCCCATCGGAAGCGGTTGCACGTTCTTCATAATCCCGAGAAGTTGGCTTTTCGAGGTTGGGAGGACGTAGTGGAGCCATGGAGTTTTGATGATTGCCCGAACTACATCGAGTGGTGCCACATCGACAAGGCTTTCCCAGAGGAGCGACACAACTATCACCAGCGCTTCCACAAGGCAAACTTGAAACATTGCGTTGACGAGGCGTTTAAAAACCCATGCATCGAAGTTTACCAAATGTTGTATGATGTCCCATTCGTCAAACGCAACGAAGTAAATCTCTTCATTGCGCAGGGTGTTCATGCGGAGGTGAAGTTGGGCAAGATAGTGGATTGGTCCACTTTGAAGTCAATGCCGGGGAAGGTAAAAAGTCCTCGCCCAAAATATGGAATAATTCCAATGGGATGGCGCAAGTATCCGGAAGGTGGATTGGGCGACACACCTAGCTACGATACTGTGACGAATGACACACCTAGCTACGATATAGTCGATACTGACACGTCGAGTTCAGATGCTAACTCCGGCTGAACCCACGTCCAAGTTACGAGCAAAAAGGCACAAGCACATGGTAGGCTGAGGAGGACCAAACGAGCCGTTCACCAATGTTACTACAGACTACGAGTATTTAAAGGTTTAGGACGTAGCAAAAAAATTTGCGAACAATACTTTTGCTCTAAACATTATATGATTTTAAATATCCTTTTTGTTTGTAATGGTACAATTTATTTAGAGAACTTGCACATTACATTCTACTAGAGGCTTATACTACCCGTTATGGATGGGGACTTGTATAGCTCCCATGCTATTCACTACTTGGTTTATTTTTTTCTTTAATGGTATGTGGTACATTCCTAATCTTTTGTGGGAAAATTGTGTTTAAATTATATATTTAGAGAACTTGCACATTATATTCTACTCGAGGCTTATACTACCCATTATGGATGGGGACTTGCATAGCTCCCATGCTATTCACTACTTGATCTAAAAGGGAGCTAATAAAGGTGTTCATTATTGGAGAGCATGTGGTCAAACGACAAAAGTAGTACTTTCCCGAAAGCCTTCCTTCGTAGACATAATCTGCTTTTTATTTTAAGTGCGTCGCAATCTTGTCCGAACCAAAAATAAGGCACCCTATATTAAAACCTCTACCCTAATCATGGAGAGGAGGAGGGCCTAAGCACCCAAAATGCCCCAAAGGCCTCCTTCTCCTGGGTTGGGGAGACGTCCCAGGCTCTGCCCAAGTAAGGACGGGGACGTCTCCGCCCTGCCCTGGTGGGGCGGAGACGTCCCCGCCATTACCCGGGCAGGGGCGGGGACGTCCCCGCCCTTGGCAGGTCAGGTCCCACCCGTTCTGGGCTCTTGTATAGTAGGTTCGGGGACGGCCGACTGTCCTCACGCTTGTCATCTTGGCCTTTATCCGTTGGACCTCAATTTAGTTTGTGCTCCTTGCGAGTCTACTTGGGTGGCAGGCGGCACTGGTGTGCGGCTGAGGTGATGTAAAAATTGGTTCAAGCAGTACACCAGCGCTATCAAACCTCACATTTTCACCTAATTCTATACTATAACTAGCCCCGTATTTTGGCTTAGACGGGACTTGCACATTATTTGGCATAAGCCGTGAATGCAATGGGAAGTCAAAGGAAGCAAACAAAAGAATGGGAACCTTGGTACAATTTTGGTGACAACGGGGGCAAAGTGAGTTGTGTTTTCTGTAACTATACTTTTAGCTACAAACGTGAGCGTGCGTTCGCTCACTTTGGATACGGCGCCAAGTCAGAGAGGTCGATTTGTCGTAGCCTACCTCCCTATGTGCGAAGTCGATTTGCCAATTGTGGAAACATTGTTCCGCAACGAATGACGGGCGGGGACATGTATGGCGGAGATTCAGGCCCGAGTGGTCCATCGAGGGCACCAACTATTGACACTTCAAGCCAATCCGACGCTCAAAATAATGTGGCGGGTGGGGTAACAAGTGGGCCTCAGGAAGGAGTGCCTAATCTCTCTGAAGGAAACGACCGCGAACATGTGTCGGGTGGTCTTACCGCCTCAAATTCCACTAGATCAAGGCAACTACATCAACAACGGATGCTTGAAGCTATTAACATTGCAAAGAGGAAGGAACTTGATGAGAAGTGGGCGACCTTTTTCTATCAGGCGAATGTGGCTTTTAATGTGGCGCAAAATTAGGCGTTCATCGATGCGGTGAGGGCAACATCTGTGGCAAAGTTTGAGTACACTCCTCTTACATATCACCAATTGAAGACTAGACTGATTGAACCTAAGAGGTTGCAAATTGAGAAAGAGATTGAAGCCAAAGTTGGTTTTACAATCAAGAATTATGTGGTGTCGATATGCACGGATGGTTGGCATGATGTCCACCGGAGCCCTCTCATGAATTTAATGATGTCGTGCCCCACTGGTGACGTATTCTTGGGAAGCATAGGCACCAGTGGTGAGAAGAAGTCCATGCGGTACATAGCGGACCAAGTGAAAGTTTACATTGAGAAGGTGGGTTCCAAAAATGTGACACAGATTTGTACAGACAATGCTCCCAACATGCTTGGAGCGATGGATGATATTGTTCTCACATACCCGCACATTCACAAGTAGGGGTGCATGGCACATGCATTGGATCTCATGTTGGAAGATTGGGCGAAGGTCTAAGAATTTAAAGATTTAATAGAGAGGGCAAAGAAATTGTGCAAATATATTAGAAACCATCATTCAACAATGGGGACACTTTGTGAGTTGAGTCCAAACTTGCATATTGTAGTGCCCACTGAAACCCGCTTTGCTTGTAATTTCCTTATGATGGATCGATTGGTGAGACTCAAAGGAATGTTGGAGCAGTTGAAAGACTACCACCGTGTTGTAAACTACTTTGCAACCCTACGGAATAGACAAAATGGAGAGCAAGCATCAACCGCGTCGCGTAATGTGGTGCGCACCATCGAAGATGTGGCCTTTTGGCAACGATGTCAGAATTACGTGCACATGACTAGGGATGTTTTGAAGGCATTGCGTGTGTTTGATGGCCGCGAATCATCCATGGATCGTGCGTGGCTTGTGATGCATAATTTGCGAGGACACGTGTACTCTTTGAGAGAGTCACCCTTTACTCTACGAGCTGACATAGCATCCACCCTTGAGCAATCTTTTGATGCCCGATGGCAAATGGTTTTTACCGATGTTCACTACATCACGGCTGTTTTGAATCCGTACCTCAAGGATAATGTGGCGCTTAGGGTTGACGGAATCGCACAAAGAGCATTGAATCGGGTTGTTCGCAAAATGATGGAGGTATTGGACATGTCTTAGGACGACGTCCAATATGAGTTAACACAGTACGAGGAGGGCACTGGACCATATGGCCCTACCGAGGCATCTAACATCCGCCAGACAAAGCTTCAACTCCACCAATGGTGGGCCAGGATCGTAGACAAGGCATTGTCTAAAATAGGTGTTCGTATTCTAGCCCTTACGTGTTCAACTAGCTCTTGCGAATAAAACTGGAGTATGTACTCGTTTGTCCACAACAAGAGCCGAAATTGATTAGCGGCGGAAAAGGCTGCGTCATTGGTGTATATTTATACCAATAGCCGATGCCTTCAACAAAGACCAGGGGCCGATCCCGTTCGATGGTACGATGCGAATATTCACTCGGAGGATTCTGACCCAGATGCCCTGGGGCCGGTCCTGGTGGTTGAACCTAATCGTGAATTTGATGTGTTGATAGCCGAGGAAGAGGAGGAGCACAGTATGGCAGCTCCCCGCTCTTTGCTGGAATACCGGGGAAACCCTAATCTTTGGGCGGAAGGCGCCGATCACCTTGAAAAAACAAGAAACTATTATGGAGATGATGACGATGTGGAAGAAGAATTGGCTCAAGGTCGTTGGGGACCTTGGAATCAAAGTCCTCGTCGCAGTCCTTCGCCTCATCTTCCTCAAAATGAGGGCATTCATGAAGTACAACCTTTGTCTATTTCCTTAGAGAGCGACATCCCAAATGTGACTAACCTTGAAGAGCCTGAAACGGGCGGAGGCAATGTTGGGAATGTTCACGACGAGGACAATTTCCCATCAAACTATGGAGGTGGAAATGGAGATGCCGACAACAACGGAGCGGGAGAGAACGCAATAAATACTACGACTCGAAACAACCAAGGATCGGTTGTAAACCGGTATGGCCAAGAGAGCCCTATTGGAATGGGTGCATCATTTCATAGCACTGGAGTTGTTCAAGGAGACTCTAATGCAAATGTTGTAAACACAACAATTGTAGGGACGACTCCAAGAAATGAAAGGGTTGTTAATCCGTGAAAGCAGTTTGACCCAGAATGTTTAGACCCCTCCGATGCTTTTGCATTCACAGAGGACTTTGAGCCACAACCATCTCCGGTTGTGGTGTTGCCTATTATTATCAATGACCAGAATGTACCAACGTCGTCTTCCCGGAATTCCTCTTCTCCTAGAACGGCGAATGCCATGTATGGACCTTTTCAACGAAGTGTAGGCGTTGAGAGAATGGGTCTAAACACTTCCGCTACTACTACCAGAATTATCAGACCCCCTTTAGCCGCTACAAGGACGCCTCTTCATCCAATGGGTCAATATCAACAACCCAATGGAAGGACTAATGCTCGTGGAGGGTCTAGAGGGTGTGAACGAAGAAACAACGGCGAAGCATCATCCTCAAGGCTTCGTAGACGTCTCCTCCTTGGAATAGGGGCACGAGATTCAAACGTGGTTGTACAACCATTTTTGGACACGTATGTTCCAGGACGCTCTTCAACAACTCCGGCGTTTGTTGTTCCGAATCGAGCAGTTCGTTCTACCAGCGGCCCAACCATAAATTCCGACGGCGATGATCCTCACGCACATCAACAAAAGAAATTCAAACGCTCGCGTTGCGGTGGTGAAACAGTCGTGGAGCTTTGCAATGACGACTCTGAAATAGAAGGCTTTTGGACTACGGATGGTAGCAATGGAGAATTTGAAGATGAGAGCGATGAAGGAGCTGATGATGACAACCGTCTAGAGTGCAATGAGGCACCAGATGATGATGATATCGTCCTTCGAGATGCAGTTATGGGTGGCCCGTCCACCGAAGGAGTGCGCAGATCGGGCCGTTTGAATAATTAAAGGACAAGAAAAGTAACTACGTATATGTATGCGAAATCAAGAGAGTTGTGATAATTCATAGAAGAAGCTAGGAGAGAAAAAGGTTTCTTAGATAACTAGCGCCAATATTACTTCGTTTGGAAGTATTAAATTAGGGAATTGTTGTTATATCATGAAACAATTTATTGTAATAAACATATTTTGCTTCCAGACAATAAGGTCTCTCCGCTCAATGATGCAGGGGTGGGGACGCCTACATGAGGGGCGCGGACGTCTACGCCCTTGGGCGGAGATGTCCTTGCCCCTCATGGAGACGTCCTCGCCCCTCATAGAGACGTCCCCGCCCTAGTGCCACGGTGGCGTGACACGTCCAAATGTGACGTGGCCATGACAGTAAAAATTTCTTACTTGCAAAAAATTATTGGGCACACTTCGGGCAATTTGTCCAAACCGTCTGTCCGTCTGGTCCAAACCGCCTGTCCGGTTGTCCCGTCCGATCACCTCAATCCGTCTATTATGACAACCCCGGTTCCAAGCGCACTTACGGCATGTTCCACGAGGCACGCTGTCGAAAGCGCCCCGGATTGACGAGCAGCTAGAGGCTCTACTCGCTGCCATCCCCAATCTGTGCACAACCAAGAAAGGGTCGATTCCGGTTGGTGCGTACGAGTACATCGAGAAGCTGCAGAGAGAGGTGTAGGAGCTTCAGTCGGAGCTCAAATTGGAGGAGGAAGGAGCGACCAGATCAAGGAGTTTTTTTTCAGCGGCAGAAGTTGACGTCAGGTCTCGCCTATGGCATTGAGTCGAGGAGTGTGTTTTTTATATGAATTTTTTGTTTCCTTGCGGCAATCGAGTATAGAGGGAGATGAGCGCCCGTAGAGAGGGAGATTCAAAAAGAAGATGCAGCTAGGGACCTGGGTGATAAAAAAAAAAAGGTCGAAGGTGGTTCAGCCATTGGAGTAGAAGACGGCGCCTACCACGGCAGCTGGAGTGCTGGAAGTGAAGAATTCTTCCCACCATGTTAGCGGTCGTCTAGGGTTGCTGGTGCGGAAGGTGGAGGAAGAGGCGCGTTTGCGTCGGCGAGTGTGGTCTTGCTATCTTGGTCTGTAAGCGCGGAGGAGGAGCTTCAGGGCCCAGTTGCAAAGCTGCAAGCAACGTTGGGTCAATGGAGAAGTTGCATGTGTCATCTATAGGACGGAGCAGGTGCGTTACAGGCCAATTTTGTTGACTTGCTAGAGTGCGGTTCTTGTGAAAAGGAGTTGGGGCTGCGCGTGAGAATTTTGGAAAGCTGAGGCGGTGCGGAAGCCCTGTCCGATTTTATGAAGAATTCAGTTTAGTGGTTAAACCATCCTGTCTACGCAATGAGGTGGCCTCGTAGGTATCCCCTTCCAAGTTCCATGTTGATGTTGTATGGCTGTGTGTATCTAGTGAATGGATCAGAGTTGATCTCTCTATATCAATCTGAACTTGCTGAATGCTGCTGGTCGTCTGAATGTTGTGATCACCAAGGTCTACACAAAATTCTTGAGGGTCCCAACGTCAAAAACACAAAAAATCAGTAAGGTTAGGTGGTGAGAACATCCAAAATTTTGGAGTTACCTCCAATAAGTTATGACTAGCTAAAGTTTCCTGAATTGTTGAGAGGTTGTCTGTTGTTGGCTGTTTGTGGGGGGTTGTACGCTATTGTGATTCAAATTACAGTAGCCTAGTCAAGTTGATATCAAGCTTCTGGTCATGATGAAGGTGAAAAATTGGAATTTGGAGTCATTTGCTAAAAGTTATGAGCTGTCAAAGTTGGCCATAGTGTAAGGCAGAAACTTGACCTAATTGCCCAAGCTTAATCAGAAATTAAGGGGGCCGGGAAAAGTTAAAAGGAATTACATTTTTTATTTTATTTTTAAATGCAATAAAAGATTAAGTAAAAGAAAAGAGTAAAGGAAGATATAGTCAAGAGAAGGACAAGTAAAAGGAAGGGACGACAGTAAGGGAGATAACTTTAAGGAAGGAAGGGGAAGGATGATCATAATGTACTAACCTAGTTCAATGAACCCTAATCAAGTTTGGCTCTCTAGACCATGCTGAGGTGAGCTAAATTAACCCACGTGGTGATGATCAGTCAATAACCCAATGATTTCAATTAGTTAGGACTTGTTGTGGGGGGAAATTGCACACACACTCACACACAAGCTTCATTCTTGCAAGGGCTGAACCCTTGAACTAGGGCCTTGTGTAACGTGTTCAGATTAACTCTCCTATTAGGGGGGGTTAATTTTTGCTCACAATATTGGAGACATTTCTTTTTTTGTTATGCCAAATATCAGTGTAGGTAGGCGCGGGAGTGGCCTCTCCACATCTCACGATCCTTACTTTACATTTTGCCTTTGTAACCGCCCTTTGTGTAAAACAAGACTTTGTTGAAATCTTTGGGAGTCAAGTAATATCCTACTCAGTTGGAATGACATGTGACTCTTGCACAGCTATAACTGCATGAAACACCAATTCTGCAAATGAGAGAGGCTGTTGGAATTGGTGGCGGCTGTGATGGTGGTATGTCGTTGATTAAAATGTTGTCATCCTCATCGATAATTGGCAATGGATCTTCAGATGTTCCAAGCCGCCTAAAAGGATACCAGAGGTTGGAGAAGTTGACTCGATTCAGACGATGCAATTATTCATTGGCACCAAGTGCTAAAGTTGCCTTGTGCTTGTGCATCCCGAACACGTTCTCCCCTAGCATATAAGAGTCACGGGTGTAAAATTCCTTTGCACCTAGCATACCCATCATGGGGTCATTAAGGACACGTGGATCGCTTGACCTTTGGGCCCTATGCTCAGCCAAAGTTTGAATAGAGTTTTGATTCTTCTCGGCTTGGTCTTGTCGCTCCAACGCTACCTTTAAGAACTGATAATAGTTTACTACCTACAGGAATGCCCGGATGTAGTCATCTATGGTTGTGGCATATAGGTCCCCACCATTACTACCAGAAGCTTGCTTCCACTTATTGTCGATAGACTCTACCGAGGTTATATCATGGCATCATAGCGAGCTCCTCCTCTGACATGTTCTCTAATTAAGCATGAATAGTTAGTATGATGATGTGGGAAAATGAAAGCACATTATGTCAATTTTGAGGAGGTACGAGTACCCTCTTTGATGCTAAGGAGGTATGCAACATGTAAATAACATTTGAGAAATAATTGTTGGAATATAGAAATATGAAATAGAGGATAAAAGAGGGGCAAAAATTTATATGGAGTAAAGATAGTAGACAATTCATGTGTCATAAACCCTTCCATTGGCAAAAGCGGATTTGCCAAAAAGCGAGTCAGAGGTCGAGACATTGAAAATCCAAATCAAAAACCG
The DNA here is from genome assembly GCA_963971425.1 of Bryoerythrophyllum caledonicum. Lineage (NCBI taxonomy): Eukaryota > Viridiplantae > Streptophyta > Bryopsida > Pottiales > Pottiaceae > Bryoerythrophyllum > Bryoerythrophyllum caledonicum. The sequence goes on from OZ020520.1 coordinate 6,584,667, forward strand.
CTCTAGAGTCTAGATGATGACCACCATGCTTTTATGGCTAGGTAAAGTCTATCATCTTCTCCTATACTAATTGCATTCATGTATCGTTGACACAGTGCCTTATGTTCATCACGCAATGGTCCTCCCATGACGTACTTGTTAGTGTGTTTGATCATCAATTGTGCCAACTGAAATAGACATGTACGCTCCCCGTTAACCATTTCGTTCTCTTTGATGCTATTGTTGTATACAAGGTGCACCGCATTCCAGTTTGCTTGAGCACTATCCGCCATGAATCCATTAAATTGTAGCTCTAGAACTCCGTGTCATGCCACCACTGCGTTGAGGTTCTTCCAGACAAGTTCTTGTACGACGCCATCTTCAAATTGCATGTCACAATATGCAATGGTCATCACCCGACAATAGGTAGCGTCGTACACGTGACATGCCATGGTTGTCCAACATTTGACATGCTTGACGTGGTCAAACATCATCCAAGCATTCTCGAGATCACCACCCTTCTACATTCATTTCACCAAATCCACACAAGAACGAGGTCCCACTTTGGACATTTTGAAGACAAAGACCTTATATGAGTTGTCACCTTGCCTAGGGAACATATTCTTCTGCACAAAAGCCTAGTTGCTTTGGCCACAAAGTTTTGTGATGTTGTCTACAACACCATACCTTCTAAGATATTGGAACAAAACCACTTTGTTTCGAATGCTAGGTGAGCCCATGTTTTTGCAAATATCCAACATAGGTACTAATTCCTCAAAACTTAGGACTTTTCTAGGCTCGTCTTCTTCCCGCAACAAGAACTCTTCTACAAAATCTTTACTGGCCTCTAAGACTATAGAGGGTGGTAACACACTACTCTTGTACAATTTCTTATCCCATGCACAATTCAGGATACGGTATAAGTTTGGACTTAATCTTAGACTAGATTATTTTATATTTTAGATTCTTTACTATTCATCACCGTAAACGAGTTTGTATAGTGCGTACTTGTTGTATAATATGGACCAATTACAACCTCTTGCGTGGCTTCTAATTTTGGATCTCCAGTATTGTGAAGCTAGTTTAAAACCTCATTGTTGAAATTAATCTTAATCTAATTTAAAACCCTAATCCAATTAATTCTAATGCTAGAAGATGAACTCTAATCCTAAGTCAAAGTTAAATCCTAATCATACGTCAAAGTGAAACCCTAACCCTAATGGATGAACCCTAAACCTAATGGATGAATGGTTTGGATGATATTAGATTAAGAATTTAACCATGCAAGATTAACAAGATAAAATATAAATGTAAAGGTAAAAACGTACTTGTAGGTAAAAATTGGAAGTGAAGTAAGTATAAGGGTTAAAGTTAAAGATAAAAAGTAAAAGCAAACATGGAAGTAGAAGTTAAAAGTAAAAAAAACAATAAGTGGTCATAGGATTCCGTCAAGGCCACAGAACCCCGTACAACTAAATTAGTTGTAGCTCCTCTATCTTTGGTTGACTTCAAGCAACTTAGATGTCAATAAAAAGCAAACTCCAAGACCTTCTAGTCCACATAAACTTAGCTCGAGATTCGTCACGGTCTGTTGGCAATCGCCATTCAAAGTTGGCCCTTCAGATTTGCCGGCATCAGACCCCCTAACTCCAAATCCACCACAATCTTCTAAACTTGACCTAGATTGAAGCGCGCCAAATGTCTTCAAAAATCTAGTTTAATGATCTACAAACAACTTGAATCTCAAGTTCAAGTTTGTTGTTGTTTGGCTGCACTAGCCCGCCAAAGTTGATGCTCTCAATTCGGCCAACTGCAAACCCCTCAAGAGTCAACTCGCTGTAACCTCCTTGTCATAGCTTGGAATCACGCATGTTTGGTGTCTATTCAAAGCTACCTTGACAATCTACAGGCCTTGCAAATCTTGTTATAAGATTTGTCACAATCCATCAGCAATCACCCTCCAAAGTGGGTCCTCTACATCTTCTTGGCAGTAGACCCTCTGACACTAAAACTATCCTTACTTTTTTGTCCTTGCTTTAAATCAAGCGTGCTTTGTGTATTTTAAAAGGTAATAAAAAGATCTAAGTATCCTAAGAATATGATGTCTTGTTAGGCTCGGCAGTGTTATACCCCATTTGGTTCACCTTGGATTTCTGGGAGGAAACAACAAGTTATAGACCAGGATGGCAAGTAGGAGATGGGCGGAAGGCCCAGCTGCCAGCTTGTTTTGTTTGAATTCTGACTGGCAACCTTGCAGATGTGTTTTCCTTCTCAAGAGATATGGATGTGAAACCACTATGGTTTCAGGAGGGTGTTGAAGATTTTTCAATGACTACTTCTACACTTAAGGAAGTACATGCCCACGCACTGGGTATACGAGTGGTAGAGATACAGAGAGATATAAACCTGGTATTGAAGCAGCGTGGAATACCACAACTCAGCTTGAGAAGGATGTTGAACAAGTCATCGAAGATGTTTGGCAGTACTCAATGCTTCCACAAGTGGAAGATGACTCTAGAGAGGACCAAGAATTAGGACCACCTCTGGATACTTCCACCATTCACTAGAAGTCAGCAGAGGATGGTATTGTGTTGTTGAAGCTACTTAGAAGAATTGAAAGTAGCTTTGCAACACTGCTGCAAGCGGGGATCAAGGTCATACGCTACATCTATGTGGATGTTGATGAGGTAGTGAGGCACGTGGCCAAGCCACATTCTCGACAATTGAGGACACAATTTCCGGACTTGCTGGCCACTAATGCCATCAAGACTTCCTTCTCTACCCTTGTTGATGATATTGCCTTGCTTTCGGCAGAGGACATTCACCGTGTTGGCCATGTGGACCTTGTCATTGCGGGTTGGCCCTGTCAAGATATGCCTTTTGCTGGACATCAAAAGGGGTTGAATGATACTCGTTTATTGCGGTTTCATGATATGATCCGCATATTGCCTTTGCTTCAGACATCTCAAAAGCGACCACCAAGTTATATTGTGGAAAATGTACCGGTGGTGAGTAGCTCTACGTCAAGGACCTTGGAGAGCATGCAACGCGTACACCAAACTATGGGCCTGCCCATGTTGCTGGATGCGGTTGCGGAGGGATCGCGAGCACATTGTCCACGGTTGTGGTGGACAAATATGGCACCTCAAGAGTTGCTACAGTCCGCCGTGGGTCGTATTAAACGGTCGGATGTTTATGTCACTGATATTTAAGATCCTCACAGAGGTGCGTTTACCATGACAATCAAACACCTTTGGCAATGGTTAACCGCAAGGAAGAACCACGTAGGGCATTGCCCATGTTGGTTAGTTTTTCTAGGTTGTATGGCTTAAAAAATAACTGCCATGGCCTTGTTTGACCATGGCCTTGTCTCAAAAGATGGTAGAGCCCAATGCGGATAAACGGAAGAGAGCCATGGGCTTTCTCACGAGCACTACCAATGCGTCCGACATTTTGGAGAAACAACGGCAATTTTTACTTGGACAAGCAATGGATTTAAATTGCTTGATTTGGATCGTTTCATTGCTAGGGGCAGAGCAAAAGCGGTTAGCTTCAAGTTTCACTGGTTACATAAAATCTTATGAGTTGCGGGCGGCCATAGAACCATTTGTCTCTGTCAGGGTGACAGGAAAAGTGATTGGGGGCGAGAGGGCATTCGCACTTCAGTCATGGAACATGCGAGGTACCGCAAATCTTTTTGCGACGCCCAAGAGTGAGGATCCTTGGCATGGAGTGGAGGATTGGAACCAAAGTAGGGCATTGGCCCACCAAAAGAGGGATTTGGAGGACGTTGTGGAGAAGATGTTCATGGAAGAACACACAACTTACCAAATGAAGGAGATTGGCAAACTAAGCCAATTTGAAGGACTTGGAAGCATGATGAAGATGGGGGAAGAAGAGCTTTTTCTATCTCGCATTCAATAGCAATCAAGAAAGAAGAATCTTGCTCCAAAAGAACCGAAGGAGGTGGTGACCAAGGAAATTTAGAAACCGATCGTAAGCCTCGTGGATTGAGCAGTTCAGGTAGAGGAACATGAGTTCCTCAAGGAATACATGGATTGTTTTGCCTTTAGTCTAGAAGATCTTGGAGTGTTGAAGGGGCAAGAAGTACATATTACATTGACGGACAAAGCACCAATATACCGGAATTCGTACAAATATAGCGACTTTGAATGGAGGATGATACGCGCTCGTACGGAGGAGTTGATGGCTGCAGGGCTAGTGGAGTTGGCTCCACCGGATTGTGAGTATGCATCGGCAACGATTATGCCATCTAAGAAAGATGTCTACGCTAATTGGACCGAAAAGAGGATGTGCAGGGACTATAGGTGGATTAATAAATTCACCAAGTTGGTCGTTATGCCATGCCAACATCAGAGGAGAACTTTGAAGCTATTGGTCACACCAGAGTGTTCAGTACGTTGGACTTGCGCTCTGGATATCACTTGATTGGACTGAGAGAGGAAGACAAGGAAAAGACCGCGTTCTGGGGCATTGACAAAGATGGAAAGGACCGGTTATTCCAATGGAAGTTCTTACCATTTGGATTGAAAAATGCGCCTGCCAAATTCCAGAGTGTTATGGACCGATTATTCTTGGGCTTGGACTTTGTGGAATGCTATATTGACGACATTGTTGGCTTCAGCAAGAACTGGATGCAACATAGGGTACACTTGATAGAAGTGTTTGCTAGATTGAGGTTCCACGGTTTGAAGTTGCACCTTGGTAAGTGCAAATTCTAATTTGACCACATCGAGTACTTAAGATATGTGATATACCCAAGTGGATTGGGTGTGGTAGCTAGCAAAATTGAAGTAATGATGTCTATTCTTAGACCAAGGGATGTTAATAGGCTACATGAATTCTTAAGGTTGTATAACTACTGTAGAAAGTTTATGAAGACTTTCAATGCTATTGCCAAGCCATTGACCATGTTGACAAAGAATAATAAAACTTAGATCTAGGGAGATGAGCTAGAGGCGGCCTTTCAAAAGTTGAAGGACCGCTTGGCATCGACACATATACTTTGAAGGCCGATAGCAAGAAGGACATACCAGCTACATACGGATTGGAGTACGTTGGAAATCGGCGTGGTGTTGACTCAAAGTTCTTACTTTGGAGGGTAATGAATGCAGCGCAGGCATCAATGGTGAAGCCCATTAAAAACAAAGATTTTGGGCTCAGGTGATCTTTGTTGAAATGAATGTAGCTCTAATTTCATTCCGGACAAAGAGATTGAGCTTTACAATAGTCTTCATGGTTCTACATCTATTCCAATGTCAACTAATCTTGAGGATATAGAAGTGGAGCAATCATCTCTGCCACCAACCGTTCTACAAGACAAAACTTTCATAAAATAGAAACGTCTGACCAAGGCCTAAAAGGCAAAGCTGGAGAAGGAAGAGGCCCAGAGGGTGGAGGCGGCTAAAAAGGCCAAGATTGAGCAGGTTGTTGCTACTACCGTGGCATCAAAGGCAGATGTCAAAGTCTTCGTCCTACCAGATCCTACAGATGTTCCTAGGGATGATGAAATTATTTAAAATCATCACCGATCATGGCATCCTCTCAAGTTGCTCGATCTAGTCTTATTAAAGCCACACGTATGGAGGTTGGCCAACACAAGAATCGTCAATTTCAACAACATGAATCATCGGTTGCACCAATGCAAATTGTCTCTTCCAACTCCTTAATTCAGAATGCTTCTCTATTATCCCTCATGCAATCTCTTTCTCAGCTAGAAGGTCCACGTTAGCCTTGGATTTATCTTCATGACTTCATAGCAAAGGTATCATATTTCTCCTATCATTTTTGCCCATTGAAATAACTATGTGGCATTGTTTCAAATTTAGAATTTCATTTGCTTTGCAGGTTGGTGCAGATCGATCACGTCAAGTGAAAAGTGAAAAGTGCAAGCACTCTGGATTGGATCTTATTGTTGCTGACATTCTAGAGAATTCACCGGTTCCAGGGATCTCTGTTTCAAGTTCAGCCATTCCTTTGTGGAATGTTAGACCAAATAAGTACATTGATACAATTTTTGAGTTTGCTAACAATTATCTCCATGACAATGCAACATTGTTTCTGATTCATGCCAATGACCGGGATCTGCAATTAGAGACTGAAGATTATGCAATGACGTACGATTTCAAATTACTAATCGATTGATGGGCTTTAAACAAGCTCCTTCTAGTTTTACCTCGAGATCCTTCTACCATGGTAGTTGTATTTTTTGGATTGAATTCAATTCAATTGCTACTGTAAATGTAACAAAACATCATATTCATTAAAATGAGACATTTTGAAGTCTCAATTTATCATGGTGTCTCATTTTAGTGAGTTTATTATTTCATTAATTTAAGACTATGTATTAAATTGAGACTCAATCTCGATTGAAAATGCTAAATAATCTAGCCATATCACGGATTGTTAAATTCATTTCGTATGAAATTGAATATCATATTTAGTTGTGTGTGTAAAGGTAATAGGTTATCAAAAATTTACCAAGATATGGAGCATATTACCTAAGAAAAACTAATACATCCAAAAAATATCATTGCAAGAATAAAATTACTCCATGAAAATATAAGCGGCAATAAATTTGAGAACCCCTTCGAGTAGGGTTCAAAATTAGACTAAAATACACATATACACTCATTTAAATTCCACCTAGAATGCATACCTTTTCATTTGAAAGAGAAATAATTACTAATTTCAGGAGATTATACTATTTCCAAATAACAAGGTCGTTGAAATACCTAGCATTGAATGTACAATTAATGACACTCACAATGTGGACCGCCATTTATCCATCAATAATGAAATAGAATTCCCAGCTTTGTTGTATAATATTGAAAGCAACACAATACATCACTATATGGAACTACAAACACTAATCAAATTCTATCTACAAATATGCTATGCGCACATTCAAAGTCTACAATTCCATCATACAGATACAAGTTCACTACATACTTAATAAGATATCTAGTCCGGAAGAACAAAAATTCAAATAAGAACATGCACCCCCGCCTATTTTATATTGGTAAAATTACTCCAATCCTCAAAAACCACAAACTCCATCGAAATCTAATATTCAGCTAAAGATGCCTTGATTATGTCCACCTATGATTTGGAATTTTTAACCTAGAGGAGCTTGTGTTTCCACGCAACCTAGGCTTTCAAGCCGTTAAAATACAATCTATATACATCCAGATTAGTTCAAATTCAGTTTCTTCAACCCAATAATTCCCATGACTAGAATCCCACCGTTAGTACGTTTCCAAGTCTACATGATGTTGGGATGTAGGTTTGAAGTATTGCACTTTAATCTCATGAAAATGTTCACGATCCAGATGTGGATTAGTCAATGCCAAGGCAATCCAAAATGGGCGCAAATCCCCATCAGCAGAACGCACCACAAGTATATAGCCCTCATATACATCTCTACCAACCCGAAATGATGGAGGGGGGACAATGACGTCGTTGTCCAATGAATGGAGGGTCCTTTGCATACTCCTCCCTCAACGACCCATCAATCTCATATTCATCTATCATAGATAGAGCATATCTAGATAGTGGCCAGAACCCCTCTCGTAGGAGAAGCGATTCTTCCAAAAGCACCTCAAGGGCAGCCTTAACACCTCTCCAATAGTACATAATATGCTCGTTCTTCCTCCTATATTCATCTGAGAGATCCTCGTTAGCCATAGATTCCCAAAGACTTAGAAACCCAGAGATACGCTTCAGAACCTCATCATAATTCTCATGACGTCGCGGAATGAGAGGAAGCGGTTGTCCACAAGGCAAAATTGGAGTACTATCTACCGTCACTTTCCACAGCTGAATTCCTCCATTCTCCTCCGGCAACCAATCCCTATATGTACAAAGAATTTTGTATTGTATCTTTGGCAAACCATCTGAGCCCTTGTAGAACTTGAATTGTTGGCCCTTCGTGTGACTCGTAAGGGCCTCTTTGCCAATGTAGAAATATCTTTCTATAAAGCCCTTCAAGTCGGGCACCTCTACAATGAGGTGTGGAATAACTGGCTTATTCTCAGCATCCATGAACGATTTCATCAAGAGTGGGATCGTTGGATAGCTACTTGACTTGAGTTTGGAACTCCATCTCCCAAACATTGCATCAATATCCTCGTGAGTATGACCAACAAGTAAGTTCTTACTTTGGAGGGTAATAAATGGAGCGTAGGCATCAATTGTGAAGTCCATTAAAAACAAAGATTTGGAACAAAGACGATGGAGTTATGGTGTTTTTAGTGTCAAGGGGGTCTTGCTGCCAGCAAATTTTTAGCATCAACTTTGACTGGCCACTGCAGGCGGAATACAACAATTTTGGAGCTAAGCTTTGCAAAGCATGAAGACCTGCAAATAAAATTCTCTAAGACTCTTAGAACGCTTGAATCCAAGCAGAGATAAAGAAGTTGTGGCCCATTTTGTATTTGGGGTCTTGTTGTCAACTAGAGTCGTAGGGCGGATTTTGACAAGGGACTGCTAGCAGAAATAACGAATCTAAAGCTAAGATATTTAGAGTTTGAAGATTGTGAAGTTGTCTTTCCAAAGAGTCTTAGCACGTTCAAATCAAGTAGATACAAAGAAGTTGCGGCCAACTTAGTGACAAGGGGTCTGCTGTGAGGCAGATTCAAACGTCCTACTTTAAAGGGCGATTTCTGTCAAACCACAAAGATTTTGGAGCTGATAGTTCGGGAGCTTTCCAATGACACTAAGCACGCTGCAAGGAGCTCAAATCTAAAGGAGTTGCGGCCGATTTAGTGACGAGGGGTCTGCTGTAGGGCAGATTCGGCGTCCCACCTTTTTTACTTTTAACCTTTACATCAATGTTCATTTTTATTTTTTTACTTCAATAATCTTACCTTTGAATTTTATTTATTTTTCTTATTTTTTTAATTTCATATCCATTTTCACTTCCACTTTACATTGTATGGTTGAAATTTTTAAACTTATCTCATCTAATAAAGTTCATCCATTAGGATTAGAGTTCATCCATTAGAGTTAGGGTTCATCCATTTGGATCAGGGTTTGGATTAAATAAATTTAAATTCACAGTGTATAATAACTGTAAAGAGTTGATTTCAATAATTCTTCAATAACTATAAAGATACCTAAATAGTCATTAGAAAATGCTTGGAATGAGTATAAAACAACTTTAGAACAGCTATTCAATAACCAATGAATAACTGTGACGTAACTAAAAAATCATTAAAAATAACTAGAGAAAAATTACAAAATAACTAATAAATAACTATGCATTGTGCAATAGATTTTGTCCAATCAAACGCCTCCACATAATAGTAAGTGGGTCCCAAAAGAAGTGACACGCAAGCTACCACAAATGACTACACATCATCAGGGTTGTTCCGGCGTCCGTCCGTCCAGCAGTGTCCGTCCGTCCGGTTGTCTGTCCAATAGAGGCTGTTGTCCGTTCGGTAGAGAATGTTCTAGAATATTCGGGTATATTTGGAAATATTCCTATATATTTGGGGCATATTCTCTGGAATATTCTAGGCATATGTCCGGTAAGGGTGTTGTCCGTTTTGTCCGTCCGTCCGTCCGTCCGTTGTCTTTGGGCCCCTGTCCGTCTATGTAGACAACCCTACACATCATGAAGGGAAACACGTCACCATCCACGTCAACTGCCACCTCAATCTCCACGGCATCGTGAAATCCACCTCAAATTCCACGTAACACTCAAATCCATGTCATCAGTCACCTCATCATTCCCCCATGATGACGTTCAATGTTAGCAGATGGATGAGAATCCACGTGGAAGAAAAGAATTACTACAAAAATCAATAACTCACAACAATGATTGTGGCCATTTCAAAAATTTCTACAGTTATTCTTTGGTTTTGCCTCTTAAAACAAATCTTGCCAATCTATAACTAAACAAAGAGAAAAATCCCTAGTTACTTATCACTGGATTTCTAGTAGTGAAGTGGTGGCAAGGGCACGAGATTATATACAAGAAAGTTGTGGCAAGAGCCCTTGTTGTTATTTAATGAATTACTTCTATAATGTTACCACAGTGGTTCTACAGTGGTTCCACAATGAAGTTACAGCTGGTGGACGTGGCTACACTGAGGTGCTTAGTCAAAAATGAAGTTGTGATGAGGACGATGCAGTTTGATACTCCAAGATGATGGCCTCTTGAAGAAGTTTGGGTTGGCTAAAATTGACCCAATTTTGACTCAAGAGCGCCAAAACTCTCTAAAAGTGTTGCCATATAGGCACAATGGAGGGAGACAACCTTTGGACTTTGCCCTCTAGTGTGAAGGCCAAGACGTCAAACTTTGACCATACTCGCAATCTCATTGGCGGAATTTGATGGCCACTTAACCTTTGGTCACTCGACCTTTGGTCACTCGACCTTTGGTCATAGTGTGTGAAGCGACCCTTTATTGTTCCCTTAGTTTTCTGTTGAAAGATTCATGAATTATTTGGCCATGACATGCTGTGCATGGCTCTTTGCCTCAGTCATCATGTCCGGTGCTATTATTCTCAATTTGGCTCAGATGTGGGGTAGTTTTGCAACATGCTTGATCTCAATATCTTAATTTATCATCTCTTAATTTTGCACTGAACAGGGAAATTTTGAGTGATACCAATAGTGGTGTACGAAGAAACTCATGCAGAGAACAATTTGAATCAATTTCTTTGTCATCTTCCTGCATGCAATAAAGGAGGACGTGCTCCAATTTCGGAGGTAAGTGCATTACGAGATTATGACTAAGTGCATCAGATTGTGCATTGAAGATCATGGCTTTAGGCAATGAGGTCAATGAATTAGTGCAAGAGGGAGTCAGCATTTCATATCCTTTCTTACGATAATGTTTCTTGTTAACGGCTTTAACTGACTCAGATATTGGTTCATATAATCGGTAATCAATGCACGTTTGTTGCTTAATCTTCACTTTTCTCCCGGTTAGCCCTTATTATGGTTGACGCCGCGCCCTAGTTGATCAGTGTCACCTTGAGTAACTCGTCAGGATTTCATTGACTTTGTTATGGTTTTCAATTCATTCACATGATAGTTTACTTTGATCACAGAATCTGAGATCGATTGATCTCTGTGAAAAGAAATGCCAATGTTGGATTGAGGGAAGTGAGTATGGCAAATTCTCCACCGACGTCAGGCTCTCCAACTGCTTCGTCGCCACTTGATGTTGTAACTACTATGAACCTTGAGGAGGACTTCTCCGAGGAAGAAATATCAAACATGCTAAAAGAATCTGTAAGTCAACCTCCAACTTTAGGTGAACAATAGAGCAGGTCTTTCTCCTATTGTCACCCTTCTTTAGGACTTGTTTGTTATGTACTAGGCAACGTGCACATTGCTCTCGGACATGAACTGGAAGATTGTAAATTAGTAAATCAAGTCATTGGAAGTAGTAAATACTTCTCTTGACCAGCTATTTCCTGGACAAATAATCTCAAAGCAAACTATTTGAATCATTGCCAATGATATTATTGAGATTGTAATCTCAACCATGACACGTCTAAAACTCTTCTAAGCATTTGGAGAAGCTCTACGTGAAGTGGATACTCTTCATGTGAAGTGAACACATACAGATAATGTACAAGCAGCACGCGGTTCTATTGAATGTAGGATAAAGTGATGCAAGGATTGAACGAGTCGAGATCGGTGCTTTTTAGCCGCGTCGAAGGTTTAAAGCAGGTGAAATTAGCCATTGCCGTAATCCCAAACTTGAATGAACATGGCGTCATCTGCAAATAGATTCCATGCCCATCTGAACATTTGGATGGTTGTAATTGCCTATGTAGATCTGATATACCTAGTCTGATTTATGTAGGATCTACAACATTGGAGAGGGAAGCTCGACACAGAGGTCGAATCACACAATGAGGTCGGATAGTTGTTTCATCATCTGTGGTAATACATGCATGAATATTGCATGTTTAGACGTTTAGAGCATCCTCAATGCATGTTTTGAAAACTAGGCCCTCAACCTCAATAGCATTGACAATTAGAGAGTCTCAAAAATTAAGTGGCCATTTGAAGGTTGTTGCACCTCAGACCCTAGCCTCTAAATAGGCCCTCAACCTCGCTCTCTAAACTTCTTTTGCGACATGTGACAACACCTCCTCATTGATGGCACAAAAGGCCGGAAACATCATTGAACTTTGAGACAAAAGTGCCTCAATTAATGCTCACAAAGGCCACTAGAAGAGCTCTCTATACTCCACAAATTTGAAGAGTGGGAGGCATGATATGAAGAGCCCTCAATGAATGGAACCTAGATAAAGAGAGCATTGAGGCAGGTTCTCGGTTGCATGGCCTCAACTTTGAGGATGAGGCCCAAACAAAGAGTTGCATTGAGGATGCTCTTAGTATGTGGAAGTGAGCCACACCAACTTAGAACTTCTTGCAGGTGTTTCATACCACATAAATCTCAGTTTGTTGCATGGCCGTCATGCAATTAGTTGATTTCCGTGAGAATCACCTTATTTGCACTTGACATGATCCTCAAAGAGTAACTCTTTCACCCAATTGTTTGGTTCATACTAAATTCCAAGTCTAGCATAAAATGATGAATACCATTTGTGATTATTGTCGCAGGACATGGTCGACCTGAATTCATCTCTCAACTTAGATATTGATCAACTTAAGAATGTAAGATCTGAAGTCAACCCAAACACTATTCATTCTCTCCTCTCCCATATGTAAAAGAATATAACCAATACCTGTCCAATGGTTGATACCCGCTTGGACAGAGTTTTGCGGGACAAGCATTGGGGCCGGGTATATAACGGATATCTAAAGTACACAATGGATGTCTAAAGTAAATAATGGATATTTAAATTATATAATGAGTATATAAAAGAATTAAGGGGTATATAAAGTATGAGGGGTATAACGGGATATAATAGGTACATTTGATTTTTGCATTTACATACAGTCATTCCTTTCATAAATTATAGCCAACTTTGACGCTGGTGGATGGAGTTGGTAAGAACTTAGTAACAGTTGAAAGTCAGCTTAGGATTTAGTAGAGGTTTGGTAATTCTAGCCATGAGTTGATGTCAAAGTCTATGATAGCATGTGCGGGCATAATTTTGATGAAAAATGTGACATGCATTTAAGATGTCATGATTCATTGGCGCCAGATGAACATGCATGATCATGCCCTTATTCAAGTGCATGCCTCCGTGTCACACTCTCCAGCCTTAGTGTCAGGTTAGGCCCAATCTCTAGTAAAGTGCTTCCAGAGAGCCTATCAATCCATGCCAAATGTGTACAAGAAATATCAAATTCTAAGTTGACATCTACATTTATTTTGATTTGAAAGGTTGTAAGATAGCTAAGGTTGTAAATTAGGGACATTAATACTTATTAGAGGTACAAATTATGAGAGGGATGACTTTACATCTACTTAACTAGGAATTGCCCTTTCCTACTTGAGGACAACAGGGATCCACTAGTCTTCATTGTACACACATAGGACATTGTACATAATTCAGTGTATTCAAAGATTGGACAACCATCTATTTGTTCTCCAGGAATTCCAAGAACTGCGAGACTAGTTGAAAGAGCAACTGGCAGCTACAACATCCAAATTGGCTGAACTTGTATGTTCTCTTGTAAATTGCATTGCGAGATTGATGACTTGAGGATTGGTAGAATTCACCTGACATTTCAACAGTTCACTAAGATTCTCTCTGAGGATTCATGTGCAGGACACCTCAGTGGCTGATTGTGCGCACTTTCTTGAGGGCATGAATGCAAATTGCGAACTTGAAAAGTCATTGTTTGATGATCTCATGGCTGATCTTGAACCTGAGGTCAGAGATTACTGTTCTAAAATTTGTTAACCCTTAAACGTCAGAGGGGAACCATTTACACAAGCATGTATATTATTGTGTAGAATACAATATTATATGTGTTGAAGTTTAGCTAGACTTACACCTTTGGATTGAAGATTCTTCAACTACACTCATCACTCCAATAAGTTATAGCCAAATCTAGCACCGGTGGATGGAGGTGGTAAGAACTTAGTGGAGGTCAAAAGTTAGTGGTGGTTTTAGTAGAGGACTTCGTAACTTCAGCACAATTTCATCTTCATCCATCTATTGTTATTTCCCAAAATGGGCCTAGCATCAAGCGCCACATTAAATGGCATGTGAAAATGTCATATGACCATGCCTACTTGAGTTGGCCCTCTTGTACCCTGTTCATAGGCAAGTTGGATGGTTGAAAAGCTCAAAAAATGTTTTAAAAAGTCTTGAAAGGAAGATGGGAGTACATGTGAGGAGTGTAGCACTATTGTAATTGAATAGTGACATGTGAAGGAATAGTAGCACTGTTGAGTGATACAGTGATATAGTAATTGATTGGTCTCAAAAACATAAAACAACAACATCATCTACCAATTTTGTGTTTTAATTCTCAGACACGTCAGCACTAGTCACATGGCAGCACTAGTTAGAACTTACTTGAGGTTATAGTTAGCTAAGGTTATAAGTTAGTGGCATTATAACTTAGCAGAGGTATAACTTATACGAGGAATGAGTGTACCATCTTTCATTTGGAGGTCATTTCAATATCTGAACCTTCTCATGTTCAAATGTGACACCAATCATGTAGAATATTGTGGCCATCAAGGAATCCTTTCAACGGTTAAGGGTTAACCTCTTAATTCTAAATCTCCATTTTAGAATTCAATATCTTGATAATATAATAATGCTCAAAATATTTGAATTACCTTCACTTGGAAGAGAATAATAATATTCCAAAGAGTGGATGGATGAGAAACATTGAGCACTTTGTTTGTTATCCAATATGTGATACTTGGGCATGTAGAGGTCTATTCTTGTTCCTTATCTTCAGTTGTTATTTTTGAGTTTGAAAAGTCTATTGCAATCTGAATAATATGCCATCTTGTTTTTTTCCAATAATTATCTAAAAATAATTTGTAATTCAATGCAAAGAAAAGAAAGGCATCTAATTCTCATCTTTGCTCTTATGAATGGCTACCTACTCTGGACATAGGCTGAGTGGTGGAATGAATTTTAACTTTATTCACACCAACCTCCTTTGGAAACCATAATTCTTCTTCTTTCTTTTATTTTGAATGGCTATTTAAGGTAATAAAATAAAGGACAAGGTATTTTATTCAAAATCCATGTGAATTTACAAATGACTTTGTGCTGATCATGGATGATGAAGTGATCTAAATTTTTCTTTGTTCTGATATATTGATTCTCAATTGCAATTTTCTCCACAAACAGGAAAGTTTGGTTAACTGAGAAGATTTTCAGTTCTTTTTCAGTTAACCATTTTTGGAAATATATCACTCTCTACGCTTCAACACATGTAGTATGTTCATCACTTCAACACATGTAATATGTTCATCAAATGCAATATCGTAGCACAATAGTATGATTATCAACAAGTGATTCTTGATAAACTACATCAATCTTAGAAATTTGAGATCTTGAAAAACAAAATGAGGAAAGTTTTCAAGTTCAAAAACTTAGGTGGAAGTCCTCACAAAGTGGATGTTTTAAACAGTATCCCTAAACCTTGTGTAGAAGTCAAAAGAAATAATTACATTAGATTACTTCAATACTATTTGCTCCAACATATCTATTCTAAAGAAATCCAATTTTATGACTTCCACAACCTTTCATATAGATTTTTAACAATTGAATGCATGTAGTTATGATATATTCTCTATATTTTTTATTTTTTATTTTTTAAATTATAAAGCCACTTAATACATTGTATCCATTTCAAATTCTAATACCCTAATTTCTCCAAACATGACCACCAATACCTGCACACCTTTCAATCCACGTCACCATTTCCCTCGTGGTCCCATCTTTTAATAAAATGTACAAAAATCGAGGAAAATAGAAAAATTCATCATTTGTTACTTCTAAGATAAGTCTAATATTTCTAAGAAAATAGATTATTTCTAAAAGATAGATAATGTAAACAAAAATTAATGTTCCAAAAAACCAAAAAAACAAATATTTAAGTAAATCTAGAAGAAAAAACTTCAAAAATGATGGTTGGCGGTCCACCGAGAGCTGTCAAAATATCTTATTAGCAATCTTCTAAAAGAATAATCTACTCAAATATTAACCAAGTTGGGCATATGAGGTGTTTATATATCCACAAAAACTATAGATGTCAAAAAACATATCATGTGTCTGATTTCAACAAAATCTGTGTGAGTTGCGACCATTGAAAAGTTACAAATCAAATCAATTCATTGGTTCACATTTAACTTTTTTAAATTGTCTAGAAATGATCATTTTTCCCAAGATTTTGTTATAAATTTGTTACAACTTGGATGTTTGGTTATTGTTGCAGGCCAAAGACGTCTCAAAAGATTTTGATTATTTGAGTTCAAACGCACATGTATCCTCAGTGATCATTGAAGAAATCTTGGAGTAGGTAAGGCTTTTACAAAAGTCCAGCATGAATAGAGTATTTGTTCATTTGTCCACTTACTCTATATCCATAGGACACATGTTAGTGGAGTCTTAGAATAGATTTTTATCTATGTTTGTACTATTATTTTTTACTGGCATAACTTCATTTGATGAAGTTATTTTAAATTGGATACTAGCTTAACTTCATTTGATGAAGTTATTTTTAATTGGATGGATAAGAGAAACCGTGGGCATGTTTCGACCATAATAAACATTGATTCAACTCCACAAACGCATCTTGTTTGAAGGATGAAACTAATGTTACACATTAGGTACCTTCCACCAAATGAGGGTGTTATGAGTAAGTTGCGGTCCAAATTTTGCGTAGACGCAAATGTATGCCAATGATAATAGTCTATATTTAGGTCCTAAAGTCAAAGCTCTACAGCTCTTACAGAAAATAAATGGATCAATTTTTTAAAATATTCATTCAGGTTGCCAATGTGCTCGACCATAGGCATGTGATGGTGTATTAACATGGCTTAGTACAATTGTACATGATGTGTTGGTTCATTGGACTTGAATAGAAGAATCATACGGCAAAGCTCTTTGTCTCTAGCTGTTTCATGAATCTCCGTTCTCCATTGTGAACTGGAAAAAATAGTTACAGTGACTGCCAAAACTGAGTACGAAATAGTTTAGTCTATCTTTTGCCATTCATATTTTATAATTTAGTTCATTTAATGCAAAATCAGTTGAAGGCTCAAGTATACATGCAAGTAAATGATGTGGCTACCAAATTATAAGTCCAGCAATGTAAAATAATTTCAGAAAAATATAGATCAAACTAAAATAGCTCTAAAACACAGTTGTATGTTCACACTTGGATTACGCAATGAATGCTACAAATTTGACATGCACAAGTGGTTTTTTGGGTTTGAGCAAAATGGTTTCATTGAGGTCTCTCTCTCTTGTTGATAGAAAGCAGATAGAAGAAGCTACTTTAGAGAAGTTGAGGAGGGGTGAAAGTACTAGAAAGGTTGCCAGAGACTTCCAAGTATCCCAAAGTTGGATCGCACAAATTCATAAGCAACATTAGAGTGAGTTGAGTGATGTGAATCGCAATTTTGGTGGCAGACCACAGGTGTATAGTGCAATTGATCGCAGGGCTTGTGTGAGAGAAATCGCTGTAGGTGGCTTAGAAATTGCACACAAAGTTGGAAATTACTTGAGAGAAGAGCTTCATGTTGGTATGAGTGATATCAGCGTGAGGAGAGTGTTACAAAAAACAGGTTTGAAATGTAAAGTGAAGCAAAAGAAACCAAAGCCCACACTTCTTCAGATTAAGGGACGATTAGAATTTGCTAGACGCCATTGCCATTGGACTGATGATGATTGGGATTGTGTAGTATTCTTTGATGAAACAAAAATCAATCGATTTGTTCTGATGGTTGTAGTTGGTGTTGGTTTTGTGATGAGGAGAAGAGAAGTGCTAAAATGGTGCAACAAACTGTCAAGTTTGGAGGTGGAGGAGTGATGATGTGGAGTTGCATGACTTTGAGTGGCCCTCGTATGATGTGTAGGATTGAGGGAAGAATGGATTAATATCTATAAAGAGAAATTTTAAGGGAGAATTGATTCATACACTGCATGCATACAATTTAGATCCTACTAATTTGATTTTTCAACAAGATAATGACCCAAAATATACATCCAAGAGTGTGCGCTATTGGTTGAATTTGCAAGAATTCACTCTTTTGAAGTAACTGGCGCAATCTACAAACTTGAATCCAATTGAACACTTGTCGGCAACTTTAAAACGTTGGCTGAACCAATATAAGAGACCTCCCAAAGGAATGTTAGAATTGTGGGAGCGTGTTCATGATTGTTGGGCTTCAATTACTCCCAATAAATATATGAACTTGTATAGAAGCATGCTTAAGCACATTGCAACTGTTATAATTGCTAAGGGTAGGTGGACGAATTTGAACTTTGCTCCAACTTGTGTGAGCAAAATTGAGTTTTGGACTAAACTTCACTTTACTTTTTTTTGTACATGCATACTGTGTGTAATAGACCTCAATCTCCATGGAAGTATGTTTGATTGCAATAGCAATCCTATGCAACTTATGGTTTCATTTTTGGTGCATCCAATTTCCTTACATTATTTGTTGAATTTCAATATGGTGTGTTCGTACTCAATTTTTGCAGTCACTGTATACTTGTGTCCACGACATTGATTGTGGAAAGTTGGAAGAGGATGCCGTAAGATTGAAGAGTGTTGGCTACAAAAGATTCGTTAAGAACTCAACCTCTGCCATGCTTAACCCTTGTAGTGACCATACAACCATTTTTTGGATGTGTTAATCCTTAAACATTAGTTGGGAATTGTATATACAAACACATATTTTATGTTGTAGTATATTAGAAATGTATGAAGGTTTAGCAAGACTTACACCTTTGAATTGAAGAATCTTCAGCTAACATCTTTCATTTGGAGGTCATTTTGACATCTGAAACTTATTATGTTGAAATGCAATACCATACATGTAGAATATTGGGGTCACCAATCGCACCTTCTGACGTTTAAGGATTAAGTCACAATTTGCAAGAAATTCGGAAGGAACTAGATTGTGAACTCCGAAGTTCACATTGGCAGACACATCATACGCACATTGTTCAAAAGTCATATCATGATTAAGAGTTTTATAACTCTTGGAATACTTTAGAATGCCTTGTAATACATTGCCAATGCCACACTCCATGTTGTACTTGTTAGAGATTAGAGTTGCTTGTAGTTATTATGATATCGTGAATAATTGAGGTAGATTTAGAAGAGAAAGTAAAGAGGAGAAAATGGAAAGAGGTGAAAGGAACTTAAAGTAGTCCAATATGTATTGGCAAAGGTTGTTACCAATTGGTACTACAAGTGAAGGCCTTCAAAAAATGCCATATCTCACTCCAAGCATTGTTTGTAATACTATGTGTGTTTCATTTGCTTGTGCAATCATTGGATTTGGTGGAAATTGGTTAGAAGGAGATCTTGAGAGTCTTTGAGTGTTGGAGTTGTACAAGATTCAATTTGCAGCATCAGAGATGTACAAAAGTTGACTCAAGGTTGTTGAAGCATTTGAGGTGCACAAGTATTGATTCAAGGTCATTGAAAGCATTGGAGGTGACTGAAGATGGCCCAAAGAGTTTCTAAGAGTAGTGGAGGTACACATTCAAAGATGTCAACTTTGTAAGTGTTTACATTTGCACTTTTGAACTTTTGGACTTTGTCCATACACATAGTACACAATCCGTATGGATAGCTCTAAAATTTGAGTGTTCTATGTGTGTGTGCACTTTGCCCATACATATAATACATAACCCGTATGGATAGCCCTGAAATTTGACTGTTGTAGGTGCAGAAGTGCATATAGGAGTCTGAAAGGGCTCATTTAAGTGATTGACGTGCACGAGTGCATATTGGAAGGTAGGAAATAGTGTTGGAGTGCAAAAATGGCAGCATATGATGGCGAGAATACTAGAGTCATTGACAAGTTCAAAGGTGAAAACTTCAATCTTTGGAAGTTCAAGATGGAGATGGTGTTAACATCCATAGACCTTTCAGATATTGTGGATGACTCCGAGGAGCCTCCATCCAAAGATGATTACTCAAAGGTAAAGGAGGAATATGATTGGCGTGTGAAGAAGGACATGTCTGTCATTGGCCTCAACTTGGTGGACAACCAACTTGCCCACATCAACAATTTCAAGGTCATGACCTTGCTTGAGAGTTTGTCACCTTCATATAAACACTTGATCAGTGCCTTGGAGACCTTGGCAATGAAGAAGCTGACTATGGAGTTTGTGACAGCGTGGTTCATGCACAAAGTGTGGGTATAAGTACGCTAGGGGGGTACAAAATGGGCAAAAATAATATACTACATAGTATGTTAGTTTTGAAGCCCTTTGTTAAATTGTTGTTGAATGCCAACCGTCCATTTTTTAGGTGGGGAGAAATCATGGCCAACAAAATGTTAGGTGAACTGAAAATCTCTTGAACAAAGTGTTGATTTTTGGGACTTTGTGTTGTCATAACACATGTTGCTCTATAAGTGGCCGAACCCTTTCCCGAGATGAAAATATTGCATACTACAAAGTCTAAAAATATACTAGAAATACTACGTAGTATATCAATTTTTCCAAGGCACCGAAAACTAGGTTTTGAAGAAAATGATGGAAAATAAAAATATTTTTGAAAACTCTTTACATTTTAAGATAGATTATTGTATGCTAAAGAAGGTTCGATAAGAATTTGGAGCAAAAATCAACATTTAACCCCCATTTAAAGCATTTTTTACAATAAACCCATTTTTTGCTATTACAAGTAAATTTAAGTCTCTGATCATAATTTTTCATTTGGAATGACTGAAAAGAATATATTGTGCATGTAATCTGAAAGTTTTGTAGAATTGTGAACTTCTAATCTCCCACAAGAAGTATATTTGTATACTTCTTAAAACTGTGACAAGTATATGGTAATTACAAATATACTTCTTCTCATTGAATTGTAGAGGGTTTTGGTGAAAATTTATGATATATGTGATGGCATGGAAGTCAACACTCACATTTTGGAGACCAACATCTGAAATCAAAAGCAGATTGGGCATGTGACGCGAAAGAGCAATTGTGACATGGCAAAAACGGTTTGTGACAGTTTATTCGTACCACCTTAGTCGACTATCACCCGTGTCCAAGCACAACAAGAAGGAGCCCAATGGCAACAATGCGGCCTTGGTGTCAAAACAAAACAAGTGGGAGGCTCCTCTTCTTCACGTAGCAAGCCCAAGGTATGTTACAATTGTGGCAAACTGGGCCACATTGCACAAAATTGATTTTGAGCCAAAGAAGTGGGAGCAGGACAATGCGAACCAAGCAAAGGAAAAGGAGAATGCCAATAATGCAAAGGAGGATGATGGCTATGCATTTGCAACCCAAGGTGGACCACATTCCAAGTCCATGTATAAGTGGATCATGGATTTGGGCGCCACAAAACACATGACACCTCATAAGATGGCATTTGGCACGTATAAGGTAATTACTCCAAATAACGTGTATTTGGATGATGATAGTGTTGTGGAGGCCGTTGACGTCAGATCTATAGTTGTCGAAGTGCTTTTGAGGGGTTGCTCTAAGAGGTTTAGTATCAAAGACGTTTTCCATGTGTCCTAATTGCAAGTGAAATTGCTCTTAGTAAGCAAACTTGTGACAAGTGCAATGAAGGTGCGTTTCAATGTAGATGGATGTATATTGAAGACACCAAATAAAGAATCATATTCTTGTGGTAGGACCTTGTGAAGGCAATTTGTACGAAACAACCTTCATTAACCCCTAAAGGACCACGACCACTTTTGCTCTAAAACCAGTCCAAAACTGCCACTGCCAAAAAGAGACATGAAAATCACATTTTAAAGTGAATTTTGGATTTCCAATTGTAAGATCATAAAATAGACTTCTATAT
Source organism: Bryoerythrophyllum caledonicum (assembly GCA_963971425.1). NCBI lineage: Eukaryota > Viridiplantae > Streptophyta > Bryopsida > Pottiales > Pottiaceae > Bryoerythrophyllum > Bryoerythrophyllum caledonicum. The sequence continues at coordinate 6,606,589 of OZ020520.1, forward strand.
AAACATGTTGTTAAATTTTGGTTGCAAATCCACCGCACGGATTGATAGATTTTAGTGTTTAAAGTCAAAACAATGGTTCATTTTCTTCCTTGTGTTGAGTAGATCAGCAGACTTTGACTTCACTTTGTATCAAATTTTTGCATTGTACAAGGTCTTAATCTCTTACCATTGTCTTAAGCATGATGTTGTTTCCCAACACACCAATTTTTAGAGATAAAAAAAGGGTGTAGCATATTCAGAACAAGTGTGCAAGGAGTGGAAGTTCAAAAATTGCCATTTCACATTTGATTTTTTTGTGAACTACACATGTATTCAAATGATAATACAAACGGTCAATAAGAAGGTCTTCACCACATATTGTTGTTAAAAAAATAAAAAGTGAAAAATATGAAGATCTCTGGGTTTCATGTAGAAAAGATGAAAAAAAATTCCCCATTGCCCGACAATGTGTGAAAATGTTTGACTTGGAATAAAATGCCTTTTTACTCTAAAGACAAGAATTTTTTTTGAAAATTTCCATAGAGGGAAATATTCTTTATATGTGTGAAAAATCTCAATGTCAATAGAAACTTTGTCAAAAATTTTGGAGCTGCCCGATTTCCTCACTTTTGGCTTTAAGTGGTACTAACTTTCAAACCACAAATCCAAAAAACAAAATGAAAATATGCCCCCGAAGCTCTTATCAGAGGTAATCTAGAATAAAAAATTCAGAGAAAAAAGATTTTTTTTCGAATTTTAGGAACCTGCCCAAAATGAGAAATCCCCCCGAAGGAGACTCTGGTCCTTTAGGGGTTAAAGTGTTTGAGGCGGATGCGGCCAACATGGCACAATCATCAACAGAAAGCAATGCATTGAAGTTTTGGCATCTTTGACTTGGTCATTTGACGTGAGAAGTGTGCATTTACTTGAAAGAATGGCAAGTGGTATGACTCTTGGCAAAGATGAATTATCAATGTCATTTTGTGAGAGGTGCGTGCAAGGCAAGCAACATAGGGCACCATTTCCAAAGGATGGAGCGACGCGTGCAACAAAGCCTTTGGACATTGTGCATTCGGATGTGTGCGGCCCTATGAGGACCAATTCCATAGGTGGTGCAAGGTATTTTGTGACCTTTATTGATGACTTTTTGAGGAAGGTGAAGGTGTACATCTTGAAGACAAAGGGAGAATGCCTTGAGAGGTTCAAAGAGCTCAAGGCCCTTGCAGAGAAGCAAATTATCGGAGCACAAAATCAAGGTGTTTCGGTCGAACAATGGTGGAGAGTTCATATTCAAAGGCTTTCAAAGTTTCTTGAAGAAGCATGGCATTGAGAGGCACACGTCAACACCTTACACGTCGGAGCAAAATGGAGTTGTGAAGCGTGCAAATTGTACCATAGTCGAAATGGCGAGGAGCATGATCCATGCACAACGCCTACAGCTTGAATTTTGGGTCGAAGCGGTGGCCAATGCGGTCTAACATCCGCAATTGATGTCCGAGGAGGGCTTTCATCACTATCACACCGCAACAAACTTGGAGTGGACGTAAGCCATGCATTGCACATATGCGTGTATATGGATGCATTGCATACGCCATAGTGCCAAACACAAAGAGGATTAAGCTTGATGCAAAAGGCACAAAGTATTTGTCTTTTGACTATTGTGAGGGCACTAAGGCATATTAGCTCATGTGCATTGAGACAAAGAAGATCATTAAGAGTCGTGATGTAGTATTTGTTGAAGATACTACTATTATTGGTGATGTTTTGGAGATGAGCCCAAGTGAGAGAAGCGAGACCCCTACTTTGGTGATCAAATCTTCGAAACCACCAACCTTAAAGAATTGCGATGGTGATACCAAGAAGGAAAAGAAATTGGATGCCAAAGAAGGTGTAGCATCTTCATCAACACATTCACCAAGCGATGAGGAATTTGGAAACTTACAAGCGCCGCGGTATCCAAGAAGAGAGTGTCGCTTGTCCAGTGAATGAAGGAAGAGCCACATTTTACCTCAGTATGAGATGGAGCGTGCCAATGTGGCGTCATTGGAGGATCCTTTAAACATTTGTGAGCCTATGCAATCAGAGGATGCAAGCAAGTGGGAGTTGGCCATGCAAGAGGAGTACGACCCGTTCATGGCAAATGGTACGTGGGAGTTGGCCATGCAAGAGGAGTACGACCCGTTCATGGCAAATGGTACGTGGGAGTTGGCTGCTCTTCCAAAGGATTGCAAGAGGTTTGGATGCAAGTAGGTGTTTCGTACAAAGAAGGATGCTTTGGATCGAGTAGTGAGCCATAAGGCAAGATTAGTTGCCAAGGGATACTCTCAAGTTTCGGGAGTTGACTTTCTTGAGACATTTACTCTATTTGCCAAGTTTACCACCATTTGATACATTCTTGCACTTGGGGCGGCCTTGGACTTGGAGATCCACCAAATGGATGTAAAAATTATATTATTGAATGATGAGTTGGAGGAGGACATTTACATGGACCAACCCCAAGGTTTTGTACAAGAAGACTTTAATCATCTTCTATGCAAGCTCAAGAAGTCATTGTATGGACTCAAACAATCACCAAGAACATGGTACCAACTCTTCGATGTTTTCTTCACAAAAGAAGGTTTTACAAGGAGCCAAGTGGGCCATTCCTTGTACATCAAGCAAACAAGTGAGTACTTGTTGATAGTCGTCATCTATGTGAATGGCTTAATCATATTGGCTAGCCTTTTGGGCAAGTTAACATGGCTTACAGGTAAACTCAATCCGGAGTTTGAGATGAGCAATCTTGGTGAGTTAAAGTATTATCTTGGTGTGGAATTTGTGAGAGACCGCAGAGCACGCACCATCACCATAAGCCAAAAGAGGTACGTTGAGGAGGTGCTCAAGTGCTTCAACATGGAGGAGTGCAAGCCTATTACTACCCCTCTTGATCTGAATGTCAAATTGTTGAAGCTTTTGGAAGAATAGTTTGAGACGATTCAAGGTGAAATAGAAGGCGTGCCATACAAGGGTGGAGTTGGGTCATTAGTTTATGCCATGGTAGGCATACTGCCTGTCCATGCATTTGCCGTGAGTATGGTGAGCCAATTCATGTCTAGGATTGGTCCGATTCATTGGAGTGCGGTGAAGCGCATCATGCGGTACTTGCAAGCTACTATAGACCACAAATTGTGCTTTGGTGGTAAGGACATTGCTGTGAGGGGATATTACGATGCAGATAGGGTCGGAGATACAAAAGAGCGTTGTTTAACAACGGGATATGTGTTCTTTGTTGGAGTTGGTGCCATCTCGTGGAATTGCAAGAGGCAACCAACCATTGCCTTAGCCACGACAAAAGCCGAGTACATGGCAACCTGCCAAAGTACAAAGGAAACCATTTGGCTTCACAAGCTTTTGGCGAATGTGGGATTTATTCAAGAAGCAACCACCATCATGTACAACAACCAAGGGTGCATAGCCCTTGCAAAGAACCCCACGTACCACTCACGTACAAAGCATATTGATGTCCAACATCACTTCATTTGCAAGAACTTGGAAAGTGGAGAGATAGATATGAAGTATTGCCCGACAGAAGACATGATGGCGGATGTGTTAACAAAATCACTTGCAAAAGAGCGACAGCAAAGGTTAACAAGGCAATGGGATTGCGAGAAGGTAACTACTCGCAAAGTGGAAGTGTTAGAGATTAGAGCTGCTCGTAGTTATTATGATATCGTGAATAGTTGAGGTAGATTGAAAAGGAAAAGTAAAGGAGAGAAAATGAAGAGAGGTGAAAGGAACTTAAAGTAGTCTCATATGTATTGGCAAAGGTTGATACCAATTGGTACTATAAGTGAAGGCCTTTGAAAAAAGGCCATATCTCACTCCAAGCATTGTTTGTAATACCGTGTGTGTTTCATTTGCTTGTGCAATCATTTCTCTACCTTTTTTGAACCTCAATAGTACCTTATACGCATGGAGGTAGTATTTGATCTAATGTCTGATTAGAATTTGTTTTCAAGAGACTCTCCAAGTTTTGTAAGATTTGATCTCCCTATTCATTTAAAAAAAAATTGTTATGATTTGTGTAAGTTTTGAAACATCTTTGTATATAATCAAGTAGACAAAACAGATGAAAATTCATCAAAATTCATGCATAAATATTTTCTTCACGTAATGAATATCAATGAAAGCTATTCATATATTTCACATTCAAACCTCGTCCAACTACTTGATGAATTTTTGTGCAAGATTTTATTGATTGGTACAGTAATACACCCTCTAAAATCTACAATTTTCACTATGGATATACGTTGACTTTGAACACTATAATAATCCACTACATCAACTGTTGGATGTTTAGCAATCTATTCCCAAAGTTAAGATCATGGGTTAAGTTCAATCTTGTAAGGTTAATCACACAAATTAGAAATCCTACTTTCATGAAAAAGAAGAGCTCAAAGAAAAAACACCAAATCTAGGTACCAAATCCATGTTGTCATATGCAAAAGCAATTGTAACTTAGAATTTGCATATTAACAATCTCCCATCATTAACCCTTAAACATCATAAGATGCCACTTGTGACCACAATATTCTACATATATTGTCTCATATTTGAACATGATAACGATTAGGTGTTGAAATGACCTCCAAATGAAAGTTGTGTGTTGAAGAATCTGTATTCCAAAGGTGTAAGTCTTGCTTAAATTTAATACTTTTTGTATTACATAGAGTAGAATACGTGCATGCGTATACGGTTCCCAATTGACGTTTAAGAGTGGAGGAATCTATTGCAGCCAACTAATCTTATTACATGGAGAATTATTACGATTCTTTTGGCCCAAAAGGGATTGCAGCTTTCCAATTCCTTGCTAGGTTCTGCACATTTTCAAAGTGGAAATGAGTGCCATACATGGCTCTTGTATAAATTCCATGTCAAGCACTCAAAAACATATATGTACGATATACTTGAGGCATTTGATGCAGTAAATGTAACCATAATATTGGGTATTGAACTTCAAGCATTTTACCTAGTCTATCATTCTTACTATACAAGAAACACTCTCCTTGTTTTATGTTATTTCATTTTCATTTTACGGGAACACATTAGAAGGCAAATGAACATCCGCGTTTCATGTACACATCATTCCTTGTCCTTTCTACACATCACCCTAGCATTTGGAAAAGATTAATCATGGATGGGGTATTCAAGAGTGGAACCATGAAGAGAATGTTGCGTACCAGATTGATAGTAATGGTATTTTGATGTTCATTTGTCTTCCACAGTGCTACAGAGTTTCATTTTCCACAAAAGTCTCTCTATAACGAGCAAGGCAGTTTGAGTGCCCCAAGTTGTGACTGTAGTGATTCGATAGGTTGGTGGGAAAAGATCTACTCTCAAGATGGGGAAGTATTAGTTTATAGAAAGTCACTAAACCTATGTGTAGTGGGCATTGGTTTAATCCCTATTGGGCTGCAACATTTTATCACCCAAACTCACTGAAAACTGCCAGTTTCAATGCATTTAATACAAAATGAAATCAAACACACTGTTTACATATCTAATTGGAGGATCTTGTACTAGGATTGTACAAGTGTGTGTGGTAAAATTTTTGTTCAATTTGATTGCATAATTGAAAGATATCAGCCTTTACATTGAGATATAGACGGTTTTTGAGGTCATACTAAACACCTTCAACAAACTTCCACCACCATCTATGGCAACTTTTTGCAATACGGTCCATGATTTTCCAATTTTAAAGTGAAAAGCATCATATTAGACACATGTGCACCAAATTTTAGAAGTAGAAGAAGAGTAGAAGATGTCCTTAAAAATTGTGCAATGCAACTATGTGCTGAGAATTAACAATACTTTTCCAATTTTGCATATATCATATCCTTTTTGTATTTTTGAAATTCAAAAATCCGCATAGTAAATGCAAAGATTTCCATTCCCTTTCCAAGAAGATCTAGTTTTTTTAAATGGACAGAAACTCAAATTCCTATTGAATTTATATTTAATTAAAGTTTTGCTACAATACTTGTTATATGTCACACTAAACCGCTGCACTATGTGTATGTGCTACGGAAAAATGTTTGTAACTTTTTAATTGTTAGTCGGATTTTGCGTAAACTATATCTATAGGAAGCTAATAGGAAGTTGCCCATTCAATTAAAAAATCATGCCTAAATTTGAGATGGTGGGACCCTATTCCAACTCAAAATGTCCTCCAAGGGGGCATTGGTTCTTTAGGGATTAAGTGGTGGAACACACAAACATTCTATTTACGCCACCCTCCTCAAGATTAAAGTTCTTCTTCTTGGTGGCAAAAAGGAGACACAGTAGGGATTATCATGAGGAAACCATATTAGATACCTGAGAAGAGATTTGACCTCTGTCCTCATTTTTAATTGTTGAGATCAGCTTTTAATTTGTACAATAATTGGTGAAATAAATGAAAGGTGGCAATAATTGTTAATAACATGAGTTTAGAGACCACCAAGCTCTTCCTAATAGCTATCTACTAGTAGGATGAGAAACCAAAAGAACATCATCATATTAACCCTTAAATGTCAGAAGGTGTCACTAGCAGCTACAATATTCTACATGATTGTTGTCGTATTTGAACATGATAAGGTTCAGATAAAGAAATGACCACCAAATGAAAGGTGTTAGTCGAAGAATCTTCAATCCAAAGGTGTGAGTCTTGCTAATTTTAATGCATTTCTGGTATTCTATAGAGTAAAATATGTACCTATATATACGTTCCCAACTGAAGTTTAATCCCTAAAATCCCAAGAGTCGCCTCGGGGGACTCTAGAAGGTTCGGGCAGGTTCCTATGGTGTAATTTTCTAATATATTTTTTTAAATATTTTTAATGTAGATGGATATTACTAAAAGCTTTTTGTGAGTCCAATATTTCCTAAAACCAACATTCAATGAAAAAGTTATAGGGTTTTGAAGTTTAAATGGGGAGAGCGGGCACGTTGGGCAACTCTAGAAACTTTTGCTAGGACACACTATTGAATGTGAGATTTTCAATACCAGCTAATAATATTATTTCCTTTCATATTGTCAAAAAAAAATTGTTGTCTTTTAGTGAAAAAAGCATATAAATCCAAGTCAAATATTTTCACACATTATCGCACATTGTCGGGCAAGGTACCAAAAACTTCTTCCTTTCCACATAAAACTTTGAGATCATCATGTTTTTTACTTTTTATTTTTTCCGCAGCACTATGTGGTGTAAACCTTCTTATTGACCATTTGGATTCTCATTCTAAAACATACTTAGTTCAAAATATGTATATATATAACACAAATTGACAATTAATGAACCTCCACTCTTTGCACAATTTTTAGAATATGCTACGCCCATTCTCTACCTCTAAAAATTGGAGTACAAGGAACTAATATTGTGCCTAACATGATGGAAATTAATTTAGTACCTGTGTAGTGCGAAAATTTGACACCAAGTGAAGTCAGAGTCTGCTGATCCTTGAAATGCAGGGAAGAAAATGGACATTTTCTTCACTTCAAACACTATAGTATTACAATCCATGCGGTCAAACTTTATGAATTTTTTAAGTAAGTTACTTAATAAGTCTCAATTGAAATCCTACGATTAAAAGTAGTAGTTAATTTTTTTGGTTTTGTCCTTACTCATTGCACTAAAACAAGCAAATTTGAAGTGTTTTGTGTGTGAAATTGTCAAAGAAATTTAGGGTTTAAGGGTCAAATATTTGGGCAGTGACATGATGCAGGTAGAGTGCAATTGATATAAATAGTATATTGTACTGCAGTGAATTTGGTATGTGACAAGATGGTTCCTTTTCAGATATTACTGAATACCTTGAAAAAAGGTCTGTAAAGAATGATCTACCAGTTCTGAAGCCATGCCAGATTCTGGTGAATACAGTTCCATTGTACTCATGTACAGTACTGTACTGTACAATAGGAGCTGTAGTTATAAATATCAAACTACTTCTAGTCAAGCATTTTTTCTCTTTTTTCCTCAATTGGGTGAACTTGTAGCTCCAGAGCTCAAACTGAGTTCTTGTCCAGCATTCAACCTTTTTCTTGTTAATGCTCCATGGCAACATCTTCACAATAAAGTAAAGTAGATGTGTCAGCCTTTCGAAAGTGAGCATCCGCATTCAATAGTTCAGAGGGAGTATGTTGCAACAGCAGGTGGGACAAAATAAAACGGCACTCCATCTTTCATACATACAGCCTCCATTCAAGGCACATTGTACTCCATGTGAGAGAGCAGCCGGCCCCTCCACCGTCCTGCTCCCGTACAACCAATCAGCTCCAGAATTTAGCTTTTCATTCACACATCTTCACCAGCAATGGTGGTGTTGCTGACACCTTCATGATATCCATTGCCATGTCTCTCTAGACTCACCTTATAGACACCATACAGCAAGAATCCGTTTTCGAACATGACAAGAGATGCAACAATCTTCCTGAAATATCCAATGTTTTCATGATAGGGCTTTGGATTTATATGTAGCTAACAAGCATGAAATCCTTTAAGATTTTACACAAGTACACCCAAAAACAAACAAACAAAAAGAAGCTTTCAATAGTGCAATTATTCCTAAGAGGCAACAAAGTTTACAGGGAGCGTGCAACAAAACTATCATTCTTCTACATAGATAGGCACAACATGTGAGATTTTGCACTTCTTTTCTTTTTTTCTTTTTTTTTTACTTCAAGAGAAAGTAATCATCTTTATTTTCACGGTTTGCATTAAGATTTATATGATATTGAGATCACAAAAAGATAGAATGTATTTTGTGTGATTTTAGGTTTTGGATATGCTTAGCACTTTTAACATACCCAAATGTTTTTGGACAAGTACCATACATCATGTATATTGTGATGGTAATAGTGACAACTTTTCATATTGTAAAAATTTCATTCTATCAAAGAATCTTAGAGTGCAAACCTTATGAAATGAGAATGTAGGAAGGCCATAATACCTCTCTTATTTGCTATAATCTTTCAATCTATGCGGTCAAAAATTATATAGAAACATTTGGGATGTTGTTCGAGTAGTAAATAAAAAGAATCAACGGTTAGAAGTGGAATGAGATCATTATTTGTAAATTTGTTATGTTGGCAGTGTGAACAATAGTTTTGAAGTTTATTTCTCCAAAACATAGTTGTGGTCCTATAGGGTTGATACTTTTTATCCTTCTTTTACACAAAAATCATCATTAATTTAAAAGTGTCATAAGTCTTAAATGGATCACGTGGATTTGATGATCATATCACTTTAATGTCAAAAAATTTATCTTAAAATTTGGGGGTTAGCACTTTGAAATAGAAAAATTTCTAGGTATTCTAATAAGATGACCTTCAGCTAGAAAGTTGTAATACTTCATCATATTAACTTATTTAATTCAAATAACACGTTGAAGATTAAAAACTTGTTCATGAATATGAAAATTGCCTTTCATTGTCACAAAATGATCAAATTTTGGTAAAGGAAAAAACATTAAAAACTAGATCTCCATATATTAAACACTTGAATATTTTTCAGAACGTGTTGAATAGAGCTACTATTTTTACATCACAACTTGGGCTACATGAATCCAGGCCTCCATGAAGGAGGAATGACTCCTCGAGTTTTCAATCATCCAAAGATAAAAATGATACGTGATGTCATTAGAAGCTAATTCAGCCCAAAAGAGAAGGAGAAGGAGAAAAAATCATGAGCATGTGTGCTTCTATGTAATATGGGACTTTATATGAGCTCCCACTATAAGTGACTGAATACCGGTTCTATAAACCTCCTGCTAACCTTACAAGGTCAAATTTAAATAGTATTAGTGACGACGTCACATTTACTTGTGACATTTTATAAAAATGATATTAATATATTAACCTTATTGATGTCTCCAAACCAAGTTGGTGATGTGAATAGTTATCATGTGCACATTACTTGGAACTCCCTCTTTGGGAAATCATCAATTATATCATTTTAATAGACCATGTGACATTTTCACAAATGTTGTGTTACTTACGGATATCACTCAAATCATGTCTAGAAGTTTTTGTGCTAAAAGAGACATCTACACCTTGTAAGAGTTCTTTCATAAGTCCTTTTTCTTGGTGACTGTCCCTATCTTCTCATCTTCTTTTATCTTCTCTACCAAGATTTCGTTGTTTTCTTCTCCTAAAAGCTCGTTAATGATCAAGTGAATGATGTCAGCATAAGTTCTTTAAGCCATGTAGAGTCCTCTTATTTGATATTGTCTCATTCCGGAGTTTCTTAAAATCTTCACTAAGTTAATTGTTGGAGCTTTGGGATGTTGTGTTTTATTTGTTGTAGCTAATACTTCTAGTTGTGTGGGAGATGGTACTCTCCTTGTCATTGTTTTGTAATCCCGTTAAGGATGGGGCTTCTTCATCTCATAACCTTACAATTAATCATGTATCTTCTTGGATTCAAAGTTTTATGCACGTTTGTAGTCATATTGTGATTTCTCTTGGTAACCAACCGAAACCCATACTCAACACATATATATTGGAGTATATTCAACCCACTTCCATCCCATTACCACCTATTTAGTTCCAAATGGAGGTTTGCTATTAATGAGGACCTCTTACTTTTGGTTGGCGCTTTTTGGAGATACCTATTGGCAGCCATTGGCTACTCATGTTAGCACACTTTGAAAATTCATAACTAATCCACGTTTCATTGGAAAAATATGAAAATTCTTCGGTTGAAATTGTAATTCTATTGGCTATTACTGAAAATATTGTGTCACTGTTTGTTCTCTTCATATATGCACATTGTTTAACTTGTTGGTTATGGAGCATTTACCTTATCCCCTACATGCCTAGCCGGCCAACAAGTTTTTGGGATCATAATAGATATTCACGAGAAGTATAATTTTACCTAAGTCTTCTTTCTTTGTCTAAACAATGAATTAATAACAATAAATTAATATTTATCTTTTATTCTATTTTAAAAGTTTAAATTATATGCCCTTTTTGAAAAATTAATAGCTAATTATAATATTTTCCATTCAATCGTGTTATTTTGTTTTACCATGGTTGAAATTCCAATATCCTAAAACATGTTCAAATCATTTTAAATTTAGTTCAAAATAAAATATAGATCGATTATTGTAGAATATTAACCCCTAAAGGCCCAAGGCATTTTCACACCAAAAACACTCCCAAATTGCTTGTTCTAGTGCAATGAGTAAGGAGGCAAACAAAAACTTTTATATCTACCTCAAATTGTAGGATCTAAATTAAGGCTTATTGAGTGAGGTCCTTACAAAATTTCAAAAACTTTGACCGCACGGATTGAAAAATTATAGTATTTGAAGTCATACAGATGGTTCATTTTCTTCCATGTGTTGAGTGGATGAGCAGACTTTGACTGCACTTGGTGTCAATCTTTTGCACTACACAAGGTCTAAATCCATTACCAATATGTTAAGCATGATGTTAGTTCTTTAAACACCTAATTTAGAGGTTAAAAAAAGATGTAGCATATTCAAAACAATTGTGGAAGGACTGGAGGTTCAAAAATTGTCAATACAAGTTATAACTTTTGTGAGCTTAATATGTCTTAGAATGATAATCCAAAGGGTCGATAAGAAGTTTAACAGCACACATTGTTGTTGGAAAATTAAAAAGTAAAAAATATAAATATCTCTAAGTTTTATGTGGAAAGGAAGAAGATTTATTGGTACCTTGTCCAATGATGTGTGACAATGTGTGAAAATGTTTGACTTGGGTTGATATGCTATTTTCACTAAAGACAAGAACTTTTTTTGACAATATGAAAGGAAATAATATTACTTGCCAGTATTGAAATTTTCACATTCAATAGATTGTCTTAGAAAAAGTTTTTGGAGGTGCCGGACATGCCTGCTCTCCCCGTTTGAAAACCCAAAATTCTATAACTTTTTCATTAAATGTTGGATTTGGGAAAAAAATTGTTCTCCCAGTGAGGTCACAGTAATGCCCTTCTATGGTGGAAATCTCAAAGAGGAATGTTAGAAACTGACACCATAGGAACGTGACAAACCTTCAAAATGCCATTTTTTGACACTTAGTCCTTTAGGGATTAAATACTAACCAATCTTTTACATACATAGGTATCATAGCCGATTTTCAAGGAAATAGAAATATCTCATTTCAAGTATTTTTAATGGAATTAATTTATGGTAAAGAAAACAGCATGTAGCATAAAAAGGTTTCCTCCACTTTAGAAAAATGTTTATTCTTATTCATCCTTGTGAATTGCCGGTATGTTGTACTACCTCCTGATAATGCTATTTATAATGAAAATATAAATTGTAAAATACCCTTCGAAAGAAATGTATAGTCATCCAATTTCTGAATCTAACAAGACTTAGGTTTTCAAAACTCAAGATTCAAGGGTATCTTGTTGAGGCCAATCGATATTAACTTCTATAATGAATTCTCGTGAGATTTATTTCAGCATGTAGGAGTAAATGTAAATTAAAAAATGTAGGAGTATGTATCACATAAAAGTACTATATTCACCCGGCATACACAATTTTGTGGCAGGGTACCAAGATAACCTTCTTCTTTGTGTAGCATGAAAAAACTAGATATTGTGATATTTGTCAGTTTGTAGATTAATATAATAAGATTTGGTATGAACCTTCAATTTGACTGTTGGGTTCTTATTCTAGAACAAAGTTGGTTCATAAGAAATGAAAAAGTTTATTGACAATTCTTGAACTATAGCTTCCTGCAAAATTGTTTTGAATATGCTACACCCATCTTCTACCTCTAAAATTTTCATTAACTCTAAATTTTAGAGGTAGAAGTTAATTAACTCTATATTTAATAGAAATTCAAGTTTCTATCCATTAAGAAATTTGAAAAATTCCTCTTGGAAAGAAAATAAAAATCTTTGCATCTACCATACGGATTTCTAAATTTCAAAAATATGAGAAGGATATGATATATGCAAAACTTGAAGTGTATAGTTGATTCTTAGCACATAGTTGCATTGCAAGATTTTGAAGGACATCTTCTACCCCTCTTCTACTTCTAAAATTTGGTGCACATGTGCCTAACATGATCCTTTTTAAGTTCAAACTAGAAAATCACCAAACGTAGTGCAAAAATTTGCCATTAAAGGTGGTCAAAGTTTTTTGAAGGTGTTTAGTATGACCTCAAGAAGAGTTAATGTCTCACTTCAAAGGCTGATATCTTTCAATCCAAGCGGTCAAATTGAACAAGATTTTTACCACATACACTTGTACAATATTAGTACAAGATCCTACGGTTAGGTATATAAGAATTGGGTTTGTTTGCACTTTGTGCTGAATGCATTGAAACTCGTATTTTTTAGTGAGTTTGGGTGCTAAAACATCCTGGGGCTTTAGGGATTAAATCAAGATCTTATGGTTGAAAACTAAAATAAATCCTTTGTTTTTCCTTTTCCACTCTATACACAAGTATGCAAACTTTTGAAGTGTTTTTGGTGTGAAATAGTCAAGAACATAACAAGTTGACATGAGTGAAGGAGCCAACGGATCCCCTTGTTTTCTAGGATACGAAATGGTCCTCTAGCATTATGCCTTGCCCTTCATTATAATTCCACATTTCACATTTTTCTCAAGAAAATAACTGAAGTATAACCAAAGGAGGATGTTAGCACAATCAATATCCTAAACAATCAAGGCTTCCTTGGCCCATGGCTAAAATTTAATAAAGAAGAAGAAGAACTCTTGTCTTCGAAGGAGGCCGGTGTGATTAGAGTATCTCTTAGTTTCACCACTAAATCAATGCCTACCAGACAGAGGTTCAGTAGCATGAAACTACTTCCCCTCCCATCCAAATTTAATATACTCTAGCTGGTGGAAAAGCATTTGCAAAGACAAAAGCTCACTTGCCCCATCTAAGATATGTGTCATGCAAGCTATGTAGAATATTGATTTCTAGAGTTGTGAGCTTTAAGAAACACACTAGGAAAAGGGCATCAAAGCACATCAAATTCGTCTCATACCTCACATATGTGCATGCTTCCACCAAACATATTGTACTTGTCTCAAGACATAGCTAAGAAATTGCAAAGGTGGCATCACACTTGTGAATTATTTGAAGGCTACGGTGATGTGATGATGGATTGGCAATGTGATGATGGATAGGCGAGAGTGCAAAACTATCAGGAAGCTGGGCACCGTTGAAATCAATCTGTCGAGAATTCCGTCGGTCATAAGTGTAAGAGATCTGATGGTACGTTTGTACTTGAAGTGTTTCCCTGCTCAAAGCAAACGTGACTTTTTGCATGCAATGTCTTACTTTGAAGATCAACTGTTTACGTCGGGATACACTTTAAAAAACATGTGTACCTTATTTTAAGAATGAGATCATTGTAAGGAGGATACCAGTTTTTAATAGGAGCTTCATTTTTTGAAGTTTTTACTTTTCACATAGTTTTTTTTTTTTAATATAAGATTCAGGCAGGTTCTTCCTGTTTCAATTTATAACATTCTTTTTGAAACTTTTACTGTAGATGGACATTACTAAAAGCTTTGTGCAAATCCAATCTTCTTCTTTTTTCCCCTAAGGTTGGATGACCTATAACCACCAACTTAAGCTTTCTGACCTATTTATAGCGTTTGTATACATGGTAAGACATTTTTTGGGAATTCAAAATAGGATTTCATGAATATTGCAATTGTTGTGACCATTTATTTCTTCATATTGAAATTGCTACAAATTTTCAAAGTGGATAGTAAGCGGTGACCCATTCCTCGACATACAAAACTCTCTATTTCCACACTAAGTTGTACCAATAACCACTTCTGCATTGACTAAAAACCGGCAGCTTTGAACCAATCATGAAGTGACACCCAATCATAAATGACTTCCTAAAATTTCGGAAATGGGGTGAGTCTGTGGTGGTTTTGGTACACTTTAGCTTGTTGGTTCTGGGGTTCGTGGTGGTTATGGGTCATCCAACCTTAAATCCAACATTTCATGAAAAGTTTTAGGGTTTTGAAGTTCAAGTAGGGAGAGCGGGCACGTCGGGCAACTCCAAATTTTTTGCTAGGATACTTTATTAAGTGTGAGATTTTCAATATTTAAAAAATAATATTATTTCCTTTCATATTGTCAAAAAAAATATTTTGTCTTTAATTTCAAAAATAGCATATTAATTCAAGTCAAACATTTTCACACATTGTTGCACATTGTTATGCAAGGTACCAAAAAATCTTCTTATTTTCCACATAAAACTCAAAGATCTTTGTATTCTTTTCTTTTCATTTTCCCACGGCATTATGTGGTGTTAAACTTTGTATTGACCATTTGGATTCTCATTCTAAAACATATTAAGTTCCCAAAAAAATATAACATGAATTGAACCTCCACTCCTTGCACAATTTTTTTTTAGCATGCTGAATCCTTTTTTTACCTCTAAAAATTGGTGTACAAGGAGCTAACATCATGCTTACCATGATGGTAATGAATTAAGACCTTATGTCTAAGTGCAAAAATTGGACACTAAGTGAAGTCAAAGTTTGTTGATTCACTAAACGCAAGGAAGAAACTAAACCCTTTTATCTACTTCAAACACTATAATCTTTCAATTGGTGCGGTCAAAGTTTATGAAATTTTGTGACTATGTTACATACTTAGTCTTAATTGAGATCCTACAGATTTTTGTTTCTTCCTTACTCATTGCACTAAAACAAGCATTTTTGAAGTGTTTTTGGTGTGAAATTGTCAGAGTAATTAAGGGATTAAAATCATCAAGAATCAAGTTGGCTATTATTTTGAAGACATCAAGTTATAATTGAGATATTTTTCTCAAATAATGGGGAGTTTATTGGAGTTTGTGATTTCTCAGTTATATCATCTATAAATGTAAGAATATTTTAACAAACAATGATTGTCATTCTAAAGAGTTTACTATCATAAATGGTATCCTAATGTGCATCCAAGTTACAGGGTCTATTAATGCATAAGACCAATTTTCTCAATCCTTTAACACTAAAGTGGACTAGGGAGGTTTCCATGCACTCGGTAAAAAGCGGATGTTGCTATGTACCAACTCATGCTAAAGAAAGACAACTTTTGCAGTGAAATTTTTTGCAGCCAATGTCAACGTGCAAATGTGTAAGTCAATCAATGCTACATTATCACCTTGTTTTGATCCGATATTATATATTTTGAAATATAAGTGAAATTGATGATCTAGATATTAAATCATACTTTTTGTCTTTTGAGTTGTAGAAAATTGGATCAAATTTATATTAAAAAAAAAATTAGAAGTTGGTGGGATAGAAGTCAACTAAGGTTACTTAGTTTTGGGCAAAAAAATATACCGAAAAGTATACTTCTTAGGGCCAAAAAACCTGATTTCATCCAAATTAATTGAAAAAAATTCTTATTGAGGAAAAATTATGTCTCAATATGGATCTATGTATGATGTATTTGATTGAATAAAAAATCAAAGCAAGAATCAATATTGGTTCTTATTTTAGAAGCCATGACAAAATATCTTGTTTTTTAGCAATTAAAGTGAAAATAAGTTTCCAATTTAGAATTTTCAATTATAATATATGAACACATTGCGGCATGAATGTGTCCCATCTTTTTTTGAAATATTTTACTTTTTAGAACTCTCAAAATAAGTATATTTGGTAAATGTCATATACTTCTGACAGGTATATACTGATGAAAGATATACCTATATTGATTTAACCGTAAGTCAAAACTCAACGTTTTTGGGATTCTTGTACTTTAAATCAAGGCAACTATCACATTCCATCAATAGAACTTCATGATCGGTCCCACATTTGCACTATGTAGCAATAGAAGGTTTATGACTCTTTCCTAAACCATTTGTGACACTATAAACATACCACCTTAGTGGATTTTCACCCGGTGATATTTAATGAGTTCAACTTTTAAACTTACTGCATGGATCAAAATCTCTTTAAGTTTACACTGATATGATAAATATAATTGTTTATGTACTTTACTCTATCTAAAATTTTACAAGGCACCACTAATTCTTCTTTATTTAAAGCTTGTATGTAATATTTTCATATTTTATTGCATTTTTTCTTCAAAAGTAGGTCCTTTGTTGAAAGGAAATACGTAGATTTATTATTCAAAATGAAATTGGAACTTAATCCCTAAATATAAATAGAGATAGAATCTTTTGGGATATTATCCTAAAAATAAATTGGAATCGTTCATCCAAAAACACTTCAAAATTGGCCATTCTAGTACAAAGAGTGAAAAAGTATAGAGAATAAGAGTTTTTCCTTTTGTATATGAAAATAAGAAAGAGAAATTCTTTGTTTTCATCTCCAACCGTAAGATCTTAATTTTTAACACATGTTTATAAAACTTTTATAACAATTGGCCACACTTATTCAAAGATTATTAGTAGTGTTTGAAGTTGAGAGAGAGGTTTTTTCTTTTTTTCTAACATTAACACGGTTAAGAGACTTTGCCTTCACATGGTGCCAAATTTTATTATAAATTTTTTGTACATGTATAACACTGTGATTTATATGATTTAGTTTCTATTATACCAATTTTTAGAAGTGGAAAAAGGGCAAAGCACTTTTTAAAAAATTGTGCAACAAATGGAGGTCAAAAACTGCCAAAACCTATTTTTAATTTTAGTATAATCACTCTTTTATAAATAAAATCCCAAACAAATAAAACAAAGGTTTATGATTACTCTTGAAATTGAAAATTGAAAATAAGAAAAGATTAAGAACTCTATTTTCTAATTTGAAATGGACAAATATTTGGCTCATTTTAGAATGAGTTTTTTACACTATTAAGTGACTTTTCAAAACCTAAAATAAACTCATGTTAGTTACTGGTATAAAAAGTATTATTTTTGGAGATACCCGATGTTGACAAAAATATATATTGCAATTGTGAAAATGTGACTAAGTTTGGGAAACACCACCTCAAGACTTTGGTTGTTTCTATGGATTAAGAAGGAATTGGCGATGGCAATTTTGAGTGTGATTTTTAGAAGTACATTTTTGAACTTTTGACTACACATGAACTAATCCCTAAAGAACCAAAGATTGGCCAGGGGACTTTTGAGTTTGGGTAGGGTCCTACGATCTCAAATTTAGGCATGATAATATGAGATTTTTTGATTGAATGGACAATTTATTAGCTTCCCGTAGATATAATTTTTGTAGAAATCTCATATACAATTCAAAAGTTACAAACATATTTCAGTGACATATACAAATAGTGCAACAATTTAGTGTGACATATAAAAAATAATGTTGCAAAACTTTAATTAAATTTAAATTCAATAGGGATTCAAGTTTTTGTCCATTTTTACAAAAAAATATCCTTTTGGAAAGGGAATGGAAATCTTTGCATCTACCATGTGGATTCTTAAATTTCAAAAATATGAGAAGAATATGATATATGCAAAACTCGAAGTGTATTGTTGTTTCTTAGCACATAGTTGCATTCCAGGATTTTTAAGGACATCTTCTACCCCTCTTCTACTTCTAAAATTTGGTGCACATGTGCGTAACATGATCCTTTTTAAGTTCAAATTAGAAAATCACGGAACGTAGTGCAAAAAATTGCCATAGAAGGTGGTCAAAATTTGTTGAAGATGTTTGGTACGACCTCAAAAAGAGTCCATGTTTATGTTCAAAGATTGATATCTTTCAATCCATGTGATCAAACGGAACATAGATTTTATCACACACACTTGTACAATCCTAGTACAAGATCCTACGATTAGATTTGTAAAAACCTGTGTTTGTTAGCATTTTGTGTTAAATGCATTAAAACTGGCAATTTTTATTGGGCTTGGATGCAAAAGTATCACCGTCCTTCACGGGATAAACAAACTTCTATGGCTAGTAGAAAGCTTGAACATCATCTTTATTTCTAAGTTCCAACGTCTTGCATCATTTTCAACAATAATATCTTACAACCATTGATTCTAGTAGACAGAGAGGAAAAGAAACAAATAAGTCTTATTTCTATTATTGATCCTAGAATCAAAATTTTAGACTAACTTTCAAATTTCATGAAAGTTGACTATACATATTGGTAAAGGAAGATGAACTCTAATCCATGAAGGGAGGTTGGCATAAGTAAAATGTTTGTTTGTTCCCTCCACTAAGTCTATGTGTAAATGGTAGAGGTTAGTGGAATAGAAATACTGACATAGTAGCATGTAACCAATAGCGATGTTTTCTTAGCAATTAAACCTATGCACACGATCCCTACGGATTTCAGAAGTTCCTAGGGTTGTCACAAAGGAGCCAAAGACTAGTACACCTAATAAATTTGATGGAACAAGACCCAATTTCCAAGGTTTCGTACAACAAGTACAGCTATACTTTTTATTATATCCGTCATGTTATTCAGATGGATTTTACCCAAGATGCCTTTGTATTGATTCTTTTATCAAGAAGTACTTGGTCATAGTTTGCTCCACTATTGGAAAAAAATCCCTAATCTTATACAGTTTGGAGGCTTTCAAGGAAAGATATTGTGCCGCATTTGGAGATAGTGCTCACTAGGAAAGGGTGGCAGAAAGGGAGATTCATAACTTACAACAAGGACCACGCTCAGCTCCGGTTTATGCTGTAGAATTTCAACAGCTTACTTGTGATCTTGATTGGAATGATAATGCTTTTATGACTCGATTTTGTTATGGCCTAAGGAGAATGTAAAGAACTTATTGATTACAATGCCAAGAGCTGAAAGTTTAGAAGAACTCATGTCTCAAGCTATTTCTTATGACAATCACCTATTTGAACTGCAACAAGCCCTACTAGAAATCTGTATAAATAACTAGAGCATGAATAACTAGCCAAGAATCAATTACTCAACAATTTCTCAGGACTTGCTAAGCTGCCCGTTTCCGGCTGCAAAATTGCCCCAGTAATTCTACAAGTAAAAGAATTTATTGCCGCCATAGGGGTGACAAAAGCCACGTGACTACCAATATTGTTTGTATTGTCATCCCTAAGTTTCCATCAAAGTATTGACCGGTAGTGCTAGTGTGGCAAATACATGGGTGACGTGGATTGTGCTTTAGTAATTCATTTGTAACACATTTGAGAAAAATTACTATATAATTATCAAATAACTAACGGTAGTAATACAAATATGATTAAACAATAACTTGTGGGTATTTTTAAATAGCTGCTAATGTGGATGAATGCCTATTTTAGTTTGGTAGTACCGATGTGGCAAGTAGGTGGATAATCTGGATTATGCTTTAGTAATTTATTCATAATGCATTTGAAAAGAATCATTGTATAACTTAAAAAATTTCTTTGTTGTGATAAAATTTATGACTAAAAGATAACTAGTGGATATTTCAAATAACCACTTATGTGGATGGATGCCTATTTACGTTCGGTAGTGCTTATGTGAATTGTGCCTTAGTAGTTTATTTGTAATAAATTGGACAGTGAACAATGAATGAAATCACAATTGCAGATGAAAACTAAGTTAGAGTTATGGCGGCTAGGGTTTGGAGGGGATGAGGGCAAACGCCCTCTCTCTCTCTATCTCTCTCTTTCTCTTGTTGTGGGATATGTGTGTAGAGAGTGAGCTAGAAGGTGGTAGTGTAGAGTTGTTAGAGTGGCTAAACCGGTTGTTAAGGTTAGGAGAGTGCACACCAAGTACTTTGTGAAGGTTTAGGGAAGTAATGATACTCTTTTAAAACCCTAAAATGTGTTTGGTGGCAAGGCCAAGTTTATGGACATAAGATCTTGTTTTTAGAGAGTGATTTTAAGTAGGAGAACTTTTGGGTTGAGAAGATTGGGTCTAATTTCATTTGATCTAATCTAGATCCAGTCAATCTATCCACCCCCAATTCATTTTTTTAGCAATTCTAGAGTTTGTAGAGTTAATATTTATGTACATTTTGTTCTATATTCCAAAGATCCATTCATTACGGTCCGGTTATACTAAAACGACAATTTAATAGAGGTTATAGAGGCCTTCATTTTGAAAAGTAAGAACATAAGGGACAACTCAAGTTCTGGTCCAATGAGCACCACTTCCATTAAGTTCTATAAGTTATATCAATTGTCATTTTGTAATTGTTTTTAAGTAAGTGTATAGTTATTATATACTTATTGTATAGTAATTACAAAGTAATATTTTTACTTTGTTCGGTTATTCTGTAGTTACGTTGAAGTCATTATATAGTTACAGTGTTATAAGTATGTAGTCATTGTATAGTAATGCTTATGCATGGATTGTTTAATCACCATTGTGTCTGATGACCTAGCAATTCCATTTGGGAGGTTTAGTGACTTATGAATCCAAGAAATGAGTGGCAAAAAGTGGCTAGGGGCAGGGTCAGCAATATCCTAGGGGACACAAGTGGCACAGTAAAGACATCTCCAAGATGTACTTCAAGGTGGACATCGAGGGTGTATTCACTACAAATGTAGACCTCATCCACGCAATTTTGACAGTGATTAGTACAAGGTTGGTGACGCTCTCCGTGGAAATGCACTTTAAGATACGCTACTCCTTAAGTTCATTCATGACCAAGGATTGGTTTTTATTAGGCATGTATTTTATGGCATTGGTAGGGATTTGATACTCTGTTGTGGCTTGGACTTTGGAGCATTTTGTTGAAAGGGACAATATATCACTATTTATTTACTATAGTATTTGTAAATAAATCACTATGCATATATGGGTTTTTTTGGCGCATATTGTGTACGCATAAATTTACTTCAAAATAACTCCATGATCACTATGTAATCACTAGCATGTAAATATGTAATTAGTTTACTAGATAATTACTCCATAATCACTCATTTAATAATTAATAATTGGATATTACTAACTCAACAATAAATGCTTAGTAGCCAAGCTATATTCAAAAATCAACTATACAACATCTGCACAACATCTACGATTTAGCTATTGAATAACTATTTAAAAACTATACATGAACTATGTAGTCACTATACAAAAACCAATGAATCACAATGATAATAACTAAAGAGTTGATCTTAATAAGTATCCAACAATTGTCTAATACTTGAATAGTCACTAGAAAATAACTTTGGAATAAATATAAAACAACTTTCGATCCAACTATACAGTAGCAAGAAAATCATTGTGACATAACATTACAAGTGCATATAATCTATAATAAGTAACTATATACTACAAAATAGGTTATAAATGAATATGATAAAAGTGCGTAATAACTACAAAATAACTATACCATGCGCTTATAGAATTCATCCAATTAAAGGCCTTCACGTAATAATAAGTGGGTCCTAGAAGATGTGACACGTAAGTTGCTACTCAAGATTACACGTCCGGATGGGAAACACGTAATCATCCACGTCAAGTGCCACCTCAAATTCCACATTACACTCATATCTACGACATCAACCACCTCATCAATCTACAAGAATGATGATCCGCCTTGGCAAATGGATGAAAATTCTAAATGGCAGAAAAGGAATAATTACATAAATCAGTTATTTACAACAATAATTGCATCCGTTTCCAATTTTTTTGTAGTTATTCCTTGGTTTTGCTTATTTATTTAGTTATAGATAGCCCATCTATAACTAAACAAAGAAGCCAACTGCCAATTATTAATGCCTTGATTTCTAGTAGTAGAGAGAGACGATTAATTTTTAGGAGTGCTTATCAAGGCACAATTACTACAACTCCAAAAACATTGGAGAAGCCTTCAACATATCACAAATCTATGTAGATCAAAGCAACTCAATTCAAGCCATTAACACCTGCAAAGAATAATAGACATCATCAAATGAAACTATGTCAATATTGTGGAAGACCTAATCTCAAGGATTCAAATTGTCCAAATAAGGCTAGGGAATTCTAGGCACAAAGAGTAATATTTGAATTGGAGAGGTTGGAAAACAAAGACGTCCAACCACAGTAGGGACTTTAGGGTTGGACACCATCAAATCTAATTTACTAGAAAAAGGTCTCTTCCTACCAAGTCTGAATCCAATGTCCTGTTTTACAATGCATACACATGTAAGAACCTCTAAACATGAGTTTTTGCTAAGGTCCCTTTGAATACCAAGAATTTTATCAGACACTCAAAATCATGTTCAGTAGCACCTATCTTGTTTGTTAAGAAGAATGATGGTTCTTTACATATGTGCGTTGACTATTGATATCTGTATAAGATGAGTGTAAAAAATTGCTATCCATTACCATTAATCTTAGGATTCTTGGAACAACTAAGAGAAGCAAAGATTTTTACAAGGATTGATTTGAGAGGCACCTATAACGTAGTCAGATTAACCTCTAAATTTCAAGAAGTCTCATGAGGGGGCTCTTTTAGTCTTCCAAAGGGACTCTTGGAACTTTAGGGATCAAAGGAGGAGGTCAATGAAAAAAAACATTTTGTACAAGGTATGAACATTTCGAGTACAATATTGTGCCTTTTGGACTTACAAATGCACCTACAGTGATGAATGACATCTTTCAAGAATACTTAGATGACTTTGTGGTCATCTATCTAGATGACATCTTGATCTACTCTAAGAACAAGCAAGACTATAAACATCACGTACGTATGGTATTGGAGAAATTAGAGGGAAAGTCGATTATATGCCCAATCGAAGAAGTGCTATTTTTTTTATCAATCATTGAATCATCCGTAGAGGTTTTGGGCAATATTGCCTCTAAAATTTGAATTTCTATGGATCCAAAGAAGATACAAACTATTGTAGAGTGGAACAACCATTATTAGTTAGAGATGTACAAGGTTTTTTGGGACTTGCAATTTTTTTCATAATCTTCATTAAGGATTATACTAGGATTGCAACGTCATTAACATGGCTCATAGGAAAGGAAATTTTTATTTCATGCAACAAGGCTTAAAAAGTATTCAAGAAGCTCAAAGAGTTATTTACTTCAGCTCTTGTACCGATCTGTGCGGATCCAACAAACCATTCATTTTAGAACAAATGCTACAAAGTTTACACTTAGATTTGTATTCTTTAAAATTGGCAATGATAGGCAACTTCACCCAACGACATTCCACTCTTGGAAATTTTCAGCTTTAGAGCCCAATCATGAGATCCATGACAAGGAACTATTAACAAATTGATGTTCTTGAAGAATGACATCATCTGCAAATGGAAGCTCAACACAAGATCATAGTAACATTGATCACAAAAACTTGGGGTATTTTATGAGTGCTCAAGTTTTGGAGTGCTTACAAGCATAATAGAGCATGTTGGTATCACAGTTTGATTTTTTAATAACATATCATCCAAGAAAATTTTAAGGAAAACCAAAGGCCCTTTCTTGACGTTCATATCTTGTGCCAAGAATATGAGACAATGTATCAAATCAACAAAAATGAGTCATATTCAAGCCATCCATTTTGCAATTGAAGACATTGACAATATCCACCTCTACAAAATCAATACTCAAGACAAAAATCCAGAGAGCAATGAAGATGTATCCATTTGTGGATAATATTCAATAGCGTCTAAAAAACAAGAATGCTATCTTGTGAGTGGTGAGTGGCGAGTGGTGAGCAATGAATTTATAATAGTTATTTGCCTGGTTTTTTTAATGGAATTGAAAGAAATGCCTATTGCCGTCAGTATGGGCGAACTATATTTACAAGTTTAAGAAAAATAATGTAAAAGGACGAGAAAATGTGGACCTCGAGCTGCATAATATTTTCTTAAATATAAAGGTGGGGCCTATGGCCATCGTTTACATTTAGACTATATGGAAAAATTTAAAAACAAAATGAAGAAGGACAAGACGTAGGTTCCCAGTGACCTTGTACGAAGGGCTGTAGCTATTAGGTGGAGGAGGAAATTCATAATTCAATAGTGGAAAATACCATTTGAAGGTTTACGGTAATAAATGTAAACTTTAAAATGAGATGATTATTTCCAACATTTATAAACTTATTTCTATATTCATGATGCGGTAATTCTATACCAAATGTCAAAATTAAGATAATCATTATTGATAATAAAAACATAGTGGGACTTATGGTCTCACGATGGTGTTTTACATTCTCATTAGTAAATGATATTTTATTTGAAAACACTCAATAATTTAAACTACCAACAATGATAAAGAAGGCAAAACTTTCATACTAAAACCATGATTGTCCAATCTATTTAATATATGAGTCCAAATGTTGTTAACATCATTTATAAAAAATTTACAAATGTATTACAAATACACAATTTATTGCAGTTCCCAAATTGTAAAAATAACAATACAAAAAAAACATAGATTCCGTTTATTACAATTGGAGATTTAGAAAACATAATAGAAACAAGATTGCTCATTGTAGGTCAATTTTCCTCTATGGGTTAACTATCCCTTTTTATGATTATAGAGATGACAATATATAATCGTAAATTTTTTAGTTTAGTTTCACATTGCATTATCAAATTCATAGAGAAGTTGCATTTCAATTTGAAAGTTGAATTTAAATATTGAAATTGAAATCACTTTAGAGTCTACAAGAATAATACATCAAAGGAATTAGATTTGTTGTAATTTAGAATACTTATTCCCGGAATGTCAATTTTGGGTGTTTTTTTTGGTGAAACATGGTCATAGAACATTAGGGGTCGATCTAGAAAATTGTAGAATATTGGAGTTATTTGAAAGAGCAACTAAAGTTTAAGGAGATATTGGTTTTTATATTTATACTATGAGTATTTAATTACTCTCAATAGGTATTTCATATGGGTAGAACTCGGTGGTCTAAATTTATTAATCTCTAAAAGGATGAACTATTTTTCATATAATGACATGTTTGGGTTGTGAGCACATACTTTGAGTGATATTACCTACATGACGAGTTTAGTTATCATGAAATTTATAGTATACATTGGTGTAGTCCGTAGTGAAGTCAACCTTAACCCTTTGAATACATTTTTCCATTTGTATTTAATTTAGCAAAAAAGTCCAAAGTGGAGATAGCGTGTCAAAAAGTGGACTAGCTAAAAGTGGAGATGATGAAGAGTCAGATGGATCGGATGATAGTCATGTAGAGGTATCCAATGATGAAGATATTGTTGTAAGAGCACCATTAGAAACAACCGGTAGTTGCAAGAATCCAAGACGGCGTAGCTCCGCAAAAAAAAATGATTGACATGGAAGCCCGCATAGTACATATAGAAGTTTAAAAGATATAGAGTTTTTAAAATACATTGACCAAAGTTCATCAAACATTGACTAAGGTGATTGAATGTATTTTTCCATAAACATATATTGAAATTTGATTTTAGCCCATAAAAAGCATGCCTCAAAAAGCTCAAAAGCACAGTCATGTGTGAGTCACATTCTCTTTCTAAGTTCACGTGTGCGCAAACCCCTCAAAATGTGCTTCCCCCAAGCGTGCGCCCCTCCTTCCTTTGAGGGCGCGCGTTCCCTCCTAGGCGCGCGCCTGAAGCCTTTCAGCCACTTTGGGCCCTCAATTAGAGCACTTAGAGCCCAAGTTGAGCGGCTTGGGGCCCCAAGTAGAGCTCTTGGGACCTTAGTTGAGTGAGTTGGGGCCCAATTGAGCGACTTGAAGCCCCCAAGTAGATCACTTGGGGCGCTTGGGGCCTCGGTTGAGTCACTGGAGGCCCTCTAGTAGATCACTTGGGGCCACAATTGAGCGACTTAGGGTCCCCAAGTAGATCACTTGGGGCCCCAATTGAGTCACTTGAGGCAATTTTTGAGCCCTAGTTGATCCTTGTAGACCCATAACAGACCTCCTCTGAATTTTAACAAATAAACATACCCACCGGATGGTCCTTTGGAAAGGGGGGTCCTATAGACAACCCTAGAGCTACACACTGAGCATCACGTTCACTGTGAACCAGCATGGCAACTGCATTTACATGTCAAACTTGACCTAAAGCCCAATATCAACGCACACATGCATGGATTTTGAAGAATGACAACGTACCAGTGACCCCTCTAGATGTGCCTCGGATCCAAGGGCCTCTCATAGGGGTCTCAAGTGTTTTTCAAATACCAATTTTTATAGCGCAACTCGGGCAACTTGGGCTTGTACAAACAAACATCAGGGCAAGAGCATACATGGCTAATGATGAATGAAAAAGTACCAGTGATTCCTCTAGGTGTGCCTTGGATCCGAGGGCCTCTCACATGGGTCTCAAGTGTTTTTCAAATATCAATTTTCATAGCGCAACTCGGGCAACTTCAGCTCATGCACACAAACATCACAACAAGAACATGCATGGATTTTAAAGGATGAAAAAGTACTAGTGACCCCTCCAGGTGTCAGCGGATCCAAGGGCCTCTGAAAAGGGTCTCAAGTGTTTTTTAAATATCAACTAATAGTGTGAAACTTGAGCAACTTGAGGTCATGCAAACCATAATCATGACGTCAATATGCATGCATTTTGAAGAATGAAAAAGTACCATTGACCCCTCCAAGTGAGCCTCGGATCCAAGGGCCTCTCACAGGAGTCACGAGAACTTTTCAAATTGCACAATACTTGTTCATATC
Organism: Bryoerythrophyllum caledonicum; assembly: GCA_963971425.1. Classification (NCBI taxonomy): domain Eukaryota; kingdom Viridiplantae; phylum Streptophyta; class Bryopsida; order Pottiales; family Pottiaceae; genus Bryoerythrophyllum; species Bryoerythrophyllum caledonicum. The sequence goes on from OZ020520.1 coordinate 6,634,059, forward strand.
ACGAGCACAAACGGATCTCAACCTCTTCGGCTTCACCTCGTGATCCGTTGCAATTCATTAATCTTTTGGAAGAGTTCAATATATCACTGATTAACATTTTGTCCGCAAATGGACAAGTTGGCGTGCTTCACACCGGGGATGCTGGTTCTTGGCACAAATGGGGCATTGCCTGAAAAATCTAAAGAGTATCTGGACCTTGCTCAGGAGGTTTACAAGTTGTTATTGATATATCAGTTCTAAGTTGACATGTATCACAGAAGTTGGTTTGACTTTTATTTGTATGACCTCATGATCGTGTACGTCCATATTCTATCAAATGATTTCTTGCGATTCAATTTTGCAGCTTGGTAGGACATGCTTCAACATGTATAGTTGAACAAAGTCAAATCTGGCTGGAGAAAATTACAACTTTGGTGGGGTGAGTACTGGCTTTTGACCACATTTTCTTGTGATGATGTGCTTGTTTATCTGAATATGGCTTCTGTTGTGAGTTAGTTGTAGTTTTTGTTGTGAGTAAGTGTTGTGTGTCGTGGACACATTGCATATAACACCAAGGCTAATCATTCAATTAATATTTAGGAGGGAACATGGAATAAAAGTTGGAGTAGCATGGAACATCATGAGACCAGAAACTATAGAGCCGCTCATGTATTTGCGGCGTAAGAGTGGTGATTAGAAGTACCGAGACTCAGGATGGGACATATTTAAAGCCTTCAAAACTCAAACGAGGACTCCTTTTGGCTATACTGGCTGGAAAGATGTAAAAAGCTTCCAACATCCATGTTGTCTCTCCTTCATTTAGAACCTTTGACGCATTACAAATTTGCATGGAAGTTCATCAAGTCTTCGCATGTCTTTTGTTGCGTACAATTTGGTTATAAATTATGTTGTGACTGTTACCTTACATCATCCTTGTTTTTCAAGGCTTGAGGGTATCTTCTCCCTTAATCACATGCTAATGTTGGAAAATTATGACCACCCAAGCTCTCACCATACCTCCACAATTTTTCAAGGAGGTTTATGATGTAAAGTAGACAAGTAAAAATGAAATTTACACTCTTTGTTGCGTAGATCTAGAGGAGAGTGAAATCCAAACTAACGCGATTATTTTGTGCTTGAGCAGGTTAGAACAAGTGAAAAGAACAACATGATGGAAGAAAGTAATGGTGAATGACAAATAGCTGATGACTCGGACCGGCCCATCATCTTTACAGATGCGACATATAAGAGTATCTGTAGTATCATTTTGTATGTCCGCAAGACTTGTTCTAGAAAGAGGTCCCGCTCAAAGTTGGCTCGGGTTGATTTTGATAGTCTTGAGATGACACGTGTCAAGTATCTCCCTCCAAAGTACTATTGGGACATGATGTTTGAACTGCCTCCACTTCAAGAAGGCATCTCAACTCAGTTTGGAGGTGAGCTGGATGGGATGAGTAAACAATACGATGGTCACACATGGTGCATGACAATGACTAGGAACATCATAAACGACTTTGGTTGCACATACTGCAAGTCAACATGTACTGGACATCTTCAATGCCCCAACCTTGATTGTGGCTACAAATGCAAGAACGAGGGCCGTAGTAACCAAACCGAATGGAGTGGTCTTGCCGTATCTCCATCTCTTGTCAATGATGCTCCATCACAAAAATCAACCCTATCATGAAAGGTTTGTCAATCCCCGCCAATTTGTCTTGCCATTTGTGATGCATGTATTTATTATGTGACGTCTACCGATCTTGAACGCACCTAACTTGCCATTCTTCTCGGATATCACCATCATCCTATTTCAAAAGTGGTTGACCGAACCGTGGTGGACGTGATGCATGAATGCGTTGCCAAGGAATTCTAGCACACAGTGAAAGCTACTAATTCCGCAATCATCATGGCTACAAGCAAATATTACCTTTCACATTACCTCATCCATCCCGGGTCCGGATCTTCAAATCTTAAAGGAGCATCCATAGATGCTGTCTTAGATCAGTTCGAGACTCTATCGTCGCCGCATATACAGAATTTGGTGTTGACTGGAGCTTCTATAGTGGAGGGAAGAGGATAATGGACAACATCATGGAGCAGAAGGAGTTGTCAAAGTCCGTCTTCATTCATGAGAACAAGTTCCCGGGCCAATCCAAAGATAAAGTGTTTGTTTTAGAAATGTCTGTCAATCGGCCTAGTAGTGGTGTTGACCTTGTTAGGTGGATGCAATCCGGTGCAGACCTCCAAGATTGTTGGTTGATGCTTGATCACGTCAAGCGGGTCAAAGACTAGACTACCATGGTATGCCATGTGTACGACAATAAGTTTTTTGTAGAGTGATGACAATAGCCATGTGCAATATGCAATTGGAGGATGCCCAAGAAAAATAGTTATTTTGGAAGAACCTCAATAATACCATGATAAAGCACGGAGTAAAGGACACAAAATTCAAAGGATTCATGGCTAATAGTGCTGGCGCAAATTGGCACGTTGTTCGCGAAGTGTGTGGTAGCGGTGACAAAGACGTGCCAATGGAAAACAAAGAACGGACATGCCTATTCCATTGGACAACGTGCCTTCAAGAAGCAACCACCAGGAGCATTCTCCTTGCCTTCCAAGATCAACACATTGCTCTTTGCAAGATATGGAAGAACGCTAAATCACAAGAGGAGATTGAAGCACAATTCGACATCATTTGAAGGTGATGGGTGTCATCTGGAGCCACTGCCGAGAGTGGGCGTTGTGTCCTAGAAGATTGGATGACATTTTGGCACTTCCGATCTTGACAATGGGGTGGCGCAATGCAATTTGTAAGCTCCTCCTATGTCTTTATTAAATTTATCTAGTTTATTAGAATGTCAGACATGAATCTACTCATTTTTGCGGGTGTGTCTTATCAAGACCTCATACTCAACACGTGAGCTGACATGCCATCCTGCAACCTTGCGGTGACAACCTACAACCATTGGCTTCAACAATTCGGAAATACCATGACATATTTATACGTGGCTATAGTGGATGACCTCATCCAAGCTTTCATGCAAATCACTTTGTATCAAGCACAGTTGAAGGGGGCACCTCCGGGAAAGGTCTAGACAAAGGTACGCTTTGTTTAAGATCTGCCCAATGCTATGGTGATCCCAAACTTATAACAGAAGCCTTCAAGAGTTTTCTAGGGCGGAGGATCTTTTCATAAAGACGGGCGGGCTTGAAGAGGCGAAGATTTTTGGGTCTACCAAACACAAGCTTGACATGCCACCCGGATCGAGTCACAAATTCCACCGCTGCGATACGATGAACTTTTCAATTCCACGGGATGACTCGAGCATGGATCGAAGAGGCCTTAAGTGGACAAGACTTCGGAGTGCGACACACAACATCCGTGTTGGAATTGGACTGTGATTCGTCAAAGTGGCACATTGCCCGCCTCTCAAGAACCTCTCAATAAAAGTGCCAAGCATTGTAGACTCACACTGGTGAAAAGTGTGATGCTAGAGTTGGGCGTGGGAGCCATCGTACACCCGCCCAAACATATGTTGGCAGGAAAAATGAATTCACATCACATCGGAATACTTCTGTTGAGTTTTGGTTTTGTGCTGATGATATTGGCCGGTGCATGAAGGGCTCAAAGAAACCATTTGTTGTAGATTGGCCATCAGTTCCAATGAGGTGGCCAGTGAAGCTTGGCACTAATTTGACAATGCAAGAGGTTTTATCGTTGGAAGAAGCAGGTTTTCAATTAGAGCAACGTGGAGCTCTATCATCTCAAAGATAATTTTAGGTGTCTTTGAATATGCCTCTCCCGCGATCCTACTTCCCTATTCCAGAAAATCTAGATTCCTACCATAGCTTCCGCAATGGCTACCAAATTTGAGGAACTCTAGATGCGCCGTCCCTTAAGCACCGGAACAAGTGGTCAAGCACGACGCTTATGAATAATTGTTATGTCTCCAATCTTTATGCCATACCGTATTCAAGATGGGGATGCATTATCACTCTTGACACCGGGAATGAACAGCCCTATTGCATCACCCTCACGGACCTCTCAAGATGTTCATGCCGTGATTTTTGAAGATGCAATCGAAGGCGTTAGAGAAGAAGGGGCAATGGAAATATTGTAAAGCATGTGTATTACATCTTACGTTACTTATGTAAGATGGACTACAAAGAGGACTTATTCATGCATGCCCAAAGCTACAACTATAACAAAGTTATGCATATATTAAAGCTTGCTAATATAGCAGAGCAAGCATGGCAAATGCAAGGAAGTCTTATTCTTCATCGCTATTTCTATTTCTAGACAACTTGTATTCAAACATGTTGAATTGGTATTGCATCTCGTGGTGTGGCTAGTAGCCACTATATTAGTGATTTTCTCATTGCTATTTTTTCTATATTTTTTCCCCAATATTTTTTTATTTACCCGTGCACGAGGTGCTATGTTGGCAACTGGCGGCACTTCCGCCAAGTGGAGACATCATATCATAGCCAAGATTTGAACCCGCAACCACTTCATTTGGGGAAACTGGGTATCTCCTACCATCACCAAGTAGTTTATGGTCATCTCAGACAGTTGATATATCAGTAGAAATGCTTGTCATATTGCTTTGACGAATAAAGTATCTTACTCCACATCTGCCACTTCAGCACCTCGTTTGCATTCTAAGTTTTTACATTTTGATTATGTGTATATGAGGCCCCTATAAATGCTATCTTTTAAATGAAATCATTTTAAAAACTCATGATTACAGTTCAAGTCCAAGAGTGAAGAAAGGAAAAAAACTGTCAATGGTTAATGTATCCACGGCTATAGGATACTTTCTTAATTTAAAGAATTTTCCAACTTTTTTGGTCAAAATTTATAGTTATACCATTAATTTCCTTCAAAATCCAATTTATTATTTAAAACCACAATATTTCCCCCCTTTTTGGACTTTTCTCTGCTCACCGCTTGCCGCTCACAAGATAGCGTTGCTTATCTAAAAAATATGGTGGTGGAAGAAAATAACATTTTAAAGTTCAAGGACGGATTAGTATATAACAAAGATCTCTTGTATATTCCTCTAGGCTCTTCAAAACTTGAAATTCTTCAAGCACAACATGACCATCTAATAGCTAGACATTTTGGCTTCAATAAGACCTTGGAATTATCAGGAGATTATTGGTGGCCTTAAATGTAAAAATTGATCGTAGTTTATCCAATCATGCCAAATTTGTGCCCAAACAAAAGTCGTAAGACACCAACCATATGGACTTCTTCAACCACTTTTAGTGCCTAAGACCCTTGTCGATTGTTATCAATTAACTTCATTACAGAGCTTCTATTTTCTAATGACAAGTATTCAATTTTTTGTGGTGGTAGACCTTTTTACCAAGATGGTGCACTTCATCACGTGTAACAAGACTATTTTTGGAGAGGAAACAACCAAGCTTTATTGATAATATCTATCGAATACATGACCTTCCAAGAAATATTTTTTTGGTCCAAGGACAATTTATATCAAATTTTTAGAGAGGCTATTTCGACATTTGAAGGTCAAAATCAACCTTTCATCCTCAATTGATGGTCAAACAAAACAAGTAAATCATAACTTGGAACAATATCTTTGTGGCAATATAAAATGCCAACATGATAAGTTGATGGATCTTCTATTGTTGGCCAAGTTTGCGTATAATAACACTGTACATTCTTCAACAAAGCAAACGGTAATCTTTTCAAATTTTGACACCATCCTAAAGCAAATCCATTCTAAATTGAAGATGTAGGAAGTCTCATTACATAAAATCTAGAAACCTACTTGAAGCCTATCCATGAAGAATTAAAACTTCAAGTGCAAATGGCTTAAGATCATCATTAAGACTATGCAGACATCCATTGCAAGAGCCAACCAAAGTTCAAGGTAGGAGATAATCTCTGGCTACTGCGGCAAAATACACAAACCGCCATCATGGAAACTAAATAACCATGGATTTGGATCATTAACGATTCTATTCAAGTAAATGGAGTAAGTTATTGTCTTGAACTACTAAATGGCTGCATATTAATCATGTCTTCCATGTTTCACTTTTAAAGATCTTTTTGATAATAAGTATTGTTTGAAGAGGTCTTCCATCACCAACCTTAGCTGAAGTCAATTAGAACCTTGAATATGAAATGGATGAAATTTTGGATTGACAATTGAAACATGGTCAATTAGATATTCCATGGAAGGGTTGTGGACTTAGTGAACAAACATGGGAACCTTTGGATAACCTTTAGAATGCACCTCATAAAGTTTGCAAGTTCCATTAATGATATTCTAGAAAACCAAGATTTAGTTGTTGTTCAAGATAATGTGGACATTGGAACATTTCTTGACTTCTAAATGGGGCTTTCTTACCTACGATGGAAGATCAATAAAAAAGGAGGAAAGCCATGCTAAGACCTTCACTTGAATACAATTGTTTTTTTCTAAGAATAGTTGCTTTAAACTTGCTAGCTACCATGTCAAATCATTATGTTTCAAAGGACATACAAGAACATGAGTTAGAAGATCTTCTGGTCACATAAGTGCTTGGTGAACCATTGCAACTCTCACAACTTGTTGGGTTTAAAGAACATGGACAAGGTAAAGAGTTTGGAGTTTTTGGAGATAAGTTTCCATCACAAAAATCTTGATGCATATATTTGAGCCCTAGTGATATTCCTTGAGGTTGGAAGAGTACTCCAAACGGACAAAAAATTATGTTTGGGGGATGCTTTGAAGGTGGCAACAAAGAGGAGAGTCTTGGATGTGACTTTGGTACAACAAAGTTATATAGGGGTCATTGACGCCATCTCAAGGGTCTTATTGAACCGATTATTGACAAACCAAAGACAGAATATTTTGCTTCTCTACTCCAAAAAATATTAGATTTCTTGTACATGTGATTTGTTCATCACACACTTGGGCTCCTTGTAGAACTTGTCTCTGGAAGGGGAGGTGATGCCACAGACATACTCCAAGTTACTACTTTCTAGAACCTTTGTAGTCTTCTAGAATCTTTCTCCGTCTTCTAGTATCTACTAAGTCTTCTCAGTCTTCTAGGATCTTAGAAAGTTTATCATGTTCAAATACAACATTATACGTGTAGAATACTATGGCCACTAGTGGCACCTTCTGATGGTTAAGTTTTTTTGATTTTGTGAAATTACACTCTAATAACAAAAAATTCAAAATGTGCACAAATAAAATTGATTTCATTTCATATTTTTTAATCTTTCTTCATCATTTTACTACCTCTAAAATTTTGTTTACATGGAACTAACATCATATACATGAAAATGGTAAAAAAACATTGACTTTGTCTACTTCCATAATTTGCTAATGTTTTCTAAACTTTTCAATTCAAACATTGTAAACTTCCAATCCATGCAATCAAATTTGATGAAACTTCAAGAAAGCATTCTTGTAATAGTCTAAATAAGGATACTACGATTGGGGATGGAAATAAAACTTTTCTTTCATTTCTGCCCTTTGTATGAGAATTGAAAATTTATAATACTCCTTAAATTAAATAGTTCAACGATTACCAGTAGTTTTTGTTAGAATATGCAATTTTTTGTGTAATATACTCGAGCATGTACAAGTGGTCTTTTGACTTGTCGGTGAATAAAGAATAAAGGGGCTTTTAGGAAGCATGTGTCACAGAAAGTGTCACTGTGTTTGTTCAAATCTGGGAGTACGGATTTGTGTACTCAAGATTGTATGGGTTTCAAATCATTGTACACTGGGGACAAAAAGTGAACGTGATCTCACACTTCACATGCCACAAATGAAATGCACTACTAGAACAATGGAATCAGACAACCATTGAGTACCCTAAACAATGATAAGCTCCCGTATAGATTGCATTTGCCATATTTATGATCATCTCACATCATCTTTTCTTTTTTTTTTAGCAATACTTCTCTCATGAAATTAGTTATATATATATACACCAACAATTGAGATGCTTAACTTCTAAAGGACCAAGGTATCTTAGAAGAATCTCTACTCCATTGATTGAAAACTATCAAGATGAAGTCCTCAAGAATGTGACCACAGGATCTTCTAAACTTATATGAAACAATGTGTTAAATTTTTTGTAAATCTGAGCTTACTGCTTGTAAGATAATTGCAGTTGAAGGAAAATTGTTGTCCTCCAAGTGGACACATGGTCCTATAGGGTTTAATCATGCCTAAAATTTTCTCATTTCACATAGGAGATTGTTTATCCAATTGATGATTGTTATGCATTTTGGATTGAGATTTGAAGATTGAGGATATGAAGTTCAAGAAAAACAAAATAAATTAATTAAAAATAAAATAAAATATATAGGTACTTTGAACCTAAATAAAATCAATAAATGATGTTATGAAGATATGACTCTAGAATCATGTGCAAAAAAAGATTTTTAAAATCACAAATTTATTCATTGCAATTTTGATGAAGGTCTAATGTATTTAAAAACTTAAAGAAGATGTATATATTGTGGAATAAGATTGGAGGTCATTAAATTTGTTATTTTATATTTGGATGATATTCATTGCCATCAAGTAACTATTGTTTCATAAGCTTTACGATGGTAGTGAATGAATGCCATTTTTTTTCTTTATAAGATGGTGATAATGATTGAAATTGTAATGGTGGTATTGGCAACGTAATACTTTGCAAGTCAACTTCTTTATAGTTTATATTTGATTGTCTGGTTAGGTTTGAATCACAATCTCTAATTTATTGTAATGGAGGTGTTAACACCAAAAACTAAAAGGTGGAATTAGACTTCATGCATGGTAGTTTTTGAAAACCTAATGTGAGGTAATGCAGATTTAGGCTTGTTTTAATTCCTATATGACCATTTGTACTTTGGAGGATCTTTTACATATTGGGCACATGCATATGATGTTGATTTTGATCACATATTTCTAAAGTCAAATGGGACACTATACAAGCTTCATGAGAACCTCTTTTTTGTTAAAAGTCTAAACTTTAAAAAACTTTATGCTATTCAAAGTGGACTTTGTTTGCTTTTAAAGTTTTGAGCACCTCCAATTGTTTGGCCACACTTTTTTATGAAATTTCATTTTTTTATAAAATATCAGTACAAATGTAATTAAAGAACCTTCCTCTACTAACTTGAAATAAAACATAACAAGGAATTAGCATTGTGTAAAATATAAAAATAATAAATTTAGACCTTTGTAGAGCAAAAAATTGACACCAACATGATCCAAAGGTAGCATTAGATGGGTCTATATAGGAGGGGAAAATATCTCTACTCTTCACAATGGACAATGTAATCTTCAACTTTAAGCAATCAAATCTTATGAAAAATTTAAACCATATCCTAGTAATTTATAGTCATACTATTCACTTGTCCACTTTGACTTTTATTTATATTTAACATTTTCATATGTATTAAATTATGAAGTGAGTTATATTATACTACTATACCGATTGGTTGTCTCCAACAGGTAGGGTAAGTTTAAGGTACCTAAACTTGCTATACAAGCAATCTATTGCGCCATATAGCAATACCTAAATTTGTAAAAGTAAAAGTAAAAGTAAATGCCACATGCCGCCGCCTCCTATGACGGGTATCACCTAGGTATCCCTTGTTTCCATCACCAAGTATGTCCCTTTCTTTTTTACCTAGTTATTGCCACGTGTCAAGAAAGGCCAATATTGGAGTAGGCCGGGTATTGCTATATGGCGCAACAGATTGCTTGGATATCGACTAGGTATTGGCCCCTCCTCTTTTGTTATATGTAGTAGATTTATGAGGTCCAAATTTTGATCTAGAGCCTATTTTATGTTATTCTTTATCATTACCTCTTCTATTGAAAATATTACGATACTTTTTTTAGTCATATTGAAAGTTAATTGACTTGCCAACATTTACAAAAATAGAAGTCCAATGTATTCTAAAGTGGAATACGTTTTTCAATAGAATATTCTAACATTCTACATTAATTTAGTCTTATTCTAAACTCTGATGTTTAAAAAGGAATGATATAATAATTGCATTCCTAGATTTGTATCTACACAAAATATATTGGAGGCTTTCCAAATCAAGAACTAAGTTATTTCATCCCAAATCTCACCAGAAGACATTACACTTTTCTTTTCAATTCTGATTTTTTTGCTACAGATCCATATTTTTCAAGATTTTTGTCACTCTTACCACTTAAAAATAATTTCTAATTCTGGACGATAATTTGACCATATGATGAAATACGCATAAGTTTAGATGAAAATGATGTAAATTATAGACGAAAAAAAAGTATTGCCACTCTAGCTATAATGAAAATTTGTATGTTGCCAATGTGCTTACAACTCAAAAGTGAAAAAAGAAGCACAAGTTCCAACTTCTATTTCAGAAGAATTCAAAACCAATGAGTTTAAGTAGGTATTTCATTCTTGAATATTTTTGAAGAATTCCATTGAGGACCCAAAAATAAACCTAATCCTATATTAATTATACCTGTGACATTTTTTTAATGTTTTTAATTCAATTACATATGATTTATTGTAATGTTGATTAGATGGTGTAATAAACGTATGAAGTATAGATCCCCATATTAAATGATATACTGTGTATTAGTGAGATTAAGTTCAATCACTAACAAATCTACATTTAAGGCAAATGGATCCATATGCATCCAAAAAGTACACATGTCATCCATATTGCTGCTACATCCATAGGAAGTAATTGCATCCAAGTAAAACGGATCCAAAATGGATAACCGTCTGCACCAATGTACATGTATCCATATGTGGGTCCATATGCATTAGTATATATGTTAGTGAAATCAACCTCAATTACAAATAAGTCTAAATATAAGGCAGATGGATCCGCATGCATATTGGAAAGTATGCATGTGGTCCAAATTACGTTTAAAGCTCTGGTACCAAAACCTGCATCCAAATAGAATGGATCCAAAGCAGTGAGTCCACCAACATGCTTGCCTTGATCTTGGCATCAGTGACATTATTTTTCAATTCTTACCATAAATAACTCATTGAATTTACATATTGCAACAATAAAATTTTGCCCAAAACGATCAAGATTAAAACTAAAAAGAAGAAGAAGAACACCGGTCTCCGAAGGGGGCCGGCGTGAATAAAGTGTCCATGCCCACCGAGTCCACTGAGTCCATGCCCACCGAGCATGGGTTAGTAGTATGGAACTACTTATTACATCTCTACATTACAAACACTTCTCATACAACCACTCACAACACATCAATCCTGCTCCCACACACACCTCCAACAAACATAAACAATCACCACTCTACATACCCTCCCATGTATACACCTCCCACAACCACAAACAAAAAAACCGCCACCATTACATACTCACCCCAAAAAACAAAAAGAATTACATCCACACACATCTACGCACAAAAATACATCAAAACAAACACACAAACACCCGCACACCTACACACACTTACAAACACATTCAAAAAATCCACAAATACATATGAACGCACATCCGCTCAAACACACCCATACATCCAAACACACACACATAAACTCAAAAATACACATACTACATACACATGTAAACATATACATACAACCACCCATCCACACCCGCAAACAAAAACCCACTTATACACCACCCCAAAGACACACACAAAAAAATATCTAAACAAATATACACAAGCCCACACAAACACCATCAAAAATACACACCCGCATACAAAGCTCGAAATCACAAGAAAATACAAAATCACAACAAATCCCACAAACAAAAACATATACAAATACATAAACAAAAATACGGCAACCATGAAAACAAAAACTAGAAAATACCTAAAACACATACACAAAACAATAAAACTAAAACAACACATTAAACCCTCACATTACAAAACCCTATCACTACAAAGTGGAGATATAGAAACCAACCCGGGACCCATGCCTAACATACTAAAAACACATCCTACAACACATAAGAAGAACGCAAAAATTTACTTTTTACCAAACTCCATAAAACTTCAACCGGAATACAAACACATTGCTCAAACATTTGCCCCCCTTTTAAAACCCACACATACATTACATCAACTCCATAACACAACACACCCAAATATTGCCCAATATATACTACAAAAAAATATGCATCCACCAACACATATTCTATATGCCCTAATAATCACCACTCACCCAAACATAAACGAATGTAACCATCTTTTAAACATACAAAACCAGAATACAATTACATGGACTAACACACTACTACGAACCTTATCAAACTTACTAAACCCACCCAAAAGACATATTAATACACCACACCCTTATACAAAATTTCTCGAAGAAAACCTAAGTACCATAAAACATGGAAACTCAATACATGAAGAACTGTACGACTTTATACATAATCAAACCATACCGCCATCTAACAACATAATAAAACAAAAATTCCCCTACCTCCCTAACAAACTCATTGATGAATCACTAAAATGTCTTGACCCCATACCTGAATATACCCATCCGCCCCCTCCACCCTCCTACCTTCCTCCACAGAACCATAACATCAGTTCAAACACCGAAAACAGTAACATAATTACATGGAATGCTTCATCCCTTAATACTGCTCTTCCTAGCCTACAAACTTTAGTCACACACACAGACACACCACCAGCCATAATAGCTATACAAGAAACAAAATTATCCGCCACAAAATCCACAAAATATATACAAAATATATTCCAAGACTATAAACTCATCTTTAACAATACACATGCACTTACAAGATGCATTCAACAACAGAGACCATACACACCGGGCCGCGGTGGCCTCCTTACACTAATACACAAAAAATACGCCTTCCCAGGCAACATCAACAAAATTCCTACTCCAATACACATATCACCTTACATCCAAATAGTCAAAATTACTAATCACCCACTACAACCATGGTTAATCTTTCATATATATATATGCCATCTCATCCTGAAGACACTAGACTAATCATAGATATACAAAACACTATTACAACTCAAATTAATAATAACCCCAATCACACATACCTATTATGTAGAGACTTCAACAGAGACATAGCACTAATTGGTCGCCAAAATGGAAATCACAACACCCCCCCTCAAAACATTGATTATCAATGGCACCGCTTCACAAAAAACTTAAACTTCACTTACATCAATACCGATACACAATTCTCTAGACAAGGTGGCTATAACTATAGTGATTAGAGTCTAATAGATGAATTCTATATAAATACAAACAATAATACACAATACACCTCTATAACAAATAAGGATGTTATTCTCAATTCGGACCACTTACCTATACAATTGCACATCCCAAATAACACACTAATCAATAGAACTCCTAATATCCTAAGCAATGACACTACACGCATACTCAACCCCATTCCAAAAAACAATATGGAAAAATTCAACACAAAATTCTTTGAAGAAAACTCCATACAAATAGACTCCCTTATAAACACTCTCGAAAATAATAATCAACTATCACAAGTACAATGGCAAGAAGCATGCCACATCCTAGACAATAAAATCTCTGATACTGTAGAACAAACTTGTAGAGCACACCCAATACCTCAAATGACATACATAACTTCTCAACAAGGCGGATACTTACCCCGCAAACTCTCTAAAACTTGGAAACAACACCTAACTACATACCATGCTATACGAAAAACCATTAGAATTGTAAAAAACAACCCTCAATGGCGTAACCACCCCATATGCAATGATCTACTAACTCTACAAAACACTCAAATCCCTACCCCGCCGCCTCCGGATCTGCCTCACGACACATGGATAAAAGATATAGCACTAATTGCAAAAAATGCCAACATACAAGCCTGGAAAATAACCTCAAAATACACCAAAGACAACATTAAAAAAGCCATCTCAAAATATAGACAATTATACAAAATCAACCCAAAGAAAATTAACAAAAAAGTCTTTAAAAATCTTGAATCTCCGCCAATGGATTGTATCACAGATCAATATAATAACATTCTAACTAGCCCCGAAGACATCGCGAATGAAATATTCAACCAACAAACAAAAATCAATAGACCAACAGTGCCAACTTGTAACTATCAACCACAACACCCAACCGAATGTATATGTCCAGTACGCCAATATCCATGGCATGACCTAAATGGATTTACCCTTGAAAAAATAGGCGAACTAGAAATGCCACTACATAAATACTTTAACAGAGCCACATACGACACCTGCCTTCAAAATCTTGGTAAGAACAAAGCCCCAGGCCCAGATCGCATACCAAACTCAATACTCAAAAACATGCCTCCAAGATTTCATAAATTATTATTCCTATTTTTCTCTCACTGCTATAAACAAAAACACATACCGACCTCATGGAAATCAAGTGCAACAATTTTACTATACAGAAAAGGCGACCCGTCTATACTACCCAACCATAGGCCAATTGCATTAGCTAACACAATATATAACTCTTTACTAGTACACTCACCTCTATACTATCCCCATATGGTGAAAAATTCAAAATCCTACATGATAGTCAAGAAGGATTTAGAGGAGAGAGAAGTACCGCTCGACAAATACAAACTATAATAGCCGCACTAGAAGATGCAAGACTTACAAACCAAGATGTATACATATTATACGTCGACTTTAAAAATGCCTTTGGCTCAATAGACCACGCCCGACTACTAGCAATAATGATGGATCTCAGGTACCCAAAAGATGCAACTACACTTGTTGGAAACATCTACTCTCAATCATCCACTTACTATATTGGTGAACACTTTAAGAAAACAAAACCTATACCCATTCAAAGAGGAACTATACAAGGGGACACCCTTAGTCCATATCTATTCATTATATTCTTAGAACCACTACTCAGATGGCTAGACAGAGGCAACAACGGATACACTTTTGGCACATCACAAGTCACAATAAACTTTGCCGCATACGCGGATGATCTCGTCGTCATAAATAACAAAATCAAATCTATCCAAATACAACTCAATAAAATTGATAGATATTGTAAATGGGCCGGTATGGACGTTGTTGTCCCAAAATGTGCCGCTACCGGTTGCCCAAACAAATCCAAATTAAACCCTACCACTTTCAAAGCCCTAATGCAAGCTTCTAACATCAATTACGGCAATCAACCGATCCCTACATTACACCAAAATGAACCATATATATACTTAGGCATAAATCTGGTCCCCTCACTAAAATGGAAAATCCAAATTCACACTACAACCACGAAACTCATAAAACAATGCAAAGAACTAGCAACATGCCCGGCCACAATGAAACAAAAAAAAATTGGTTGATACCGTATTACGCCCAGGTGTGGCATATAGCTTCTACGGTGTACGATACTCTATGCCAGCTATCAAAAAACTTGATAAAAAAAATAATCGCCATACAAAAAATCATATGTGGTGTACCAAAATGTATGTTAAATGGAATAACCCAACTCCCACATAACCTATTTGGACTTGAAGCTTTCTCCCTCAAAAATGCATATCTCCGATGTATAGGCGAACAACTACAAAATGCTTTAAACGATAAAGGTAGACTTGGAAAAATATATAATGGATTAACTCAATACGTCCTTGCCCAATATGGTGGTGCCGAAAACATACCCAAAATCAAAAAAAGTAACTGTATAAGATCACTAACAACACGAACATTCTTCTTATTAAAACATATAGCTAAAGTCCATCTTAAAAGTAGGCTCCCAAAATTCCTCACTAACCCTACATCACTAGAAATACTATGGCGCCAAGAAACACTAAACCACAACACACTTAATGCCCAACTCTCCCAAAAGCTTCTACAAAAACTCCTCTCAAAAAATATTTTTGAAATAACCCAAATTACTTTACCTAACGGCACACACATCATGAACAATGAGGACTTCAAAACCTACCACTTCACTCCATCCAAACTATTAAAAAGTGCTCTAAATGTTGCTAAACAATTATTTTGTCATCCAACATGCCCCACTACATGTCATACTCCTTGTAACATACACTCATACTCTTATATACTTAAAGATACATTTATCACCCTCAACAATAGCATCATCCCAAGAAATATCCCACCACTAAACAACCCCCCTAACCACCCACATACATACCACTCCCGTCCCCCAACATACATCCCCAAAAACCCCAACAAATATCCCATTAATAACATCATACACCATAAAACTATCCAACACACAGACATAAATAACATACAAAATACCTACACAAAATATTTATGCCAATGGCAACAAAATGATAACACATACAGTAAATGGTTTCCCCAAAGAGACCTTTTCCCAAGACACGACACTAATACCTCTACACACAACACCAAAAAATTAAAACAATACTACCAAACAACTCAAAACAAAATTTACTCGGATATCATCCTAGCCCACCACCCCCAAGAATAATTCTCAGACTCAAGATCCGTAACACCACCCATAATTATCCCACTCTTAAACATCTATACAACAGAATGCAACCCCGAAAAGGATATTCTTACATCCTCAAACACAATTCAAATAGATAACAATCAAGCACACCTGTAGGAAGAAAATGGCCGACATTTACACACTATTCCCGTTACTCGACTCCAATGGCTATGGAATCAATATAATACAAAATCACAAACACCTACAAACATCGAACCAACAATCCAACCCTTCGAAACCGAACTAATCTCGCTATATCAAAGGTATAGATACCGAATACCAAAAACTGACTCTCTAAAAAATGCACAATATACAAGACCCACTCCCATCTTAGACTCATTAATCTCATCCTTCAACATTGAACAATCATACTTCTCTTCCCCGGTCACATGCTCTACCAAACTAAAAAAATTCTACTCCCCTTATGAAAAAGACAAAATATTCGGATCACTAGGAAAGGCCTTTGACTACAAATGGACCGGTAATGGTATAGCACACCCCCACAACGAGAAAGAAACGGAACAAACAATACATTGGGCTCGACTTGCTGCCAAACTTGATCCAAATAACACAATTACAATCATCATCACACCAAACAACAATTGATACTAAAACAACAACCAAAACTCAAACTCATTCCCAGATTCCCATATCATTGCAATATTTGAGGCAGACTCAATACCATACGAAGAACTTACTATTCCACCCGAGCTAAAAAAACCCTGAATAGAGCCATCTACATTACAAATACTATGCGTCCATCATCAAAATCAAATCCTTGGCACCCTAAAACAACTCACTGAACTTACCTCCATAACAGACAATTTAAACATACACCGATTACACACAAAATTAGCCCCACCAACGCCTATACAAACCCCCGTAAATTGAAGCAAAAATTGGTCAAAATCAAACTATGTCAACAATACATTAAACTACTTTGTCACACCGCCCCCTCTTCCAAATTATCCAACTCATGCCACACCAAAATTTAACCCCGCACATAGTTATTACACCCATCGATCCTTTAAACCACCAGAACAAATTAGCCCAGGAACTTGGCACAGAGAAAATGCTGGCTATGGCATATATAACTCTACCAAGGAAATTAAACTAGCCAAAAGACTTCATGGACTACAGAATATCCTTAGGGCATAACTCATGGCCATCCACAAAACACTGCAAATCATCACAACTAACTACAATAATGAACCTGCACATATATTCACCGACTGTATAAATGCACTCTACTTACTAAACACTCAAATAACACACCCTACTCTTCACAATAGCCACCCCGACCAAACCATATTAATGTCAATGGTCCAAATGCTACAAAACCGATCACAAATTACAACCCTCCACAAAGTGAGAGCCCATGCCAATATTGATGGCAATGAACAAGCAGATAAACTAGCAAAAGAAGGCCGAGAAAAAACACACAAAAAGGCCAAAGACCCACACGAACATGCCCATGCCACCCCATACTACTTTCAAAAAGAAGATTGGCCTTCCAAAGAAGATACCCCCGACAAAGGCCCGATTAGATTTTTGGGCAAATATCTCAAAAAGCAAGACCTCTACAACAACCTTGACACAATATCGGAAAATATTCCTAACATAGAAAAATGGACTAACAATAATAACATAGACAATGAACTCTCTACAAATTTTTGGAAAAACCCCATCATTTCCGACTCACAAATAACATGCCTCATCAAATTCTGTACTGGCCAATGTATGCGAAATGCTCGCAAGCAACTCTTCTTTGGAATAGAAAGATTCCCATCCATAACATGTCCAATATGCCCCTCAACGGACCCCGACACATGGCTTCATGTTCTACTCAAATGCCAAAACCACCACATACATTCCCTAATCGTTAAAAGACATAACAAAGTGGTATGGGAAATCCGAAAACTAATCACCTCCCACAACAAATCGAGGTGTTTCATACTAATGAACGCTGGCACTTTTAATAACAATCCACAAGAAAATACGGTCCCTCCTTGACTACTCCCATGTTCATGTGAGACTCAAAGGTGTCACTGCAATGCTAGGCTCAAACCGGATATGATTTGTGTTAGAGGTTTACCATATAATGATCCACCACCTGACCACATAAACCAAGACCTCACCATTCAATTCATTGAATTCACATACTGCAACGATTGATTTTTCCCGAAAGCAATTCAAAACAAAATAGACAAATACCAACCCCTCATTGACGACATCATAACCCTTGGATGGAATGTGGACCCTCTCATTGTAATCACATCTAGCGCTCGTGCCACCACCTTTATTCCCTCCATGAAAACTCTAGAAGATACCTTCAAAATACCCACCGATACAATTAAAACCACCTTTAAAAACATTAATACCATTGCTATTCAATATGCCATGTCCATCTTGCTACATAAACGCAAAATTGAAAACAATCAACCTCTCCCCAACACACACGACCCTCCATAGAACTTCCCATTCACAATTCCAAAACACTGAAACCCCCTCTCTCCTTTCCTGACCACTATTTTAACCTCCAATTAGTTACTTTTGTGTTTTTGTTACTTGGTACATAGTGTCTACCGCCAAAAGGGGGAAGTAGTTCCATGTTACTAATTCCTTGCCCGATGGGCATGGTCTTAGTGGTGGAACGAACAGACACTTTATTCACGCCGGCTCTTTCGGAGACCGGCGTTCTTCTTCTTCTTCTTCTTCTTATGGAACTACTTCCCCCTTTCGAAGGTAGACACTATGTACCCAGTAACAAGTAACCAATAACAAAGGACCCTAGGTCCCAAAAGTCTCCAAAAGAGGGAGGGCGTGTACGGTGAAATGTAAATGTAGGTCTATGGAGGGGGGTTCGATGCGTCAGGAAGGGGTTGGTTGTTTTCAAGTTTTCGTTTATGCAGGAGTATTGACATAGCATGTTGAATTGCAATAGTGTTAATATTTGAAAAAGTGGTTTTGAATGAAGTGATGGGGATTTTAAATGTTTCTTCAAGGGTTGTCATTGAAGGAATGAAGGTGGTGGCTCTAGCACCCGCGGTGATGACAATGAGGGGGTCTACTTTCCACCCTAGTGCTTGAATATCATCAAGTAATGGTTGGTATTTATTTGTTTTGTTTGCAATAGTGTCCGGAGAGAATCTATCATTGCAATATGTGAATTCAATAAACTGAATAGTGAGACTAGGGTCTATGTGGTTTGATGGGGGGTCTTTGTATGAAAGTCCTCTAACACATAGTAGGTCCGGTTTGAATCTTGCATTACAGTGGCATCTTTGAGTACAACATATGCATAGTAATAGCCAAGGAGGGACCGTATTTTCTTGTGGGTTGTCATTAAAGGTTCCGGCGTTCATGAGAATGAAGCACCGGGATTTGGTTGATGATATAAGTAGTTTACAAATAGTCCATACGGCTTTGTTATGTCTTTTGACAATTAGTGAGTGTATATGGGGGTTTTGGCACTTGAGTAAGACATGTAGCCATGTGTCCGGGTCCGTGGTGTTGCAAATTGGACATGTTATTGTAGGAAATCTTTCTATTCCAAAGAAGAGTTGTTTGCGGGCATTACCCATGTATTGTCCGGTGCGGAATTTGATTAGGCAAGTGATTTGTGGATCCGTAATTATGGGGTTTTTCCAAAAATTGTTGGACATTAAGTCGTGAATGTTTAGGTTGCCGGTCCATTTATCAATATTGGGAAAATTTTCTGTAAGTTTTTCTAGGTTATTTTCAAGATCATGTTTATTGAGGTATTTGTCCAAGAATCGTATGGGGCCTTTATCGGGAGTTTCACCCATAGAGGGCCATTCATATCTATGAAAGTAATATGGGGTGGCATGGGCGTGTTCGTATGGGTGTTTGGCATTCTTGTGGATTTTTTCACTTCCTCCCTTTGCTAGTTTGTCGGCTTGTTCATTGCTGGCGATATTAGCATGAGCTCGGACTTTGTGGAGTGTAGTAATTTGTGTGCAATTTTGGAGCATTGCAACCATAGATGTAAGGATAGTTTTGTCCGGGTGGCTGTTGTGTAAAGTGGGGTGTTTAATGTTTGTATTTAGGAGATGTAATACATTTATGCAATCTGTAAAAATGTGTGCCGGTTTGTTTGGGTATTGAGTGTTAATTATCTGAATGGTTTTGTGTATAGCAATCATTTCGACTCTTAGAATATTTTGGAGTCCATGTAGTCTTTTGCCTAATTTTATTTGTTTGGTTGAATTGTATACCCCATAACTGGCTTTTTCTCGGTGCCAATGTCCCGGGCTTACTTTGATTGGTTCTTTAAAGGAGCCGTCAGTGTAGTAGCTAAAGTTGGGGTCAAATTTAAGGTCGGTATTAATTTGGTAATAGGGGAGGTGGAGGCTCAATTCGGTAATTGGTAATGCGGGGATGTTTGTGTGAGGGGTTTTAGACCATTTTTTGTTACGGTTTACACGGGTTGAAATAGGTGTGGGAGGGGCAATTGCGGTGTATACCTTGTTAATGTTTAGATTTTTTGCTATCAAAGTGAGATGAGTGAGGTTTTCTAGAGTACCTATCTCTCGAGTTTGGTGATGTATACATAGGATACGTAGGGTTGCTGGTTCAAGGCGGGGTGTTTGCATTTGCGGTGGTATAGTGGGTTCTTTGTAAGTCATAGAGTCTACTTCAAATAGTACTATGATGTGAGAGTCCGGGAATGGGCCTAAGTGTGGGTTAGAGTTGTGGTACCAATGAGTGTCGGGAGTAATAATAATGGTGATGTTGTGGTTGGGATCATTGTTTGCCGCTAGGCGTGCCCAATGTGTTGCTTGTTGTGTTTCTTCTTCGTTGTGAGGGTGTGCATTCCTATTCCGCTCCACTTATAATCAAAAGCTTTTCCAAGAGAACCAAAAATCTTATCACGTTCGAATGGAGAGTAGAATTTTGAAATTTTTGTGGAGTATGTAACGGGGGATGAGAAGTATGAATGTGTGATATTCAAAGATGTAATAAGGTAGTCTAAGATAGGATCGGGTAATGTGTAGTGTGCATTTTTAAGGGTATCATTTTTGGGTATACCGTATTTATATCTTTGGTATAGCCAAACAATTTTGGTTTCAAATGTTTGGGGTATTGGTTCAATGTTAATGGGGGTTTGTAGGGCATTATGATATTGGTTCCACAACCATTGTAGTCTAGCGAGTGGTATGGTTATTAGGTGTCTACCATTACCTTCATATATGTGGGCATTATTTTGTTGTATTTTGATTGTGTTTGTTTGTGTGAGGATGTCAGTTTCGGGATTGCATTTGGTTGTAAAGATGTTGAGGAGGGGGATAATAATAGGTGGCGTGATAAATCTTTTATCTCGAGGTTGTGCTTGGGGGTGGTATAATTGTGTGATATTCAAGTAATAACTGTTTTGAGTTCTAAGGTAGTATTGTGTGAGGATTTCGGTGTTATGTAAGGAAGCGTTTGGGTTGTGCCAAGGGAAAAGATTTCTTTGCGCGAGCCATTTGGCGTAGGTGGTGTTATTGTGGGGCCAATGGCATAGGTATGACGTATATTGATTGCTTATGTTGTTGGAGTCAATGTACTTTCTATGTTTGTGCGTGGTTATGTTGTTTATTGGGTGCATAAAAGGATTTTTTAATATATGTGGTAGAGGGGCATATGGTCGTGAATGTGGCGGGTTTGGAGGGATTAATGGGAGGTTGATGTTGGGGTGAATGTCACTGTGGCCAATGATGTACGGGTCTTTAAGTGTGTAAGGTTGGGCGTGAGTGGTGCAAGGGTTGGGGCATATAGGGAGGCATCGAGGATGACAAAATAATTGTTTAGCAATATTTAGTGCACTTTTTATTAATTTGTGAGGGGTACCGTAGAATGTTCTGTAGCTCTTGTCGTCGATAAGGTGTGTTCCATTTGGTAGTGTAATTTGTTTTAGATCGGTAATGTTTGCGGAAAAATGTTTTTGTAGGAGTTTGGCGGATAATTGTTGGTCAAGTCAAGGGAGGTTATGTATTTCATTTGCCCAATTTTGTTCAAGCGGCGCGGGGCCTAGTAGGAAATCTCTAGTGTGCTTTTTAGAAATGTTTGGCCTTCTGTTTTGAGTAGTTAAAGTGTGCAGGTAATGGGAGACCGAAGGCAATCAGATTTTTTAAGTCTTTGGAGGTATTGTGCTCCTCCATAAATGGCAAGGATGTGCCGAAGGGGTCCACTGTAAATTAGTCCTAGTCGTCCCTTGTCGTTAAGTGCATTTTGGAGTTGTTCTCCAATGCAACGTAGATAGGCATTTTTGAGGGAAAAAACTTCTAATCCGAATAGTTCGTGTTATGACATTGGGTGTACAATTAGGGAGTCCGCATACTTTCTTTTGTATGGCTATGATTTTTTTATCAAGTTTTTTTATGGCGGGCATGGAATAAGGGACCGCATAGAAACTATATGAGATACCCGGACGTATGACGGTATCAATCATTTTAATTTTTTGTTGCAATGTGGCTAGACATAGTGTAAGTTCATTGCATTGTTTAATAAGTTTTGTAGTAGTAGCGTGAATTTGAATTTTCCATTTTAATGATGGAACTAGGTTTATTCCAAGGTATATGTAGGGTTGGTTTTGGTTGAGAACCAGAATTGGTTGGTTATGATAGTGGATATTGGTAGCTTGGATAAGGGCTTTGAAGGTGGTCGGATTTATTTTGGATTTGTTAGGGCATCCAATTACGGCACATTTTTGGACCCCAAGTTCCATCTTGATCCATAGACAAAATTTGTCTATTTTGTCTAATTGAATTTGGAGTGATTTAAGACGTTTGGAGATGGCGGCTAGATCGTCGGCATATGCAGCCGAATTTGCGGTGACTTTTGAGGTGCCAAATGTGTAGCCATTATTACCTCTTTGAAGCCACCTCAATAGAGATTCTAGAAAAATAATAAAGAGGTATGGGCTCAATGTGTCGCCTTGGATGGTACCACGTTGGATGGGGATAGACCGTGTATTACCAAAGAATTCTCCAGTGTATGTAGTGGTAGATTGGGAGTATATATTGCCAACGAGTGTGACTGCCTCTTCCGGGTACCCAAGATTGCTCATAATGGCTAGCAATCGAGGATGGTCAATGGAACCGAATGCATTTTTGAAGTCAATGTAGAGTATGTAAATGTCTTTATTAGTGAATTTTTCATCCTCAAGAGCGGCAATGAGGGTTTGAAGTTGCCGTGTGGTACTTCTCTCGGCTCTAAACCCTTCTTGGCTTTCGTGTAATATTTGGTATTTTTCCCCGTAGGCCGATAATATTGATGTTAGTGTGCTAGTATATAATTTGTAAATGGTGTTAGCTAAGGCAATAGGTCGGTGGTTAGGTAGCACGGATGGGTTGCCTTTTTTGTATAATAAGATTGTTAAACTTGTTTTCCAAGATGCGGGAATGGATTTTTCTTTGTAATTAAAACTAAGAGATATGAGATGCTAATAAACAACATTTTCATCTATCAACATAAACTTGACCCCATCAATACTACTACAAAAGCTTGTGCATACATTCTCTTCATGACATTTGGAAAAAGATCAAAATATTTGCTAAATCTATGAGAAACTCTTTAAAAACATTAGCACCATTTATCATGCTATGTCTATACTTGTCTACAAAAAATGCTAGAAAATAATCAAATTCTTCAAGACTCTAAGAAGTACAAGCCCACCTTAAATGAAATAAGTAAAATAAAGAAGTTGAAGATTTTTTTGAGTGAAGACTATTTTTTTTAGCTCAATAATCACCTTGTCCCTTATCGCATGATGAGATGTTGGATGGTACAACTTTCTTTTCTGCATACAATTATTCACTTTACGATGGCCGGTCCCTGTATATCATACACTCGTTCAAATAAGTCCATCAAGGTTTGAACTTGGACAAGTTGCAAGGAATATAAAGGCCCACCGAACCAAGATAAGCTCAGACTTGGGAAATTGCACACCACCAAAACACTTGGTACACAATGAAAATTCAATATTAAATGAATTACTATTTATTATCTACTAGCCATTTTTCACCTTTTAAAGGCTATTGATTTTAGAGTATTTATTCTCAAAAATTGATAATTCTATATTGCTAAGTCATATAGATAAAGGCTCATTCGAGAAACAAAAACACTTTATTTATAACAACCACTTTTAGAGACAATATTTGATGTCTCTTTGTGATAATTCAGCTAAAAAAATCCATTTAATGAACCAATGTTGCAAATGCTTAGAAGATGCTCTGCAATCATCTTTTTCATGCTAAAAATATAGACTCTCTAATTATTTATCTTTAGTTTTTATTAATGGAAATGCAATATCTGATTTTAATATTTGACCTTGTAAGTTTAGAATTAATTCATAATTTAAACTTTAAGACATTGAAAGACATCCAACCAATAATGGAATGGATTATAGTGTCTAAAATCACTTTAATATATGGATACTAGTAAAACTTGTAGATTTTGGAGGGTGTTCTACTTCACCAATTAATAACTACTTTTTTTTTTGAATTAGATGGAATCATCTAGAAATGCATAGTTTTTCTTGAACATACAATATGTGAAGTAAACATTTTTATATGTAATTTATGAAGATTCTTGAACCTCTACCTACTTCATTATATATGATGTTGTTCCAAAACTCATACAAATCACAACACAAGATGTGAATGTGGTGAAGAAGATTGAAGATTGGATACTAGAAAGATCTCTTTAAAAAAAAATCAATTAGATTTACAAATCAAAACTAAATTCCATAGGTACAAAAAAATACATATATTATGCAACATTTGTATTTGTAGGCATTCATATGTATTTGAGATTTTTGACAATGTTTTAATAGATATTCAAAGAACATTATAACTTCAAAGCTTGATTTATGTTTCACAAAATGTGCATACAATATGAAAGTAAAAAATAAATAATTATTTTATCCACTACTAATTGACGATGATCACCCTCTTCGAATGGTATAGATAGTAGTGCTCTCAGACAAAAGTAAAAAATTCAAAATCATATAGTTTGATCTGACATTAAACATCATAATTAGTGTAGTGGAGACACCTTCCTAAAGTACCACCCAAGGGAAGTGGGTTCTAGGCTACTCTATAGTTGTGCTCTTCAAATGCAATAGCACTTTCAAATCAAATAGTACCACTACAAGAGTAAACAGGAAATGTTTTTTTTTTGGTAGCGCATCCATTCCTAATGGGCGTTAGGGAAGTACCCATTATCGTTTTGCTAACACTGTCAGAAACGTGCAGGAAAGTAGAGCATTTGCCATGCGATGCGAGCTGTCCCTGGGACGTCGCGCCACAGGAGCTGGCACGCAGCTAGGCTTTGCTGCCTGCAAACCATGAGGCTATGAGCATATTAGTCAAAGAAGACTCTTCTAAAATGGTCGCAAAGACAGCCGTGTCGGTGTAATAGCAAATTACACTTCGCAGCAGCAGCAGTAGTTAGTGCCATACTTGTGGCGGTGCTGAATTCCCCCACCAGGCCAAGCAGTGGTGGTCCACTTCCTCTCACATGCACCGAGCCGCGTCAAACAACTACTAACCCTCTAAAGTCACCTTACTTTCACACCCGGGTCATGCTACCATCTTCTAGAAAGACGCACCAAGTGACGACAGTATATACCGCAGCAATGGTACAGGTCGTGTCATACCATTAGCGACACAACCGCGGTTAGCTAGGAGTCGGCGCCTGATCGCGGGTTGTACCTGAGCGAACTAGTGAGTGTGTGAGTGGAGGCAACTTGGTATCCTGTGAGTGGGCCCACGCGGCCAGGAGAAGCGACCGAGTCGTGACCGGGGTGACTGGCTCGTCGATCGATCTGCGGCGTAACGTGAACTCATCCAGTATATGTCTGGAAGGCAGTTTGGAGGTCAGCACAGTATTCTAGGTGTCTACAGGTGCGCTACTACTCTGCTGGTAACGCGCTCTCGTCGAGATTTTCTACGCTGGGAGGGGGGAGCGGTCTGAAATGCCAATGCGGAAGTCGCGGGTATAGTATTTTGGAGTGGTAGTTTGTGTGCTCTGAGGGTGATCATGGCGAGCTACGGGAATTCTAACGTCATGCTGGTCCGGAACGAGAGCTCCACCGACATGTCCATCGTCGCCATGCTCGCGACGTGCTCTCCCGTTGCGGCGCTTCAAGGTTCGATCGGATGGATTGCTGGCGAATGCGCGTTCCTCTGTGAATCGGTTGACGCTGCTGTAGTGTTGGTTTGAGGAATGGGTTGGGTACAGTCTGGTTTAATTGGGTCATGCTCTGTTGTTACCGATCGGGTATAGTTAGAAGCGTCGGAGCCTTGTGATTGCGAGGAGTGGTTTTGAGACCCATTCATGTCTTTGTGCAGTGCAACATCGCGGAGGGGGCGGGTTGGAGGATGCGATTGCGAATTGCGGGCAGAAGCGCGCCTACTATCCTGTGTTTGAGGCGTCGGCGGGGGAGGATCCCATGGCGGAGGAGCTGGACATGGGTGACGACTGCACGCAGCAGGTGGAGAAGAAGCGGCGGCTGTCGTTCGACCAGGTGCGGTCGCTGGAGAAGAACTTCGAGATCGAGAACAAGCTGGAGCCCGAGCGCAAAATGCAGCTCGCCAAGGAGCTCGGCCTCCAGCCGCGCCAGGTCGCCGTGTGGTTCCAAAATCGCCGCGCGCGCTGGAAAATCAAGCAGCTGGAGCGCGACTATGAGGTCCTCAGCTCCGACTTCAATCGCCTCAAGAGTGACTACGACGCCGTGCTCCTCGAGAAGGAAGAACTCGAGGGCCAGGTACGTACTACGCCCGCCTCACTCCCAGTTTGCATTCCGCTCACCAATTGGAAGGATATTAAGCATCCTAGGGTTTTTTCCGGCGCTAACTGCTGTATTGTGCTCAAACAGAGGGAGTATCTGACGCAGAAGATGCACACGCCGGTGCAGCAGCCGCAGCAAGCCGCAGAAGAACTACTACTTCCGGAGAAATTAATCACGGCCGCGCCTCCACCGGAGACATGCGAGGGTGAGACCGTGAAGACGCTGCAAGTTACGAGAGACGAAATAGGCAATGCCAACAAGCCCGGCAGCGCGAAGGAGACGAGCTCGGGGAGCATTTCCAGCGAGTTAATGAACGCGGACAGCCCGCGCACGAGCACCAACAGCTGCGTGCTGGTCCCGCTGCCAGTCAACTACGGTTCGGCGGAGATGGTAGACTCCAGCAGCATCATCGATCACGTTCTCGGCGACCAGCTGCTCTCCCAGTTTCACGGCTGCCACCGCATGTCGGTGAAGCCCGAGAACGACTCCTTCCAGGACGAGTCGTGTAACTACATGTTGGCGCAGCTGGACGAGGACCGAGGCCTCTCGTGGTGGGACTGGCCGTGATCCTCCTCCATTCTTCCTTCACCAATTTTCAATCACGGCCATACGTGATGACGACGAACGACGACGACTCTGGTATGTTTACTTGCGCAACTTCTCCGATAGACTTATCTGTGGCGCATCATGCATCCCGTATGTAATTAGCTGGATCTTCCCATTTCAGAGCTAGGTTGTGGAGGACTAGATTTCATCATATTTAATAGCTTGCACATACATTATTCCACATGATGGTTCTGCTGTTGCGAGTCATTTTGAGGAGAGTCCGAAATGACCTAACATCAGACCGAATAAATTTTGCCCAACATCCATAGATCATGCAGTGTTTGGAATAAAAGTAGTAGTCGCTCCGATTCAAGAGTGGCATAAGCTCAGATAGTCTTCAGTATAGATATCATGTAAATTAGCATATCAGCTGTATACATCGATGCGCTTTGCAACAATAAAATAGTTGTGCTCTTAGTAGTACTGTGATTAGCTTTTCATGTTTCGGCTGGAGCACATGGTGTGTGCTTGTGTGGTCCATAACCACTACTTAACCAGAAAAGTGTGATCCTCCATCACTACAACGAGGTGATGGTGCTTTCGACATAGCCATAATGATGAGTAAGCTTGATCCAGAGATCATGTGGAGGAAACTGTTCCTTTAAAAAAAGGCTACTAGAATGTGACCGATCGTCACCGCTTACCATGCCGCAATGCTCATTGTTTACTTTTCTTTTGGGCGGGTTTAGTGCTCACCTGATTGAAAGTCATGACATATGATACTAGCTCACCTCGGCGACCAAGTCTCCTGAGATTACGGGGCAGGCTCTCTAGTCAACTAGGATATAAATCTCCGGAAAACACACGGCACTTCCACATGATCCAGTTGCAGCTTCCGCAATATCATGATACTCACAAAATTCTGTGGAAGTGCACGGAAAACAAATTAAATTAGTGGAAACTGATAAGAACCTGATTTCGCTGTGCCGCCTGCCCGCTTTCCTTGGAACACCTTTGTACTTCCGAAAACATTAATATTAACTTGTTGCATGCAAAAAAGCGAAGAGTTTCGTAGCGTTTCCTCCTTGACTACTTTCCATGAATGAGGGAAATCTAGCTACGTGGTATCAAATGCGGTGCGTCAAAGATATTCCTGGGGGCGAAAAGAGGAATAAACCATTCACCTCATGTGCATTTTTTTCCGTCGCTGGGATTATATATAAACAAGTAGTTTGCACATGCGGATCCCAATCGATGAGCGCCTCACATCCTCTCAATGCATGCGCCCAATTGACAGGAAGACAGCATCATGCGTTGTAGTACAATCGAGGCAGGGACGTGCAGCTAGCAGCTACCCAACCATGACTGCACAGCAGTTCCGGCCACAAGCATGGTGAATCTCAGCTGATGATGCTCAACATGTACAGCAGTTGTTGCTTGGCACCGAGGCCATGTTATCTCTCGTAAGCTTAAAGGCGCTGGAACAACAACATCGCCAAGACGTACAAACTCCTGGACTGGGTCCTGTATAACACATACAGCGTGCTGATCCTGACAAAGATGCTCGTGTTTCTCTGCATCCAAGGCAGTGCAGCTCGAGTGTTGGTCACTCTAAGTTGAATAGTTAGCCGGTTCATGACGCTACCGGTTTACGCGCACCTGGCCCTGACAGAGAACTTGACTTGGAGTGAAGGCTCTGGGTGCCGCGACGCGCGCGCCACTTAATTGCTCTCAGGAGCTGCTCATCACCTCTCGCCATCGCCACAAGCCACGAACATGCAACCAAACCGTCCTGGAACCTGATCATTCCTGTCGCTTGTCACTTGCTGTCTGCACCCACAAATATCTTTCCCCATTATGGACAACCTCTGGTGATTCCTCACTTTTCCTCATGTACTGGGTCCTGGTATTTTAGTTCATTTCTTTCCTCGAGAGGAAAGAGATGAAAAAAAAAGGCAGGGTGAGATTTAAATACAAAAAGAAAGAGAGCATGAGGAATTTTGTGCTCCCTTTTTTTGCACAGTCATTAATGGTCGTGGGCCCTACCCAATACAAGCTAAATGGGTACCCTGTAGTACTCTAAGTTCTCAAAGAGCCGTTGATTGGTACACCGTCCTCTGAATATAGTGTAGACCAGAGTAGTTCAATATTCTACATTGATTGGAAATTTATACGCAATCGTGGACTGACACATATGCTTGGAAACAAGTGCCCTTTTAGAAATTGACATGCATGTGCTTGATGTAAGTGTAAGTTGTACAGATGATTTACATCAATAATGACACCACACTATATTTAGTGAACAGTAAAGCTCCCTCTGGACCTTTCCCATGCCAAGTCACCCTATCCATGTGGTCCAAGTTACTAACCTAAGGCCACAAACTAGGGGGTGCCATGTAGAGTAAGCCATTTTCACTTTCAAAAAAACTCCATTATGTAAAAACTTTGTGAGATCAATTATTTTGATGTTGCAAGCCGTTTCACATAGAAGGGTGGCGGGATTAGACAAACTTTGGTATTTTCTGACCTCTACTAACTTTCTCTCATGTACTGGATTTCTGAGACCAAAAGCATTAAAGTAAATCCCCCATAACCGTCAAGTTAAGCAATTTGCATATATGGAGAGCCCAGATAATAATTAAATTATTTTTCAGTGATGGTCAATAGAATAACAGTTTCAACCCAAGTGATTTCCTATTTTTTTGATGTAACATAAATTAGTTATGAATTTCCAAAGTCACTTGTGAAGAAAATTGGGTCAGCTTCAGTAGGTGGGGGCCATGACCCTCCCACAAATGGGCCAATGGCCTAAAACCACCAACGAAAAAATGGAAATCCGGTATTATTCACCCTAAAAATAAATTCGGAAAATCCTAGTTCCTTCTATCTTACATGCACTCTGACACATTCACTAATTTTGACAACAGTCCATGCCCATTCATGCCATGATCAAAACCGCCAATAATATTCATCCTTCTATTCATTTATCCCTAAAACTACCAGCTTTGAAACCAACTTCCGCTACCCATGCCTTTTGCTACCGGCGCTAAATTAGGAAGTTGGTTACATGTGCAATTATTGGCGGTTTCTAGTGAAAAACTAACTATCAGTCATGGAATATGGAATATTTCCAATTTTAGACGTGACTACCTTAATTAACTTGTAGAAGAGTCGTCTATCTTTTTTTAAACTCAATTGCTAGAGAAGTAAAGTCAATGTTGAGTAAGTTTGGTTGTTTCAAAGTTACAACTGCTTTAAATGGACTAGAGTCTTCTTTAGCAATTCCTAACCTCTGATTGGCACTTTTTTATTTATTGAATTTTTAATTGTAGTAATGAAGATTGAAACTATCAAAATTAGGTTGACTATTCTATCATTTAATTGATCCCAAAATTACTTAGAACATTGAATTGAAATTAACAAAGATTGGTTGTTCCAAAGTTGCAAGTTATTTGACCCCTACTAGAACTGTAGGTATACATCAATTTGGTAGTTTGTGACATGTGCTAATTCAACTTGTGGTATTCAAGTTGTGATGGAAACCACTATAGTTCTAATGGAGTCCTTAATCTTTTTATATATTTAAGAATCAGTTCAAATCTAGCAAAACTGCTTATTCTAATATTTCTTGAATGTGTCTATTCCTAATGGACATTTTGGGGTATTTTAGTAATTCTTGTGTTTGATCATCTTTTCTCATTTACCAAATTTTCTATAATTTTGCTATAAACAATTGAATTAATTGTTAATGCTCTACAAAGAGTCTCTAAATTTCTTTCTATGAATTGAAGATTCACCAAAACTAAGAAATGTTGACAAAGTCGTCATGTCGGTTACTTTGGCCATTGGTACCACTCGGACTTATGATTGCTTTTCATAGCTTTTTGTATCCAATTAGTACAACTCTTGAATTTCCCACCCCAACCAACGACAACAGAGTTTGAGCTTTGACGTACATGCGCCCATCTACATCAGTAATTATACACTGACAAGTAGGGTTGTCGTACTGGGCGGACGTCCCATTTGCTCGTCTGTCTGATTTGCCTGTCTGGTGTAATCAATGCGTAGTTGATTGTTTCGCAAGGTAAAAAAAAAGGCGACGTGGTTGCCACGTTGGCACCACTTGGCTACTAGGAAGGACGTTAGGCGGGGACGGAATTGGTAGGGGTCGAGACGTAGGACAAGGGATCGGCGAAAGACATGGCGCGGACGGAAGGGTTGGACGCGGACGGAAGGGTTGGGCGCATACGGAATGGCAGGGCGCGGACAAATGGATAGGGTGCAAAAAGATGGCCCTAGTGTGGACGTCTTGCTAGGGCGCGGACTTAATCCACTCAACGAAGTAGACGAGCGGGGCTGGGCGGGCCTTTGAAATGCACTTAGGCCTTGGCCATGGCATTCATCTTTTCCATGGATAGGGGAAACCATTAAATGTAGACAACTCTTATTTTTTGTCTCGATAAGATCTTGACGTACCTCAAAAAACACATCGATTTTGTCTTTGCCAAGAAGTAAGAAGAAATTCTAAATTTAAAGTAAAACTTCGGACCTTGGATCTCAATATTGAGGTTGCACAAGGTATTTTGGAAAGGTGGGCCCTTGTCTTAATGGCACCCTCTCATTTGAGGGGGTCAAGAGGCTTTTAAAAGAAATTTATTTGGCAAATTTGGGGCCTACAATCCCAAATTATTCTTGGAGGTCCTTTTGCACTATCAATAGGTCCTCCATCCAAAAATAAAATAGGGCCCATGTTTTACTTGGCTCCCCTCGTCGAATGGCTTGTACGACCTCATAATTGAGATCCGAGGACCTCTAACTATAAGCTCTGTACTTTGCGGCAGCTGGAGGAATGATAATAGTGTGGGGACGGTTCTAACGTACGAGCACATGTAGCCTATAAGCCCTTCGTTATTGACCCCTTTGTATTGTCTTGCATACTTGGTCAAACACCAAAATTCAGGTATCCAGTTGAACCGCATACCTGCTTAATGAATGAAGTACTTGGACGCGGATGAAAGGACGGTGGCGCTTGCCCAGGTATTGTTTCCATTGAATTTAAGTTGTTATCAAACTTAATGGGAAAATGATGCAATTGACTTACAAGAGGATTGGGTTCCAAAAATATGGGCCTAGTAAATTAATATTCCCTATCATAATGATGACAACTTCTCATAAGAGAATCGCAGAAAGGCAATCGGCTAGAAACTTTGAGAGAAAAGAGGCGGAGATGGAGTTTGTATCACTGATGACAACAAGACTTGTGTTGTGTACAATGCCAACCAACCTAACCCTATAAACCTCACACACTTATCAAAATCGGAGTGGAAGGAAATTTTCCAAAATGACGGGATGAACTTCTTGCTTGAACAACAAAATCCGGGAATACGGCAAGCTCTTGACTTCCTCATGGAATCACAGATCTAGAGGGCCGTATTGGAGGAAGATGGACCAACGAGGAGAACTCGATCAGCCACTTGTAGACATTGTTTGGGCTCGGATGAAGACCTTCCCATGCGAGTAGAGACGCACGACAACAAGGTGGGCCAAAGCGGCACCGATGATAGCTTGATGAATATTGCCTAGGTGTAATTTTGATTGTTTCAAGCAGAGCATTAAAATTTTCTTAAATACTATATTATTTAGCATTATAACGGCTTGTAGAAATTTTCCCTGACTAGTATAAACTAGAGACAGCGGCACATGGATATTTTTGTGGTGTCTTGACAACTACGTCATGTATTTTTTAAATTTTGTATCAGATGGTGCATATAAAATACGTATAAACTGAAGTATCTTTCTAGCTCAATATTGCACGTGTGATTTATGGATCTACTCATTTTATAAGAACTTACACATGTGAATATAATGTGAAGGTATGATCACAATTTTAATTGTAGTTAAAACCTTTTTTTTAATTAATCGGTTATTGTTAACCTCTAAGAGCCCAAGATATTTCTTAGTCAAGAAACACTCCACAATCCACGCCCAAAAAGTGGCAAAATCATTCATTGGCAAAAAATAGATGACTTTTGACCATAGGATCTAAAAAAAACTTTGATTTGAACTTACAATCTTTTTTGAGTTGCCATCCACTACACAAATTGAAAGATTACAGTGTTTGAGGTCAAAAAAAGGGGATCATTCCTTCCCTACGTTGAGTGGATTAGCAGACTTTGATTTCACTTGGTATCAAATTTTTTTCCAAATCTTTTACCATTGTGTTAATCACAATATTACTTCTGTAACACATCAATTTTTTTGGAGTAATAAAGGGGTGTAGCATATACAAAAAGAGTGTGCAAGGAGTGCAGATTCAAAAATTGCCATTTCACATTTTTTTGTTTTGAAATTGATGTGTTTAAGAATGATAATCCAAACAATTATTAAGAGGATTTTTACCACATATTGTTATTAAAAAAATAAAAAGTGAAAAATATGAAGATCTCTTTGTCTTATGGCAATTTGAAAAGATGAAGTTCTTTTCCCCCTTGCCCGAAATGTGGGAAAATATTTGACTTGGAATAGAATGTTTCTTTATACTGTAGACAATAATTACTTTTTGACATCTTCAAAGAAAGTAATATTCTCTACATGTACAAAAAAATCTAAATATCAATGGAAACTTCTAGCAATATAAAATACAATTATTAACTTCTTTCTTCATTTTATTTCTACATAGAATAACAAGAGAGCTTTACATGGTTTGTATTTTTTTTTTCCTAAATAAAAATAATTTTGAACGTGTTTGTACTATTCAAATATTTTGTACATATAAAATGGAAATGTTCTAGAAAAAGCCTTTGGAGTCTCGACCCTCTAAAATGAGAGGGTGCCATTAAGACAAGGGCTCACCACCCCAAAATACCTTGTGCAACCTCATTATTGAGATCCGAGGTCCAAATTTCACTTTAAATTTAGATTTCCATCTCACTTCTTAGCAAAGACAAAATCCGTGTGTTTTTTGAGGTACATCAAGATCTTCTTGAACTAAAAATAAGAGCTATCTACATTTAATTGTTTTTGCAAACCATGGAAATGAAGAATGCCATGGCCAAGGCCCAAGTGCATTTCAAAGGCCCACCAAGCCTTGCTCGCCTACTTTGTTTAGTGGATTAAGCCCGCGTCCCAGCAGGACGTCTACACCAGGGCTATCTCTCCGCAAACTGGCCTTATCTTTGCACCTTGCACCTTCGTCCGCGCCTTGCATTCCGTCCGCGCCTTGCACATTCTTCCGCATCCAGATGTTCGCGCCCTGTCCATTCATCCGTGTCGGACGTTTGTGCCATGCCCTTTCATCCGCGCCTTGTCCATTTGTTCGCGCCCTGTCCATCCGTTTGTACCCTGACTATCCGTCTACGCCTAATGTCCGCAGCTTGACCTTCCGTCCGTGCCAAACGTCCACGTCTTGCCCTTCTGTCTGCACCAAAACCTTCCGTTTCCACTAGGCCTCTAGGTTCGCGCCCTATTTCTAGCATGGAATGACACATCACAAAGTGACGTGTCATTGATAGTCATATGTTCTAACCTTTCACAAATTACAAGTCCTTCTTGAGAAAAGCCATCTGGACCGTCCGCCCGTTCCGTTTGATGACCCTGATCCGCTCATTATGGCAACCCTATTGTCAAGCACCCTGTCACAATCCAATGTTACATTGCAAGGTCACATCCTTTGGCCTGTGGGCATTGATTTAGTGGTGGAACAAAAGACACTTCATTCACGCCGGCCTCTTTTAGAGACCTTAGTTCTTCTATCTCCTCTTGCAAGATCACATATTCACCAACATCGTTACATCCAAGACACAATTGTTATGAATCTTCATCCTCTAGTGTGCAAAGTACTGACAATTATATCAACGTTGTCAGAGTTGGTTCAAAAAATGAAGTAAATGCAATAAAAATGTTTCCTTAATGTGCCATAGCAATGCAACGAGCTCCATGGCATTAAGTAGTAAACATGGTGACCTTCCTAATGGTGGTAAATCTAGAGCATGATTGAGTTGTTTCCAAGATTATATTTCTATTACATGCCAACTTTTGATAAAGTAGAACACAAGGAGAAAGGCGATTCATGGAGTCCACAATATTGTTGTGTTTGGTAAGGTCTTTGTCTCTATTTCCCCCCTCCTTTTCTACATTAAAATTAGAATTGTGGTGGTGAAGTGTAACTCGGCCATGGAGGAATGCCCCCTTTTGCCCCCCAAGGTAATGGATGGAGATGGATGAGGATTTATCCCCTCCTTGTTCTTCCAACGACAAGGTTTTAGGATTTAGTATTCCTGGATCAAATCTTAGGGTTTAGGTTATTGTTCAAGGTCAGGGATGTAGGATTTATTGGTGAATCTTAGGGGTTTGAATGGGGCTATGGGAACAAGGCTCACAGGTCGGGCAAGGGAATGAGGTGGGGATGACCCCATCTATCTCCATCCATCCCTTGGGGGGCAACGAGGGGGTCACTCCACCTTAGCTGAACTGTAACTCCTCCTGTCTGACCAATAGAGAGGATGATGTTAGAACTGAATCACTCACCAGCCACCTCATGGGGTAAACTTATCAGCTGGCTGGGGCTTCAAGTCTGACTCCAAGTTTTAGTGTGTAACTGGGAGCCACAAGCAAGTAGAGTAGGACAGCTGGTTTCAATGAGTTTCCAAGGAAAGTTCTCCTTTTGTTTGTGCTATAGATTCCATTCAGCAGCAGCAGCTTGAATATGTATATTTATCAATTGGGTGGCTTGTTCAGGCCATGTGCTCATGTGAGCACCAATTTAACGTCTGACCGCTCACCGGGTAGTGAGTGTCTGGTGCCATTCATCATTTCCTGTGTGTCCGCTTGAGATTGACCAGCTGGAAAAATTTATGTGCAGGCAGGGACCTATGTCCACATCTGAATCCACCCATGTAACCCTTCCTTTCACCCCCATTCCCGTGAGATTAAAGCAGTTCACATCCTCGTCAAGTGTGTAGTGTATCAGGAAACCACAAAATGGAAATCAATGATGTATTTGAAATACATGGCTCGAGAAGGGGGAGTAGTTCCATACTACTAAATCTATGTCTGGTGGACATTGGTTTAGAGGTGGAACGAACAGTCACTTTATTCACTCCGGCCCCCCTAACTTCTAAAGAACCAAAGTCCCCTTGAGGGACATTTTGAGTTCGGGTAAGGTACCACGTTCTCAATTCTAGGCATTATTTTTTGAGATTTTTTTAATGAATGGACAACTTTTGATTAGCTTTGTGTAGACACAAATTTCGTAGAATTCCAACTTACGGTTCAAAAGTTACAATTTATTTTCACTTACATATACAAATAGTGCAACAATTTAGTGTGACATACCACAAATACTGTCACTAAACTTTAATAACTTCTAAATTCACTAGAAATTCGAGTTTTGTCCATTTAATAGAAAGCAAATGTCCTCTTCGAAAGGAAATTGAGATCTTTGCATCTACCGTACGGATTTGTGAATTCAAAAATTTGAGAAGGATATGATATATGCCAAATATAAAGTGTATTGTTGATTCTCAGCACATAGTTGCATTACAAGAATTTTTAGGACATCTTCTACACCTCTTCTGCTTCTAAAATTTGGTTCACATGTGCCTAACATGATCCTTTTCAAGTTAACATATTAAATTCACGGCCCGTAGTGCAAAAAGTTGCCATAGAAGGTGGTCGAAGTTTGTTGAAGGTGGTTAGTATGACCTCAAAAAGAGATTATGTCTCACTTCAAAGGCTGATATCTTTCAATCCGTGAGGTCAAACTTACCAAAATTTATATCACACACTCTCATACAACTCTAGTTCAAGATCCTACGGTTAGATTTAGAGAAAAAACATTTTGTATCATTTTGTGTTGAATGCGTTGAAAATGGCAGTTTTGGAGTGATTTTGAGGGGAAAATGTCTTGGTCCTTTAGGGGTTAAGTGAGGACCGGAGTTCTTCTTCTAAAACACATGGTGTTTCAAAAAAATTGCGATTAAAGAAGGGTCATGCACACATTTCTCACCATGTTTCATCCTGTTAACCCTTAAATGTATGTGGGGACCATATATACAATCACATATTTTAATACTCTTAGAATACCAAAAATGTATTGAAATTTAGCAAGACATACATTTTTGGATAGGAGATTCTTCAACTAGCATCTTTCATTTGGAGGTCATTTCAATATCTAAACCTTATCATTATTATCAACAACATCATAATGTAGAATACATGACCATTTTGCAATTTCTCAAACATGTAGTAGATGCACTAATGATCTAAATTTGAAATGCCAATGTGTGTCATTGGGTCGGGCTCAACACAAATACAAACTTTTGCAACAATTGTATACATCAATCCTTACACCTTCTATGTCAACTACTCAGAAAACATCATGTTGCAACCCAAAAGTGGCTTCTCAGGCCATAATCCTCAAACATCAAAAGGTGCCATTGGTGGCCCAAGTATATTACATGTATGGTGTCATATTTGAACATGATAAGGTTCAAATATTGAAATGACCTCCAAATGAAAAATGTTAGTTGAAGAATCTTCAATCCAAAGGTGTCTTTCTTCTTAATTTTTAAATTTTTTGTTGTATACTACCTAGTAAACTATATGCTTGGATGTGTGATCCCCAATTGACGCTTAACCCTTTACCGCCTAGGTGTGATTATGGAAAAACCAAAATTTATGCTAATTTTTTTCTTTGAACCGGATTTGATGGAAATACAATGCCCAATATTAATATCTAACCTTACAAAATTGAACTTAATCCATGACCTGAACTTTGGGGAAATTTTGCACAACATCCAAAGGTTGATGGAATAGATTATAGTGTTTAAACTTACCATATATTGGTAGTGAAGACTGTGGATTTTGGAGGGTGGCCTACTTTAACCATCAATAGATTCTTGCAAGAAATTTTTACTTTGATTTAGAGCGGTTCACTTGTGCACTAGGTTGATAGCTTTTCATTGACATATCATATGTGAAGAAAATATTTATACACAATTCTTTGGTAATTTTTTTACTTTTTTCTACTCGATTGTATACAAAAATGTTCCAACCTTATACGAATCAAAACGGAAGTTTTGTATGTGAGGAGAGAGATCAACAATCACAAAACAATGAGAAATGTCTTAAAGACAAAGTTCAATAAAAATCTAAGACCAAAATCAATGTGCATGTCACTGTGTGAAATACAACATAGTATGTGGCATAGCATTCAGTGTATTCACTATATTCTAGTGTATTTGATGTATTGTGTGTTGTATCCCTAGCTTTTCCAAGAGTTCTATAAATCCAAATCATGATATGATTGTTGGAGAGTGTTCATATAATGAGTGCGCAAATCTAAACCTCGTATCTCGAAGCCTCATGGATTTCATGCAAATTGAGTTTTAGCACCTCCAGAGTCCCATTTCGGGTTTCCTAGGCGGTAAAGGGTTAAGGATTAAAGGTCGATGGATCTTTTAAAAGATTTTTTTCATGGGCTTTCATTTTCATGAACAAAGATGGTACAAGATGACAATTGAGTATATTAACATAAAACAACAATTTACACCAGAGTTTGTTTGCATACTTGTTGGATGTGTCACACCACAGTGCTGGAAATCACCCAAAGGTACTTGTCTTTGTTTTTATCATACAAACAATATTCTTGTGCTCCAAGTCTTGATTTCTGCTCATGTTACACTGCAATTGGTGCATACTTTGGACATTGCATATTAGAATCTTCCATCCCCATGCCACTAAGGTTGGATGACCTATAACCACCAACTTAAGCTTGCTGACCTATTTATAGCATTTGTATACGTGGTCAGAAGTTTTTTGGGAATTCAAAATAGGATTTCATGAATATTGCAATTGTCATGACCATTTATTTCTTCATATTGAAATTGCTACAAATTTTCACAGTGGATAGTATGCTGTGACCCATTCTATATACATAATTGCTGTGTACATAATTAAGAGCTTTAAACACAACTCAGATGGGTGATGCACCACAAAAAAAAAAAAAAAAAAAAAAAAAAAAAAAAAAAAAAAAAAAAAAAAACCAGTTGTTTCATTGAATTACTGTATTAAAAGATAAAGTAGTTGCAAATAATGGTATAAACACCCAGAGTGTTTCTATAAACCTGACTCTCATCATGTGTGTGTTTTCCATACAATGGTATGCAAATACTCAAGTTCAAGAGCTACTGTAAATGGCTCTATTTATAAGTCAAAAGTATCTCTGGATTGACAGGGAGAAAGTGGAAATCATTCACTGTGTAAGGAATATTTTTACCTAGTGTCATTGTTGACTTTGTTTCACTTTTTCCTTTCCCAACTTATCTATTGAGATCAATTTTCCAGTTTTAAGTGTGTACCATACAAGCAGTGAGAGGTCTATGATGCCAGTCAGAACCTAACTCCAGCCATGATTCCATGTGTCATGCACGACCTAAATTACGCCTTTATGCCTTTATGCGCTCATGAAAGTAACCGTGGGAGTTGTCTTCTCGTATGACACATCTACCAACCCCAAATCAAATTCTACTTGTTGATCTCCTTTAGGCAAATTCGTCAACAAAGTAACAGCCTTCACAGCCTGGAGCATGGTACGGTTATGCTACGCATGTTACATGTTATGGTAAACACCAGGTCTCTCTTGGCTTTTGACAGCAAAAAATTAAGCTAGGTTGATTTCAGACCATGCACTGCATATGCTTTATGCAATCAAGTGTTTGCTGAGATACGCAACCAGTTCATAGACTTTTATCTGAATGTATTCCATGGCTGATTTGTTCCAATCTCAATGTAGTACTGGAAAATCTGAGCAGTACCATAGTTTCTCCTTACCAACTGAAGTGTGCCCCTGACCAAGAACATCAAATAGAACTTCAATGCTGACAGCTCCACCTTCTACAGTAGCCATTGGAAATCAGATCCATAATACAGTCAGCTCCCTTGACAACAGGATCTGTTTCAACAGCCATTTCATTATAACAGTCTACTTGGGCCCATAACAAATATTTGCGATCTACTTGTAATAGCAACATTCATCACCCCTAATGACATTCATGTGTGTAGCAACCATAATCAACCATGTCTACTGTAGTCGATGCTCCAAATATTAGCCCTCTTTATAGCATGCAAATTTTGGTAAAACAAACATGGATGTTGTAGATGGAGTTGATTGTACAATAGGGTGACATTCAAATTGGCCGTTTAGTAGTTCCAGGGATAGTGTCCTACACTGCTGCCAACTTTGACACCCTCCCTAAAGCTGAGAAATTGTTATTTTACCATGAAAATTTGGGGACAGCATCATCTTTATGTTGAAAACATGCATACCAAATTTCAAGTCCAGGAGACTTATACAAAAAAACTTATGCAAGATCTACCAACATGGGATAGCTGTGAGAAAAGTGTCACAGCTGCCAACTTTGACACCCTCCCA
Organism: Bryoerythrophyllum caledonicum; assembly: GCA_963971425.1. NCBI lineage: Eukaryota > Viridiplantae > Streptophyta > Bryopsida > Pottiales > Pottiaceae > Bryoerythrophyllum > Bryoerythrophyllum caledonicum. The sequence goes on from OZ020520.1 coordinate 6,675,284, forward strand.
AGAATTGAGGAAATTATTTTTTGCCCATGAAATTTTTGGAGCAAAAACATTTTTATGTTGTTTGCATGTGTGGAAAATTTCAAGTCCAAAAGACCCATACAAAAAATAATATTCCAAATCTACCAACATGTGTAGTTTTGAGAAACAAAGGGGAAAACCATTTTACTACTTCCAACTTTGACGCCCTCCTTAGGATTGAGTTTTTGTTGATACATAATGAAATTTTTGGCACAAGATCATCTCTACGCTGGTAACATGTGGGATAAATTTCAAAGCCAAAAGACATACATAAAAAAAGTTATTCCATATCTATCAACATGTGTAACTATGATAAACAATTTGAAGGTCATATTGAAAATGTCAAAATATCTTTGACACCTCATGCTTTTGCATTGAACTCAATCATGTGAGTAAGCCACCAAACATAAATGCTTCTCAAAAAAATCAATAACATCTAAATGAAGAAGTGAAGAGGTGTTCCATGCAGAAGAATCCACTTGGCCATAAAGTGTGCATTAGACACATGACAAATTTTTTCTTCTAAATATCTATTGAACACTATGTAAAGGGAATGGTGAGTGTGATTTGTGATAGACTAAATGTTGAGACAATCCTCAAAACAGAGAGTGTTGTATTGTGGGATGCATGAGTGTTGATTCACATTGGGCATACATGATGAGTGATTAAGAGCAAAACGATTTTTCATGTATACATATGGGCTTGTGTTTTGGCGACCCTTCTCTCTCCTCTCTGCTCCAGCACCTTGGATCCCTTCTTTCCCCCTTGCTCTGCTCCAGCCCTGTTCTCCTTCCTCTGCCAATTGTCACGTGTCAATCCTGCAACCCCCTTTGCTTTGCTCTAGCCCCTTGGCCCCCTTCTCTCCCCCTTGCTCTGCTCTAACCCCTACTCTACTGCTGTAGCTAGCATCACGCACTCTATAAGTTTATGATGGCAATTTCAGATGAAATTCGTGCTCGCATCATAGGTTTGAGTGAGGGAGGATTTACAGGAGTTCAAATTGCAGCTACTATTGGAGTTCCTATTAGAACAGTTACAAGGTTAGTAAAAACATTTAGAGAAGATGGAACCTACAAGCGCAAACCTTGCGGTGGAAGTCACGCTAAAAAGCTTAGTAATAGAGATGTTCGTAGTATTGTGCATTACTCAAAAATTCATCGTTGCTCTTCACTCTCAGAGATTACCAATGCATGTCCTACTCAAGTGTGTAGACGTACTATTCAAAGGGTCTTACATAAAAATGGCATTTTTAGTCGAATTGCAGTCAAAAAACCTTTTTTGACAGCTCGTCACATGTCTCAACGATTAGCTTTTGCTCAGAAGTATCGTGGATGGAGTGCAAAAGAGTGGGAGCGTGTTGTTTGGACAGATGAATCTACTTTTGAAATTGGAAAAATTCTCGGCAAATTCATGTTTGGAGAAGTGCATACGAGCGTTATTCATCAAGTTGTCTAGCTCCTACTTTTAAAAGTGGAAGGACTTCTTTAATGATTTGGGGCGCATTTGCTGGAGGACAAAAGTTAGAACTTGTCTTTATGCCTAAAGGTCAACGTTCTGCTAAGGATTTTATAGAAGTGGTTTACGATGCCAAATTGGTTCATTTCATGGGTCAAATTCCACAAGGAGTGCTTATGGAAGATGGGGCACCCGTCCATAGGAGCAAAATATGTGAAGAATGGAGACAAGGCCACCTTCTCGAAAAGTTCTACTGGCCTGCAAACTCTCCCGATCTCAATCCAATCGAGAACGTTTGGAGGATGTTAAAAGATGTTGTGCAACATGGCAAACAATGCCCTAGAAGCTTAGATGTGTTGAAGGTAGTTCTTGAAAGAGAGTGGAAGTTAGTCAATGGTACAAAGCTCCTTCAACTATGTCATTCTATGCCTTCTAGGTTACTAGCAGTGATTGACGCTAATGGAGGACATATACGTTGGTAGATATGGAATAACTTTTTTGTGTACATCTTTTGGCTTTGAAATTTATCTCACATGTTACCAGAGTAGAGATGATCTTGTGCCAAAAATTTCATTATGTATCAACAAAAACTCAATCCTAAAGAGGGCGTCAAAGTTGGAAGTAGTAAAATGGTTTTCCCCTTTGTTTCTCAAAACTACACATGTTGGTAGATTTGGAATATTATTTTTTGTGTGGGTCTTTTGGTCTTGAAATTTTCCACACATGCAAACAACATAAAAATGTTTTTGCTCCAAAAATTTCATGGGCAAAAAATTAATTTCCTCAATTCTTGGGAGGGTGTCAAAGTTGGCAGCTGTGACACTTTTCTCACAGCTATCCCATGTTGGTAGATCTTGCATAAGTTTTTTTGTATAAGTCTCCTGGACTTGAAATTTGGTATGCATGTTTTCAACATAAAGATGATGCTGTCCCCAAATTTTCATGGTAAAATAACAATTTCTCAGCTTTGGGGAGGGTGTCAAAGTTGGCAGCAGTGTAGGACACTATCCCTGGAACTACTAAACGGCCAATTTGAATGTCACCCCATTGTACAGTGGGGTACAAATCAAAATGTCGTTTTTGAATTCGCAATGAGAAAAATTTCAGAACTGCCAACTTTGAAAGCCTCATGAGAGCTCAAAAATTGGTATTTTACCACAAAATTTTTACCGAAGAATTATCTTTAAGTTAATTACATGCATGCCAAATTTCAAGGCCGAAAGATTCACCAAAAAAAACTTATTCAAAATCTACCAACATTGGTAGCTGTGGAAATTTTTTCACTGCTGTCAACTTTGACAGCCTCCCAAAGATTTAATTATTTTTTTTTGCCATAAAATTCTTGGAACATGAACCTCTTTATGTTAATAACATATGATAAAAATTCAAGGCCAAAAGATTAATACAAAAAAAGAAATCCACAATCTACCAACATGTGTAGTTGTGGGAAACAATGGGGGAAACCATTTCATTGCTACCAACTTTGACACCCTCCCAACGGTTGAGGAATTGTCTATTTACCATGAAATTTTTGGCACAACATGATCTTTATGATAACAACATTCATGCCAAATTTCAAGGTCAAACTATATCAAAGAATTTATACAAAAAAAATATTTACAATCTACCAATGTGTATGTCCTCCATTTGCCTCAATCACTGCTTGTAACCTAGAGGGCATAGAATGACATAGTTGAAGGAGCTTTGTACCATTGATTAACCTCCACTCTCTTTCAATAACTACCTTCAAGTCATCTAAATTTTTTGGACATATTGGGCTATGTTGCACAACATCTTTCAAAATCTTCCAAAAGTTCTCAATTGGATTGAAATCGGGAGAATTTGCAGGCCAATCAAGCTTCTCCAAAAGGTGTGTTTGTCTCCATTCTTCACATACTTTGCTACGATGGACAGGTGCGCCATCTTCCATGAGCAATCCCTATGGCCCTCTACTCATAAAATGAAGCAACTCGACATAGTAGACCACTTCAACAAAATCCTTAGGAGAACGTCAATCTTTGGGCATAAAAACAAGTTGTGACTTTTGCCCTCTAGCAAATGCACCCCAAATCATCAAAGAAGTTCTCCCACTCTTAAAAGTTGGAACTATACAACTTGATGAATAGCGCTCATATGCATTTCTCCAAACATGAACTTGTTTAGAATTTTTTCCAACTCCAAAGGTAGACTCATCTGTCCAAACAACTCTCTCCCATTCTTTTATAGTCCACCCACAATACTTTTGAGCAAATGCCAATCGTTTAGACATATGACGATGTGTCAAAAAATGTTATTTAACAACAATTCGACTAAAAATGCCACTCTCATGTAAGGCCCTTCAAATAGTCGATCTAGACACTTGGGTAGAACATATATTAATGATCTCAAAGAGTGTCGAGCGACGATGAGTTTTTGAGACACGTATAGTAGCACGGACATCTCTATCACTAAGTTTTTTAGCATAACTTCCACCACAAGGTTTGCACTTATAGGTTCTATCTTCTCAAAATTTCTTCACTACCCTCTGAACTGTTCTAACATGGACTCTAACAATAGCTGCAATGTTAACTCCTCTCTTCCCTGCCTCACTCATACCTACTATGCGAGCACGAATTTCATCTGAAATAGCCATTACTCAGTGACCATGATCTAGCCTTCACTTAATCACCATGATCCAGCCTCACTCACTGGGCACATATATAACCTCACTCAGTCATCAGAAAAAAATCTCATACCCTCAATCACTCACCATCATCCTGCCTCACAGCCTTCACTCATTCACCAGACTTCACTAGTCACCACATGTAAGTTATAACCTCACTCACTCTTAAAGAAAATCTCACATACCTCCATATATCCTCAGACATTCATCCCATGCCTCATCCACTGCCTCATCCACTCAGTTATCACATAGCCTAGACTTACTCAGTTATCACATAGCCTAGACTTACTCAGTTAACTCATCTTTCATGCACTCAATCACTCATGTTCACAAAGTTCCAATCATGTGCTTAGAAAATAATCACACATCACTTGCTTCTCTCATCATCTCACATCCCACCTCCTATAATGCTCTATTGTAAATGCAAGCATTCTTATTGAAACACCATATTCGTTATAATGGGAGATTTCCATGATTTTGAAGATATATGATCTTTAAAGTATCAATATACATAGACAATTGCAGGTGCAAAGCATATCAACAATGCACCAAGAATACTATATTTCATTACATGGATGGACCAAATTAGCCGAATGTCCCAAAAAATGGTAACGCTAAAAGAAGCATGTACCATTATTCCAAGCTTTATTTAAAACTTCATGAAAAAAATCACAAACAACACTCATTCACCCCGAGGCAAAACACAATCGTCCTATCACTAATCAAATGGTCTACGGAGTTCCACCATAAGCTTCTATACGCGTCTTCAAAAAAGCCCTGTGACGTTGCCTTGTCCATGTTGCGCCATTCTCTTGCATTAATGGACTCTCTAGAAGACGTTGCAAACCCCGCCTACGCACCTCGTCACTGTTTGATTTGGGCAGCGAGTGCCGGCGGGTGGGGGAAGGAGAGCATTTGCCTCTAGCAGCATCTCCTGACAAATTTCGGGGACGGAGACATTTACCGGATGGTTCCTGCACAATAGGCGCCACACACAATCCAAAGAAATACACTTTAGGTCGAATACTGCTACACAACACACATCAAAATTTAATCATTGAGATCCATCCTAGCGCACATTAGGTTGGATGGAGCTAAAATGCAGAAGGAAAGATCCACAGAGCACATTTAACCCCCAACAAAAAAACAAGCTCAAATGAACCAAAACTACATTAGTGCAATGTAGCTCAACAACAAACCAAAATTGTCTAGGCCAAAACATCGCAATAGTGCAATAAATTGGAGGTCATCATAACACGCACCGCAAGCGAGCGTTGGGAAGTACCATCCCTTAAACCGTCGTAGAGAATACGCTTTGCTGGAGTACAATTATCCGGATTTAAAGGCGGGGACCCAGGAACTAAACGAGGCCACTGCGGCGAAGGTGAGTTGTTCCTATCATGAATTGGCTCCCGCGCAATAGGGCTTTCAACAACTCCGTCGTCCACTACCATGGTCGAATAATCCATGGTTGATTGCACGGTTGCAGCAGAGTGCAACAAAAGCCCTTTACTCCGAAGAGAAAGGACGAACTCCTCTGGGCCTAGCAAGGAATCCACGGATGCTCGACAGTCACATACCTTAGAACAATAGATGAAAATTCCAATCATTCAAAATAGCACGACATTCCATCAGCAGTAGATATCCAATTCCCACAACAAACAAAGCGGTGAAACATCTCAGCTTCATTTATAAAAAAAATATACACAAAAAATGGTCCAACAAAATTTACAACATCGAGCTGCAGTCAATCGATACAGTTTAGCTCTATGCGACCTAAAGTGTAAAAGGCATCTAAGCGTTTCCAACGGCATTAAGAGCGGAGATTCTGAAACGCTTGGATTGCGTTCCAGATACTCGCAGACTGACCACACGTCTTCTGATCATTATAAAACATCTCCCGGCCAGAGGGATGTTCGGCCCGGTACTGCGCTAGACCACCCGGAAATTGATGAAGGTCAGAGAGATATGGCAGCAATTCCTCCAACAATACAGAGTCGTCTCTTGCGCCAACATGTTTGTGCGACCATGATGGAAGAAGAAGGACGTTCTCCGGCAAATTGAGCATGTGCTTAATCGGGCTGTCGTCAATGACAAGAGTATTTGCCGGAGTATACTCACGACCCAACCTATTGAAGAGATGGCTCGATAAGGTCTTCAAGAAGATGTCCTTCTGAGTGCCAGATTCCTTCATGTAGAATGTTCTGCTACCGACTCTACGCTCGGGAACCCTATCGCAACTCTCCTGACCAAAGATCTTGAGAGGGTACGAAGAACTATGCTAAAAAAGATAATTACATATTTGACGCGTTGTAGATTCCATCATCGAACTCCAGATCATGATGGTGGCAATCTTAGACAACTTTGTAAGGAATTCAGCACAACCAGGGCGCACTAGAACTAGTTTAGGGCCTACTTCGGCCGGCAGCGAAGCCGAGTGAATGGACGGGATAGAGTCCCTGGATCCTCTGGCCTGCCACGACGGCTCACACGTGCATAGAATCCCATTGAGGTCCAGCACAATGTTCAACCACCTGCCCTCGATATCTGATTGGACTCTAGGTATTTCTTCTAGATTATTGGCATCATTTATTGATGCCTCGCTGACCTAGTTCGGAAACGCCAGGAGAACGACCAATATTACTACAGATTCATTAACAACGACGAATCAACAATACGTAGAACGAAAGAGATAAATGGGGGGAGGAGTGATGGGGGAATGAGTGGAGTTCGAAAAGAGTTAGAAGAATACCTCGAGAACTTCATCGTCCTGCATCATTTCGTCTCGGGCACCCATCGATCCCAACGAACCCTGCATGCTGTCAAGGGGCCCGGAGTGCCCGACATCCATTTGGGGGCACGGTTCTGGGACAAGAAGAGGTGGCTCAGAATCATGATTGATCTCGTCTACGAGCACGGCTGAAACTTGGACGACCTCTTCTATGACTGGGACTGCAGTTTGGACGACCTCATCTATGACTGGTTGAGCAATCGCGTCATCACCGAAACTTAGATCTGGAAAAATTCAACAACTTCACCCTATCAGCGGATGGGCACAGAGGACACGGATACAAGTCACAGTGGTTAGATGTCAAGCAGTTTAGCTCGAGTCGAGCTGAAGTGCTCGCCGTGCACTATAATATTAACAAAAAAAATACTGGAGTACAAAATTGGACATTTACAAAATGTTCTGCCTCTATACACTCGCAACTACGTTACACTAACATGACGATGACCTGGGGACATCTGCGATAGATTCGTCCCGATCGAGCGACTTCGGAGGGGAAGAGGGGCGGGCCGATGCGGAAGGGAGAACAGGAAGCAATTGAGCCCCACTGGAGACGGGGGAGGTACCCGACGGATATGGTAGCTGCAAATCGCGAGACGGACTCGCAGACCCGCCGTCCGGTGATGCGGGAGGCTGGGGGATTGCAGCAATAACTACGGGCGGTGCTGTGGCGGCAGTAGGCAAATTAGCCGACATGAATCTCTGCATCATGAGCATCATCTCGGCATGCCTCTGATCTTGGTCTCTCTACATTTCATCGTCACGCCTTCGCTGCAGATCCCTGAGCTCCTCGTCGCGCTCCGCAAGCCGCTGCTCCATCAACCTCATCCGGGTGGCCTCCTCTTTGAGCTTCTTCTCAAGGGAGATCAACCTGCTGTCATCCTGAGCGCTGCTCGCGATAGCCGACGGAGAGCGCGTGCTCGCGCTAGCAACCTTCCTCTTCTTGGCCGCCGGGCGAGCGGTTGAAGTGCCCAAGGTGGGAGCTGAATTAGGCCTGTCGGAAATCTCCAATGAATCCAACTCCGGGAAGTCGAGTCGTTGTCGCGAGGATGCGATTGTGTCTCCTGCTTCAGATTGAGAGGCACTCTGAAACTCAGGCGGAGTAGCGTCAACGAAGTCGTCCTGGGATTCATTATCCGGAGTGACGGTGCTCGAGATCGGGCACGCAACCACATCGCTCAGCTCCACATCTTCCTCCTCATCGCCGAGGTCAATAATGGCTTTCCCCTTCCCCTTTCCAACGGCATCTCCAAGCTCGGGGAAGATCTCCGAGTTGACGTTATACGCAGAAATATCGAAATCGGCCCGATCCAACGTCAAGGCGACCTCAAAGGCGTCGTCGAGATCCTGCTCATCGGTGTCGTGAGAAATGGAGAATGCCTCCAGGTCCAGCATCTGCACACCAATGGATTGAACAAGATTCAATTTAGGTCGAGTCGAGCTAATTAACTCACTACAAACAATTGCTGGTACGAAAACTAAGCCATTATAACTTCAAATCATACGAACGAAGTAAATGACATCCATAAAATTGTACAAGTAAAAGCCGACACTTTAGCTCGAGTCGAGCTAAAGTGACACCAAAAGAGCATAGGCAAGACCTCTTTGAAACTAAGAGGTCAGAAAGGGAATAAACAGTTTAGCTCGAGTCGAGCTAAACTGCAGGGATGCTTACCACACTCGCTGTCAGTAATTTCGTCCCGCCAAACAGTTGGACAACAAATTCCCCCTCTTGCAGAACAACTCTAGGACCTTCATGAAGAACTCCATCCTCAGCTTGTTCAAATTCATGGAGTACGCCAACTCGTTGTACTTGCGCAACTTCGTGTACAACACATGCTCTGGAGCTGCGTAGATCTTCTTTACGGCCGGGATCTCCGTAAGCTCCTTCTTGAAGAGAAAGAGGAGCCGAACCGGGTCTAGAGCGTTGTTGGTCTTCGACGCGATCCCTCCGAGGCGCTCGTTCTCGGAGGGAAGATACTTCGACTGCAGCACATCGTATGCATGGCACAAGGACGGGCCCTCAGCAAACGCTGTCACTTGAAGGTGTGACTGCTCGTTGCCGCAAATGAAGAGCCAAACTGGAAGATCGGTGAGGGGAGGCTGCCCTTTCGATGCGAACATCGTCATGAACTCGTTGAAGAAGGGCCTCTCCAACGACGACGATGACGTCCCAGAGAACCTAGGGATGTTCCGAAAGTCGATGATGCCGAGCTTCACATTGCAGCCCAGGTTGCGCCACGAATCCGAAGGCCACGTCCCGAGCGAATTCGTTGCCGCCTTGTAAGAACGGAAGTGCAGGGCTCCCACTGGTGAAACGAACCGCGACCGCACATCGATGAAGACTTTGAAGAACTCCTTCGCGTACGGAGAGAGATCTTCACATTTGCAGTTGCGAAACTGCGTCTACCTCGAGTTGGCGTAGTACAAATCCGGTGGACCCCAATCCAAGAGGGCACGCTTGGAGGCCTTGCTGACGTTGTAGTTCTTCTTGAACGTCCGCCAATTTGAACGTCTGTACGCTCCAGTGCTGTTGAAGAAGGCCAGCTTCGGCCTAATCAATTGAAGCTCCATCCGAGCGACCTCCTTCCTCTTCCTCCGATCCACCCAGTCCCGGGCTGTATAGCAATCCTCCAGCGCAGAATTTGGCAGCTTGATGACCACCTTAGGGTAGGGCAGTTTCCGAGATGGCCCTGATCGATTGAGAATGTGCTTGCACATTTTTGCGTGATCGGCTTCGGTCATGTTGCCGAGAAACTTGAAGAACTCGCGCGTCAGAACCCCATCCTTCTCAGGAACCCAAGACTTTGCGTCCTTGAACTTTGCCAAGGGCGTCGAAGTTGAATCGACGTTGATGAGGTCGCCATGCGCCGCAGAAGAGATGACATCGGACCAGAGCTCGAAGGTTTCATCTGTCGCGGTGATGATCTTCACCTCGTTCGTAATTGAAAGCTCCTTCGCCTTCCCGGCTTTCTTGAGCGCCGCCTGGCTCTTCGCAACGTCGATCATTGCGAAGCGCTCACGAACCGCGTTAAGAAATGGCTGCGCAGAACATAAAAGGGTCGTTTGAGTATACAATAAAGCAGGAATATTAACATGTCCAGTAGAGTCCAAATACTGCAAGTTAGCTCGAGTCGAGCTAACTTGCAACCCATGAGCAGACAATGACGATTTCTTATCTATACATATGAGTGTACAGATACAGAGCAAATTTGCACTTTAGCTCGAGTCGAGCTAAAGTGCATGAACTTGGTTATGATATATTACCTCAAACTTCTTGTCATTTGCAATCTCCGCTACCGTTCTCTGACCTGACTTGTGAGACCCGCAAACGCCTGTGGCGGAGTGTTTCGGCATTGGTCTCCCAGCTTGGATCCACAAAGCACGGGAGCCGAGGATATTTGTTGCCCACGTCGGCTTGAACTGGACCAAATGATTCACACGATTATAATACGCGGAAATCTTCCTCAACTTCTCCGGATCTTGCGTCCAGACAATGTAACATTGCCATGTTCGGAAGTGCCTTCTCATCACCTCCGGAACGTTGCCGTTAATCATCTCCTTCGAGGCAGCAACGCTATGCTGGCCGTTGATGATGTAGAAGTCGCAGTCGCTGAGCTCCTCCACAGTCGTCGGCATAGTGTCGAGCTTCGGCATGACGCAGAGAGTCTGCTTCTTCGTCTTGTCTGGCATTTGGAGGTAGTAATGCTTCAACTCCTCCATGCCCCGAGGCTCAAACGCACGGATCGTCTACACCGGCGGTGCATTATGCAACCTCATCACGTCAAGCTCGATCTTCATCTCTCTCTCGTCTTTGAAAAAGCAGCTCTGACACTCTGTCCAGAAGTTCTGGTAAATCTGTTGGACGTTGTTGTAGTCGATTGTCTCTCCGTATCCGAGCGCCTTGGAGAGCTCTGAGAGTGCAGAGGCCATCGAATTGGCTAGCTCCTCCTTTGATACGAGCTTCGACTTCTTTCTTGAAGAGGTCTCCGGCTTCTTGGCAGCTGAGCGCTTCTTGACGGGGGAAGCAGACAACGTGTTGCGCAGAGTGCTTCGACTTGTTCTCGCACCTGGAGTTCTAACCGGTACCGACGCTTGACTCATGTCCTGGCTACCGGTCACGACCCCCGAAACCATTGAAAGTTCTATCGGGCGTCTTGCCGCGATATTCTTCGCCTTATCTAGAGCGGCAAAGGTACTCATTCTAGAGAGAATGACGCGCAGTTTATTAGCTATAGCCTTTGCTTTCAGTGGCTGTCCGCTACTAGTCTCCCATTTCTTAAGGGAGATCTCATGCTCGACCTGAGTCACTATTTCCTCAAATTTGGAAGACCTAAGAGAATCGACTAAATCCAGGATACAGAAGGGAGATGAACTATTGTTTACTATAATAGTAAAGAAATACGGATCTAAGGACTCAGTGGTCGTCTCACACGACAACTTAACGTGATCGTTATCTTCGTGGACTACATCAGTAACTTTGGTCTTGAAGTCCATGTGCTGGGGATCGACGATAGCACTAGCGAAGGTCTGACCAAACACTAAATGATCCGTATAGGTCGCCCACAAAAGCGTCCACTTCAGTGTCATCGATGGGTCCTTCAGCTCCCAGCAGTCTAAGTGGTTGTTGTCGTCCCCATCGTCATCGTCAACGTCGACAGGCTTTGGCTGGAAGAAGTGCTGCAGCTGCGACACCATCCTATCCCTCTCAGATCTGCACAAACACGAAACAGAGCAAAGATATTAGATTGCTCTATTGATCATCCGATTAGGACGGCGAGGTCACACATTAGCTCGACTCGAGCTAAAGTGTACCGATATTCAAGTATGTGAGTAATACTCTACAACAAAATTTAGTCATTTAGAACGTTCTCTTAGACGCTTACAATCAACTCATGCCTACTTCTCGTTCAACTTTCAGAAATGTGGGAGAGCTTCAGTTCCCCCTTAAATCACTCACGAACCTCACTCTTTGAGGTTCTCAAGTGGTTGAAGCGGGACTGAAGCTCTTGCACGATTTATGAGAGGTGAACGGAAAGTAGACGTGAGTTGAGTTAGGAGACTGCAATTACACCAATGTATCAATGTTGTATTCAAGTTTTAGCTTCATCTTTAGCTCGACTCGAGCTAAAGTGCTCATGCATGGAATGCATAGCTGAACAGTTCTGACACTTGCAGTATTCATTCAAACGACTTTCCTATACATTTTAATTCAAATCATGGCTACTTCTCGTTTAACTCTCAGAACTACGAAAGAGCTTCAGTTCACGCTTCAATCACTCACGAACATCACTCTTTGAGGTTCTCAAGTGGTGGAAGCGAGACTGAAGCTCTTGCACACATGTGAAAATATAACGAGAAGTGGACATGAGTTGGGTCGTCGGTATCATTGGATTACTATACATTTGGACTGTGTAAAGTCCTAATGTTGTTGTGTTTGAGTTGTTCTCACTTTAGCTCGATTCGAGGTAAAGTGTGTAGGCTTTACAGAGAGGCCATGTTTTATTTTAAACCCAGTGTTTAAGAGTTTATATTAAGATTTTATTTTGAGGAGTCGCTTTTAGCGCAACCGAAGACGTACGCAGTCGTACATTTAGCTCGAGTCGAGCTATTATGTGACCTCGATAGTGTATTATAGTCCACACTTTAGCTCGAGTCGAGCTAAAGTGGGACTTTTCTGTGCACATTTGGCACACTTACGCTCTAGTTGCGCCAAAGTACGCTTTCGTGTTTGCTTCATTGATCACACTTTACCTCGAGTCGAGTTAAAGTGTGGCCAGATGTGCACAGAAAAGGTCCACTTTAGCTCGACTCGAGCTAAAGTGTGGCCAAAGGTGCACAGAAAAGGCCCACTTTAGCTCGACTCGAGCTAAAGTGTGGATATTAGTGCACAGTGGAGGCACACTTTAGTTCGAGTCGAGCTAAAGTGTGGACAATAGTGCAATATGGATTTCCCACATTAGCTCGACTCGAGCTAAACTATGTTCAATGAATAGCGTATTTATCGCAGATTGTACAGATTCGTCATTCGTTATATGATACTGAAGGCGTAGGGTTTAGGGCTCCTGGGTGAGAGTATGGATTTTACCTTTCAGCCATTGCTTATGAACCTTAATCCCAGACAAATTCTGCTGGAACTAGACTTCCAGCAACAACAATTACAAACCCACACACAAAATCAATCAAAGTAGCACATGGAAACCAAAACATTGAAATCTTTCACATTGAAATCAACACTTTGAAATGGGCACATTGAAATTCAGCACTTTGAAATAAACACATTGAATTCAGCACATTGAAACAATGACATTGAAACCAGCACATTCAAACTAGCAAAAAGTAGCACATTTACACCAGCACAAACCAGCACATTTAAACTAGCACAACAAATATCCACAAACCACCACAAAACCACCACATTCAAATCACCACATTCAAATCATCACATTCAAACCAGCACATTGAAACCAATACACACTCTCAACTACGTGGTGACACATACATCAAAAGCAATGCTACACATATATTATGTTTCAACACATCATATCAAAAGCAAAACTACACAAATATCAAAAGAAATGCAAGAGTGAATGAGTGCACTTACCTTTAAAACTGAGAAATCCGACTGGAAAAGCTGGAAGTCTTGTTACTTGTTCACGTCAATCCTCCACGCACGGCCGTTTCAGACTCTACGTGCTCACAGAAACTCACAGAAACTCACACTCACTTACAGAAACTCACACGCTCACAGAAACTCACACACACTCACAGAAATTCACAGACACTCACAGAAACTCACACACTCACAGAAACTCACACAAACTCACACACGCTCACAGAAACTCACACACACTCGCAAAAACTCACACAAACTCACACAAACTCTCACAAACTCACACAAACTCTCACAAACTCACACAAACTCTCACAAATCTCACACAATCTCACGCAAACAGCCCTAAACTCTGGCGCTACAGTGTACACGAAGTCACACAACAACAAATCGCACGTCCTACAAACCCTATGCGCAGGAAACCCTAGACTCCAGAAATTGCACGCGGAACCTATACGCAGCGCTACAGTGTAAAAACATAACAATCCCTGTAGATAACGAAACTAACACAAACCAACGCATCAACTCACAAAACTCACAAAACATCAACGCCTGGAAGTACACGGAAAACCTGGACTGCAACGAAAAGAATAGAAAAATGGCTCGCGCCACGACTTCGTGGGGAAGTTTCTAGGCCACCTAAAGCCGTGAGGGTCGAAACCCTGTGGCCGTTTGGTGGTCCCGAGATACCCTCGGGATACCCTTTGCGATATTGGGGTGTAACTCCCGGGTATTATGCCGGATGCTCCACAAATCCTAAACCTTCGTTACTGATACCCGGACTTTTAAGAAGCCAATTTAATTTTACCAGAATAAGTTCAAGATATTACGCGCCTGTAGTATTTGTGTACTCGTAAATTTCCAACACAATTTTTCGGAGCCATTAACACTACAATTTTGCATATTTTGGGGCAATGAACACGTAGCAAAAGGAAAGTGATTATTTCCAATTTCATTCGTATGATCTCAATTAAAACTTCTAAATTGACATTTTCTCAATAATACACAAACTTAAATTGGACGAAAGTGAACGTCAATAGTATTTAGTGTTTAGTTTTCTTTCATGGTTTTAGTGGATCAACTGGCTTTCACTTCACTCGATTTCAATTTTTGCATTACACAAGGAGTAAATTCATTACCATCGATATATATAAGTTCCTCCTACACCAATTATTAGGTGAAGCACACTTAAAAGAGTTTTAAAGCTACGATTTTAAGATTCTATTACTTTGAATTCAAGTTTTGCTTTTTTATGAGTTTGATATTAATTTCTATGACAATCGAACAGACAATAGGTATGTTAAGACCACATCTTGCAATTGTATAATTATAAAATAAATGCCAATGCATGCTTTAGCTCTAATGGAGCTAAAGTGTGCGTATTTGCTTTATAGTTCCCTACATTTACTGATGGTGTACACTTTAGCTCTAATAGAGCTAAATTGTGAATTTTTTCTGTACTTTTCACTTCATTTTGCTTTTACTATAACGGTACAAATACAGTTGTTAGAGCATCTCCCCCCCTGACAAAGAATTTTCCACGCCAGCGGGAAGGTGCCCAAGTTTGAGATGAAGTGAGGGGGGTCACCCTTTTCCCCCCGCACCGTCCCCGAATTGGCCACTGTGAGGGAACGCCAGCGCCCAGCACTAACGCCATAGTAGGCTAATTTTTTGGGGGGTTTTTATTGATTTCTTTTAATTCCCTTGTGTAATTTCATGCTTGAACACATGCTCTCGGGGAATTTTGGTGTCCCCTGTACTTTTTGTAAATTTACTATTTAGAGGAACCGGCGCCGCCACTCCAATGGGCCGGGACACCGGCCTAGGCCTCACAGAGTCGGTTTTACCGTGTTTATTCTTGCATTCCAGTCACTCGGCCCCGGTGGAGATTATCTTTTTCTAGTACACTATTTGTGAACAAGTTGGCAACTAGTTTTAGCCACCATTGTCCTGAATATTATCCCTCATTCGTTCACCTACTACAGTTCATTTCGTAATAGCCCTCTATCAAAACTCTTCCCTAGCACACAATTTTGATACTTGATAAATAGTATAAGCTCAAAGTCTTCAGCCTACCGGTCGCCATGCATTTATTCTTCGTCTCATCTTCAACCTCAATTTCATATCCTCTTATCCACAACTATTCTCATTCCCATCTCTTGCATTTTCTTTACATTATTTAATATTATCTAATGAATATTTAATGTGTAATCAAATATTTAGCCAATAACTAATGACTTTGTAATGATTTTTTAGAGGATAATTCATGTATATTGGTATATCTGTAACTTTTATGCACAATTAAAGAATATTGGAATTTTATTTATTGAATGTTGGAAGTTTTAAAAGTATATTTATGATAGTTT
The DNA here is from genome assembly GCA_963971425.1 of Bryoerythrophyllum caledonicum. Classification (NCBI taxonomy): domain Eukaryota; kingdom Viridiplantae; phylum Streptophyta; class Bryopsida; order Pottiales; family Pottiaceae; genus Bryoerythrophyllum; species Bryoerythrophyllum caledonicum. The sequence goes on from OZ020520.1 coordinate 6,691,186, forward strand.
ATTAATATTTATATATTTAATGATTATTTAAAGAGTATTAATGCACTGTTAATGAATAGTTAATGAATAGTGCATAAATTTCTAATGTAAAATTAATGTGTATTTGAATATTTAATGAGTATTTAATTAATATTTACTGAATATGTAATGCACATTCAATGCGTATTATGTGATGGATATCTAATGAGTATTTTACTTGTACTCCTATATTTATTGTATGTTTAAGTTTTTTCCTTTTCCAATATTCCTTTTTTTTCTCATTTTCGTTTCCAGAAGAATGTTCTTATATTTCCAGTCTTCTACTTGTAGTTTCATTTTCCCTCCATATTTTACATTCTACTTTGTCCAATTTTTTATATTTTCCTTTTGCTCCATACCTACGTCCGCTTATTCCCAAGCTCTTTCTTGCAAATTCTTCCTTTTCTACATGCACTCAACCCTTCTTTACTATGATGCTCAAGATGTAATCAAATCATGATTAAGGTTCCCTACAATAATTGTCCACAAGTAAAAAACTTTATGTTCTACTATTTACTAGGATTGACATTTAGTGTAGTAGTTGGCATTTAGTGTAATATAGTTTTGTCACTACACTTATTGTAAATTTTACAATTACTGTGTGCATTCCTATTTAGTTTCCACTTCTCTAGAAGCCATCTTCTGTATACTGGAGCTACATAGTGCATTTTTGCTTTCTAATCCACTCCATTTAGTGATGGTGCACAATTTAGCTCTAGTAGAGCTAATCTGTGCATATTATCTTTTTAGTTCACTGCACCTAGTGATGAGGCACACATTAGCACGAGTGGAGCTAAAGTGTGTGCACACACTCCTTTTAGTTCACTGCATGTAGTGATGGTGCACACCTCTGCTAAAAACCGATCTGATGTTTGTGCAATGTGTATTTCCACTTCTACAAACAATCATTTTGAACTCCGTACTTCTCTTTATGGATAAGTATTTCACAAGTGGAATAGTAATCTTTTGAATTTTAAAAGGATTTTCATAATATGTGGATCTAAATCTCTAATAGTAATATTAAAAAACAAAAAAATATGACGATCCCCTAGTTTTTAGTGGATATGAAGTCTAAGTATTCTTGGTACCCTAAATCAATAATATGTGACAATGTGAAAAATAGATGAATGAATATGTAATCTTATTTTTCACTAGAAAAATAACATATTTTTTCACAATATCATTTGTTCTAATATTACTTCTATGTATTGAAAATACCACATTCCATACTATGTCATAGCAAAAGGTTTTTTAGGTTGCTTGATGTGCCGGCAATCGAGAAGTTTCTCTTTTGGCTCGCATAACTTTTAATGAAGACGTTCATTGAGAAAATAAATTACTTTTAAATATGCCTCTCATTGAGAAAATACATTACTTATAAATATGCCTCATTACTTTTATCATCCTTCTACAAAATTTTGAGAATTTAAAATATAATTTGCGACCACTAGAACGTGCTCAAAAACTAATTATTCCATTTTTGCATGTATAAATAAATTCAAAATTACTTACATTACGAACATTAAATTATGCCTGATGCACTAAGTGATACACTTTGTATTAGTTATATTTTATATTTTGATTATCCTTTTTTTGTCGTGAGGAGGTCTCTCCGTTTCTTATTTAAATCTTTCAATATTGTTCCACTCTCTATGTTTTACAAATGACAAAGTCTTCAATTTCACGTCAAATCATGAAATAAATTGTATATGGTCAAGAATTCTTCCATCTTTTATGTCATGCTTAGATTGCCACACCCTAAAGTCATGAAAATACAATGTGAACTCAAGAATAAGATATTTTAATTGAAATATTAGTTTGCGCACATTTCAAGTCTTTGAGTACCTCTAAGTGGAAAGTAACCAATTTCAATTGCAAATCCAGACCATGGGGACATTGGGATTCTTGCCAAAGAATGCACATTCTAAATTGATGACGAAATAGTTACATGACGCACATTTTTAAAACCCCAAAGAAATGATGTCCAAAGCATGTTTGAATACATTTGTTTTGGCTAAAAATACAGGTGCACATATAATATGTTTTTTTGTTTTTTTAAATGCTACTCGTCTGTTAAGGTCTTTGATTTCAACATAATAGATAAGTCCTATTTGGATTGTAATAAAAACTATTTCTAATCATCTCAATATCTTCTCTACATTTCCCTATACCTTAGTTGAATTGTCAATATCATGAATCTTCAAAGTATTATTATATTGAAATGAATTGACATCAGAAGATATCACCTAAACCAAGGATCCTAAACCGTGAACCCTAAACCTGAACCTAAATTCCAAACCCTAAACCCGAAACTCCAAACCCTAATCCCTAACCCTAAACCCTAAACCTAAACCTATCCAAAACCCTAAGCGTTACCCTAAAACCGTGTATATAACTCGCATGTGCGAGTATATTCGAGGTATTGACCTTTCCTTATTTTAGTCAATCGGGAAATAGTTGATTCAGTTTCCCGCTAAGATTTCGAATTTGCACTTTTTAGGGGCTGTGAAAAAGTCCCCCCCCCTGGGCCAATTATGAAGTTTCCTCCCGCCAATTCTGAAACGTTCGTGTGTCCGTGAGTGACCTCGCCGATACTCGAAAACTTTCTTCATTTGTTTCCTTCTCACTTTGGTTGTTGTGCAAGGTTGTTGTGGAGAGGCTTGGAGGTAGTATGACTGTCGGAGCTTGAAGAGGGCAACACCTATAGGTTGCGCACGGTTGAACAGGTGAGGCAACAACGTACCGGTTGTCTTCTTCATAAGGTACACAATGTATACTTCTTGCATTCTCCGTGCACAGTCTCTAGCAATTAGGATGTGATAATGTGTAGGGTTATTGCGCTGGTTCCAGCTGCTACTGTGATTTTGAAGCATCAGTGAGAGGGTCTTGATGACTAATAGAAAGATTTGGGTTGTAATATACAGAGAGTCAGATTCATAGGCGGAAGAGTTTTCCCATACGAATCCCGACAAAAGCGCCGAGAATCGCGGAAGGACAGTTTAGCTCGACTCGAGCTAATATGTCTTACGTTCTTTCGAAGGACAATTTAGCTCGACTCGAGCTAAACTGTCGGTCAATATCATTATTGTCAGTTTAGCTCGAGTCGAGCTAAACTGTCCTTCGATCGAAGGTAAGACAGTTTAGCTCGAGTCGAGCTAAACTGTCGATTCAATATTGTAGGACAGTGCAGCTCGTATGTAGCTAAACTGTCCTACTGTAATGTTTCGACAGTTTAGCTCGACTCGAGCTAAACTGTCTTACCTTCTTTCAAAGGACAGTTTATCTCGACTCGAGCTAAACTGATCTACCTTATTTTCTATGTCTTTTTAACTCGACTCGGGATAAAATTACATTGCATCTTATAGTCATTAAATCAGGTCGGATCGGGCCAAATTGTCACTGTCGAGGGTGAGATTATTTTATATTCGGATTAAAACTAATCGCATTAAATTTTCTACTTGTCATATAATACCGCATCAGTTTACCTCGAGTCGAGCTAAATTTGCCTGTTCTTTAATGTCAATTCACTTGTATCAAATATATTTTCAAGCGCCAGACTTTACCTCTTCATATGCTTCTTCATTGATGTCTATTCCTATAAGGTATTCACCTATTCTTATTTGGTAGGGTTATTTAATATTTACCTCATTGGAATGCACAATGTCGTCTTCGGAGGACGACGATGTTCATGTTGACGCTCCCGTGAACCCTGACCTTCCTGAGTTTGATGTTATTCCTCGCCGTCTCTGGGTTGGGATGACTGTTTCGCTTCACAATGGTTCGGGTGTTCGCGTTGCAGTGGGGTTGGTTCGCAATGTCCGGTCCAGTGCAATTCTAGGTTCCTCTGGTCCTCTTGGGGATTCGAATGTTGTAGTACAGGTGTCCAGTACTAAATTTATTCTAGAGGAAGCTCCTGATGAGTGGAGGTACTCGTTTAAGTCCTGGCCTATTCAACAAGTCTTCTTAAACGGTGTGAGTCTCTTCCATCATTGCCTTAGGGACGTTTACAATGTCTGGTTGGTTGAGCGTAACAGACCTCTAGGTGGGAGCTCCCGTTCTTATGACAATTCCTCAAGGAATACACGTCCAACAGTGTCCAGGAATGCTGAATTTCTCATGACCCCTGTTTCCATTAACGCAGTTGCGAGCAATAGTTGTTGCAGTGAGAACTGTGTACAACACTATCTTAGAGATAAAATAAAAGTCCTTCGGATGCGCTTGTACTGTGAGACCATTGTGCAGTTTAGAAATCATATCAAACTCGACGTTCATAGACAGTTTCATAGAAACTCTTCGGGTAGGAAGGTTGTGACCCTGGAGGGTGTGGACGTTTGTGCCCATGCTTGGATGAAAATCATGGGTGTAAGTTCGAGTACTTTCTATCGGAATGCAAAGGACGCTGCCGCTGGTCATGCGGCTCAATACCATGGGAATACCGGTTTGCGTAAGCCTAGAGGTCATACGGTTGTGGCTACTGCCGCTCTTGGAGCCATTCTCGATAGACATGCGGACCACATGCCTCACAAGTCCCGTATTCTCCCATCTGGTGAGAAGGCTGTGGCAAAGGTCCTTCCTGCAAGTTTTAAGTGGAAGGATCAGATACCGCTTCTTGATGATCATCTCGTTGATTGTGGATTGCTGCCAATCTCAACCTCAAGCTTGAGTAAGATTCGGTGAGTGAGCTTTCCTAAGTCCTATGCCAAGAGAGGTGGAGACAACTTCGCCCGTTGTTCTACGTGTGACAAATACCAGGATCAGAAGAAGCTTACTCAACCTGGAACACAAGCATCGGTGCTATGGCAAAAGAAGATGCAGGTTCACATCGATTTTGCCTTCTCACATCGGGACTTGTACTACTTGAACCGATTTCGATCAAAGTCGTCGCCCCAGGAGGTTCTTACCATCATGCATGATAAGATGGATCACTCAAAGACCGCCTCCCCAGTTTTTTCACATAAAACAAAGCACTTAGATGGGCTTATGAAGTTGCCTCTTGCAATCATAGGCATGCTTGCCCATGGTCATGTGGACCAACGTTACGCCCATTACGGCCTTGATTTATACTTCCATGATGCCAATTACACGGTTGGGTCGTTCGCAAAACTATTGCGTGACTTGGAGGCGCCTCCGAAGTCATCGTCCCGGCAACTCTTTCCTGAATCTTGCTCTCATCCATTGTATGCGGCCGTGTTACGGGGTGCAGAGTTGTGTTTGGATCCATTAGGGCAGATTCCTGATATCCCAGTTCCTGGGAGGCCTTTGCCACCAATATTGAACGTGCAAATGGACAATGCTGTTGGTGATAACAAAAATAGATTTATTTTCTGTTTTTGGTCTCTTCTTGTTGCAAAACGCATCTTCCGCGAGGTATATGTTAATTTTATGCTAGTTGGTCATACACATGATGATATAGATGCATTATTTGGACGTTGGAGTATGACACTGAGGAAGGAGAGTTTTCCAACCATTCCTTTGCTCATGAGGTCGTTCATGAAAAATGAGAGTGTTCCCACAATCCCGCATCTCATTCAAGAGGTTCCTGACTTTAAGAAATTCATTGGGGATATGATTGCAGACGGTGATGAAGCTTTGCAAGGTCATACGAAGGCTCATCAGTTCAAGTTTTATGTGGACTCAAGTGGTTGTCCGGTAATGAAGTTTAAAATCCTTTGCCATGATGAGGATTGGCTTCCTAAGGGAGGAGAAGGTAGTGGCATCAAATTGAGGAAGGAGGATTGTGAAGGGAGGTCTTTATGGCCTCGCGGAGAACCTGATGCATTGAAGCCTTCTACGATGCGGCATCTCCATGAAGTGGTGAAGGGACTTTCAGGATTCATCGATCACTGGGAGCAATCATCGCGGGAGTCTGTTGAAGCCCGTTCGCGTTTGGAGCCGCTATCGTATTATTGGCGCGATGTTAGAGATGCTCTGACACTTCCAATGGATACACCGATATCATTGGAAGACGGCTTTTGGCCAACGACGCGAATTGCCCATGCCATTGAAGATGAGTTTTCAGCGGAGGGTGAGGTTCGCGAGGAGTACCGTGAAGATGAGCATTTTGTTGGCCAGAGACGCGATCGTCCACCTCCTTCTTTTAGAGTTGGCCGTGATCTTTTTGCTGGCTATTTTGTTGCATTGCGGCCTTGTGATGGGGACGAGCGCCCATTTTGGATTGCTCAAGCGGTTTCAGATTCTAGTTCTAATCCGGATATGCCAAACACCGTGCGTATCCAATTCTACCGCCCTATATCGCACGATCGGGATGTTGTGAAGTTCTACAAAGATTGGGATACTGATAGCAACCTTCGTTGGACAATTGAAAAGGGGATAGCCATAACGTGGGAGAGTACCGATTCAATCATGACAGCATGGAAACCTAGGTCTTCAAAGAGGGATGGAGGTCATGTGCAAGATTCAACTACAAAAATTCCGAAGGGACAAGTAGCGATTATCAAGGCCTCTTTGGAAGCACTTGCCAGGTCCGAGTCGTAGTGGACTTAGATCAATGGACTTTCCTTTTGCAAGATTTTGGATTCTCATGCGTAATACTTCATGTAGTATGGTTAGATCCATTGGTGCTGAGATTATAGACATTTGTATTTGTTTACACTCTGTATGACTATTATATGTGATGCCAATGATTGCTATGAAATATTCTCTCCATTATTTTTGCATATCGGTGATAATTTGCAGTATGTTTTATTTTCTTTTTAAAATAACAATATGATAAATTGCTTCTAATCTTGAAACCAATAATACCAGTAATTGTCTTCATGGTGAATGATAGAAAGTAAATGTTGAGTCGCACTTTAGCTCTAGTGGAGCTAAAGTGTGAGTAAATCTTCTTATTTAGTTCATTGTACTTAGTAATGGTGCGCACTTTAGGTCAAGTGGAGCTAAAGTGTGTGGAATTGCCTTTTTGAGTTCATTGCACCTCTAAGTGATGGGGACACTTTAGTTCGAAGAGAGGTAGTGTGTATGCAATTTTTTTCCCACTTCTGAGCACCATCATTTGAAACTCGTTATATATTTTTAGCCAATGTGTATTCCACAAGGAGAATTGAAATTCTTTTAAATAAAAAAAGGCTCATCAAAATATGTTTAGCTAATTCTCTTACAAGTGGATATTTGTCCGTCATTTAGCTCACTTTTAGCTAAATTGGAGCATGGTGTTAATCCGGGTTAATAGGATCGAGTGTGAATATTTAGCTATTCATATTCAATGAACACATGTGGTATAAAAGAAGTGTCGACTAATGTGTTCTTCTTTTCAATATTATAGTTAGATTCGTAATGCAATGTTATCCGTAGTACTTATTTTTCTAGGGGTTTTTGTAGAAAACATTACCTCCCAATTTAATGGAAACTCATATCCCTCCATATTGTAGAAATTAGATGTGCACTTTAGCTCTTATGATCTACATGTGTTAATTTGGGAGTTGCTAAATCTCCCAATATAACGAATATGGTGTTTTGAGAGGAAAAAGCTTCACCATGCATATATGGTCTCCAATTTTTAAACAAGTGCAGTCTTTGAGATGTGACAAGTGCACACAACTAAATTTGGCTATCCTTGATTTTTTTGAGAAGCATTTATGATTAGAGATTGCATCATCTGGAGAATTTCAATCCGGAAGCATGATTGTCTGACATACTTCAACAATTTCAATGTCTTTAATAAAAGGTATCTCACAACTACACACATTGGTAGATTGTGAATGTTTTTTTTAAATAAATTTTTTGACCTTGAAATTTGGCATGAATTTTTTTATCATAAAGATCATGTTGTGCCAAAAATTTCATGGTAAATAGACAATTTCTCAACCGTTGGGAGGGTGTCAAAGTTGGTAGCAATGAAATGGTTTCCCCCATTGTTTCCCACTACACATGTTGGTAGATTGTGGATTTCTTTTTTTTTATTAATCTTTTGGCCTTGAATTTTTATCATATGTTATCAACATAAAGAGGTTTCTATTCCAAGAATTTTATGGCAAAAAAAAATAATTCAATCTTTGGAAGGCTGTCAAAGTTGGCAGCAATGAAAAAATTTCCACAGCTACCAATGTTGGTAGATTTGAATAAATTTTTTTCGGTGAATCTTTTGGCCTTGAAATTTGGCATGCATGTAATTAACTTAAAGATAATTCTTTGGTAAAAATTTCGTGGTAAAATACCAATTTTTGAACTCTCAGGAGGCTTTCAGAGTTGGCAGTACTGAAATTTTTCTCACTACGAATTCAAAAACGACATTTTGATTGGCACCCCAGAGCACTTCATTTCTTAGCCACCACTCAACCACAATAATGTCTATGTGAGGCCATAAAAGCTAACAAAGGCCTACAACAAAAATGCACTTTAAATACTTTACATACATTCTTCCCTACATTTAACCCTTTAACCCCTAAAGGACAATTTGTTCTTAAGGGGGACAAATTGATTTTGGATGGGTTCCCAAAAATCCATTTTAAATTATAACTTCTTGAAATTTTTACCGCTTTTAGAAATATGGATTATCTTTGCAATGAGTTGTTTTTTTTTTGGACTTATAGAAAAAAAGATATGGTGCTTTAAACATAAAGAGCTTGATTCTTTTGGCAGCTGGGTAGGGTACTGTAGAGATGAATAGTGCTACTATAGAGTTGACAATTGTACTTTTTTGAGGCAAGTAGTAGTGAAGGAAATTTCTTGGCTACCTTCATTGATTTTACTTTAAAATACATAGAAATTAAGGATTTTATTTTAAAAATATTTTTCTATTATAAAAATATGACATAATGATTCTATTCACCATTTGGATATTTGATCCAACAATTATTTATCTATTTAAAAAATAAAATGGCTTTTCTAAGTAAAGAGCCACTTTCTATATCACTAGTTGAGGATTGTCATTAAAGACAGACATGGCCTAAATCCGGTGGACCGGACGGCCAAACGAGCGAATGGACCGATCGGTCCCCAAGAAATAAAGGACCAAGCGGAGAGTAGAAAAACTACCAACTTCAAATTTTCTTTTACAAATTACCAAAAGTAAGAAGGATATGATGATATGGAAAATTACTTCATGACGTGGAAATCCACATGTGCAAGGGGGCACGAGTCTCTAGTAGGGGGGGCATGAGCGTCTAGGAGGGGGGGCACAAGCATCTGAGAGGGGGGGTGGCACGAGCGCACATCCGCACATATGGATGGCATTCAAGTTTAAAAATTGTTCTTTTACGTTTTAAAAAGTTGTCAAGGGCGGTTAAAAAATTAGAGATCACTTCAGTGACAAGTGTGTACAATTTCCATTCACTCAATGTAATACTCGTCATTCATGAAGTATAAGATGTGTTGGATAATTGTGAGGCAAAAAATATGTCATTTGATTTAAAATCAAAGATTTACAAAAATTATAGTGGCCATTGTCCTCCTACTCATCCTCATTTACTCCCGCCATGTTGCTAAGTCGTGCTCCATCATCACAAAGAATGTTTTGCCTTGCCCGTGTTAGAGTTTGCCAAAATGGACCATCCACGTCAATGAGATTACTCAATATTAGCGAGTTTCTCAATTGTTTCAACGTTTGCAACGTCGCTGGACTTTGCTCATCCAAAAGATAGCGGATTGCATTGTTTCTCCATTGCTCTCTCCACTCTAAAAGATACATTTGGATTGCAATCCGACTATCCATGTCTGAATTTCCACAATGATCCGTGATCAACTTCCTCGCTTTGTTCCATACGAGGCCTTGGGGGTGTTGACCAAACTGGAATCGATTGTTCTCAGAATCTCAATACCCGTTCAAAGTTTGATAGAAGAAATTCTGCTTGCCTTGGTCACTTAGAGCAGATCCAATGATCTTCCGGCACACCCTCACAATCTCTTGGTGGTTGTGCTTCCACCACCCGAGGACGTCTTCCGCTACCCGAGGATGTCCTGTGACACCTAGGATTTTGGGTAGTTTATCCTTAGGTGAAACTTGAAAGGCCGTCCGCCTCGCCGTCCACCCAATGCCGACCGCCCGACGCTTGCCGTGACGTCCGTAGGGCGTCGCCGACAATTCATCCACCCGGCTGACCGCCTTGCGGACGGCTTGTGGCTATCCGCCCTGCCGACTACACGGCGGATGGCGTCCGTCCCGCCTCCGATCTTGCAACGGTCACTAACTTTTACGTGGCAAGGATTATTTTCAATTTCTATGGCCCATGTGTATAAAGAAGACGGTAGGTGACGCCTTGGTTCACTTCTAAACTTTCATTTTCTAAAGGCTTAGAGCTGCACTTTGCATTCATTGGTTGGTAATTATTGAGTTTGGAAGTTGGAGGTGTCGGAGTTTCCTTAGAAACTGATGACACCTTATTTTTCTCATACCGCATATCATATTCATTCATTGGAAGATATTTAACTCATCAAAGTGGCTACAAAGCCTTGGTCTGCTTGGTACTCGAAAATAACAGAAATACTCGGGAGAAAGACTAATTCCCTTAAATGCAATCTTTGTTCCCGTATTTTTGCAAGAAGGCGAGAACGACAACTTAGTCATCTCGGTTACGAAGAAGTCCCTAGCAAGCGCAACAGTGGTGTTGTCATCTGCACCAAACTGACACCGCGTATTCATAGTCTTTTCAAAAATTGTGCTGGTCATTATTCTTGACATAACGGAGAGCTTTTCTGTGAACATGTCATAGCCTAGTAGTTCGTTATTCTCAAAATTAACCAAAATGAACCTTAAGCAAGCCCACCTAACCAGATTGTTTCTAAGAATTTTAAACGTGCATCAAAATCTTTAAATTTTAACAACACTTCACACTTAATACCTCACCACAGCTCGGGGGATGGCTTCCCCGGTACCTTAGTAACGGTAACAAGTAACCACATGTGTTTCAGTTAAACTCTCTTGAGCGTCAGAGTAGTTTTCCGGTAAGTTTTTACAGTGCTCGGAAAGTCACTACCCTCCGTTCTCGCAGTCCATAGGCCACAATATCCACAATCTAACCCTACACCTTGAAAGAGTAAAAAGGTCGCAGCCGGTTACCGGTCTTCACAATCAACCGTGAACTTGTCTTGGTAAACCGGTCACGCAAGCCCCGTTTCCAACTACAACCACACCCAATGAATCAAACCAAGAAAATACAAGACTCACAACAAGTTAGTACTACGCAAATCATATGATTAAGACAATCTTCCATGGAGATCGTCGAAAGTTGTCTACTGCAAGGGTAGAAACCCTCGAATTCTCCGGACTCAGGCTTAGCCGAGATCTCTCCCAATGTACCAAGAGGGGGGATATCACCCCTCCTCCCCACCAATCCAAACACTTCCCACTAAAGGAAGGCTATTATAAATAGCCGTCGGCTTCTCAGATCCCATTCGGTAAAGCAACTCTTCCCCGTCCTATCGGTGAAGGATCTGGAGTATAGATCCTGGATCTCACTCCACCTATCTAACCTGGATATTCTACACCCTCGGGATGTCTCTATTCACACTCAATCACATAACAGCCAACAAGTCACAACATTGCACACCTAGCAAAGACTCACTAGGAAGACTCAATCCTCTCCCGGTCTACTCACACAAACTCAACAAAGACTCTAGGCACAAGCAATGAAGGCAAGACACAAGCAAATCAATAAAGAGAAAAGTACTTAATACAAGAGCCTAACGCTCTTTAAGTACACAAAGGCTACTAGCTACCCTCCAAAAATAGATCCCCAAAAGGTGGAAATGGCATCTAGAGCGTGCACTACAGTCAATAGCTACCCTCTAAAAGTAGATCCACAAAAGGACAAAATGGCATCTTGATCCTAAAATCAAGGATAGCATAGTCACCAGCGGATTACCGGTAGACCGGTAAACCGGAAGACTCTTGGTCCGGGACCAATGAACCTTTCCCTAACAAAAGTAAGTAGCCGGAAAAACCACTCTAGTGGTAGTGACCGGGTGCGCAATGGGGCCCCATTGACATCACTATTCTCACCCTAGTGTTTAAATCTAGCAACTGAAAACAACATTCCACCAACCGGTGGGATAAATCAACAATAACATATAACATATAACAAAGGCTCAACCGGAAGACTCTTTCGGTTGATCCATATAGGTATTGTCACTACGGTTGGAAATACCCACATGGTCAAGAGAATCTACCGAGCGGTCGGATGTCTCAACCGGGAGGTCTATCGGTGGATTGGGAATATCTACCGGGAGATCTAACGGCAGAGTGGGAATATCTACCGGAAGGTTGGGTGTATCTATAGATACAAGCGGACTCTCCTTGAGATCAATTAGTATAGCCACAAAGGATTCCATCAAAGACTCCAGGGGTGAGGATGGGAGGTCAACTGATTCGTTTCTGGTAGAAGTTACCGGGAGGTTTCATTTTCTCTCATAGACATTCACGCCCCATTCCTTGGAGGATGGGGAATCCACCTAACTCACCGGTGTTTGAGCAGATGGGTCAACCTCCTCCAAAGAGGGAGATTTGGCGTAGACCAATTTCCTCTTCTTCCGGGGTAGACTTCGGTCTTGCAACAGTGTGGTGATACTTGGTCGCTTGGCAAGCATCTTCGTTAACGTCATGATGGTCTCTTGGAACTTAGCTTTCGATTCGTGGATCTCCTTCTGAGCGGCCTGGAGATCCCTCTTCAACTTGGCCACTAGCTCTCGCTTCTCCCCGGCCGTTGGTAAGATGTCCCGGTTGTCCTCCACTTTGAAGATCTTCTGGAGAACCCTTTGAAGTCCTCTTGCCTCCATTAGTTCTATCTCCATCTCGTGGATCTCCTGGGTCACTTCCCGGTTGAACTTGGATATGTTCTCGACGAGAGTGAGTTTCTTGGATATCCTGGGTAGTTGTGGTGGTTTTTCCCGCTGAGACCGGGAGGTCATTCCCTCACTTGGGATTGCTTGAGATGAAGAGGCTTCTCATGGAGTTGCCAATTACACCGACCGTGACTCCGGTTGTCGAGGAGGATCCAGGGGAGGATGATCTAAAGGAGACATCTCTTGTCTCCACATCTTCTTCTCATCCGAATCTAAACAATAGAGGTGCTCATACAAATGCAACCTAGGGTGTTAAGAATGTCTTGGAGCCTCCACCTTGTTGAATTGCCCAAGATTGAGACACAATTGCCTCAACCAACAAAGATCCCTAATTCGAGGAGGATTCTTCAAAAAATGCTTTGATGTAGGCGGTGGCCAACCGGGATGTGACCCTTTCACGGCAATTGAGATGGAGGATTGGATTTTGAAACTCAACCGCCCTTCTCAACCGGTGATTCGTGAAGTGATCGCTCTGGTAGCATTCCGATGAACTGTAAAGATGCGATACATGTTCTTCTAATAGCTCTCGGTTGACCTCGGCTATCTACTCACTCTCTTGACAAAGAGAGTACACTTCGCGCCATACATCTGTGGTCTAAGACCAGGGATTGGTCCGGTAGGCTTTTCGGGAGGTCCTGGGAGGCTGCAACTCCAACATCGCACGTCCCCTCTAGAATACCCACGGCTTCTCGTAGAGTCCTCTACAACCCATCCGGATGAGGTCCTCCTCCAACTGTTCACCTTTCGTAGTCCCCTCCCACTTATTTGGGTCAATCTTTGAAAGAGTTATCGACACCGGTAGAGCCATGTTGTCCGGGGTGGACAAAATCCTCGAAATGCTTGCACTTCCACCAATCTTCCTATCAACTTGTCACAAACTCCGGTCCGTCCCGGAAACACAAATCTACTGGTCAACCAGTAGAGTACTCCAGAATACTTTGCTAGAATATGTGGATATAGGTGTCTCACATATCTAGCAACACACTAACGACACAAGGTCACTTAAAATCATCACAAGGAGAGAACTTGGGAGACAAAGACTTACAAAGAGGTTTTCCCGGTTGATCGGGAAGACCGGGAAGAAGATAGAAAATGTGGGCAAGACCTAAAAATGATAGAAGGATGGAAAAAACTTAAAAGAAAGACTTGCCACAAGGCTAGGACAATAGAAAACAATTAATATGACATCAACGTAGACTCACATGTATACTAAGTTACAATATGGTCTAGATAGGGTCCACCAGGGGACTTTTTCTCTAGACCGGGGAGGATATTATCGGGGGTCACCCTAGTAAAAAAAAAGAAGACTTACAAACAAAGAAATTTGCATAAACAAGAGAAATCCAACATAAAAAAGAATCACCTTTGTTTCCCAACTCCTTGTTGCACCCGCAACCTCCTTACTTTTTGTCTCTTTTGATCTTCTTGCCTTGGCCACAAACCTCCTCTACCTCCAAACCCTAGGAATCTCCACTACCACCAAATTCAGGAATCTCCACCAGCTTGTCCAGAAAGGCACCTCCTCTTTAAAACCCTAGTTGCACTACCTCCTGTTCAAATCTTCTCTCTTCTCTGAAACCCCAACTTGCACCTCCTCTTCTTCTTCCTTGAAACCCCAACTCCAAAAAAATATAGGACTAAACTAGGGAGAAAGAAAAACTAGGAGAGAGAGGGAGAGAGAAAGAGAGAGAGAGATTAAAAAAATAAAAGGGGGAATTTTTGGAAAGGAGGGGGGGCTAGAAGAGCTGCAGCTTGGAAGACTCAAGCTGCGGGGAGGTTGGGGAGAAGTAAGGAGTGGAGGTCGGGGGTCGGAGAAGTCAACAGGGTCGGGGGCTGGCTCCCTTCGAACCAGCTAGCCAAGGCCCGGATCAATGCCCGGGTTGGCGCCGGTGCCTGGATCTGCTCTGACCCAGCCTGGTGGGCCAGTACCCGGCCCCGGTGGGCGGGTACCCCCCAAGCTAGGAGGGCACAACCCCCCGGCTGGGTTTAATTAATTTATTATTATCATTTTTTAAATTTTTATTTGTGTATTTCTTTTCTTTTCTTTTTTATATTCTTTTATCTTTTCTCGTTTCTATATTTTTGTTTCATATAAAACTAAATCCTTACTCTTTCAAATAAGAATTTAATTTTTTTACAACAATTAAAGTAGAAAGAAAACCTTGTAACTAAACTAAAAAAAACACTACTAAATAGACTATGAATTTGGCGAAGACTTTACTAATTAATTTAGCACTAAGTAGTGATTTGGAGCTTTGTCCCAGAGACTTTCCCGGACATGCTCTTTTAGGTTTTCCGAGCACGAAAACTAATTAATTTAAGACCTAGTTTTATCACTGCTATAATGCTAATTAACAAGTTAAGCTTTTCACTACTTTTGCTATTTGCTATCTAATCTAATTCTATACAATACTAACTACTTTTCTAGTTAATTAAGACTAAAATTTTATTTCAACTAATTTTTTTGTAGGGGCAATTGTGGGAATCCGTTCCCACATGGTGCCGGAAGTTAACCTAAAAATCCGGAAAAAAATTAAAAAATAATTAAGAAGTGACGATAGTTTGTGCTAGAATAAAACCTATAGTCGGTTTGTACGAATAAAGACGGATGAACCCAGCTGAAAGCCCTAATTGATCTTTAAGCTGCTAAACTGACGGCCGGAGTAGTTATCGGAACTCCGGGAAAGTCTGTCATCTGGAGCTGTCACCATCGGCCGTATTTTTTCCAAAAACCCTGACGGCTAGCTACAAAAGGCTGTGATGCGAGGGAAAACTCTTTCTTTTTCTGTCTTCTTCGTGTGTTGCTCTTTTGCTGCCGTGCGCTCTCTCTCTCTCTCCCCTCCCATTCTCCTAACTGTTGGCTGTTAGGGTTTGTTAGCTTAGACGGTTAGAATGGACGTGTGTCCGTTAGGGAGGATTTTTGTCAGGACGGTGCGTGCAGGGACAACACAAAGAGAAGGTGAGGAAATAGGCAGCCCAAATGAAGACTGTCCCCATGGCTAAGAGGAAGAAAACAAACAGAGATGGTTGAGGGAAGCGAGACAAAGAGCCGGCCGCTGCGCTTCTATCCTTGACGAGGGTGCTGCCGGAAATCCCCACAAACCTGGATGAATACAACCTTCTGAAGGAGAATTTGAAGACCATGGGCTGCGACGGATTTCTTGACGTTGCTTGGGGCATCCGGGAGGAGGTATACGTCCGAGAGTTGATAGGCACTCCGGATCCCAAGTACGAAGGGTTGCTCCGGGCCCATTTGGAACTCTGGGGAGTTCCGGAATGGATACAAGCGTACGGCTTCCGGGCTGGCCATACCAAGGTGATAGAACGGCGTGACGAGTTCTTGGTGGAGGAGTTTGAAGGGAAGGCCGACCCATAGGAGGCGTACAACTTTCAAGATTTGAAGCATTAGGACGCCAAGTTGGTGCTAGGGTTTCTAAACTCTATCTTCCATCCGGAGAAGCCGAAGCGGCTGGTGTCAAAGTGGGCGTGCACTTTCCTCGGAGCACATTGAGGAAAGATACTAGTGGATTGGGGCACGCTCATGAGCCAGATGATCAACCTGCTGGTGGCCAACCTCCAAAAGGTGAAGAAATGGGCAACCTCGTTGGCCTCCTATGTGGCCCACTTCTATTGCCACCATTAGCAACTCACCCAGACGGAGCTGAGGTTGTATGACGAAGTCATTAGCCTCCAGAAGAATGGAGGTGAGGAGATTGAAAAAAAGTCCGGCGAGGCAGCTGAGACATGGCCAGAGCCTGCCAAAGCGGACACTCCGGAAGAAGACCGGAGGGCCCAGAAGAGGGCTCAAGACAAGGAGCGGGCACCGGAGCGTACGGACAACGGTAGTTTGTCCAGATCGTCCGGCGCAGACGAGTCCGGACCGTCCAAGGAAGCCAGCCGAAAGAAGAGGAAGCTTGACCCAGAAGACTCCAAGGGCCAGTTGAAAGAGATTCATGACATCGTGCGTGGGCTAAGCTAGAGAGTGGCAACTCTCAAGGAGCTCAACTTCATCGTGACAACTACGGTGGAGCAGGTCTTCCGGAGTCTGGGTGTCGACAAGCTGGAAGACGCCATCCACCGGGTAGAGGATCTCTGGAGCAAGGAGATGTTCCTAAAGGCAGTGCACCTACAGGTCACCACCCTGTACAAATCCAATACGGAGATGGAGAAGAAAGTAGTGCACTTCCGCCAGGAGACGGTACTAGTAGTGGTGGCCCGGAAACAGGCGGAGACAAGAGCCAACGCATCGGCAGCCGCCTTGACGGAGGTCCGGGAGGCTCTGACCTTTCCGGTGGACACGGTCAACCCGAGCAAGCTCTTTACCGAACTGGTGGAGAAGGAGAAAAAGGTGACCGGGACCAACATCTTCCGGTTCCTCCTTGATCAGGCGGAGAAGATGGGCCAGACCTGGGAACAGATGAAGTAGCTGGTGAGCAACATCACTCTGGTGGAACCGGAAGACCAGGTGGCCCAAGTACCGGAAGATTTCATGACTCCAGACCAGACCACGACTCCTCCGGGACTGCCACAATCTGATTCGGTTCCAGCTCCGGGTACCTCAGCTAATCCAAAGGACCTCGATACTCTGCTAATCCAAAGGACCTCGATACTCTGCTAATCCAAAGGACCTCGATACTGCTTAGGAGGCACTTAGTTAGTACTTAGTAGTGAAGTTTTGGAAAAAACTCCTCATCTTGTTTTCTTGCGCTGAATATACTTCAGACTCCTTTTACTAGAATTGCTCCCTAGTCTCATGGGTGTGGAGTGTCATCGTTGTGACTAAACGGATCCATTCTTGTATGTATTGTTGTGTAAGTATTCTTCCGGAGTGGAGTGATAAACTGGTTGCTAGAGAGGGACCGGTCAGGACCCGTATTAAGAGATTGCCTGGGAGAGCTGGAGGGCTATTGCAGAGGTGTTCCTCGTGATCTCTAGGGTCCGGAAGTAGCCAGGAGGGGGAGAGATGAACTGCAGAGGTGAACTTGGTAATCTCTGGGACACAGAAGAATCCGTGTTAACCTGGATTTTGGTCAAGGCCAGAGATTTCCCCCAAGATAGGAAAAAGCCTGATGCGTAGGTCTAGACGGAGTACTCCTCGTAAATGGTAACATTTGCTCCGGAGAATCACAACGGTACTTATCGGAATGTCGTTGTAGTCCGGACTTGTCTTTGCGTGACCACGTCCGGAAGGCCATCCGGATGATGTGAGAGTACAAGTCCAGCAGCATCAATCAATCACAGGTTAGTAGAGTAGCAAGAGTGGTGTCCGGTCACTATAAGTTCCGGGGCAGTGGGTATCTAGCCACTTAAAGTCACAAGGCAGTGGGGAATTTGGCCACTTACACAAAACATGATCAGTGGCCTTCCGGTCACTTGTTTAAACCTTCCGGAAGACTCTTTGAGGGGGACCAGAGAATAATCAAACTACCCGCCGCTTCACTGGAAACTAATACCGGCAATCATTGTACATACTTCGACTCCGGAAGGATCTGGCTCCAGAATACATGTGTGAATAGAATAGCTAACCCATGAACGATTGATTTGGTAACTTTTAGTTTTGTAGGATATTCAGAGAAGAACACTAGGTCTCTGTGGGAACGAAACCGGAGCGGTTACTTTAGATGCATTTAGTGACAATTGGGTGCATTTCGGAGGAATACAGACTCTACGAGCTGCAACACAATTTTTGGCGCCGTTGCTGGAGACCTAATCTTTTTTTTTCCCAGTATCCCTAAACACTAACCCTAGCGATAGTATAATGGAATATTTATATTCCGGTTAAGAGTGGCTGTGAGACAACACCGTATGAGTCAAAGTGTACACCGGAGTGAAGGCAATTGAAGATTAGCCCGGAAGAAGACCACCGCCGGTCAATCCGGGGGCCGATCTCTTACTCCGCCAAGTTCACCGAGAAGAGACGTACCAGAGACCAGAGAACCTTCAACCACCATGTGGGGCTCCGTTTCCACATGGTGCCGGAAGTTAACTTTAAATCCGGTTAAAACAAAAAAATTAGTTAAGTAGTTATGATAGTTTCCACTAGGATTCATCCTATAGTCGTCAGAAAAGAATAATGATGGATGGACTGAGTTGCGAACCCTAATTAAGCCAAAACTTGTTAAAATCGGAGCCGGAGCGGTTACCGAATTTCCGGGGCAGGCAGTCATTCGGAACCATCAGCCGAAACCGTCGCCATCAACTGTCATCATGGCTCCGTACTAACTGCCGGACTACTTAAGGATGGGGTTCGGGGGGAGAACTCTTTCTTCTCCATTCCTTCTACGCGTGCAGGGTTTTCGTCTTCAGGCTTTCTTCCTCTCCCTCTTTCACTTCCTCGCTCCCGGTTTCTAACCTCTGGCCGTTAGGGTTTGAAGCTTAGACGGTTAGAACAGACGTGTGTCCGTTAGGGAGTGCTTTTGTGAGGACGGTGCGTGCATGGACTACCTTGAGAGACAGTGAGGATTTAGGAAGCTCTCATGAAGTCTGTGCCGATGGCCAAGAAGAAGAGGACGGATAGAGATGGGCGCGGCAAAAGAGACGAAGAGCCGGCCGTGGGACTTCCCCCTTTGGCCCACGTCCTCCCGGACATCCCCGAGGACCTGGACGAATTTAACCTCCTGAAGTCGAGCCTGAAGACTATGGGGTGCGAGGGTTTGCTCGAAGTCCCCTGGGGTATGCGGGAGAAGGTCTACGTTCAGGAGCTTATCGGCACTCCGGACGAGAAGTACAAGGGGTTACTGAGAGCCCATCCGGAAAACTGGGGAGTTCCGGAATGGTCCCAGGCATACGACTTCCGGGGCGGACGCACCAAAGTGGTGGAACGACGAGACGAATTCCTGGTAGACGAATTCGCGAGTCCGGTGGACCCGAAGGAAGGCTACAACATGCAGGACCTTCGGCATCTGGATGCCCAGCTCGTGCTAGGGTTATTAAACCCTATCTTCCATCCGGAAAAGCCGAAGCGGGTGGTGGCGAAGTGGGCCTGCACCTTCCTCGGGGCACTCCGGAAGAAGATAGTAGTGAATTGGGGAACGCTCATGACGGACAT
The DNA here is from genome assembly GCA_963971425.1 of Bryoerythrophyllum caledonicum. Lineage (NCBI taxonomy): Eukaryota > Viridiplantae > Streptophyta > Bryopsida > Pottiales > Pottiaceae > Bryoerythrophyllum > Bryoerythrophyllum caledonicum. The sequence continues at coordinate 6,711,050 of OZ020520.1, forward strand.
GATCAACCGTCTGGTAGCCAACCTCTAGAGGGTGAAGAAGACGGGAACCCCCTTGGCCTCCTATGTGGTGCATCTCTATGCGCACCACCAACAACTCATTGCGGCGGAAGTCTGGAAGTACGACATCGTCCTCAACTTCCAGAAGTACGGACGGGACGAGTCTGAAGAGGAAGAATCCGGAGAGGGGGAGCCAGTGTCGGAAGCAGCCACCACCAGCACTCCGGAGGGCCGGAAGGCCCCAAAGAGACCTCGGGGGAAGGAACCTGCGACGGAAAGTCCGGGCATCCGTAGCTCCTCTGCATCATTCGGAGAAGACGAGTCTGGACCCTCAGAAGGGACCAGCCGGAAGAGGAGAAAGGTGGACCGGGACGACTCCAAGGGTCAGCTCAAGCTGATGGATGAGCTCACCCGCGACATTGGCTGGAGGGTTGGGCTCCTCAAGGAGACCAACTACATCATCACCAGCAGCGTGGAGCAAATCTTCCGGAGTCTGGGCGTCGAACGGCTGGAGGACGCCATTAACAAGGTGGAGGAACTCCGGAGCCGGGAGGTGGGCACGTAGGCGCTGCACATCGAGATCGCTTCTCTGTACAAGCAAAAAACGATATGGAGAAGAAGATGAAGCAGTACCTAGCGGAGGCAGCTGTGGCGGTGACGGCCCGGAAACTGGCCGAGGAAAAGGCCAACGCTTCCGCAGCGGCTTTACTGGAAGTCCGGGCCTTTCTGGACATTCCGGTCAACGTGGTCAACCGAAGCCGGCTCTTCACCGAGCTGGTGGAGAAGAAAGAGAAGGTCACCCGGGCCAACATCATCCGGTTCCTCCTTGACCAGGCTGACAAGATGGGAAGGACTTGGGAGCAGATGAAGGTGCTGGTCGACAATATTGTCGTCGAATTTCCGGAAGAACCAGCAGCACCTGGATCGGAAGGTACGCCGACCACAACTCGAACAGCAGCCACTCCAGAACCACCGACCAAGACCACCCCCGCGCCGGGAACCTCCGCGAATCCAGAGTCCCTGGACACTCCGCCACGGACACCGACGGAGGGGATCGTGCCCCCTAATCCGAGTACCAGCGAGATCCTGAAGACGCTTCCGGATCTCCTGTCGCCACCCACTATGTGGCTTCCAGATCCTCCGATAGAGGGCGGCCTCCCAGCTCCTCCAAGGTCTGTGTCACGGAGGTTAGCATCCGGAGCCAGGAGTCGGTCTGGAAGCTACAGGGACTTGGTACAGGAGACCGGGTCAGCTTCCGCGGCGGGTACCCCAGCATCCCTGCTTCCAGAAGGATTTCCAGCCCAGCCCCCTCCATCGCCGGACGCCAGTACTCCGCTAGTGGCTGTTCCCCCATCAGCCGGTCCGTCCAACAGGAAGACTAACGTTTCACTGCAGTTTCAAAGAAGGCAAAGGGTAAGACGCGCGTTCCGGTGGAGATCTCTCCATCCCGCCGGAGTGGTAGAAATAGGGGCCTAGGATCTTCCACTTAGGAATAGTTAGAACCTCTGTTCTATTCTTTCTTTTTCTCTGGATTAGAATCCGGATCCGCAGCGATTAACGATGGGGCCCCAAGTGTACCCGGCTGTTGACCGGAATCAAGTCAGTTTTTTTGTAGTTAGAATGGAAATTCCAGAAGCTGGAATTGTTCCGAGATTTTAGGATCTGAGATCCGATCTGGGACTTTTCCGGATTTCTCGGATCTTTTAGATAAGATCTAGCGGATTTCTCGTGGCATAGGTAGAAGGAAATCTGAATTAAGGGAATTGAGAGAGTACTTAGTAGGAGGTTTTTGGGAAAACCTGTATCTTGTTCATTTCACTCGGAAATATACGTTACCTTTTTCACTAGATTTGCTACCTTGTGTTATTATGGGACGTATAAATCCTGTGAGTGACGGATCCTTTCTTGAAGGTGTGGTTGTGTGAGGAATCCTTCCGGACTAGAGTAACTCACTTGTTTTGCCGGAGGGGGAAGTTATCGAGGGTAGTATCAGAAGATCGCCCGGGAGAGCTGGAGAGAACTATTGCAGAGGTGTTCCTGGTAGTCCCCAGGGTCCGGAAGTAGCCAGGAGGGGAAGAGATGAACTGTAGAGGTGTTCCTGGTAATCTCTAGTTTGCGGAAGAAACCGTGTTAAACTGAATTCCGGTCAATATCGGAGTTCTCCCCTAAGATAGGAAAGAGCTTGATACCAATACCTAGATAAAATAACCATGGCGAATCGCGAGTCTCTGATCCAGAAATTTACAATCATACCCCCTGGAATGCCGTTGTAGCCGGGTTAGTCTCTGTGTGAGCGCATCCGGAAGGCCTTCCGGATGTCGTGAGAGCCGAAGTCCGGTAGCAGCAATCGAATTACCAGTTAGCATAGTAGGGAGAGTGTTGTTCGGTCACTCTAAGTTCCGGACAGTGGGTGCCTAGCCACTTTAAGTCACAAGGCAGTGAGAAACCCAACCACTTACACAAAACATGGTCAGTGGACTTCGGCCACTCGTTTAAAAACTCCAGGAGACTCTCTGAGGAGGAATAGAGACTAATCAAACTACCCTCCTGATTTCCGGAACCTCTTCTCTGGAAACCATTGTATAAAATCTGGATCCAAAAGGATCAGGATCTAACCTAAGTAATAAAGGACTATAGCTAACTCGTAACCGAATTGCTTTGGTAAGATTAGTAATCCGGAGTATTGGAAGAAGATATTTAGGTCTCTGTGGGAACGAAACCGGAGCGGTTACTTTGGGAAGCTCTTAGTGACGATTTGGAGCAATCCGGAGGAATACTGTCTCTACGAACTGCAACACACCACAACTGCCGAAATGGCGCTGGCACGATCCACTTTTTGCTTGAAGTACCGGAAGTTCAAGGGAGACGGACGAGATGATGGAGGGTTACCAATCTGACGTCCTTAGGGCTTTAAGAGCGTTATAGGACGTCCTATGACGAGGACTTCCTGACGTCACGTCGGACGCACCATTCGAGGGGGGATTAATCGCATTTACGGAAGGCCCTGGTAAGTATCTGGACTGTCGGATTTGACAAAGTGCCACGCGGCCAGTTCGCAGCCGTCAAATTGTAATAGGCCATCCGATTGAAAGCTGCCATCGGGGCGATCGGACGACACCTCGGCCGTCTGCCTGATCGGATGGCCAGCGGACCGATCGGACGGCTGCGATTTGATCGCGCGACGCCGTCCGATCAGGCCGACGGCCGCCCGGCTGTCGGATCGGACGGCGGACTGATCGGACGGTCGATTGGAGGCCGGCTGTGGTGGCGGTCGGCCTCATGGCCGTCCGCCACCCTATAAAAGGCCGTCCGCCCTACTCTCTCTCTCACTTTTTCCTTCCGCTCTCAAGAATATATTTTTGAGTGGATGCAGAGTGGCTTTGGCTTGCATTTTTCCATCCATTTCTGCTCATCTTTGGGAGGAAAAAAGTGATTCTCATTAGAGGGGGAGGTTTTGCCGTTTTTTGAAAAGTTTTTCTAAAAACTTGTTCTAAATTTTTTTTTTAAAAAAACTTCGAACGGCGGCGGTTTTAAGAAGATGTCGAAGGACAAGAAGAAGTAGAAGGTTGCGGACTTCGGTCCAAAGCTTCATCCAATCCGCAACGTTCCATCTGAGGCTTGCAAGAATTTCCTTGTAGAACTGACTGTCAGATTCTATCAGTGTTGTTCGGCCGTCCGTCTGTCCGGTAGTGTACGTCCGTCTAGCTGTCCGCCCGGTAGGGGCTGTTGTCCGCCCGATAAGGGTCAACCCTAGTTTGACCACGAAGGCGATTGCGTGGCTGACACGTCGTCAACAGGGTCACGCGCGTGCAGACATGGGGGCAGGCGCGTGAACGGGGCCGACGCGTACGGAGATGGGCTGGGCGCATACTAAAGGGGTCGGGCGCATACAAGGGAGGACCGAGCGCGTACCATGTTAGGCCGGGCGCGTACCGTGTGGGCCCGGGCGCATGTAGGGAGGATCGTGTGCATACCGCAAGTGGCCGGACGTGTGCGGTGAAGGGCCAGGGGCATACTTTGGGGGCTGGCGCGTTCGTGGAGGGGCTGCGCACGTTTGTGGGGGAGGATTGGGCACGTTCGGGGAGGGGGCTGGGCAGGGCGCGTGGCCTTTGGGGGCGCGTGCGTACGGGTATTGAATTCGGGGGTCACGCTCGCTCTTTGACTTCTTAACATGCATAAGCTTCATGTCGCAATGTGTATGAAAAATGTACATCTTTAATTTATTATAAGATGGGCAAAAAGAGCCGTTACATCACAATGCTAGTACATATTGCAAAATGATCAACAATTAAAACCTTCACTATCAATGCACTAAGTCAAATTTCTATATCTCATAGTAGAAGCAAGCGTCCAAAAATTCAAAGTTGAATGGTTTAGCCATTAGCTCGTCAACCA
>OZ020520.1:6715641-6749808 GCA_963971425.1 Bryoerythrophyllum caledonicum
TACCCAATGTCGTCTACAGCGTTGATTGTCAAGCTTTGTGCCGATCCGGAATCCATATTTTGATGGCTCTTCGTATAATACACGGCTCCCAATTCCCCAATCACAAACGCCTATGAAGATGGACCCTGGTTTCTCTGGAGGAAAGTGGAGAAGCACGTTTGTGGGAGCGATGTCATTGTGAATGACATTTGCCTTGTGGACTTGGGCCATGGTGTACGTCAAAGCCCAGGCAAGCCTTGCTCTATTCTTCCGGAAGGCCAAGATTTGTGTTGTATCCTCCGTCGAAATATATGGAGCTGAAAGGATTGAGTTGCTCGAAGCCGCCGGATTTGCCTTTGAATCAACGTTTTTATAATAGGCCCAGCTACCACCATTCCACGACAATGTGTACGCCTCCATATTCTTCGTATTTACCGCCCAAAACTTTATAACTCCTGGGTGTGCAATATGACATATCATGGCCTCATGAGACCGTTGTCTAAATTTCTCCTTCAGATGAGACGCCGTTGTCATTTTCCCGGCAAACTCCATGTATGCCGAAATGGCTCGCACACCTACGATGCGGACATTCCGAACCTTTCCGTATCCACCAACGGCGTCATATCCGGAAAGTCCATAAACTCCGATATCTTCTGGAAGGAATTGCACGCTGTGCAACATATGCGCCTCCATGGCTGACTTCATCGCTTGTTCATTCCAAGGCATATCTCTCGTACGAGAGCTTGAAAACCTGCCGATGGTGGTATTCACACCTTCAAGGAACTTGCGAAGTTCCAAGTCTTGTGGCTGATGTTGGCCCCCGCGAGGTTTTTTCACCTTACAATCAAATACATGCGATGCATTACTCGTGCATTGAGTGATTACTCTCTCTTTGAATGAGGCATAGTGATACATGCCATATGCATCCTTGAACGATTCAGAACTCTTGAGAGCGCGCTCGAATTTTGACTGGAGGTCGGCCTGTAGGTACATGATTCCTGGCTCTCCCTTTTCTAAATAAACTGGACGGAATCGCACCACGTCAGTTCACACCATCGACGGTAATATTGTATTGCCACACCTCAAAGAAATGCGGTATACTCCTTTGGTGGATAACCGGCATCCTTCTCGTGCGCAGACATTTTTTGCTTCGCCCTCTTCGATGGTGCCTTCAGTGCATTGGAAGGATTGCGGCTCGACTCTGCAACGCTAGCAGGTGGAAGCTCCGCTGCATTTGGAGCATCTAAATCAACATACGAAGGCCGCTTTATAGTGAAATGGAAAACCGTGGCCTCGCATGCGCGTCCGCATGCACCTGACTAAGACGCCACACGCCCAACCCGTTCCCGCTCGCGCCCGGCCTTCCAGCAAACGTGCCCGGCCCTCTAGCGTACGTGCTCGGCCCTCCTGCAAACGCTCTCGACCCTCTAGCGAACGTGCCCGGCCCGTTTCCATATGCGCCCAACTCGTTCGCGCACGCGCCCGATGTGTCTCCTAGGTGGTATCTAGACACGTAGGTTTTGCGCAAAGTGTAGAGCACCATTTCATAAGCGCTTGTATGAATTGTTTGGCCTCACCACCTATAGGCCACCTAGTTGGAAGTTGAACCCGGAGACTGCACCTGGAGATGCCTATGCTCAAAAGTGGGGAGAAGATTTGGTGTGGAATTGGCATACAGGGTGCCACTAGCTACATAAGTCCAATGTAAGCTCGCAATTTGGTTGGAAAAATGACCACGAAGAAATTGTACGATTGCGTAAGAAGCTCATATCGGGAACCACCGCGGACCATGATGGTAAACAAAACTTCTTCTACCAAGTCATGGGCGGATATTGGGATGCTAGACGGAAGCTATTTCAATTCAGGCGACGTCCTGATGGGAAACTGTGGAATCACTAGGGACGTGTGGTGTCAGAATTGGGAGAGGCCACTGATCTTGACCTTTGCAATGCGTTGAAATATGAAGAATTGCAATGGAAGGAAACTTGGAAGGAGGAAGCTATTGACTTCCTTCTTGAAGAACATAGTCCGGCGACTATGAAGACTCTCAAAGCACTTCGGAACTCCGAAATGTTATGTGCTCTGGTAAACTTGGATGAGCCTCACCGGAGGACGCGAGCGGCTCGTAGATTGTTGGATGATGGGGCTGGAGGAAGTGGTGAACCATGTGGAGCTGATGCGTGATGAAGTGGAGTATAGGCAAATAGAATGCAAGATGAAAGCATAGCATTTATAACCATTTTGTATGCTGCGGCATTTGCATGTGCAATATAAATATAAGGACATCTTTAAAGCATTGACCCATTTCTTGCAGCTCCTTTGAAACATTGAAATGATTTTGTAACATTTAAGATAATCCAATTTGCAAGAACTGAACTTTTCATGGTCCCTGTTCGCGCCCGCTCGACCTCAAAGCGCACGCGCCCGACCACTGTTCGTGCGCGCCCGACCCCCATTCACGCGCACCCGGCCCTAAAGCGCGTGCGCCCGGCCTCAAAGCGCACGTGCCCGACCCCAAAGCGCATGCGTCGGATCCCATTCCCATGCGCTTTGGCCTGCAACTACCACGTGGCGGCTGCTCGCTAAGCACTATTGAGAAGTGGGTCTCGGTGTCTATTGACACCCTTTTACTCCTGGTGTCTATTGATACCCTTTTACTCCCGACACCCCTTCACGCTAGTTTCAAGCATGGACTCAAGTGGGCCTTCTGAGATTCGGGCTTCCGAGAAGAAAATGAAGAAACGACAGCGTGATGCGGAACGAGTATGCAACCACAAGCAGAAGAAACACATTCACATATTCATCGATGGTGAGTTGAAGGCATTTCGAGGCTGGGGAGATGTACCAAGTCCATGGACATTTACACAGTGTGCAAAGTACATTGCCTAGTGTCATTTGGGACGAATGTGGCCACATTCGCAGTATTCGCAACTTCGAAAATACGACAAGGGTAATTTAAATTACTCCACCAATGAAGTATTCAAAGAACGGTGCATCCAAGCGTACGAGCACATCTACAACACGGCAAAGGTTCACTGGAACGAGGTGAATCTATCCATTTTACGTTTGGTGTATGCTGAAATTATACTCGAAGTACTAGTTGATTGGAGGACGATGGAAATACAACCAAACTCCATGATGACACCAGTATCCACGGCGTCACTACCAATAGAGCGCAAGTTTCCGGGCGAAGCTCTAGGAAAAAAGGCCAGAGAGGTTGAAGTTTCAAACGAGGAAGTCGTGTGGTCTGACACTTCCAGTGACAACTCGGATACTGGGTGTGACTCAACTTATCGCAAGGAGATTGAAGGCTTTATTAAATGCCATCGGCTAGATTCTGCCCTTCAAGAAACACCGACAATTGGAGAAGATTCCGGCAAGGATGAAGATCCAACTGAGATGGACGCGGTTGCATATGAGAACATCAATGAAAACCTAGAGTCTTCTGATGATGTTCCAATTGGCCGAGAGGCTCATATTCAACTTCTTGCTAAATATCAGCAGAGTTTAGAGGAAAACAAGAATCTAGTAGAAGAAGCCAACCGCAACAAAGAAGAACTTCAAAAATTACGCGCTATACTCCAAGAAAAGGACAATCAAATCCAGGAATACACGAAGCTGGTGTTTACTTTAAAGTCGTAGACGTTGATAGCAATGGAAGTAGTGCCATGAATGATAAACGGACAATTTTGTAACATTTTGAAATCATAGACCTTGTGAATTTTGTAAATTGCACTTCATTTGTAAAAGGCTTTAGTTCAAAACAATATTGTTTACCTCTGATTTCAATCAAGTTTGTATGGTTCAGCATGTTTTTGAATTTGTACAATGTAATAAAGTGAATGTTCTGTACAGTCTTGTATACATTTAAATTAAATATTTGATGACTGTGTTATAATCTTCGATGATTGTAGAGTACAACTTCATGCACCCTAGTCAATAAATGAAATTCACTTTTGTCTAATATTTGATAACCGACTACAATAGTCTGTAGTATCATCGTGAGTTTTTTGTAGTGGAATTTATATCATGTGTTGAAGAATAAAACTTAGATTTTTGTCTCAAACATGTAAATCATAAGACTAAACAATAAAAATCATGATACTTTCTTGCATTATAAATGATTTGGGATGTAACAAAATCCCCAATATTAATGCAACATTATTATTCTTGGCGCCAGCCATTGGATTAACAATACTGTTTGTGCGGAAGTTTCCAGGAGAAGGTCTCGGGAAAACCATGGAAGTTGAACCTTTGGATCAAAAAATCGAGTGGTCCGCGTCTTCATCTGACAACTCGGATTTTGGATGTCATCAGTTGTGGGAGTCTAAAACTCCCACTTGGTCGCCCCTACCAAAAAAATTAGTTAAAATAGGGTTTTTAGTATTAGTTAATTAGAAAAGTAGTTAATATTATGTGAAATTAGATTAGATAGCCAATAGAGAAAATAGAGAAATGCTTAAGTAGTTAATGAGGTTTATAGTGGTGATAAATCCGGGTCTTAAAATCACTAATTTAAGTCCCGGGAAACAATATCTAAAGAGTCCCAGGAGAGATCTCGGGACGTTAGTCTAAAACCACCACTTAAATCTAAATTAACTATTTAAGTTTAGAAGGTAGTTAGTTGTAGTTGGGTTCTTCTAGATGCTAATTCTTGTTTGAATTAGCATTAGTGGTAGAGAAAAGAAAAGAAACGACAAAAAAGAAAAGATAAAAGAAAAAGAAAAATAAAAGAAAAAGATTCCAAAATAAAATAAAATAAAAATATTTTTAAAAAAAAAAATACATATTCGGGTATCAACGCGGGTATGAATTAGCCCGGGTACCAACTCGGGTATGGGCTCATACCCAGGTATCCGGGTATCACCCGGGCAGCAGCCCGGGTATCTCCAACCATCTTGGCCGATCCCCTCTCCTCGAAATTTTCTTCTTCTCTCCAGAAACTTTTCTTCCTTCCCTCCAGAACACTTCTCTTTCCCCTTCCTTCTCTAAAATCGCCCTTCCCTCAAATTTTCTCCTCTATCTCCCTCTCTAGTTCTCTCTCTCTCATAGGTTCTCCCTCTCTCCCTATTTAGTCTTTGTTTGGAGTTGGGGTTTAAAGAAGTAGTTGAAGAAGTGCAAAGAAGGAGATGCAACTAGGGTTTCAAGAAGAGGAGGTTTCAAGAGGAGGTAGCGCAGGAGGTTTGAAGAAGAGGTGCACGAGCTAGGGTTAGGTGGAAGAGGTGCATGAGCTAGGGTTTAGAGGAAGAGGTGCGCAAGTTAAGGTTTGGTGGAGATTTCTAGGGTTTGCGGAAGTGGAGGAGATTTGTGGCCAAAGCGAGAAGATAAAAGAGACAAAGGAAGGGGGTTGCGGGTGCAACAACAAAGGTGACTCTTGCCCATGTTGGATTTCTTTTGTTTGTGCGAAATTCTTGTTTGTGAGTTTTTTCCTCTCTTGTCTACCGGGGTGACTCCCCCGGTAACATCCTCCGCGGTCTAGGGAAAAAGTCCTCCAGGGAACTTCATCTAGACCTTATTGTTTACATGTGTAGTTGTTGTCAACTTGCCACATGTGCAAAATTCTTGTTTGTGGCAAGTTGTTATTATCTCCCTCCTCCTATCATTTTAGGTATTGCCCCCAATTCCTATATTTTTCCCGGTCTTCCCGGTCAACCAGGAAAAACCTCTTTCTAAGTCCTTGTCTCCAAAGTCTTCTCCTGATTATCATTATATGTGACCTTGTGTTGTTAGTATGTTGCTAGATGTGTGAGACATCCATATCCACATACTCTAGCAAAGTGTTCCGGAGTTGTCCACCGACTGACCGGTAGACTTATGTTTCCGGGCCGGACCGGAGTTTGTGACAAGTTAATAGGGAGATTGGCGGAAGTACATGCAATTTGAGGAATTTTGTCCACTCGGGACAAAATGGCTCTCCGGTGAGTCGGGTGGATTCTCCATCCTCCAAGGAGTGGGGCTTGAAGGTCTATGAGAGAAAAAGAAGCCTCCCGGTAACTTCTACCGGGAAGGAACCGGTAGACCTCCCTTCCTCAACCCTGGAGTCTTTGGTGGAGTCCTATGCTGCTATACTAATCGAGCTTAAAGAGACTCCGCGTGTATCTATAGATACACCTAACCTTCCGGTGGATACCGCCACTCCACCGGTAGACCTCCCGGTGGATATTCCCAATCCACCGGTAGACCTCCCGGTTGCGACATCCGACCTCCAGAGGGATTCTCTTGACCATGTTGGTACTTCTATACGTGGTGACAATCTGTATACGTCTCATCCAGAAGAGTCTTCTGGTTGAGTCTTTGTTATATATAATGTGTTGATTTACTTCACCGGGTGGTGGGATGTTGTTTTAAGTTGCTAGAATTAAACACTAGGGTGAGAGTAGTGATGTCGATGGGGTCCCATTGCGCACCCGGTCACTACCACTTGAGTGGTTTCTCCGGCTACTTAATTTTGTTAGGGAAAGGTTCACCGGTCCCAGGACCGCCGGACCGGGAGTCTTCCAGTTTACCGGTCTATCGGTAATCCGCCAGTGACTAGGCTACCCTTGATTTTAGGATCTAGATGCCATTTTGTCCTGTAGTGGAGCTAGTTTTGGAGGGTAGCTATTGGCTTTAGTGCACTCCCTAGATGTCGTTTTGTCCTTTTGAGGTCTAGTTTTGGAGCGTAGCTATTGACTTTAGTGCACTCTTTAGATGCCATTTCCACCTTTTGGGGATCTAGTTTTGGAAGGTACCTAGTGGCCTTTGTGTACTTAAGGGACTTGGGCTCTTGTGTTATGTACTCTTCTCTCTGTTGATCTCCTCGTGTCTTGCCTTCATTGCTTGTGTCTAGAGTCTTTGTTGAGCTTGTGTGAGTAGACCGGGAGAGGGTTGAGCCCTCCAAGTGTGTCTTTGCTAGGTGTGCAAAGTTGTGACTTGTTGTGTGTTAAGTCATTGAGTGTGAGTAGAGACATCCCGAGGGGCTAGGATATCCGGGTTAGATAGATAGAGTGAGGTCCGGGACTTGTGCTCTAAACTTTTCACCGGTGGAACCGGGAAGAGTTGCTTCACCGGATGGTCTCCGGGAAGCCCACGGCTATTTATGATAGCCTCCCTTAAGTGGGAAGTGTTCGGATTGGTGGGGAGATGGGGGTGACATCCCCCATCTCTCGGTACACCGGGAGACATCTCGGCTAAGCCTGAGTCCGGTGAATTCCGGGATTATTACCCTTGCAGTGGATGAGTTCCGACGATCCCCGTGGTAGGTTGTTTTGCTCATATGATTTGCTTAGTACTAACTTGTTGTGAGTCTTGTATCTTCTTGCTTTGATTCATTGGGTGTGGTTGTAGTTGGAAACCGGGCTTGCGTGACCGGTTTACCGGGACAAGTTCCCGGTGGATTGTGAAGACCGGTGAACCGACTACGACCTCTATAACTCTTTCAAGGTGTAGGGTTAGATTGTGGATATTGTGGCCGGTGGACTGCGAGAACGGAGGGTAGTGACTTTCCGGGCACTGCAAAAACTTACTGGAAATCTACTCTGACGCTCAACAAAGTATAAATGAAACACATGTGGTTACTTGTTACCGGTTACTAAGGTACCGGGGAAGCCATCCTCCGGGATGTGCCGAGGTATTATGTGTGAATTTTTGTTAAGATTTAAAGAGTTTGTTGCACGATAAAAATCCTTGGAAACGATCTAGTAAGGTGGGCTTGCTTAAGGTTAATTTCGGTTAATTTTGAGAATAACAAACCACAAGACTACGACATCAGTCTATGCGTCGGCAAGAAGAATTGTCCATCATATCAGGCTTGAACCCTAAACCGTCGGTTTCACAATAAGACGGAGATGCCACGAAGACGGATGCGGTACCTGAGGAGGGCATGGATAATAAAAAAATTCTACCGAGGATGACTAGGTGAGTAGTGACGATTATCTTCGTGTTGTAGAGCGACTAAATGAAAGCTTGAAGGTAATTGAGGATCTAGGAGAAGATCTCGATGAGAAGGAAAATGAAGTTGCGGAATGCCACGAAGAAATTCAAGACTTGAAGGAAAAAGTTCGGGAGAAAGACCATCTTCCTTCATTTTTTACTGGCTTTAGTGGAGTTTAGAACTACAACAGTGCTAGAAATGTACATAGAGCAATGTTGAAACGTTTTGGAACAAGAGCTTTCGAAAATTTTGTAACTGCCATTTAATATTGAGCGATATTTTGTATATTTAATAAAACCTTGTAAATTGAGTGGCATAAAGTATATTTAGTGGATTTTTATGAGTTGTTTTACATATCAAAATGTTAAGTGTTGCAATGTTTCAATATATTGTCGAATTAGTGCAAACCTTGAAGTATTATGGAAGAATCTAAACCGCCAGCTCAACCCTTAGAGTGCGTGCCCGATTGCACAATGCGCACGCCTGGCCCCAAATCTGCACGCCCGACCACGCATTAAATGCGTTCGACCCCTAAGTGTGCGAAATCCGCTACATAAAGTACGCGCACATCCCAATATTGTGCGCGTCCGGCCCTAGAGCGTACGCGCACAGCCCCACAGCGTGCGCGCCCGGCCACATGGAGTACGCGCACAGCCCTACATTGTGCGCGCCCGGCCCCACAGCGTGCGCACCTGGCCACATAGCGTATGCAAGCGGTCCCCCTTGTGCGCGCCCGGCCCCACATGCTCGTGCTCCAGCACTATATAAGAACCATATGCGATGTGCTTGACTCACCTCACATCCTTGGCTTTGTGTCCTGGAACTCCTTATTGGGCTCCTTGCATTAATCTACAAGTTTGTGAGTGACCTTTGGGTCCACATTTTCTATTAGCATACAATTTCCTATTACTTTTGGTGAATTCTCCTTGGCACAACATTGCGCGCCGATTTTATTGTGATGTCGTCTCAAGAAAGGGCTCAAACAAAGGAGTGGGCCCTATGGTACACATTTAACAAGAAGGATCAAGTGACATGTGTTTGGTGCAATTACACTTTCGCATACAAACGTGGGAGGTGCATGTCACACTATGGGTATCTACAATGGACGAAGACTTTGTGCACTAAGGCCCCAGCAGCTGTTAAGGCCCGTTTTAAAAGATGCGGGAATATTATTCCTACTAGGATGACCGAGGCAGAGATCGTTGGCCTTCCTAGCGCACCAGCAACATGTTCCACTGAACCTTGTTCTAGCCAATCCATCCAACAAGGTAGTTTCTTGGAAACTCGAAATGAGGAGAACACGCAGTCCACAAATCCTCTAAGCCAAGCAGCATCATCAACACCAAGATCTGTACGACATCGAAGCTTTCCAGAGGCTTACCAAATAGAAAAACGAAAAGAATTGGACGAATTATAGGCACAATTTTTTTATGAAGCCAACGTTGCATTCAACGTGGTTAGACATCCGGCCTTCATGAAGGCCACCCTCGCAACGTCAAAGGCGGGTTTCGATTATACACCGCCATTGTACAATGCCATGAGGACGACATACATTAAGCCTCTAAAAAAAAAGTGAAAGACCTTGTGGACAAGAAGACCGGCGTAGATATTGCCAAGTATGGCGCAACAATATGCTCGGACGGGTGGGACAATGTTACACGTCGCCCTCTCATGAATATCATGCTCGTATGTCCAATGGGTGATATCTTCTTGGAGTCTATAGACACCACTGGTATGAAGAAATCTACGGCATATATAGGGGACCAATTGAAAAGTTTTATCCATAAGGTTGGACAATTGAATGGGGTCCAAGTGTGCACCGATAATGCTTCAAACATGTTGGGGGCAATGAAAAAGGTCAACGATGAGTACCCGCACATATATACTCAAGGATGTTGTGCACATATTTTGGACCTCCTCCTCGAGGACTGGGGGAAGGAAGGCATGTTTGCAGACCTCGTCCAGAAGGCGAAACAGATTGCATTGTATATCCGGAACCACCATGTGCCCTGGCCCTTTTTCGTCGATTTTTGCCAAAATTGTCTTTGTTGTGGCCAGCAGCAACAAGGTTTGCATGCAATTACATAATGATCCATTGTCTGTTGGAAGTGAAGAATGCCCTGGAGATGGTTGTGATAGACCCAGCATGGATATTCTATATATTCTCTCTTTTCGATAGGCAAAACGGGCATTGTGCCCATGCGAAGGCATCGCAGGTGCGAGCCACCGTCCTAGACAAGACTTTCAGGCATCGGTGCACTAACTTTGAATTTGTAGTGGCACAAGTACTAAAGGCATTGTGGACTTTTGATGGTGACACTCTGGCAATGGGAATTGCTTGGATGACCATGAACAAGCTAAAAGAATACGTGTTCAAGCTGCGCAATGCGCCATTCAACATGCCAGCCGGAATTGCAACTCGCCTCGAAGGATCATTCCTTGCCCGTTGGGAGATGATGACAAGAGATCTTCATTATGCAGGGGCTTTATTGAATCCTTATCTAGCCAATAATTTGCAAATTCAAAATAATGGTGAGGCCAAAAGGGCCCTAAACAAGGTTGTTATAACGCTCTGTCGTCCACTCGGAGTGTCTTTTATGGCAGTTTTGCTCACAATCACGGAGTATGAAGAATTGCAAGGCCCATATTTACCAGTGGAAGCTGGGGAGATTGAAAACAACAACCTGTTGCCTCACCAATGGTGGAACTGTGTGGGCGGGCAATCATTGCCTATCATTGCAAAGAGTATACTAGCACAAACCTACTCAGCCTCGTCATGTGAGCGTAATTGGAGCATGTATTCGTTCGTGCATAGTAAGAGCCGAAATCGCTAGGGAGTGCAGAAAGCGGAAGATTTGATTTACATCTACACGAATAGTCCATTGCTTCGAGAACGTGCTCGACTAGACCTGATTCGATGGTATGAGGAAAATGTGCATTCGGAGGAGTCTGATCGAGATGGGGGACTTCCTTCAAACACAAAGGAGAAGGGCTTAAAGTCAGATGATGGCGGTTACAATTGGATGGGCGGCGATTGGGAAGACCTTGCCGGTGACAAGATTGTTATGTATGATCATAGCCCACCTAGAGACAACTCTACAAACAACGAGCACGGTGGAAATGCACTACATGACCATTTTCACAACGTCCACGGTGACCTAGTGGATCCTGTTGTGTTTGATGATGTCGGCGTAAAAACAGTCCATGCTGTAGTAGAATTATCGGGTGAAGACCGTGCCCAAGAAGCTAGGACAGACGAAGATGGAACGGCATTGGGGGGCAATCTTGATGGAGATAACATCATCTTTGAGAATCAGTCTATGAACTCAAACGGATCTAGCGCCTCGGGCCCTTCTAGTCGCGATGGCCTTGATCTCGACGGTCATGGCATTGGCATTGTAGCGCACAATGCATTTCCTCACGATGGAAACGAAGTGAGTAATGGTGGAAACAATAATGAGTCCCATGAGCCAATGGCCACCACGGGGTCCATTAAAGTTGTGAGACGCACTGCGGTTTTGCCTGAAGCAATAGAACCGAACTCAGAGGAAGACATGCCACTCCGAGATTTGTTTCGGCGGCAACGTGCTCAAAGTACCGCATTGATCGAAAGAGCTCTTTTACGTGTAAAGGAAAAGACCTCTTCAACTATAGTTCGGCCACCCGTCTACCGTAACGCACTTGACCCAAATGGTGGTGTGGAGCGCGCTGTTGTGATGCAATACAGTTTATGATATAAAAAGTAAGATTGAGAAGAAAAATGGGGAATTTAGCTGGTTAAGGTAATTGTGGAGAATAAATGGCTTTTTCCTCAATTACCCTACCAGTCCAGAAGCTTATCTTAGAGGATCTTTACTGCATCTTGTCACTAGCTCAGGGCTTAGGAGCGTCCACCAGCTGGATTTGCTGCTGATTCCGGCAGTCCCCTGACCGCGCGAGCGCCAGCCGCTCTGACAAGCCAAGGAATCGAACCCGGACTGGCGAGGTGCAACGAAAAGCTTAGCCAGCCGAACTAAGCCGCGGTTGATGGCCGTACGTGGGCTCTAATGATATTTAAGCTATTCTCTAACTCTTCTGAGATCAAAAAACTTAAACAGAGTGTTATGGTATTATAGTTTGTAGTAGAAATAAGAAATGTTTAGTTTGGGGGTTAGTTAAGGGGAGAAATATAGTGCCAACTTGTAGTAGAGTTATAGATTAGGAAATAAAAGTCAAGCTAGGCTTATGTGGGAAGATTTGGATAAGATTTGGAGGTAAATAGACTTTGGTGTCCAAGGGTGAGTCAAAAGGAGGGCTAGAGAAGCATGGGCTGATTTAGGCCCTTGACTTTTCTTCCCTCCTCCCTCGGCCAAAGCCTCCTCCATTTAGTATAAAAAGACGTTCGGATTTTCGGGTGTGAGAGGTAGAGTTTTGTGATTTTTGACGTCAGTTTTTAGGCTGTTGTAGAACTTGTTAATAGCTTTTCAACAAGCTATCACACACTCCAATCGGAGTTATGTAGAAGCTGTGGTGTGGATTTGAATAAACAAGGGTAATGCTGCCATGAATTTTCGAGAGCAGTAACTTTGATTCCATGTAGAAACTTGTATACAAAGAGTGAGATAGTGAGTCTTTGTGTGTATAGTGGTGGTTGAATTAGCTTTCCAATGAGCTATCACAAGCTCAAATCCGAGTTGTTATGGATTTGTGGCACTTGATCTATTGAAGGAGTATTCTCGGAGGAGCGGGTTTTATTCCACAAGTTTCAAGCAGTGACTTTGAGCAACTATAATTCATTGCGTATAGAGTCAGTAGGATTGAAATTTTTTTCACTTGTTCATTTTGTTGTTAGCTTTTCAAAAAGCTATTACATGTTTATTTCCAAGCTATAGTGCAAGAGTTTTGCTAGTTTGAATGGGAAGGGGTTGGCTGCCTTCATTAATTTAGAACAGTAACTTTGATTTTTCATAGAAATAGTTGTAAAGATCTTTTTGTGTTGAAACTTTGGATATAGAAACCTTACTGTATTAGCTTTTCAAAAAGCTATTGCATGTATTTATATCGTTAGTTTAGAAATAAAATAACCCGATTTAGTGGGAAGGGGTTTAACTGCCCATGTTTATATAACTTCATGTTTGACTACTTGCAAGGGTCTGTCAAGATGAACCAAAAACTCGACTTTCTATGCAGATCAAGACTTTGGTCATTATTGTAGATTAATGGAATTCATATTTGTGGCATCTTCCTTTTTTTTTACTGAAACTGGTAGCAGTCAAGAACCCAGCATTTTCCCAAGGCAAATTCTCTCTCCACGACATTTGGTGCTTCCACTAAGAGCGCCTTGGGGCTACTTATTTGGTCAAGACAAGATGGGAGATCACGAGAGTGGATCATCCTCTGGAGGTGGTGTTGGAGATATTGGTGGTGGTGTGAATTTCACGGCGGATTTTGTTCGGGCCATGCAGTTGTTTATGGGCCAACAAGCTACTGATATGGCAGGACAAGGAGCTACGAAAGCATTGAGGGATGTCATCTGTAAGATTGGAAGATTTGATAGCAAGAATATCACGGGGTTTTTGAGGGCATACACTTGTGAGATGGAGATTTATCAGGTGTTTGTGGCACGAATGATAGAGACGTTTGATCTTGCGGTTGTGCCCGAGATTCGAGAAAGGGTGAGAGAACTCCATGATGCAGTGAATGTAAATACATGGGCAAGGTTTGCTGAGAGGTTGAAGGAAGAGTATTTTGATGAAGATTCTCAGCGAATGTCTAAGAGGGCATTCTTGGAGTAGGTGGAAATGCAGCCTCGAAAGACCATGGGGCCGAACGAATTCTTGAGAGAGTTTGGGAAGAAGTATGGTCAACTTCCACTATCTGAGAAGCGGCTTCTTGATACGAGGAAGTCTGAGTTGTTTCTCGAAGCTGCAGATGATGTGTTGGAAGACAGACTCCTTCTTATTCTTCAAGACGTGACAGCCGAGGGAGGTTTTGATCCCGACTGGAGGAGATTGGAGGAGTCAATGAGTCTTATTGCCAAGCAGCAACGTGTAAAGGCTCGTGGAGTTATATCGAGGGGTGATGCACCATCGGTATCATTTTCCAAGACTCCAACATCTTTGGTATCTTCAACGTCATCAAGTTCTTCTAGAGGCAAAGTCCTTGATAATGACACTCTTGAAGATCTTGTAAAAGGCCTCAAGGATCTGAAGGTAGAGATGAGTGCTTTGAAAAAGGGCCGTATAACAAACGACTCCCGTCTTGCTGATGGCTCGAGAGGATTTGTTGTGCGATGTATCTATTGTGATGATCCGAGTCACGAACGTGGAGACTGCAAGTTTTTTGCAGATGACTTGAAGGCGGGTATCATCATTTTCAGAGAAGGGATGATCAGAGATGCTGCATCGGGTGATCCATTAGCTACGAACTTTGGCAAAGGAGGGATGAAAAAATTGGTGGATGATAAGTTAGGTTGGACAAGCTCTGTTCATCTCAAAGATGCTGAAACATATAATATTCAAGCAGTACAGAATGGGGTGGAAGCATTATCAAACCCCAATCGAGAAGTTATGATTAGCGGGGCTCAAATTATCAGAAGCCTAACGGGTTGGGATGATCCAGTGGACTCCAACACCATCAAAGCCTACTTGGGAAGTGAGAATGGAGAGAAAAAGCCTCAGGATGTGATTGTAGAAGTGAAGAGAGGTAGAAATATAGAAGAAGAGACTGAAGAACCTGCTAGCAAGAAGAAGACACCTATTGGGAAGGAAAATATTCAGAATCAAGGGCCAGTAGGTCAAACACGTCAGAGGCATGAAGGGCGACCTTCTACCTCTCATCCAGGAGATGCACCGCTCCCGAAGGAGAAGTGGGAGGAAAGAATGAGTGGTGAGAAGAAAGGGAAGGAAGATAGAGTAAAGGGGAAGGGCAAAGCACCGGTTTACAAACTTCAATCTGATATTGAGACCTCTATCGATATGAAAGGTATTCTAGAAGAGAAGATTTTTTATGCCAAGATTGAGTTTACTCTGAAGGGAGCCCTCGCCATAGCCAAAAAAGACTTTCATGAGCTCATCATTGATGTCATCAAGAGGAAGAGACAGATCACTGTCGAAACAGTGATGACCAGAGCATTGGACACTCATATGACAGAAGATGAAGAAGAAGAAATTGGCCAAGTGTTTGCTTTGATGTATGACCGTGTGGGTATAAAAAGCCAAGACCAGAAAGTAAAGTGTGATGGAGATGATGAAGGGATTGAAGAACTATTAGATGGAGAAATAGAGGATGAGATTTTGAAGATGTTTGCTTGCAGTTGTGAAATCAAGAGTATAAATGAAGCAAACAAGAACCAAGAAGAGAAGGTGGCGGGAGAGAAGGATGGAGCACTTGTGGTGGACGAGATACTACAAGTCAGTGGAGAAGAGGCTTTTATAGAAGCCAATGTTTCTTGTTGCTTGCACAACAAGTCTCAAGTGATGCGTGGGAATGAAGCAATGACAGCCTTTACTCATCCATTTTGGGCAAGAGCCACTACAGAGACACGTGTTAAACTTGGAGACTTGGATGAGACTTTTTTAGCCCTTGTGGACCATGGTTCAGAAATTAATATCATATCCAAGAAGTTATATGAGAAAGGAAAATGGCCTATTGATATTAATCATGGATGGGTGATGCGGGCAGCAAACAATGAGAAAGGCAAGTTGTATGGAGCATGTCCAGCGGTCAAGACCAAGATTGGAAATGTTGAGGTGGAACAAAACTACTTTGTTCAAAACTATGGGTCTTATCCTATTATTCTTGGTCAGCCATATATTACAGCAACAAGGATGGAGACCAAGGTTTTGGATGATGGCTCACACTATGCAAGAATTCGTAGTTTGGATGGGATGCAAGTTATACAGTTTCTCACCGTGAAATCAAACAATGAGAGACATAGGGATCAGCTTAGAGATGAACCTATCGGTTATGACCGTGGCAACGAAGACTTTCAGGATTTCTAGATTGCACGCATGGAGACTGGGGATCCACGGGTGCTAACAGATCATTGAATACTACATTTTCCAGTGTAAAGAATGGTGGTTGTGGACTTTTAAGTTTAGCAAAGGATGGTTTGGTCAGCTTTACAAAAATTACAGAGTTGGACCGTGTACATAAGAGATGGATTAGAAAGACTGAAGAAAAGTTAAAAAGAGTGGGTGTAGAATTGAGTAATGAGTGTATTACAGAAGTTATCGAAGAGGAAGGTTTTTCAGACGATATAGTAAGGACTTTGGAAGGAGTGTTAGCTCAAAGCTCGGGACCAAGAGATGTTACAATCGAGATTCATTCAAGGGAACTTTATGACGAGGTACTGAAAACAACAACCATGAAGTCTACCGGAAGTTATGTTTCTCATCTTGAGGCTAGGGTTAATACCAAATACAAGACCGTGGCGAAAAAAGTGAGGCCGGTAGCAACTCAATTGCCACCAGACACTGAGGAACATATCAAGCAGGCTTAAAAGGAGCCAGGGCTAAGAGAAACAAGGAAAATTGGGCACAAGTTTACTGAGGAGTCATTGGCTGGACTAAAGATTAGAAGGGATGATTTCTTACATGTATATGAGAGAAAAATGTTCCAAGATATGCTCTCTAAACATGGGAAATCATTTTCCTCTTCACCAAAAGAAATTGGATGTGTTCATCCTAGTGTGGTTGTACCAATGGTGATTTTTACAGTTCCTCATGTGCCGTGGGACTTAAAGCCTATACCAGTGCCAAGAGCATTACTTCCTAAGTTGGTGAATTTGTTGAAAGAGAAGATGCAGATGGGTATACTTGAGCCTTCAATGGCTCCATACTCCAACCGTTGGTTTACAGTGCCAAAGAAGTCTGGTGCACTTAGATTTATACAAGATATGCAGTCAGCCAATAAGGTTACTATTAGAAAGAAAGGGTCAGGGCCAATTGAGGATGAGGTTGCTGAAGCATTTGCGGGACATGCTATCTATTCCATTGGAGACTTATATTCTGGTTATGATCAGTTCCAACTTGCGAACAAAAGCAGAGATCTGACTACGATGAAGACTCCATTAGGACCTGTTAGAATGTGCACATTGCCCTAGGGAGCCACTAATTCGGTGGCGCATATGCAAAACGCGATGAACCAAATCCTCAAGGATTTTGTACCTGAGAAAACTATACCCTTTGTAGATGATATTCCCATTAAAGGCTGCAAAGAAGAAATCAAGGACTTGACTATGGATGACGATGGTTGCAGAGTATTTGTCAAGAACCACATAAGAGATGTGGAAATGATCTTAAACAGACTTGGAGAGGTGGACTTGACATTGTCCGTAGAGAAGTCCAAGTTTGATGTTGATGAGATTATTGTGGTTGGTCACTTGTGTGGAGTATACGACAGAAAACATAACCCTGAGAAAGTAGATGCTATCTCTAGGATGAAGCCATGTGGTAGCATCACTGAAGTAAGGAGGTTTTTAGGGGCTTGTGTCTTCTACCAAATATGGGTTCCACATTTTGCTCATCTTGCTGATCCATTGTACAAGCTTTTGAGGAAAGGGATTAAATTCAAGTGGGGGCAAAAACAAGAGTTAGCCATAGAAGGCTTGAAAGAAACTTTGATGTCTCCACCAATTTGGAAGCAAGTGGATTACAATTGTGGTAGACCAGTCATTATAACAGTTGATACCAGTCCAATTGCTACAGGTTGGGCTGTTGGTCAAGATGATGTAGAAAGACGAAGGTATGCCATAAGATTTGGAGCAAGAATTCTCACAGAACGTCAAAGAGCGTATCCACAAGTGAAGAGAGAACTTTTAGGGGCACTTATAGCATTGAAGGTAGAAAAAAACTATTTAATTGGTGCTGATGTTGTGCTTGAAACTGATTGTTTACCATTACTCGGAATGGTGGCTAATTGCTCTACTTCAGATATTGCGATGCTGAGATGGATAGCATATATCAGATCACTGAATCATGTGGTAACACATATTACTGGCAAAATGAATTCAGTGGCAGATATGTTATCAAGAGCGAGATTTATGTGCGAGGAAGAGATGGTGGCATAAGAGATTGCAGATGACTATGAGGAAAAGGATTATGGTTATGTTATGACACTTGATGGGTTGAACTTAAGTGATGGTGATTTACCTTTCAAGGTAAATCTATTTGAAGGAAGACTAAAGGATATTGGCTTATATCTCAGCACTTTGAAGAAACATAGAGACTGGTCAAACAAGACATATAAAGATATTAGACACCAGTCTTATGGTTATCTTTTGAGAGATGGATTGTTATGGAAGAGGCCAAAGAGGAAAGATGGGGTGCCGTTAAGAGTGGTTGGTGATACTGATACCAAAAATCAAGTCCTCAAAGAATTTCATGACACACTTTGGGCATGACACAAAGGGATTTGGGCCACTTTCAACAAAATCAAAGAACGGTATAGGTGGAAGGATTTGTACAACGATGTAGAAGAATTTGTAGCTTCATGCATTGATTGTCAACTCCAATCAAAAATTAGATACAGAGATGAGTTGCATCCAACCTACCCACTTGCCATACATTTTCAATGGGTAATTGGCTTAGTCGCGATGCCATCAGGTTTGTGGAGTATGAAGTACCTGGTTTTGGCAAGGGAAGAACTCTCAAACTTTGTAGAAGGTAGAGCCTTAAGAACTAAGTCTACCGAAGGAATTTGTAGGTTCATCCTAGAAGACATTTTCAGCAGATATGGTAGTGTTGGCAGAATGAGAGCAGATCGTGGAGAATTAAATGCAGCTGAAGCTAGAAGTTTTTTCCAAAGGTATGGTATGAAGCTGAGGCTGACTACTGCTTATAACCCTGAGGCTAATGGCAAGAGTGAACGAGCACATCCTCCAATTATCAACGCATTTGTCAAAGCCTGTAAAGGAAAACCAAAGCATTGGCCTAGACTTCTACCATTTGCATTGTGGGCAGACAGGACTACACATAGTACTGTCACTGGCTATATGCCAATTGAGCTTATGATGGGGCAAAAACCAATATTGCCTGTAGAAGACTCATTGCCTATCTCGGTGTTTTTGGATTGGGAAGATGGAATTAGCACAGGAAGATTATTAGAACTCTGCATAAAGCAATTGGAAAGATTGCCTGAAGCCCACAACGTGGCCTTCGAAAGGATGAAGATAGCGCGGTTGAAGAACAAAGCCAGATTTGATAGAACTCATCGGTTGAGAACAAACCAGATTCGAGTTGGGGATTGGGTATTAGTGTTTGATAACACTTTGGAGCATCAACATAGTACTCTCAGAAAGTTTGCACGTAGATGGTTTGGACCATATGTAGTGGTGGAAGTACATGATAATGCTACTTATACACTTCGTGAGTTAGATGGAACGCTGTTGAGAATTCCAGTGGCTGGCAAGAGAATCAAGGCATTCAAGAAGAGAGATCGCAGATATTGCTTTGAGGACATATCAGGAGATGATTCAAGCTTTACCCAACACGAAGACAATGATTCATACATTCAGGACGAGAACGAAGGCATGGAAGATACATCGGAAACGGACTAACTTGGCACATCACGGAGGATGTGCAAGTTTAGAGGGGGTGAATGTCGTGATGCAATATAGTTTATGATATAAAAAATAAGATTGAGAAGAAAAATGGGGAATTTAGCTGGTTAAGGTAATTGTGGAGAATAAATGGCTTTTTCCTCAATTACCCTACCAGTCCAGAAGCTTATCTTAGAGGATCTTTACTGCATCTTGTCACTAGCTCAGGGCTTAGGAGCGTCCACCAGCTGGATTTGCTGCTGATTCCGGCAGTCCCCTGACCGCGCGAGCGCCAGCCGCTCTGACAAGCCAAGGAATCGAACCCGGACTGGCGAGGTGCAACGAAAAGCTTAGCCAGCCGAACTAAGCCGCGGTTGATGGCCGTACGTGGGCTCTAATGATATTTAAGCTATTCTCTAACTCTTCTGAGATCAAAAAACTTAAACAGAGTGTTATGGTATTATAGTTTGTAGTAGAAATAAGAAATGTTTAGTTTGGGGGTTAGTTAAGGGGAGAAATATAGTGCCAACTTGTAGTAGAGTTATAGATTAGGAAATAAAAGTCAAGCTAGGCTTATGTGGGAAGATTTGGATAAGATTTGGAGGTAAATAGACTTTGGTGTCCAAGGGTGAGTCAAAAGGAGGGCTAGAGAAGCATGGGCTGATTTAGGCCCTTGACTTTTCTTCCCTCCTCCCTCGGCCAAAGCCTCCTCCATTTAGTATAAAAAGACGTTCGGATTTTCGGGTGTGAGAGGTAGAGTTTTGTGATTTTTGACGTCAGTTTTTAGGCTGTTGTAGAACTTGTTAATAGCTTTTCAACAAGCTATCACACACTCCAATCGGAGTTATGTAGAAGCTGTGGTGTGGATTTGAATAAACAAGGGTAATGCTGCCATGAATTTTCGAGAGCAGTAACTTTGATTCCATGTAGAAACTTGTATACAAAGAGTGAGATAGTGAGTCTTTGTGTGTATAGTGGTGGTTGAATTAGCTTTCCAATGAGCTATCACAAGCTCAAATCCGAGTTGTTATGGATTTGTGGCACTTGATCTATTGAAGGAGTATTCTCGGAGGAGCGGGTTTTATTCCACAAGTTTCAAGCAGTGACTTTGAGCAACTATAATTCATTGCGTGTAGAGTCAGTAGGATTGAAATTTTTTTCACTTGTTCATTTTGTTGTTAGCTTTTCAAAAAGCTATTACATGTTTATTTCCAAGCTATAGTGCAAGAGTTTTGCTAGTTTGAATGGGAAGGGGTTGGCTGCCTTCATTAATTTAGAACAGTAACTTTGATTTTTCATAGAAATAGTTGTAAAGATCTTTTTGTGTTGAAACTTTGGATATAGAAACCTTACTGTATTAGCTTTTCAAAAAGCTATTGCATGTGTTTATATCGTTAGTTTAGAAATAAAATAACCCGATTTAGTGGGAAGGGGTTTAACTGCCCATGTTTATATAACTTCATGTTTGACTACTTGCAAGGGTCTGTCAAGATGAACCAAAAACTCGACTTTCTATGCAGATCAAGACTTTGGTCATTATTGTAGATTAATGGAATTCATATTTGTGGCATCTTCCTTTTTTTTTACTGAAACTGGTAGCAGTCAAGAACCCAGCATTTTCCCAAGGCAAATTCTCTCTCCACGACAGCTCGATACTAACCCCACAATTTCCCTCCGCGTGGGTTGGATCGTCTACTATGAGCAGCCATTTAGGGACACGGAGGGGCGAGAACAATGGTACTCTCCCTTTCTTCATAGATCCTTGGCGAAGCGGAACCACGGAGAGTCATTGAGGCCCCGCTCTAAAAACATGGATGGAGTAACAAACAAAAGGAAGAATATCCGAGTAAAACGACTAGTGAAGGCCGCATCAACTATTGGCGCCGAGCTACAATTACAAAACTTGGCCTCGGGGATTGAGGAGTACGTGGCACCAGTCTTGAAAAATTTTGCGGAGAACTTCTCATCATCGGGCGATGATGCAGACGATGAGGATTGCGATGAGGCACCTCGTAACAATACGGTGGTGCTTCGTAGGCTCTCTTTTTCTCAAAATGTTCGCCTATCAAAACGGAAGCGGAAACACAATGATTAAAAGATGATGGACACGAGGGTACTACAAGTTAAAACTGTCTTTAGTGGTGTGGTGATTGCATGGTACAATAGTACCGTGGCTTAAAATATGTACTTGGTGTTTAGAGTGCCCATTCATGAAGGCACCACGTTGAAATAAATAATTTTAATGTTAGAGCACCCTTGTACAATTGTATTCTTTCAAATTCTCTAAACCTCAGCCCTTTTGAGGGGCAAATGCAATGTTCGAGCGCGCACGCCCGGCTCCTAACCGTGCGCTCCTGATAGGCAGGTGCGCGCGCGATCCAGAATGGTATGCGCTAGGCCCGTGACGCTGCGCGCCCGACCCCTAATGATACGCGCCCGACCTTGACGGTACGCACTCGGCCCTAAGTGCTACGCGCCCGGCCTTGATATGAACACGCCCGGCCCTGAGGGGTACGCTCCCGGCCTTGTATGTACGCGCCTGGCCTTAATTGGTACACGCCCGGCCTTAATTGGTAACCGCCCGGCCTTAATTGGTACGCGCCCGGCCCTAATTGGGACGCGCTCGACTCTACATGAACGCGCGCGGTCCAGATTGATATGCGCCCGACACCAAATGCTGCGCACGCGGTCCGAAGGCACACGCCCGCCCCTTGATGTGACGTGGAAAGTCGTCTGACGTGTCGTGCACATGTGTTTTACTAGGGAGTAAGTAGAAAATTTGATTTAGGGTTTGTAATATTTTTTTTACACGCAATTGTCCGCCAAAAATTGTTCTCCGCCCTGTCCGTCCGACCGACTGTCCGTCCGTCCGCTGTCTTTGGGCCCCTGACCGTCTATGCAGACAACTGTGGGCGTCCGTCGTCCGCCGTCCGCCGTGGCGGACGGCCTTTCACAACAGCTCCCCCGTCCGCTATTTGATTGACATTCTATCATCTCCCAACGGTCAGAATCATCGTGAGTATAAAGAAAACATCACATGGAGCCTCACTTTACTTCTGAACTTTTGTTTCCCAAAAGCTTTGAGTTGTACTATGTATCCATTGTTTGGTAATCATCGAGTTCGGAAGTCTTGAATATCAGAGTTTCTTTCGGAACTCCTGATATTTCTTCCACATACTACCTATCACGTTCGTTCATTTCTCGATACTATACCCATCAAAATGGCCACCTAACCTCGGTCTCCATGGTATATCGAAATCACTGAAGTACAAGGCAGGAAGACAGACTCCCTCCAATGCAATCTTTGTCACCACGTTTTTGCAAGAATGCTTAAACAACAGCTAAGTCATCTCGTGTACGAAGAACTCCCTAGCAAGCGCAACAACGGTGTTGGCCTCTACACCAAATTAACAACCTGCGTACAGATTTCATTTAAAAATTGTTGTGGCCACTACCCAAAATATGATGAAGAACTGTTCTTCAAACATTGCCCCACCCTACCATTGAAATTTGCACCTGCCTCAGAATATAGCACGTCCAACTCCGCTGGTGGAGATTCTTGTGTAGGGTCCACTCAAGCCCCCCTCCCGTGATTTTACCATCAACTATGGTTGAACCAACCCCCACCTTCCACGACTTCACCGAACAAGGGAGTGTAGGTGCCAAGTTCCCCAGATTGATGAGGCAATCCGTGCTCGAAGAGGGTTTTCAAGAAGTGGAGCGGCGGGAGCTAAACAAAGTGTGGGCAAAGTTTTTCTATGGAGCAAACGTGCCGTTTGCTATAGCACGGAATGTTGCATTCAAAGAAGCCGTGATGAAGACTGCCTCTTTCAAAAAACCATATGCCCTACCTTCTTACCATGACATTTGGACAAGGTTGTTGGGACAAGCGAAGGCTGATTTAGAAGCACAACTCAATAGAAGACTGTTCGAGACTGTTCGGAAGTTTGGAGGAACTCTAGCCATAGATGGGTGGACATCTGTGACTAGTCGCCCTTTATGCAATGCAATGCTCGTGTCTCCCGCTGGAGAGCTCTTCTTGGGAGCTGTAGATACTACGGGCAAAGAAAAGAACATTGCGTACCTGGCATCCATCATGTTCAAGTTCATTGAACAAGTTGGCCCCCACAACATTATTCAGGTGTGTACTGACAATGCTCTAGTCATGCTCAATGCCTCAGAATTAGTCGTCAAGAAATATCCACACATATACATTCAAGGATGTGCCGCGCATACCATGGACTTATCGTTGGAGGACTGGGGGAACGCTACATGGATAAAAGAAACTCTCGAGAAGGCCAAGTTCTTGGTTAAGTTTGTCAAGAATCCGCAAATGCCCCTCGCCGTGTTTCGTAAACACGAGGCCAAGTTCAGCCTATTACTGCCCGGGCAAACAAAATTTGCATGTAATTTCACAATGATAGATCGCCTACTGAAGGTCAAGGAATCATTGGAGCAAACCGTTGTTGATCTTGAATGGCGGGCATACGCCTCCAAGAAGTCACTCTCGGCTAGAGATAAAGTAGTCATCTCTCGAGCCATTAAAAGAGTGGTTCTAGATGAGCGTTTCTGGGAGCGGTGCACGAACTTCCAGGAGATGGTAGCCCCTGTAGTGTATGGGCTTGGGGAATTCGATGCCAAGGAACCTTGTATGGCCAAGGTTTTGCAAATCTTTCGCGACCTTGAGAAGCACGTCCTAGCGTTGCGTAATGAATCATTTTGTCTTGTTAGCGATTTAGCGGTCATTGTTGAGGACGAGTTCTACGCACGAAAACAAATGATGACAACGGATTAACATTCCGCCGGTGCACTTCTCAATCCTTATTTACTCCATGATGAAGAATTGGCCGATGATCCGGATGTTATCACGGCATGAAAACGAGTACTACAAAAGCTATGTGATCCTAAGACTAACCTAGACATGGTGAATGAGTTCCTAGCATTTCGAAACAACGATGTACCATTCCATGACATGTTGGATCCTAAGGACCAAAAATGTTCTCCGTATGCTTGGTGGGATTTTGAAGGTGCTTGTGGAAAGCTCCTTGCACCAATTTCAAAGAGAATACTAGCGCAGACAGTGTCATCTTTTTCTTACGAATGCAATTGGAGTAGCTACTCTTTCGTCCATGACAAGAAACGGAATCATTTACTACCGGGAAGGGCTGATGACTTGGTCATTGTGTATACAAACTCCAAGTTGCTTGCGAATGCAAAGTTGATGGATGAGAAGAGGTGGTACGCGGAGAACTTGTATTAGAGGATCCACAACCACGTAAGTCGGACTATCCAAACTACTCTGACGATTCAAGCACCGGTGCCCTTGCCAATTACGATGCAGAGCATCTAGACGATGACATCGACAGCAGCCCTTCTCAACGTATGGATCATACTCACGACGCCCCAATCACCGAGTATGATTTTGTTGATAACAACATTCTTGCAGAGAAAGAAGATGACTTGTTGCCCATAGCGCGGTACTTGAATGGAGACGGCATGGTCAATAGCAATAATATCCTTTGTTGTGGACCAACTCCGCTTCCGGAAGACACGAAGGACAAGGGAGGAGAAGATTTATCATCCTCACGTGCACCGGCACTGCACGGGCAAAGAACACAAGGGCCCTCAGTGAAGAGTGTTGAGGAAGGCAAGCACCACTGTCTCGTACTTGAGGAGAACCCCGAGCAAACAACGAAAGTGCTATTCCTAGACGACACGATTGTTTTCGGGAAGAAAACTATGGAGGGCGGTACTTACGGTGGTACAAAGAGTCCCATTCACATCACGGAGAAGAAGGCATCCTCCTCTAAGAATCAGTCGTCCTTGCATGGTCGCGCGTCGCGGTCTCTATTTGCAACCCTTCTTGCGATGGTCACCACAACCAATTTAAAATCCTCCCACGGTTTGGTGTCCTTTTTAAAACATGTGCGACCCCAAACGCCGCAACACCAATCCGATGGCATACCTAGCGATGGCGATGTACCTCTGTCTAAGCTCTTCATACATCACCTCGAGGTTCATGGAGGTTTGAGGTTACAACCTAGGCGGCCTACAAACGACACAAAAGAAATGTAAAGCTCCCATGCATCCATTTCTTCACACGCGACCTAGTAATCCCACTGATGTCATTGGAACTTGCAAGAGATTCAAAACCATTGAAACATTGTCGATCAAACAGAGAATCAAACAAGGAGCCACCACGGATAATGAAGATGATCCTTCGGGATCTACTGCAGCTGAAATCAAAGGAGACAGCGATTACGTACTTCCTATCGACGTAAATGAGTAGAAAAAATTGGCCCATTTACGTAGTATGCGTTCACCGCACTTATTCAAATTGTAAATAATGTAATTCGAGTTTAGGGTACTTTATAGTCGTTCCGCGTATGCATTGAAAGCTTCTATTGTCACAATTGACTCTTGGATTTTATCCGAATATCAATAAAGTTTTTTTATATGTGCACAAGTTTTATATCCATCTCTTTTGCTATTCTATTGTCTTGTGTTTTGTGTATGGATTTAGTCATCCCATACAAAATGACTTAAACATGACATTCTTGTTGTGTACCGAATGTACTTCGAGTTTGCAAAATTCTATTCATTTCATTGCTTCACATTCACCTGATGCACCACAACATTTCTAATATCCACGTACAATTCAAGAATTAACAAGTTGACAATATATCTTACAAATTATAAACCTTTATTTCAAAAAGTATGCCCCACCACGGCATGCTTCCAATTTCTTGTCACACCATTCCTTAAACAACATTTACGCTAAGCTTTACATTCATCTACCCTATTATATTGCTTTTAAAAAGAAGGCTCGTCCGTATGATCCGTTCGAGTGCTACTACGAGTCCGCGGTCTCTGGCTTGGCCTGGCAATCATTCCCCCCTCTTTGTACTCTCGATCTACGGCTTCAATTTCCCTGTGCATCTCCGACCCCCAATTATCGTCGTTGTCATTGCCATCATCCCTCTTCCGCTCCCCACCAGGATCCACCTCCTTCGTCGCAAAGATTTCTATGGCCTTCTTTATTCGTGCCACCACGTTGATCACAAAAGCGTCATTCTCTTGGAATGACACCAATAATTTCCCTTCGGATTTCTGTAGCACGTTCCGCCAATAGCCAATGATATCCCCTCCTCCGATCAAATGCTTGCACCGCATCCCAACAAGAACAGTCTACATCTTTAAAATAATCCTCTTTCGTTGAACTCCGTTACTCCGTAGATTTGCGGCCTCTTCCAACTTTGCAAGGACCAGGGCTCTTCCCACCAAAGTACGATTATACTTCTTGTACTCATCTCCCAACTCAATGCCATCGTTTACCTCATGCCACATACCATCTTCTCCCTTCTCAGCTCTCCTTGGAGGAAATTGGAAGAAATGTTTGTGCTCAGTGCTCCAATACCCCCCAAAGTTGCGGCAAAACAATTTTTGTTGCTCGCCATCTTCAATCTCTTGCGCCTGTATCTCCACCTCATAGTCTTGTATCATCCAAAAGAATGGATCAATTTTGTCGTAGTACGCGTTGGCAAGTATTCACATCTTAACACAAAGATACACTTAAGGTAATCGTTCCCACAGAGAGTCACCGAGAACTACAACGACTAACAACAAACCATGATCTGTACAATGTCAACTATACAATATATACATCAAAAGAAAGGAGAGAAAGGTTTAGATCACAAGGGGGAGGCGTTAATTACACCAACCACCCACCCAAGTGCTTTACATGGCCCGGATCCTACATGGCCCGGATCGTACATGGCCCGGATCCTAGATGGCCTAGATTGTACATGGCCTGGATTCCACATGGCCTGGATCGGACATGGACTTTACAACTATATACAATATAGACATCTGGGATACTTTGCGTATCCGGAGAGTTTTATCACCATGAACGACGGTTCACGGACTCAAACAAGTTTTAGTAAATGTCACTTCTTCCTTACAGTCTCTCCACTCACTCCTACTCACTAACTTGGGATGGGTGTGGTGTCACTAGGTTCCCCCCGTAAGAGGGGATAAGGCTTGGACCTTAAGGTCTAACACTTCTCTAGTAGCAAGTACTTGGTTTACCTACCATTCGAGCTGTTAGACCTTCCTTTACCTCAGAATCAGCTAAAGGAGTATTAACTAGAGGCTACCATAGCTATTAACTCAAAGGATACCTGATTCCACTCCTTTTCTTCAGGGAACAAAGTCTTCTTCCTATTACTCCGATGGATCACAGCGCAAAGGGATTAGTTGGATAGTCTTTCTTCTCTCAAGATAATCCGAGCTGTTAAAGTCGTTCTAGACTTACTGCCCTTAGGTCACGCTAGTCTACTCCGTCCTCAACACGAAGGGTTGATGGTGTGTAATGCTCCTGTGGATCAACCTATCTGACCAAAGGTTGATGCATCCAAGATCCAGAGTACATCTTCACAATCGATGACATCCTGCCGCCGACCGGTCACACAAGGCGTATCAAGACTCCTTCCGCACCCGTCACTCCCCCCTCGTCCTCCCCTAACCACTTATAATCTCACCTGTTATTCCCATCCACCCGGACTAACTCTACTTGATGGAACAAGGAAACAATCACAAGAGGTCAGAGTTAGAGTCACGTCCAACTAACCAACTAACCATCTCACCTGTTATTTCCATCCACCCGGACTAACTCTACTTGATGGAACAAGGAAACAATGACTCGACGCTTAGTATGGACTTGAGGAGTGGACTACTTGAGATGGTACTCACACTCATATAGAATCCGAGCTCTCCAACCGTCGAAGGTTTTCTGAGAGCGTAGGTTTAGAATTGAACTGAAAGCAAGTACACACATCAAGCAGTGAAGAGAGAGGCCACGAGACTCCTCTCTTATACTACGAAGGACTCACACAAGAGTCCAAACTTAAACGATACCTTCTAACTAAAAACGGTGACAATAACTATTCTTGGCGGCAGTGCTGCCACTACACACAAGGCACCGTCAGAGGTCACTTATTACACAAAATCCAAGGCAAAACCAAGTCAAAACCAAGTCAAAATCAAAGTCAACCGGGGGCCAAATCCCGGACTGAACAGTGACCTACAAACCAAGATCCTGGCCTACTTCCGGGCTAGCTCCTCGAGTCTCTTCCGCTCCTCTCTCTTCTTGCGCTTCTTGGAACTCCGGCTTGAAGTCGGGGTGGGCGCGGTGGCTGCAAGTGCCACCAATGGCGCAAACACATCGGTGGAAAGCGTGGGTAGGGCAGTCGTTGCCCTCAACACGGTTTCCCTTGAAGGCAAGGAGGAATCCGGGCCATCTGGGGTGATTGACACGGTAGTCATGCCCGGATCTGGCCCGGACGTGGCCCGGATACTGTCGGAGGGGCCGATACCTGACTCGGGGTGCCCATAATGATATCCTGGCTCGATATATGTCTTGGAGTGTACAAGTAAGAGGAACTCTCACTTGCGGTCTTCCCCATATGAAGCCCGCTCTGCAAAGGGGCCACAACCAGTGTAGCACGCGAGGGATCACCAAGTGGCAACTGACGAGGATGTAGGAGGAGTGGGGGCTCCATCGCAACACCCGGGCGTTCCTTCCAACCGCTCTCCATCGGGATGGTGACCTCCAAAGGAAAAGGTCCTACCGGGACCCTCGTGCTCGCGAGTTGAGGGGGCAGATTCGGGCTGTCAAGGTCCACCACTTCCTTCTCCTTCCGTGGACCGTGATCACTGAGGCGATGCTCCTCCGGGTTGGTCTTCAAACCCGAGTCTCCATCCTTGCCGGAACTGTCAGAGTCTTCCACAAACTTGGGTAGAATGTGAGTGAGATTGCTCACCAGTAATCTCATGTTGGCATAAGCCGCCTCAACCTTCACGGTTTGCTCCATCACAAATGCAATCACTCTTTTGCTGGAAATGTGGTCATCCCTCTCTAAGCGAGCATCGAACATCTTGGCCTTTAGTACCACATCTGCGGGAAAACATAAGGCTTCGTCTACATGCTGTAATGCTGCAGCCGAGGCATTGGCTTGGAGAAGAGCCGCCTTGCAACTTCTTTCTGCCTCCAACACTCGACTCCTTACCTTTGTCACCTCGAGGGTGAGTCGGTTAACCTTCTGCTCCATGAGGTGAAGATCGCCAGCTCCTCCGACCTTCTCCTTGATCGCAGCGATCAACCCTTCACGCGGAGGGTTATCCACCAAGCTGCTTGCTTGTCCCAAAGTCTTATCCGCATCTTCCACATACACGCGAATGGCTTCAAATAACTCAGAGGCCGGGTAATACTTGCCTCCGAGCTGTGTTGGTCCAATAGCTGCGGCGCGGATGGCTGCGCGGGTGCGGGTGGAGGGGGCTCATCTTTGTCTCTGTTTCTGGCGCTTGGGAGGTGGTACAACCTCCTCTCCTGACTGTGATAAGCTGCTCCCTCCTTCAGACCGTGGTTCGGGTTCTGACTCTGTCCCTTCAAACTTCTTCATCATCAATTGCGTTCCATACGCCATGTCTTCCTCCGGAATAGTCTCCTTGAAATGGTGATACAGGTGGATCTAAAACGGGCAGAGGGGTGCACGCTTGACATTGTGAATACTCCAGGTCAACCTAATCACCACATCCTTCACGATGATGGCCTAATTTACCACCCTCTCGTCAAGGTAGAAGCCATACACGGTGTTAGCGAGAGTAACCATCACTCG
The DNA here is from genome assembly GCA_963971425.1 of Bryoerythrophyllum caledonicum. NCBI lineage: Eukaryota > Viridiplantae > Streptophyta > Bryopsida > Pottiales > Pottiaceae > Bryoerythrophyllum > Bryoerythrophyllum caledonicum. Next base: position 6,745,730 of record OZ020520.1, read on the forward strand.
GGTGGGTTTCTCGGGGTGTAAGATTGGTACAAGGAATGCGAAGACACGTCGGGCGCGGGGGTCCGTGCAATCTTGTAACGCATAATCGTTCTTGGCATCCTTGTTACCGAACCTCCCCTTGGCATACTCCTCCTTCTTCGTACTTGTCCACCCCGCCCCTTGTCGTGGAAAGCCGTACACCTCTTGCCACCTCCCCATGGTCCATCTATCCGAGGAAGCCCGGATGCTATCTCCATCGGGTTCTGGCAAGGGATCTTGTCTCATCTCCTGCACCGTGGATTCCACCCCAAAGCTCCAACAAAAATCCATTAGGGAGAGACAGCCCATGCGAAGGACATCCTCTTTGAGCTCGGAAAGCTCCAGAGAATCCTTGGGAATGACCGGGCAAATCTCTTTCTTTCCCGAGGGTACCAGATTGGAGGCCATTCGATGTTGAGGGTCTTGAGGTATGAAAACCGGGTTGGGGATTGCTCTTTACGTCCTACTGCTGGTGCTCCCTTCATACCAGAGCTGCCTTTGAACAAGGCTGGCCCGGACTTCTTATACGGCGATAGGGCTCTTATTCATAAACAGGACTTCGCTCACAGAAGTGCTGGCCCGGACTCCTTACTCACAAATAGGACCTTGCTCACACAAGGGCTGGCCCGGAGCCTTCACTCATAAACAGGACCTCGCTCACACAAGGGCTGGCCCGGAGCCTTCACTCATAAACACGACCTCGCTCACACAAGGACTAGCCGAAGCCTGGCTCACACAAGGGTTGGCCCGGACTCCTTACTCACAAACAGGACCTTGCTCACACAAGTGCTGGCCCGGAGCCTTCACTCATAAACCGGACCTCTCTCACACAAGGGCTGGCCCGGAGCCTGGCTCACACAACCGGACCTCTCTCACATAAGGGCTGGCCCGGACTCCTTACTCACCGACTATTGTGATGATCCTCCTCGTGCTCTTCGTGTTCAAGGACTGCTCCTCCCTGGCCCGGAGCCTCCGACTATTGTGATGATCCTCCTCGTCTGTTGGCTGTGCTCCCTTGCTGGCTGCTGCGAGGATCCTCCTTGTTTGAGCTGACTTTTATGCCCGGTGGCCGCGTCTTAGGAGCCTTCCGGGTCCCTTTCAGTCCCGCTTCTTCTCACCTTCTGGGCCAGATTCGGGTGGTGTCCATCTTCCAGGCGAGATTCAGACTTGTGTGGGTTGGCCTGGATGATGGCATTCCTTGCCTCTTGGCCTTCATGTGGTTTTGGGGCCCGAGGGACTGTTTTTAAGTTAGAGTCTAAGTCATAGCTCTAGGTCCCTTCTTTCTACTATTAAGGCTTTCATAAAAACCCTGTATTCCTCCTATCCTAATCTTACTTAAAGATTAACCCTGGGTGGAGATAACCTTCTACCCTAGCTTATCTTGTCTAATTTTAATACCTATATCTACCTAACTAAAAAAACGAAAAATTTGTGGTACGACAAATTTCCATCCCATACTCCTTGTATAGTTGGTGACAAGAAAATTCATTATTCCATATAAATGGTTTTCTCCACTCACGATAGTTCAAGGATTTCTTCGGAAGTTGATTCAAAGGGAGATTCCATCGGTTGAACTCGTGCCCCGGTGGCATAACATCTTGTATCCCCATCACTTCGTAGAATCTTGTGCTAATTAGAGAGCAACACATGGGACACACCAATTGTATCATAGAACTTGCGGAAATGCAAGTGATATGAAAGTTATGGCCACATTGGGCCAACGTGTACGCTCTCTCCGGACCGAAATGATCTTGGCACAAGCTGCATTTGTCAGTGAGGAATGCTGGGACATGGTCGCAAGTATGGATTACTCTTCGCTGCGATTCTACAAAATGTGATGAGAAGATATTGTAGGGCACCCATCCTTCCTCCACTTCCAAAGCCTAGTCAATACCATGCCTCTTTCCCTTCCGATGATAGTTTGTGCGATCTATCATCTTCAGTACATCATCCCAAACAGAAACATTTGTCGACTCATGTCCACGTTGTCCAATGAATTTCTTGAATTGCTCCAATGAGGCATCCACGAGTTCACATGATTCTTGTGATTCGGGGGCAAATTTCTTGAGATCATGTTATCCTTTCGAGACCATGGATGCCATGTCCTGAAGGCGATGAACCCAACCCAACCAAGGCATTGTGTTCTTGTTCCATGGAGTGTCGTCTACCGATCTCAATGTCCTCCGTAGTGTCTCTAGTTCCGCTCGTGACTCGTCCCTCTCCTTATTTGCCACCTCCAACTTATGTGACATCAATTCCATCTCCCCCTCACATTCCACTATTGCCTTCCCTTTTCCCTGCGCTTTTGGCCGTAGTTAGCTACTTCCAACCGGTACCGCCAATTGAATAGAAGAAGGCTCAACCGGTCTGCTAGATTTGATCGGTGTGGCATCCTCTACATCGTTCCTTCCATACTTGGAAAGTGAAAGGTCGTCAGAAGTCCCGGCGCTGTCCTCAATGACTACCACATCCACCTCACGAACCCGCGCATTCATCTTCTCCAACATCTTGTTAAGGAGTCTCCTATTGGCCTCCACCTGTCGCTTGTTTTCTTCCAATTCCCATTCAAGGTGTCCAATGAGGGCTTCATTTTTATCGGCCTCGTTCTTCATATCCATCACTTTCTGAGTTAGCGCGACCCTTTCTCGTAACATTAGCAGTATATAAGAAGCCAATGTGTCGAAGCCATTAGCGCCTCGTAGCACATTCAGAGTGATATTTGAAAATGCATGAGCCATACTTAGAAGAGAAGGAGCGATTGCTACAAGAATTTTGGCCCCGTTCTTCAAATCATAAGCCACTTCCACTACATCATGTATTCCGGCCTATTCCCTCAAATCACTTCGCACATGGACTGGATGACAAAATTCCTTTGCTTCAATGCACGCTTCAGTCCACTTAACACTAAGGTCGAGCAAGTCTTTGAACTTATCCTTGTTTGGCATGGTTTGAAGCATTTCTTCAATACTGGAAATCAAAGTACCCTTGTAAACCATCGGGTATTGGAAGTTGGTTCCAATGTTTCCCGCGTTGAAGTGTTTGGTCCCGCATCCATTGTCTCTAGTGCCATGCCTTCCAAAGTTTGAACGTTTGGAACAACGGTTTCTTCTCCATCCGTATTCTCTCCCCCTCGTTCCGCATTACCATCGTCTTCACCTCCTACAATCACAATATTCGGAATATCTGATCGTACGGGGTCTTCTACCATCGTTACTTCCAAAGTCTCTTAAGGGATTGTGGTGGACAATATATTGTCGACCACAATAACCAAATGTTTGTCAGACTCCATTACAACAGCAACCTCCTCCACCGTTGATTGTATTTTCGGCATGGTATCTACCGCGCTCATCTGACGAGGCTTTTTCTTCAACTCCTCTAAAATAGCCTTGGTCAAGGTCGATTCATGATTGAATAAATCAGGAATATGCTTTCGATTTTGCCCAATCCTAAATGGATATTGTATAGTAGGCGGAAATGTGCTCCAATCTACCTTTCGTTTCAACACGACCTCGGTGTATACCATTGATAGTAGGCTGTAATTGAAAAATCATTTGTTTCTTGGGCAATCTCCAAACAAAGCCCGCCAAACTTCCTCCGCACTATAAATGAAGTGGTCATCTTTGCACATCCACGGCTTGTAAGCAAAGTAAGTCGTATGACTTATGTGGCAATTTCTTTGTCAAAGTTTATCGATGTGGTACATCTTCACGTATTTCTTGGATACCCAGTAATCCTCCATTTCAGCCTCCCAACCTTCCTCTACTTGAATGTCTTCATTGTCCAAAATCTTCCACCGTAGATCATGAGTAGGACCTTTCTGTTTGAACCGTTTCTTCGACCCTCCCGTTTTAATTTCACTCACATCCTCCACCACAATCCCCTTCTCCGTCGACATGATAACGCTTGTTTTTAAAAAAACAAGCACGGACACTCTGGCATTAATTCGTGAATGAATGGTTTGGGAAACTAAGAAACGGTTTATCCGGTCACAATAAAAGGACCCTCGTCTCCTCACCTAGTAAGAGCAACAAGTACATAAAACTGTAACTGCAGCACATCCG
>OZ020520.1:6750008-6775008 GCA_963971425.1 Bryoerythrophyllum caledonicum
GTGTTAATCTCAAAGTACCGTGACAGTTTTCCACCAAAAACCCTTCAAAAGTATTGGATTATAGTGAAATGAACAAAGAAGGAAACGCGAACTTCAATTTCTAGTTTTGACCGTAGGATCTAAATTAAGACTTATTAAGTAATGTACTCACAGAATTTCACAAACTTTGAGCACACGGATTGAAAGTTTATAGTGTTTGAAGTCAAGCAAATGGTTCATTTTCTTACCTCCACTCAATGGATCACCAATCTTTGACCCACTTTTTGTCAAATTTTTGCACTAGTCAAGGTCTAAATCCATTACCATCTTGTTAAACATGATGATAGTTCCTGATACGCCAATTTTTAGAGGTAAAGGACGAGTGTAACATATTCAAAAAAAATGTGCAAGTAGTCGAGGTTCAAAATTTGCCAATTCACACTTTAATTTTTTGTGAGATAAATATGTTTTCGATTGATAATCTGAATGGTCAATAGGAAGGCTTACACCAGATGTTGTTGTGGAAAAAATAAAATGTGAAAATTATGAAGATCTCTGCATTTTATCTCGAAAAGAAGAATTTATATTTCGTACCTTGCCCAACAATGAGTGACAATGTGTGAAAATGTTTGACTTGGGTTGGTATGCTATTTTTCAATAAAGACAAGACTTGTTCTTTTACAATATCAAGGGAAGCAATATTACTTGCGAGTATTGAAAATCTCACTTTCAATAGAGTGTCGTAGCAAAAGTATTTCCACATTCCCGAGCTGCTCGCTCTCCCCATTGGAAATTCAAAACCCTATAACTTTTACATCAAATGTCTAATTTAAGAAAAAATTGTTTTTCCACTAAGATATCGGTAATGCCTTTCTATAGTAAAATTTTCAAAGAAGAATGTTGGAAATTCACACCATAGGAACCTAACCAAACTTTCAGAAAGCCCATTTTTGACACTTGATCCTTTAGGGGTTAAGATGGAGCTATATACCGTAAGGTAATAGAGCTACATACTCTAAGAAACCTGAATATAAGAGGGAGAGACAGCAAATATAAGGGAGAGACAGCAAATAACACAAATATATTTGAAATATATTAGCTAGGGAGAAGCTTTTCCAACTTCGTGGGAGAGCTGTCTTATATACATTATACTTTCCTCCCACTGTAGAAGGTAAAGTAAACTACAAGCTCACTTTACTTTGAGCGGATACAGAAACATAAGTTCCTTTTACCTTATGCGGATATAGAATCTACTCATCGTTTCTAAATTGACTTTTACTTTAACAATAGGCACAAAGGCTTTCATTTCTTTTTGCCAATTTAACTCCTATTAGCCCAAGTGTCTCTAAGGTACAAAAATGCACACTTTAACAAGCAATTAGCTTTCAATTCGTACAATCAAAATTCACAAAGTTTTGACTACATTATCTCATATCAGTTTAGAAGGAAATCTTATGGTTACAATTTCAATAAGTTCTTCTCTGTAGTTATTAATCATCAAAGTAGAGATTAATCTAAAATCTCTTAGACCACTAGGGGTTAAAGGAGTCGGGAGGAATTTAAAAAAACCAAAGAAAAAAAAAACTAATAAATTATTGAAGAGGACAAAAAGAAGAGAGTGACAATCTACAAAATTCCAGATCTGAACTAAAACGGAAAGAGGAGGGAGGGAGAGAGAGGGACATTTATAAATATAGATCTCATTTAATTTAGATGGAGTGAGTGGAGAAGGGAGAGATGGACAATCATTCAGGAAGATCCTAGTTAAATTAGAAGAATAGGATCCAAGGCAAAATAATTCCATTTTCTTTTTATTGGAAGGAGTGGAGAAGAATGCAAAAATTTATAAATAAAAACAAAGAAGGTTCTTTAAAAAACAAATAAAAAGGGAGGCAAGAACGAGAGATGGACAATAATAAATATAGTCTTCATTAAATTAGAAGGGAAGAAAGAGGGTTTAGGCTTTAGGGACAATTATTGATTTAGATATTAAATAGTTTAGAAGGTGTGAGTTTGGGGAGGAACATCTCAATTTTTTTTTAAAAAGACAAAAGGAAGAGAGGTACAACCAAATAAAAATCAAACTCTCAAGTAAACTAGAAGGAGAAGAGAATCAGAGAGAGAGAGGGACAATTATAAATGTACACCTTATTAAATTTGACACATCTTGTTTTCTCTTGTACAAGATGTGTTATAAACCTTCTCATTGATTGTTTGGATAAACATTCTAAAAGATGCCGAGTGCACAAAAAAGTGAAATGTGAATTGGCCATGTTTGAACCTCCACTCCTTGCACAAATTTGTTTGAATATGCTACTCCCGTTTATTATCTCTACAAATTGGTGTATATGGAAGTAACATCATGCTTCACAGAACAATATAAAATTACGAACCTTTGGATAGGAAAAAGTTTACAAAAAACAAAGTCAAAGTCTAGGATACCAGTCAACGATGGAAGAAAATGATTTTTTTTTAAAAACTTGACACACTGTAATCTATCAATCCATGCGGTGGATTGCAACCATAAGAGCATGGTGTGTTCATATAGAAGTCTACTTTAGGATCTTACGGTTTAAAATCTAAAGATCACTTGAAAAATGTGATTGCTATGCCTCTTTTTTGATGTGACGGTTTTGGACTAATTTTTTAGCTAAATTGGCCATGTTCCTTTAGAGTTTCAAACAAGGGTAAAATATTTAGACCTTGCATATTACATAAATATGATACGAAGTGTTGTCAAAGTCTCACTGTCTCATGAATATGGATCAACGCAGGGAAGAGAATGAGTTGTTGTTTGGATTGTAAACACCATGATTTATCTATCTGTGCGGTCAATAGGAACCAAATATATGAACACGCCATACTCTATTAGTTGCAATCTACTGCACGAATCGATAGATTATAGTGTCTAACATGAAAACAATGGTCAATGAGTTTTCTTCCCAGGTTTGTAGACTTTGACTTCACTTTTTATGAAATGTTTAAAGTACAGAAGTTCCAAATCTTTTACCATTGTCTTAAGCATCGTGTTCATACCCAATACACCAATTTCTAGAGGTAAAAGAGAGGTGTAGCATCATCAAAAAAATTCAGCAACAAGTGGAGGTTCAAGAATGGCCAATTCACGTTACAATCACTTGTAAACTAAATATCTTTTAGAATGCTTATTCTGATTCCAATTGGTCAATAAAAGGGTGTACATCACATCTTTTAGGAGAACAAAAGAAGAAGTGAAAAATATATAAATTTGTAAGTTTTATTGAGGAAAAGAAGAAGTTTTGTTGCTTATTGCACAAAAAATGGTGATAATATTGTACTTGGAATAAAATGCAAATTTACAATAAAGACAATCATTGAAGGGCACAAACAAGGATGTATTTTTGAAGACGCTATCTAAGAGCTTTTTCTTGAAGTATAGTGATTTCTTCACGAAGGAGAACACAATTATTGTGGACGACAGTCCGGTTAAGCATGTTCTAAATGATCCCGATAATGTGCTTCTTTCGTACGCGTGGTCATACAAGGGGGATGGTCGACAGGATAGTTTCCTCCTGGATATCTTGCTCCCGTGGCTGCGCAAGCTGCACAAGAGTGCAGACTTAGGTCTCTCGAAGTTTTGGGTGGAGAATTAGTTGGGTCGTGCTTCGCTTAGCGCAAACCCGTATAGTGTAGGGTACATAGAGCTAATTAGCGCCATTGAGAAGTCCAATGGTCTCTCATGGCAGTAAATGTTTGGACAATTATTATTAGCGACACCTTTGTGTTGTAAGAAATTGTGTAAATTTTTTGTAATGAAAGTGGTTGGTGTCTTTTTTTAAAACATGTTCTTGTCATTTGATGATGGTTTGTTTCTTGGATTTCTTTGTAAGCATTAGTTCACCATTTTCTCAGGGAAATTATTGTACTGCCATCGTTGATTCAATTCTCAAATCTGAAGACTGTGGACTTTCTATCAAGAGCAAAGGGAATTTGTTGTTTTCCGTTGCTACAACTCATTCAACAATGGACTACTCCAAAGCTCTACTCAACGATGAAGAGGTGAACAACCCGCCGGCAAAGTCAGGTCTTGCTTCCATGAGCTCACCTTCTCCTCTTCAGCCTCATCGTATATTAGCGTCTCCCGAAATTGAAAGTGGATGGGCGATTGGAGGTCAGCAAATTGCATTCAAGGATGATGAGGCGCCAACCCCCGCTCGTCGTTGCATGGTAAAGCACGCCCCTCCCACTCTCCTCCGCACACCATGTTGCTTGTAGATACACACAATCAACTCAGATAGAGGTGATTATGCAACATTTGCATGCACTTCTATTAATGCGTTCCTTTTTTTTGATGGCAGGCTCCAATCCTAGAATCTGAGGTTGTTGTCGCATTACCATCTTCCATCGACATGTGTGCAAAGGTGCCCGGCGGGCTTAATGTCTTTCTGCCTGGTATTGGTGTTGATCATTTGGGGTCTGATCTTCTCTCTTCCCATGAGATTGCACCTGGTTCAACCAAGGTTTGTTCACCATTCTCTTGCATTGTTTTGAATGGGATAAATATTTACATATTCAGCTCCATTCGAGCTGGTTCCTAGCAGATCATGCTTACGAGACTTGCATCAAACTCTCGAATCGCGTCGCTCCATTGTTTTATTCCATAAGATATCTTCGTCGTGTTAACTTGTGATGGTTGACTTAATTGCAAATTCACCTCCGTTCGAGTTGATTCTTTGTTCTATTTTGCTAGGTTCCACACGTCAAGCATCCAAGTCCTTTGTGTGTGCCATTTCAAGGTTCTCATTTGAATGCAATGTCGGAACTGCCACATCCTCGGCTCGTCTCGAGGAAGAGTAGAGAAAATAGAACGACATCATCAGCTCCATCTCGTCGCCACTCGCTTCCACAGCCTAAGTCTCTTGAACGTAAGAAGGGATGGTCCACTGTTTTAGCGAATTTGTTCCCTGCCGATAATTCAAGCCGTCGATCAGCAATGTTGTGGGCATGTTTAGATGCTCTAGGGGATGCGGATAATGATTAAATTTAGATAGAAGATGCGTAAGGTTGGTTCTTTCTTGGACTGCGACATTTGTGATTGATATTGCAAATGTTCTTCCATATAAGAGCTCATGAATTTGAGTTTAATATAATGAAGCTGCTATTTAGCTCAGTGAAAGTTGAATTTTCCAACGCTCAGACATATGTATCTATTTTTGGATTATATACTATTCAATAAAGGATGTGATAAGAGAATATTCCTTCATTTACTTTCCATTCTTTGTCGTAGGCAAAATGTATATTCCTTCTTTACTTAAGCATATGCATTGTTTATGTATTATGTGCATGTTTAGCTCTATCCATTCACATCTGGGCTCCAACATAACAGTGCACATTTACCTTTCAAAGTTCCGGAAATCTTTCAATTTAATGAATATGGTGTTAAGGGGGTGGAGCGGATTTTCTGGAGCCTCGGTGTCAACCGAGTCGAAGAGGTCATCGTCCGGGTAGACGATCTCCGGAGCAAGGAGATTTCGTTGAAGGCGCTGCATCTACAGACCTCCAACCTATATCAAGCTAACAATGCGTTGAAGAAACACGTGGCGAACTTACCACGAGAGGCAGCACTCGCGGTGGCGGCCCGGCATCAAGATGAGGCAAGGGCCAATGCATCTTTTTTCCTTAACTATATAATCTTTAAAGTTACCAAATCATTTTCCACATATCCGATTCTCCAAGGTAGACCTTGATTAAAAACAGCCAAAGCTAAGGATGATTGGAAAAAAGGAACATTGATGATTCAAAGTCATGAGGAAAAGATAGTATTACCTATGTTTCCCCCTTTATACCGAGGTGAGACACAAATTGAAGAGAGTGATTTTACTACTGATAAAGTAAGTGAGGATTATCATTGTGTTACTAAGGAAATGCCAATCATAAAAAGGGCGGGTCCGGGAGAATATTTCTTGCCACCCCATCAATTAGAGGATTCCAATGATGCCATTACTGCATGGAAAAATACCCATGTTTTTAATGTTACCATTGGCAATGAATTTGAACAGGAACCCCCTTATCTGGCTAACTCAGATGAACTTCTAGACAATATGTTGCACACTAAACTTTCTATTACTTCATCTTCAGAGTCTATTAAATCTTTAAATTTGGGAACTTTAGATGAACCGAGATTGATTCAACTTTATTCAGGACTAACATTAATGGAAAGGGAACAATGGCATGAATTCTTTTTAAATCATAAGAGTGCTTTTGCATGGACTTATAAAGATTTAAAAGGTATTCTCCTTGAGGTTTGTCAACACAGAATAACATTAGAACCTCATACTAAACCCGCACGACAAAGACAATATAGAATGAATCCCAAATACTCACTTATGGTTAAGGAAGAGATTGATAAACTATTAGATTGTAGATTTATCTATCCTATTCCCTATAGTGAGTGGGTTTCACCTATTGTGGTTGTTCCTAAAAAGAATGGCAAGTTACGAATTTGTCAAGATTTTAGGAAATTAAACAGTGTTACAAAAAAGGATCATTTTCCTCTTCCATCTACTAATGTTATTTTAGATGGAGTTGTAGGACATGAATGCTATTCTTTTTTAGATGGATTTTCCGGATATAATCAAGTTAAAATTACACCTCAAGATCGTCCTTTGACAACCTTTACTACAGATTGGGATACTTTTGCTTACAATGTGATGCCGTTTGGTTTCTGTAATGTACCAGCAACATTCCAAAGGGCAATGACAACAGCTTTTCAAAAATATCTACGGAGATTTATTGAGATTTTCTTAGATGATATTTGTATTTACAATAATAGGAAACTTCATCAAAATTGTTTTAAAAAATGTGAGGAATATGGTATATCCATTAATGCAGAAAAATCTAGTTTTGGAGTTCCCCAAGGTAAGCTAGTTGGACATATAGTCTCTATTGAGGGAATTAGTGTTGACCCCAATAAAGTTGCAGCTATATTACAACTATCTATCCCTATTCATATGACAGCTTCAAAGGAATTTTTAGGAGCTACCGGGTATTATTGTTGATTTATTTATTTTTATGCGGAAATTGGAGCCCCTTTGACCCATTTAACAAAACAAACTGAACATGCGGGTATATGGACTAACGAGTGTACTACAGTTTTTTTACGATTAAAGAAACGTCTTAGTATGACCCATGTCTTGATCCCTCTTGATTGGGAGAAATCATTTAAAGTATATGTTGATGCTTCTAATTTTGCTATTGGGAGTGTTTTAGGTCAAAAGGATTCTAAGGGTCATGATCAACCCATTTATTTTGCTAGTCAACAGTTGAGTGCTGCAAAAAAGAATTATTCTGTCACTAAGAGGGAAGGATTAGGATTAATTTATTCGATTCATAAATATTGACATTACCTTTTAGGCTATCATTTTACATTTCATGTGGATCATGGTGCCCTCAAATATCTAGTTTACAAACCTCAATTGAATGGTAGAATTGCACGTTGGATTTTTATTATAATTGCAAGAGTTTCATTTTTTTGTTAATGTCAAACCCGGTAAAAAACATGCAAATGCTGATTTTTTATCTCGTGTGGATGAAAATGTGAATACAGAATCTCTTAACCCCTAAAAGACAATTGTCCCAAAACGGGTTTTTTGAGAATTTGGGCAGGTTCCTATGATGTCAATTTTAGATATATTTTATTGAAACTTTTTTTGAAGGTGTGGTAATGTTAGAGCTTCATGGGGATCTAATTTATTCATCACTTGGACATTGGAAAAAAAAAATATGATGCCCAAAGCAAAAATTCCTACTCGTCGGGCACCTCGGGCAACATAGCAAAAACACTCCATTATTTATGATTTTTTTTTACAAGAAACTAATATTATACTATTTGGTGATTTTGAAAAAAAACTACTTTTGGAATTGATGTCAATTTTTAAAAGAGAATCAAAGTTCTCACACCTTTTCGGGCAAGGAGCCAAAAAATATTCTTCTTTGCCATATAAAAGATAGAGATTTTGTTTTTTTGTACTTTTAATTTTTTCTACTTTGAAAAGGAGTATGAAACTTTGATTTCACCGTTTGGATTTTGAATTTTCAAGATCCACAATTTACAAAAAAATAAAATGCAAATAAGCAAGTTTTATACCCCTTCTACTTGCAATACTAATTTGAGAATGCTGCACACTATTATTTCATTTGAAATTTGGGGAAAGTATAGCTTATATGGTCTATTTTTATTTGGTAAAATATCCTCAAAAGAAAAGATGCAAGAGATATTTTTTCATGAGGAAACAAAGTGTGCTGATCCTGTTTTGAATGGTCCCAAAACGACTATGTTTTTCACTTCAAATACTATAATCTTCTAATTCATATGGTGAAAAAATTTGAGAAAATTACCACTTGTTTATGTCATACTCTAAATTAATATCTTAAGGTTAAAAATAGTAATGGAAGATTTTTTTTACTCTTACCTTCTCTTTTACTAGAATATGCAGTTTTTAAGTGTTTTTGACAAGAAAATCGCAAAGAATTTTAGGGGTTAATGATGATTTTCCTCATGCACATTTATTTCATGTTGAAGTTATTCCTATGGAATATGCGGAAATTATTCATTATCTAAGTACTGGAACCTTTCCTAACGAGTATACACAAAAAGAAAAAAACTAAATTAGCATACAAAGTTCAACCTTATACATTAATAGCAGATGTATTACACAAAAAAAGAAAGGACGGCCTTTTAAGAAGATGTATCAACCTAAGTGAAGTACCTATTATTTTAAAGGGATGTCATGATGCAGTTTGTGGTGGCCATTTTGCGGGTTTTGAAATAGCTCATAAAGCTTTACAATCTGGTTATTGGTGGCCCACATTATTTGCTGATGCTCATCGTTACGTAAAACATTGTGACCCTTGCCAACGGGTAGGTAAACCCACGGCAACAAAAGCAATGCCTTTATATCCAATTTTAGCTCAAATTCCTTTTGAAAAATGGGGCATTGATTTTGTTGGCCCTATTAACCCCTAAAAATCCTTGAAAGCCAAAACGGCTTTTTGCTATTTTGGGCATCCTAGATGAAGGGGTTGAAAATAATATTTTTTCCTAAGATTTTTACAGGGTCTTCTCTATACTACAAGGTGCTTGTGGAAAAAGTTGCAAAGTCAAATTCCAATTTTTGAAGTTTAAAATGCAAATTTTCGTTTTTGAGCCCAAATCAGGCAGAAAAAAAGTTTTTATTTTCAACTTTTTTTTGAATTTGTTTTTAGAGAATTGGTTAATAATTAAATTCCTTTTGAGATTCCCAAGTGATCCAAGTTCAAGCTTTCACCAATTTCACAAGGGCAGCCTCCAAAAATTACGAGGCTAAGCTTCATAGATTTCTATAATTTTCCAATATTTTCTTTCAAAATTTGTCAAAATTTGAGATTTAGGAATTTTTCAAACTTGTTTTTCCCTATAATTAAAAAACTTGTAGAGGTACCTTCTCACCGTTCATTTTTTCCAAAAACTAAATACGATTGACGAAACCTGTGTTTTATTGAATCATTGTTTTTATACCTTCTTCTGGAAAACAAATTGCATGATGGTTCAAAAAGCCAAATGAGTCTCTAAAATTTTTCACGGATGTACTTAACTTGGTTATCTACATGGAAAAAAATATGAGAAACTTTTTTGGGGTAACAATCATCAAGTCCCCCTTTGCACAAAGTAGACTATGTCTTCCAAACAATGCCCAAAAAAAAACTTGCACCAACTTTGAATGTTACGATCTCACAAATGGTGCAGATCCAACGGTTGAAATTTTATATGGTAGTATTGATAGTAGGTAGGTTTGAGATCCTACGGTTGCAACCACATAAAGACATTGAAAAATTAGACCATACCTCAATTTCAACATGGTGGTAGAAAATCGCAGTTTTCGATTTTGGAAGTCTCAAAAACGCTTGGATTTTTAGGGGTTAAACCTCCCGGTCGACATGGTCATAAACGGTACATTTTAGTGGCTACTGAATTTGTCACAAAATGAGCTAAAGCACTCCTTTCAAAAAATGATGACGCTAAAACAGTTGCCAAATTTATTTATGAAAACATTATCACCCATTTTGGTTGTCCCAAAGAGTTGGTAAGTGGTAGGGGCACCTACTTTTTGAATGACATTATTTCACTCTTAACTTCTAAATATTTGATTAAATATAGAAAATCTACACCATACCATCCACGTGCTAATGGACAAACGGAAAAAACTAATAGCATTTTATGCCGTATTATTACTAAAACGGTACAAGGTTCAAATGTGGATTGAGATGCCCGAGTCTATGATGCTTTGTGGGCCTATCGATGTGCTTTTAAGGTGTCTACTAAATATACTCCATTTCAACCTGTATATGGTTTAGAAGCCATTTCACCGATTGAAATGGAAATCCCTACATTACGCATAGCTATTGATGAACGTCTAGATGATAACCTTTCTTTACAACACCGAGTATGTATGCTTGAAGAATTAGATGAAGTACGAGGTCAAGCCTACTTAAACAATGAAGCTATTCAACGTCATCGTAAAACTTATTACGATAGTAAATTGACTCCTAAAGTTATTAATGACAATGATTTAGTCTTATTGTATGATAGTCGATTTCAAAAAATTCCTGGTAAGTTTTAAATGCCGTGGTTTGGTCCTTATAAAGTGTTAAAGGCCCATCCTAATGGTTCTTTTGAGCTTCAAGATTTCGATGGTAAAATTTAAAATACTCGTTATAATGGTTATCGTCTTAAACGTTATTAAACTTGAGGGCAAGTTTAACTAAAAGTAGGGGACCATATCAAAAGTTATTTAAAATAAAATAAAAATAGGAAACTAAAAAGTAGAATATTCAAAATAAATACGAACTAATAGTACAACAAGATATAAATTAGAATTTTTTGTTGAAACCAAAATAAAGAAATGTAATTGGTAAAGAAGATTGGAATTAGATTCACATCAAGAAGAAATTGATGGTATATCTACTCGATGGGAACAGAATTAAAGGTACCTAGTAATGAGTGATCCACTAGAAATATTGTGGGAAAGTGACATTGATTAGAGCAATAATCGAGTCGATTCTACTTCTCGAAGTGATGGCTGTGAGTGATGGTGTATCGAGTTGATGGGCCTTTGAGTGCGAAGCATGCCAAGAACCATAATTGTCAAGTAGATAGGGAGAGCAGTCTAGGAGATATGGCGGCAAGGAGAAGTAGGGTTTTGAGGAGAGAAAGGGTGAGAACCAGAAGTTCAAGTCGATTTGAGTCTGTTTCAAGTCGTGTTAGAGAGCATGCTCGGGAGTTCTGCAATCGGGTTGTGTATGCATCAAGTGGACTATAGTTCAGTGGAAAATGCGGTGTTTTAACATGTGAACAGAGGCAAATCCAGTAGATGACCATGGCCGATGGTTATGCAATCAATTTGATGTGTAATAATTGTGTTGCCTTGATCAAGTGGAAATCCAAACAGTGTTGTCTTGGAGAGAAGAACAATTAGGGTTAGAACCGTAGAAGCGCAGAGTGATTAAGGTCGAAAAAAGTTGTCAATTACTGCATGTTTGTGGAGAATAGTGAGATTGATGAGTTGTGGGCTGAAGGGAAGCAAAATGAGCGAACACAATGCCGAAGAAACAGTCACTGCAAGAAGGTGATAAATTGTTTAAGAGTTGATGCAATGCAATTGTGGAAAAGGTACGCAAAAATGTTTTCAAGGTTATTCTATCTGTTTCCCAATCTCAGCTTTACTACCTTGTTCTAAAAGTTAGGTATCCCTTAGTATTCTCTTGCAAACCCCAATGAGTGTGATCATGTTGTAATACTTTCAATCTTCGTTACACTTTCTATCTACTGGATCAGTTGTGAGTATATCTGCTTGAGAAACATTCTGTCTATTGTTGTGGAAATTCGTTCCTACACGGTTTTGGACATAGCCTAAAAATCTGGCTAGATATAAAAATTAATAAAAGATTAGTAAATAGAATATTATAGTAGGACGCAAATAGGTAGAAATAGAAAATAAGGAATCTAGGTCCAACCGGAATCCTTAAATAGTGCTATTAGAGTACTTAGTATTAGTGCGGACGTCCGGAGAAATCCAGACTATTTCAGGGGTGGTCCGGAATCCGGAACTATCATCATGAAATGGACCTCATCCGGCGGCCGTTTGTTCCTCAGGACAACTCTAAGAGGAGATCCTCATGTAGGAAATCCCTTCAGTGTTCCGGCGCTCATCTACACCGCCATCAACTATCCTCCGGAGGTTGACTTCTTTGGCCTCGAGACGATGTATCGAGGAAGCTGCCAGTCCAACAGGGAGCTTTTGGAACCTCGTGGGAAAGCAAATCTGGTCGGGAGGGAGGTCGGCGGCAACACCATTAGCAGAAGAATCTCCAGCGGCGATTTCCAGATTCGAAACTCAGCAGCCGGAGGAGACTCCGGAGAAGACAGACGCCGAGAAGAAGATGAAGGAATCACCTAGGCGTAGGAATAACAAGACACCATAGTTAGGAGTAGTATTAGAAAATCCCTAGTCCCTTTTGAATTAGTAGCGATTAACAATGGGGCTCAGAATTGCACCCGGCTACTAACAAAGGAGACTAAGGAAAGTTTGCATCCGGGATGCCTAAGTCTAGAAAACTGTGAGTCTGGAAAGAATTTCCGAGTTTCAAAGATTTCAGGGATTTCCGGATTTCAGAGATTTCCAGAATCCAGATCTGAGATCCATAAATTTCGGATCTGAGATTTGAATTCCGGAATTTTAGAGATAAGACCTTTTAGGATAAGATTTTCTGGATTCCTTGCCGATAAGATGGAGTTGAGGTTAGGAACTTAGTTATTACTTTAAGGATGAGTTTTAGGAGGCTCATCATCTTGTTTCTTCTAGCTGAAAACATCTTAGCCTTTGAATATATTTCTCTATATCCTAGTGTTGAGCATTTTTGTGAGGAACGGATCCATTGCGGTTTGTATTGTTGTGGATAGGTTCTGTTGTAGTGAGTGTTATTGTGTTTGTTACTTGAGGTATCGGTTGGGACTTGCATTAGGAGAGCGCCCAAGAGAGCTGGAGACGTATTGCAGAGGTGTTCCTAGTAGTCTCCAAGGTTCGGAAGAAGCCAGGAGGGGAAGAGATGTATTGCAGAGGTGTTCTTGGTAGTCTCTAGGGCACGGAAGATCCGTGTGAACCCGGATTCTGGTTGAGGCCGGAATCTACCCGTGCGATAGGAAAAATCCTGATGTGTATGTCTAGAAAGAGTCCTTGTTGCAAATCGTAATACTCACTCGATAGAATCACGACAACACTTGCCAGATTGTCGTTGTAGTCCGGATCAACCTCTGCATGACCGCATCCGGATGGCCATCCGGATGTTGTGAGAGCGTGGGTCTAGTAGCAACAATCAACCACCGGTTAGCGGAGTAGGGAGAGTGGATGCCTAGCCACTATAAGTTTCGGGGCAGTGGTTGTCTAGCCACTTTAAGTCACAAGACAGTGGGGAATCCGGCCACTTATACAAAATAGGATCAGTGGCACCCGGCCACTCGCTATAAAACTCCGGAAGAGGCTCCGTCTAAAGTTATCCGGAATCTGGAAGGATCCGGAAACTATTATTGGAATCTGGAATCCGGAAGGATCCAGAAATAGTTGTAGAACGAGTGAGAATGAGGATCTGCTGGAATGGTGCTTAATGTTTGTGGATTAGTTAGTGGTTCTAGAAGAAACAACAGATCTCTGTGGGAACAAAACCGGAGTGGTTTACTTTGGAAACATTTAGTGACGATTAAGTGCATTCCGAAGGAATACTGACTCTACGAACTGCAACAATTGTTCAAGTTGATAAGAGGTCTGCCTCCAGTTGGAAGAAGGTCTATTTCTTCAACTTGATGGGTTGAGTGCTTTTCAAATTGATGAGTGATTGTTGTGAGTATTTTTAAGTCTATCCAATTGACAAGAGAAAGAGCTTAGATTTTGTACATGACAAGAGAATAACTAAGAGAGTTGTGAGATATATCAATTAGATGATCCAAAGGGGAGGGCACGAAGGAGGATAGAAGAAGAAATTCTGACAAGAGGGTCACCCAAGATCAATGGGAAAAAAACTAGAGGATCGATTCAAAAGAACCTGATCCTAGAGAAGATGGAGCTGTGTCAGGTGAACACAACATGGAAGAAGAAGCTTGAGGCTAATTGGCAGAATTTGCAGATGTCAGGCGTCTGGGATTTTCTGGAGTTAGAGCTGGAAGATAAAGTTGATGATTATGTGCGGGAGTTCATCATCAACTCGAAGCAGAGTAGGACAACCACCTTTCTAGTTGATGGGGTTTTGGTCCATTATGGATTTGATGAACTTGCGGCGCTTCTAAAGCTTCCTGCAAGCGATTTGAGCGTGGAGGACGCAGCTGAGTTGATGGCGGAGATAGAGCTGAAGATCTTTACCAAGAAGACAAAGACAACCGCTGGCTAAGACATCACCAAAGCCAAAGGAGTTTGGAAGGAGTGGCTCTTGTTTTTTAACAAGAGAATACTTTTGTGCAAGAAGGGCATCTACTTGATCAATAAGGAAAGATTAGCAGTTGCGGTGTCAGCGTGGGAAGGCGTATAGATTGGATAGGCTAATCTGGGGTATAACCAGATGCAAATCGAATTGATGAAGCCAATAACTGGACGACCGCAGCGCTTTTATTCGGCCATATACATCTCGAATTTGGTGCGGTTAGCACATCAAGTCGATCGGCAGCAAACATCAACTCAATTGGAAGAGGAGAGGGTGAATCTGATCATTGTGCCAATCCATCAAGTAGAGTCACGTCCATCTTTGAGGAAGAGGAAGCGATCAGAGCTGAAGGTGGTGAAAGACCTACCTCTAGTACCTCCTAGGCGAGGAAAGGGGAAGTTGCGCCCTAATCAAATTAGGCAGAAGTTGGTGATTATTAAGCCACCATCTAATCCAGTTGATTAGGAGTAGCAGTTTACAGTGTTAACAAGAAAGCATCAGCTGCAGAAGAAGCTGCAACAGACGTGACTGACTCTTCACCACACCCAACATCAACTAGAACAGTGTCTCGGGAACGGTCGACCATTGGAGGAAGTCCAACAACTATAGGCGCAATTGGAGGTGCAGAAGGAGCGAGACGAGGCTGCCGTATTTTGAAATCTAGTTGATAAGGAGAAGGCATAGAGTACTTATTGCAGTTCGTAGAGACAGTATCCCTCCGAAATGCACCCAATCGTCACTAAGTGCTTTCCAAAGTAACCGCTCCGGTTTCGTTCCCACAGAGACCTAATGTTCTTTTTTCCATACTCCGGATTACTAAACTTTATTCCAGCAATCCGTTCATAAGTTAGCTAAACTCTTTACTTATGTAGGGTAGATCCGGATCCTTCTAGAGTCCGGATTATGTACAAAGATTTCCGGAAATTACTTTCCGGAAATCTGGAGGGTAGTTTTGGTTTATCTCTGTCCCTTTTCAGAGTGTCTCTTGGAATTTTTAAGCGAGTAGCCGGAGTCCACTGACCATGTTTTGTGTAAGTGGCTGGGTTTCCTACTGCCTTGTGACTTAAAGTGGCTAGGCACCCACTACATGGCCCAGGAGTAGTCCGGTGATCATCCCGAAAAAACACTTTCCGGGATGTAGTTTGAGGTTGGTCTCTCGGCATCTCCGGACGTTTTCCGGAGACAAGCCAGGTGCTCTCGTATCATGCTGAAGACAACAAAATCATCAATGATTACTTCCAGGAAGTGTTTGAGAAAATCCTGGAAGATATCCATCATGAGGCGCTGAAAGGTCCCAGGAGCATTGCAGAGTCCGAACGGCATCCGGTTGAATGCATACGTTCCCCAATCCGTGGTGAACGTCGTTTTCAACTGATCTTCCTTCCGGATGGATACCTGATTGTATCCGGAGAATCCATCTAGGAAACTGAAGCACTCTTGACCAGCCACGTGATCCAAGACCATGTCAATGAATGGTAGAGGGAAGTGGTCCTTCTAGGTTGCCGCGTTGAGCTTCCGGAAGTCTTGATACACCCGGATTTTAACCTTCCCGCCCGGACCAGCCTTTTTAGGCACAACCACGATGGGAGACACCCATTCTGAATTGTTAACCGGATAGATGAAGCCAGCCTCCAAGAGTTTTTCTAGTTCCTCTTTTACCAATAGCGAATATTTGGGATTCAGCCGGTATTGGCGTTGTCGACTAGGAATAACTCCGTCAATCAGGTCAATGTGATGCTCTCCCAACTCCGGTGGTATTCCAATGAGGTCGGCAGGCGTCCAGGCAAATACATCGTCATACTCTATGAGTAGTTTGATGTACCCCTCTCGTTCTTCTAGAGACAACTGTTTTTCTAGGAAGAAACTTTTAGTCTTCGTCACCTTGACTGACTCATAATCGCCCGGAGATACAACCGTCTTGATTTGATCGGTCTCTCCGGAGGATGGTACGGACTGGAATTTAGCCCAAAAAATTGGCGTGGTGGACGATCCGGAGGGGATTGTCGAGAGTGAGCCTTCCGCGATCTGTTTTCGGATCCATTCAGCCGAAAACTCCACGCTTGAGTCTCCCAGAGATCGGTCATCTGGTAGGGTCATTGGAGAACCTCGGTTCTCCTTCGGAGAGTGTGAAGTACCTTGTTCCGGAATCGGTTCCGGAAAGCTAAGATCTTCCTCTATGACCTCACGAAATGCCTGAACTTGGTACGCCTGTACCGAGTCTGAGGATTCCAGATCCGTCCAGTCAGTGGTGTACCCGTCCGAGCCACTTGTCTCGCCTTGATGCTTCTCCAGTCGCCACGACAGGACCACGGTCGGGTCTTCAAAGCAAAAGGCCTTCTGCGCCCAATTTACCTTGACTCCGGCTAAGTAGAGCCATGGTCGCTCCAAGAGCATGGAGAAGGGTCGTCCCTCATCCACCCGGATGACAAGATAGTTCAAGCGGTAGGTTATTCTGGAAATCCTAGTTGGGATTCCGGACAGCTTCCCTACCGGTACTACTCTTGACTGATCTGCCATTTGTAGCATTTGATTGGTGGATTCAAAAACAGTATAACCGAGGTCAGCTGCGGTATTTTCTAGAAGAAGGTTGACTCCAGATCCTCCGTCTACGGGCATGTTCTGGATGGTGCATCCGTCAATTTCCACGGATATCTCCGGAGCTCCAAAGTCTTCCATCTCTGCAAAGTTAACCGCCACCGAGGGAAGACCGACCGTCTTCCTCCGGGGTTTGACCAAAGCAGCCTTTAGCTGCTTTTGATAATTCGCATTATCGTGGAGAAGTTGGCCAATAGTTACATTGGCTTTCTGCTCCTGGATATCTTGCAAGATATCGTACTCGTCAACCTTCACTTTGAGTTCCGGCTGCACAAGAGTAAGGGGTTCTCGGAATCTAACAGTTTGTCTCGTATTGGCAGTTTATCTTTACTCCGGTTCAGCTCTTCCGAGTCTTCCCGGACTTCGGCAGTAATATCCGGGTTGAGAATTAGATCTTCTACCCTTTTTTCCAATTCTGCTAGTCCTTGGAGAATCTCCACGTCAGAACTTCGAGAGCTATCCAACGATTCCGGACCTCTGTTCCGTCTCTCTACTGCCTTTGCCCGTTTAGCCATCTGGGCTTTCTTCCTTCCTGTCCAGCCCTTGGTGGAGCTACGCGTACTGACCTAATGAATGTTAGCCTCCGGTCGGTCTGGCTGCTCCACCGGACACCGTCAGGTGTTCGGATTCTCTACCCCTTTCTTGTGGCTGTAATTCAGCGCGGTCTGCTTTCTAGGTGGTACATCGACCTGCTTGTACACCGGCTTTGGTCTCGGCGGATGCTAACAGTCCGGTGCGATGTATCCATAATATCCACAGTTTTGGCAAGACAACTGTAGTGGAGCTCCCCGCCCTCCTTTCAAAGGACAATCCGGCGAATAGTGTCCGGATTTGCCATAGGTAAAGCATAGTCCGTACTAACCCTCCACCGTCACCGGACGTCTTGGGTGTCCAATAGTCTTGGGTGTCCCTGTGGATCTCGGGAAGGTTGTCCGGGGATCCCTAGTCTTCCGGGTGGATTCCTAGGTCTCACCGTTGCTTGTAACCCCCTCCCCTTCCGTAGTTCGGTGCGATCTGATACACGGGCACCATGTCCGGCTCTTCCTCCTCAAACTCTGCAGAATACGGTCCCCTCTTTGTCCACAAATTGTACTCTTTTGGGGGGAAGAAGGGGACACTCATTCGGGTAATGACCGGATTGTCCGCAGCAGGTGCACTAGACGTTGTTCCGGACCACCGGAACGGCTCGTCTCGGTTTGTGACTATCCGCCAACTGTACTTTGATGGCGGCCAAATTGGTCTGGATGTCCTTGATCATCCGCCGGTCACTGGACGTTTCTTCCTTGACTTTTATCGCGACTCGATCACGTTCCTTCCGGTGTCCCTTGGAACTGGAGGATCTTCGAGGAGGATTGAGTTCCTCGGAGTCTTTGTCTTCACAAGACTAGCTCTCCGTACTGCTAGAGCTACTAGATCCGGATCCGGAACTTGAGCTTCTTCTGTTCTTCCGGATCTGCTTGCCACGCTTAGAACTAACGGATGCAGATCTGGAGCGAGATTGACGGAGGGACTGCTTGGAATTCTCATAATTCTGTGCAGCCTCTGTTGCTTCTTGCAGGGACTAAGGTCGGGCCTGATGGACGTGGAATCTTCTCTGGAAATCCTGCCACATACCACTCGATTTGCACACTTTGTGCAATGTCCGGAGATAGTTTGTAAATGAGACTCTAGACTCTCTGACCATACCTCCGGACAGATTCGTTCGTCTTCATCTTCATCTTACTAAGCTTCCCCAGCGTTCGTGCTTCACCACCAACCTCCTGAAAGGTACGGAGAAAGACTATTGTAAGCAGGTTCGAGTAGGCCCAGGTCGGTTCCGGAACGTCCTGATACCATTGCAACGCTTTGCCCTTCAGAAGTCCTTGGAACAACCGTAGTTTGGTGGCATTCTCTTCCTGGTTTGTTGTGGCTGTTGTGTTGAACTCGCATAGCCAGTCGTCCACGTCCTCCCGTCCGTCCCCCTTAAACTTCCGGTACTTCAAACGAAAAGTAGGCTGTAGCAGCGCCATCCCAACAAATGCGGTCACCGTGGGTTCTTCGGTCTCAGATCCGATTCCACTCAGGGTTGCTCGGCCGTCCGTCCGTCCGGTAGTGTCCGTCCCATAGAGGCTGTTGTTCGTCCGATAAGGGTCAACCCTAGTTTGACCATGACTTGAGGTAAATCAATTTACCCACTGCCACGAAGGCGACTACGTGGCTGACACGTCGTCAACAGGGTCGCACGCGTGCGGACAGGGGGGCGGGCGCGTGAAGGGGTCGGGCGCGTACGGAGATGGGCCGGGCGCATACTGAAGGGGTCGAGCGCGTGCGGATATGGGCAAGGCGCGCATTGAAGGGGCCGGGCGCATACAGGGGAGGACCAGGCGCGTATAGGGGTGGACCGCGCGGGTATTGGGAGGGGTTGGGCGCGTGCAGGGAGGACCGCGCACGTAACGCAAGTGTCCGGGCACGCGCGGTGAAGGGCCGGGCGCATACTTGGAGGGGCTGGCGCGTCCGGCCAAGGTCGCGCGCGTTCGTAGAGGGGTTACGCGCGTTCGTGGAAGACGACTGGGCGCGTTCGTAGAGGGGGCTGGGCCTGGCGCATGGCCTTTGGGGTCGCGCGCGTACGGGTATTGAATTTAGGGGTCGCGCGTGCTCTCTCACTTCTTAACATGCATGAGCTTCATGTCGCAATGTGTATGAAAATGTTAATCTTTTATTTATCACGAGATGGGCAAAAAGCACCGTTACATCACAATGCTAGTACGTATTGCAAAATGATCAACAATTGAAACCTTCACTATCAATATGCTAAGTCAAAATATCTATATCTCATAGCGGAAGCAAGCGTCCGGAACTTCAAAGTTGAATGGTTTAGCCATTAGCTCGTCAACCACTTTGTAGAGTGTTGGATGTTTGAGGGGATCTCGCTCCAGTAATTTCTCGATCTTCACTTGAAAAGCTGCGTAGTTGACGATTGATTTGAAGAATGTTGAGTCAGATTCTTTCTCCCAGATCGCTCTAGCCATCCACCCGACGGAGTACGAATCGGCGAGTTGGGTGTATTGGTGACGCCGCTCCATCACATCCAATGCCGTTTCCGAATCTTGTGGGCCAAATTTGTAAAACAACTCTGGAGCTACCCAATGTCGTCTATGGCGTTGATTGTCCAGCTCCGTGTCTGTCCGAAATCCATATTTTGATGGCTCCTCGTGTGATGCTCGGCTCGCAATTCCCCAATCACAAACGCCTATGAAGACGGATCCTGGTTTCTCTAGAGGAAAGTAGAGAAGCACGTTTGTGGGAGCGATGTCATTGTGAATGACATTTGCCTTGTGGATTTGGGCCATGGTGCACATCAAAGCCCAGGCAAGTCTTGCTCTATTCTTCCGGAAGGTTAAGATTTGTGTTGTATCCTCCGCCGAAATATATGGAGCTGAAAGGATTGAGTTGCTCGAAGCCGCCGGATTTGCCTTTGAATCGACGGTTTTAAAATGGGCCCAGCTACCACCATTCCACCACAATATGTGTGCCTCCATATTCTTTGTATTCACCGCCCAAAACTTTATAACTCCTGGGTGTGCAACATGACATATCATGGCCTCGTGAGACCGTTGTCTAAATTTCTCCTTCGGATGAGACGCCGTTGGCATTTTCCCGGCAAACTCCATGTATGCCGAAATGGCTCGCACACCTACGATGCGGACCTTCCAAACCTTTCCGTATCCACCAACGGCGTCATATCCGGAAAGTCCATAAACTCCGATATATTCTCGAAGAAATTGCACGCTGTGCAACATATGCGCCTCCATGGATGACTTCATCGCTTGTTCATTCCAAGGCATACATCTCGTACGAGAGCTTGAAAACCTGCCGATGGTGGTCTTCACACCTTCGAGGAACTTGCGGAGTTCCAAGTCTCGTGGCTGATGCTGGCCCCCGCGAGGTTTTTTCACCTCACAATCAAATACATGCGATGCATTACTCGTACATTGAGTGATTACTCTCTCCATGAATGAAGCATAGTGATACATGCTATATGCATCCTTGAACGATTCAGAACTCTCCTGAACGTGCTCGAATTTCGACTGGAGGTCGACCTATAAGCACATGATTCCTGGCAATCCATTCTCCAAATAAACTTGACGGAATCGCACCACGTCAGTTTCACACCATCGATGGTAGTATTGTATTGCCACACCTCGAAGAAATGCGGTATACTCCTTTGGTGGATAACCGGCATCCTTCTCGTGCGCAGACATTTTTTGCTTCGCCCTCTTCGACGGTGCCTTCAGTGCATCGGAAGGATTGCGGCTCGAATCCGCAACGCTAGTAGGTGGAAGCTCCGATGCATCTGGAGCATCTAAATCAACATACGCGGGCCGCATTCCAGTATTACGATCAATGGCCATTGCAATAATCACAACCCTACACAAACTATAATTTTATAAAAAAAATCAAAACCTCCCCCGGACCCAATGTGTAGTGGCCCCCTTCTTAGTTCCTAGCAAAGTACGAATAGTTCTAGGACAAGGAGCCACTTGAGAGGAGCCTATGTGATTGATATTAGAATCTATTCCATTTACAGTGAAATGGAAAATCCTGGCCGCATATGCACGTCTGCATGCGCCTCACCAAGACGCCATGCGCCCGGCCTTCCAGCGTACGCGCCCGGCCCTCCAGTGAACGCGCCCGGTCCATGACGCCACGCGGCCGGCCCTCCAATGAACGTGCCCGGCCCTCCAGAGAACGTGCCCAGCCCTCCAGCGTACGCGCCCGGCGCGTAACCGAATAGAGCTTGTTCCCCCACGAATAGAGCCTGTTCCCCACGAATAGAGCATATTCCCGCACGGATAGAGCTCGTTCCCGCACGCGCCCAGTCCGTTCCCGTTCGCGCCCGGCCTGTTCCCACACGCGCTTGGCCCTAATGTCTACGCGCCCGACCGTGGATCCTACGCGCGAGGCCCCAAACCCTACGCCCGAGACCCCGAAACGTACGCGCGAGACCCCTGCGTATGCGCCTAGTCCCCATACGGCATGCGCGCGTTCCTCATGCGGCGTGCGCGCCCGGCCCACTAGTATAAATAGTCACGCGCGCCCAACCCATCTCACAAACTCCAATTGGAAATCATGGCCTTCAACTATCTTTTTAAGGTGGCTGATTGCGTGATCTTTAAATGGGGCTCCAGATTTGCACACATCCATACGACGTATTGCATCACCGCATCGATCACCAATCTTATTAATTAACATTGCTACCTTGGATTATTTTGAAATCCCAGGTGGTAGTTTTAGTTAGTTTTTTTTTCCGATAAAGCTTAGCGTAGTTAACGAACATTTTGGTAGATTTTTTTTACAGTGTCCAGCTATGGAGAGTGAGAGTGAGCCGGATGCCCAACAACAGCCACCAATGTCCACTGCACAGAGGAAGAGGGAGAAAGACAGAGATAGGGTGAGGCACGGGAAGCTCTAGAAGAAGCGGATGCACGTGTTCAACAATCCAGCGATGATTGCTTTCGTGGTTTGCAAGATGAGCCATCGCCGTGGTCGTCTATCACTTGCGAGGATTACATCGAGTGGTGCCATCTGTCGAAGATGTTTCCTCCTCATCGCCATTTAATAAATCGTCGCGCAAACAAGGCGAATTTGAAGTATTGCATCAATGAGGCGTTTCGAGCTCGTGCCCTCCAAGTTCACCAATACTTATACAAGCTCGAAATCATGCCCCGCAATGATTGTCCCCACTATCTCGCTCGCATGATATCTGCGGAGGTCGTTCTCAATAAGCGAGTGGATTGGAGGATTGTGCGGAAAACTCCTAAAATGCTGAGGGTGTGGATGCATGCCGATGTGCCTAGGGAGCAACATCCAGTGTTTCCTTTTACGGCACTAGGGCCACAGAAAACGGATAGCCCAGAAGAAGTAGCTCCAATAGAGTCAGATTCATCACCGGATTCGGACTCAGATGGACGTGTAGGTCGGCGTTCATCGACATCTCTACTGGCGTGTGCGTCACGGAAAAAGCGCCAACGAGTGAAGCTTCATCAAGCAAGACGTCTACTGGTTCAAGGAGGTGGCCAGGTAGATTTACCAATCGTAAATCTTGTTGGCGATGTTGAACCCGCTGCGAGGCTTGAGGGTGTTGGAGATGAAGAACCCATCCATGTTGTGGATGAAATGCCAATGATGGATGTCGTAGTCACCACTTCCAACACCAGGCATGTAGCATCAGGGTCCGGAAGTACGATCGTCGATGCTCACCAGGAGTTATTGGACACTATCAGCTTGAAGGATGAGATGATTCAACGTCTCCAAGAAGAGATTGAAAACCTCAAGCTGCAATTCAGTGAAAAGGGTGATATTATCACCAAGCAAGCAGCCGATGTAAAAGACTTGCATCAAGAAAGTGTTGCCAGTCAGGTTGATATTGGCGAAGTTGCTCGAGGTGTGGACGAGACAATGATCGCCAATGTTATTGGCAACATTACTAGCTGCTTGCTAGAGACCCCGACAAGACCACCGCGGCACCGCTTCGCTAGTCGTCCGTTGGTTTTTCTACCGCCGTTGACTGTAGCAGCGCAGCCATTCGTAGATTCCATCGGCACCGAGGATTCTCTGTCATTTTCCCTAGCTAATCCAAGCACAGAACTTGTTCAGCTTTGCACTGCAAACGACATCCTTGGAAGAAGGATTAGATCGGTCGGCGAGCAGTACTATCAATGGAAGGTGGCATGCATCTTGAATATTGACCGTGCGAGGCAAATGGCAATAGAATTCAAGAAGATTGACAACAAATATCTGACGAATAATACGCGCCGTGACTTTGGACTCACATCTTGGGCTCACATCGACGAGTTGTTTCCAACTGAATTGCCTCTGTTGCGAGATGATAAATCTATTGACTGGGCAAAGTTGGAGTGGGACCACGCAGAGGCTATGTCTTCTCATGCCCTTCAACCAAGCGGAAACGTGGCACCACGCAAATTATGGCCAACACCAGCAAGCTTCACGCAAAATGAAGATGCTTGCCCGGTTTGTTTAAATCCTTTCGGGCCAGAAGGTGCATATGCTCTTGGCACGTGTCGGTGTTTATACCATCCGATGTGTCTGCTAGGTGGTATCTTGACACGTAGATTTTGCGCAAAGTGTAGAGCACCATTTCATAAGCGCTTGTATGAAGTGTTTGGCCTCACCGCCTACATGCCACCTAGTTGGGAGCTGAACCAGGAGAATGCGCCTAGGGATGCCTATGCTCAAAAGTAGGGAGAAGATTTGGTGTGGAATTGGCATGCGCAGTGCCACCAACTACATAGGTCCAGTGTAAGCACGCAATTTGGTTGGAAAAATGACCACCAAGAAATTGTACGAGTGGCCAACAAGCTCATATCGGGAACCACCGCGGACCATGTTGGTAAACGAAACTTCTTCTACCAAGTCATGGACGGATATTGGGATGCTAGGCGGAAGCTATTTCAATTCGGGCGACGTCCAGATGGGAAACTGTGGAATCACCAGGGACGTGTGGTGTCAGAATTGGGAAAGGCCACTGATCTTGACCTTTGCAATGCGTTGCAATGGAAAGAATCGCAATGGAAAGAAACTTGGAAGGAGGAAGCTATTGATTTCCTACTTGAGGAACATAGTCCGGCGACTATGAAGACCCTCAAAGCACTTCGGAACTCCGAAATGTTACGTGCTCTGGTAAACGCGGATGGGCCTCACCGGACGACGCAAGCGGCTCGTAAATTGCTGGATGATGAGGCCTCAAGAAGTGGTGAACCAAGTGGAGCCGATGCGTGATGAAGTGGAGTATATGCAAATAGAATGCAAGATAAAAGCGTAGCATTTGTAACCATTTGGTATGTTGCAAAATTTGCATATGCAATAAAAATATAAGAACATCTTTAAAGCATTGACCCAATTCTAGCATCTCCTTTGAAACATTGAAATTAGTTTGTAACAT